>JABSTQ010011282.1:0-600000 GCA_013358835.2 Ixodes persulcatus
TAGTGTTCAGTCTTGTGCATAACGTTACTTCAACAATGAATTAAGAGGAGCTAAATAGACTTTCTCGGTGAGCGATAGTTTTCTAAAGTTGTTTCATTCTAGTTGACAGCCTGTGCGACAGGGTACAGATGAACTGCGGGGAGAAGCGTGCACACAGAGAAAAAATGATCTACAGGAAGGCCATGCCTGATGCGCCGTAACAATTGTCATCTCTCAAAAAGAAGCAACCATGCAAGATACCTTAAAGCTTGGGGTGGAGCTGATTTTTCGTGTACAGTTTCTATTCAGTTTCGTTTTGTTTGTGCAAGCTCCGAACGCTAAGAGTCGCCCGACGTTGGAAGCTTTTTTCTGGATCAGTAGCGCCAGCCTAATAGACCATCACAAAATAGGTTAGGCTCGTTTGTTACATTTCTGGCGGTAAGTGTTGCACTTCTAAATTGCGATATCTGTTGTTTTTTTTCTTTTTTTTACGGTTTGTATGAAAAAAAAATAAAAACCGCTTTAGAAAAAAGTTTTTTTTTTATTTCAAGTGATGCATATCAAGAATCGCTCATCTTTTTTGAGTGATTGTCCTGATCTTTTGAAGCACAGTTATGCTTAAAACATGTCACATTAACAGTTATAACCACCAAAATTCATTGAGCAAAAAGTGTATTAAAAACGGCCTCACTAAACATAGACCGCTACGGAGCGAATGCTCAGAGAGATTCCAACGTACGGAACACTTCGGGATGCTGTGTGTTTCGTGAACTGTAATCTTACACTTTTTAGCTGACGTGCAATAGGTGGATATAAATTATGAAGCAAATCGCGAAACAAATGGAAAAACGCTATTTTTCCTACCGCTCTGTCCGGCTCTGTTTACCTTTCTTTGCCGTGCTGCTTTCTTTCGGAAGACATAATATCCGAGGCTTTTTGCCTGGTGCTGTTATTGTAGCACCGTGGCATACAACGGGTGAAGCCACCTATTGAAAACCATGAGTAAACACCCGGCTAAACGTCTCGTGCTAACCCGAAAATTTCCAAACGCCGGCGGCACCGCGGCGGCGGTGGCATCGCGCAACTCCTGGTGAGATCGGTCTATTAGCGGGGAATACGACGGCCCGTGATCACTTCACGTGACCTCAAAATGTGATGCCAATTTCCCCACTAAATATAGCGGGGAAATCGGCGTCACATAATCACGTCATGTGACTCAAGTCACGTGAGGTCGATTTTTGCGAGGTAGGTAGTTTGCGCTCACCACATTCCGTTCACCCTGGTCTTTGTCAACAAAATCAAGCGTTTTTTTTTTTTCTTTTTTTCTTCTTTTTTTTTAAGTATAGGTTGTTCGGGGTCCTGGGAGGACTCTGTCGAACGTCAGCAGTCTCGCCGTTCCGAGCCGGCGAGCAGCAGGCGGTCGCACGGGACCCCCCCCGTCCTCGAGGAAGGAAATTCTTGTGACAACGCGCCGACAGCATGCAGAGCACAAAGCACGCACACACATCGATGGCGTGTACCTTTCCTCGTCAAGCCGGGTCGCTATACGCTTGAGCTACTTAGGCGCACAAACACGCCTATCACTGCAGTACGCGCGCACTGGAGTTCCAACACTTTCGCAGCGATTTCGGGAACGTATGTGTACTCAGGTAGGGAGCCGTTTACGCTTGGTTGCGCAGCAGTAATGCCATGGTTCTATGGTGAATACGTGCAGCGTTGCTGTCGTTGCAGCTGGGGCGTTGTCCGTTCAGGTCCTCGAGCGCTCGTTAACGCTGCTTCTTGTCTGCACTGCTAACTCGCCCTGGGCATGTTGTTGCATGGCCGAAGAGGACGAGGAGGTTGGCCAAGGTTGCATAATCGTAACCAGAAGACTATATTCAGTGACAGGTCCAGTCGATTCTCCGCCTCCAGCACTCGCTTTTTGCCTTCCGTCGTGCTTTGACAGCGTGTGCGACGATGTGTTATCAAAGGCAGAAAGCTTGCGCTCAAGGAGGGGCAACTACTAAGTTTTTAACCTGTCACCGATTATAAGTAAAATTCCGTGTTTTCGGAGTTTATTTCTTGTGAAAATTGGAGGGCGTTTATCGGAGTTTAGTTTGCGCTGAAAATTCGGGGGTTCTCAATGTTTTTTTGTTTTTTTTTTTTGTAAATTCTCAATTCTCTGAAATTCGGAGTTTACTTTACTGTGTTCCCAATATTAAAAAAATAAGAAGAAAACTAACTGAATAAAGTTTGGGTACCATGACCGGTTGTCCTAAGGAACCTTATTGACGAGCTAGGAGGCGAATTCCTGTTTTCAGTAGTTCGATATCTTAAAAGGAAACTGACGTTGCATCTCCTTAGGACCACTGACATTTTGCTCTTATGAATTTGATGAGTAAAAGACCGTCTTTTTCGTTTTTTATTTTATAGTTGTGACCTTGAAATTCGGATTTCTTCGGATAAATTTGAATTGAAAAAAATATTTACCGACGAGTGTTTTTTTTTTTTTTTTCGAGTTTACCTGAAAACACGGAACCCTAGCTATATGGTACAAGATACGCAAAGAAAACTGAAATGAAATTTTGCGGATTTCTCTTTCAATTTCTGTCAATCAATTCTTCCAAGCCTGCCCGATGACACGCATTCAGACCTTGTATAATACTTTCGATGCTTCTTGCATTGGCGTATTATTCCCCTTCTTTTGGAGCGTTCATGTTTGCTCTTACAAATCTATAAAATTTAATCCATCTTTTGTAGCGTTCAAGTTTTCTCTTGTCAATCTGTAGAATTATTCTTCCTTTTTGCTGAATGTTAATTGTGCATCATTACAAAGGCGAAAGCTGTTCATGAGCACAAACAAATAAACAAATGAATGAATGAATGAATGAATTCTGCGTGAAGCTTGTACGCCGTGTGTCTTTAAATCCAGGTGTTTCCCATATGAAATCTAATCCACTATGCACTTCGGTTTTAAAATGCATACAGATTGACCTTAAGTAAACAAGTGAAGACATATTTCTTTCTTTTTTACATTTAGAGCACACATAATATTAGTTAGTTTTCCGGAAAACTATGATTACAAATAAAAACTCTATATTCAGTAACTTTACTTGGTTTTTGACCCTTGATCTGATCTGCAGTATTTCTTCCAAAACGACTGCGCGCTTTTAGCGCAGCCTCATAATATGCATGGCGAAAGAAGTGGAGCACATGCAACGGATTCTCGCAGCGAGACATGAAGGAGAAGGTTAGGCGGAAAGGGGGGGGGGGGGGGGGGTATATAAATCTTTATGGACGCGAACCGTAGTTCGAGCTTTCGCCGCCGCTTTGAGGAGGGCCTGCGCATGCGCAGAACGCCTCTTAAAAATGGTTCATTTTCGAGCCGCCGCAAAAGTCGTGGCGAGCCATTAGCTATCCAGAAGGATTGGCGAAGGCGGGTATTTTCGGACGATGTATAATACGTTGCGTGGAGAAAATCGTGCCGTCTTCTCGAACACGTCGGAGAGACGGATCGCAAAGTGAGGCTTTCCGCCAGCGTTTATAGTATACGCCTTGCTTCGATCAATCTGTCGATTCGATATCTGCGCCGAGTCTTTTGTTCTGCGAGGGATTCGGGGGCAGCCAGTGGAGGAGCAGTCCGCCCGCGGTTCGGGCACGTCAATCTCGCGAAGGCCCGGTTTAGTCTTGGAGGATTCTGACGAGTGTGGACCGATCCGATTTGGGTACGCGCGGTCGGGCATACAATTTTCTTGTTGTTGTTTTTTTTTTAAATCTTTTTACGTTTTTTTTTTGTTTTTCTTTTAAATGCGCGGAGAGCCGTTCATTCATATGGGTCACCTAGATTCGACAGTCTGGTTCAGGGGGGAGAAATGGAAGAATCGCTGTTTCGTCGAAAAGCTGGACCGGAACAACGTGGCTTCAAAATAATTTAACAATCGAAGAGAGAAAAAAAACTATAAAAAGGACAAATTCGGTTAAATTCAACGAATTAGATGGTGCGGGAAAAAAAAAAAAAGAGGAGGAACCTTTTGAAGATCATACGTTTCGTTAAGTCAGGGTCACGCAGCTCACACATCACAGAAAAGAACAATCTGCAAACACGAGTCGCCACAATATCCGTGGTTCGAATGCCGTTCAGTTACCATTGAACTCATTGCCATGCGGGCATACGAAGCCATCGGATCTCGCGGTGACTCGCGTTCGAATCTGTATCCAGACTCTCTTTTTGTACGATGTATTCGCGGCACGAAGTTGGCTATCGCCGCCTGGTGGACCTTTTTACAACCTAAAGTGAGGTACTTCAACCTTCCTCTGCTGGTGCAAACACGTCCAATAATGCCAAGCTTCTACGCCACTATGAAGATTAAAACGTAGCCGCGTGAGTAGCACGTGCACTACTCATAGTGAGGAAAACAGAAGCGCCCCTCGTGAGCTTCTCACCGCGAATAAGCGTGGCTAGCTCCATCTTTTCGGCCTCGTAGGTACCGGGAAGCTCCTTCTCGAATCTTCCACTGACCGGATGAGAGCGACAGGGATAAGAACGGCAGGGAGGTCTTTCGGTTGTCGCTTCTGCCTTCAATAACACTTCGGTGTTTCGTGAGCCTGGAAGGGCGACGATCGAGTCTGCTCGAGGCCCGGCATACGAGAAGGACGCCCTAACGTTCTCATCTTGTTAGTGACAATACCATGCTTGGACTACCGTTGTATCTCTTTATGGGTATACCGACTGCTGTACGAGTCAAGATCAATAAAGTGATCCGTGCAGAGAGCTTGAACACACGGCTCTTTCGATGACGCTCGGCCAAGTTTCTACATAGAACTGTATAATTATTTTCACTAATTATGAAGTTAATGAACACTGTTAGTTCATTGTTGACTTATCGGGACGATTATCCACCATATAATGTTCTCCTGTCAGTAAACTCAACCTGCCAGTCAGCATTATGTAGTTTTCACGTCATTAAAAAAGAAAAAAAAATTGAACGCCGTTTACCAACTCCCTGTAACGCCGAATTAGAGCGCAGCTCTTGAGGAGGAGGGAAGAAGGCAGGGGGGGGGGTCACGTGGCCTGGGGGTCACGTGACCTCGAGGGGGGGGGGGGGGCGGAGAAAATTTTCCGCTAGATTTAGCGGGTAAAATTTTCCGCTAAATTTAGCGGGTAAAATTTTCCGCTAGATTTAGCGGGGAAAATTTTCCGCTAGATTTAGCGGGGAAAATTTTCCGCTAGATTTAGCGGGGAAAATTTTCCGCTAGATTTAGCGGGGAAAATTTTCCGCTAGATTTAGCCGGGAAAATTTTCCGCTAGATTAGCGGGGAAAATTTTCCGCTAGATTTAGCGGGGAAAATTTTCCGCTAGATTTAGCGGGTAAAATTTTCCGCTAGATTTAGCGGGGAAAATTTTCCGCTAGATTTAGCGGGGAAAATTTTCCGCTAAATTTAGCGGGGAAAATTTTCCGCTAGATTTAGCGGGGAACATTTTCCGCTAGATTTAGCGGGGAAAATTTTCCGCTAGATTTAGCGGGTAAAATTTTCCGCTAGATTTAGCGGGGAACGGGGAAATTTTCCGCTAGATTTAGCGGGGAAATTTTTCCGCTAGATTTAGCGGGGAAAATTTCCCGCTAGATTTAGCGGGGAAACTTTTCCGCTAAATTTAGCGGGGAAATTTACCCGTCATGCACCGCGCGGTTACGCCGACGCCGACGGCGACGGCGACGCCGCTCAAGCCGGAAACGGGCGCCTAAGAGCTGCGCTCTAAAAGAAACTCGAAAACTTAAGACAAAACATTTTTTTTTTTTTTACGATGAAGAAGAGGGGACATTTAAAGGGGCCCTGCAATCATATTTTAGCGTCTACTCTTTTTTGCGGTTTTCCACGTCTCTTGAAGTCGGGCAAGCCAGCGGGCACGGAGAGAGTAACTAATATCAGTGCTTCATATTTAACCGGACGACGCGGAAACCTCCTCCACCGACGAGGGCGACCCGCGGTACCGAAAGCGCGCAAATTGTGACGTCTTTGGTCCTGGGCTTACTACTGGTCAGAGCCGCTAAAAGCTTCTTTTTAGTCGAAATACAAAATATAAGTGGGCGCGAACCGTTTCAATTATTTATAAAAGTAGTTTTTGTTCAGTATTTTAGATCAGAAAAGAAAACGAATGCAGTTTATAAAGTACTGGAAACAAGAAATGACCCGTCGACTAACCGCCACCAAGCGGTGGAAAAGGCGGCGCATACTAGAAAGGAGTAGTGGGATCAGCGCGCGGACACGGAAAGGTCCCCGGATGTACGCGGCGGCGCTGCGGTCGTATGGACAGGATGATCCGACCGGCTCCGAGCGTTCCGAAGGCTTTCGGCGAGAAGCTTTGTCTTGGGGTTTGGCCGTTTCGCGGTATGGCAGCGCGAAAGTGGCTCCATTCTGAACTGATCTTTACCCCGTGTTTGCTGTCGTTTGTGGCCAATGGAAGTGCCATGTCCGAATAGTGTTTAATCGCGCAGCAAATGCAATGAGAGCCGCTCAGGCTGCACGCCGCATACAACCTATCCAAAACATGCTTTAGTAGCGCCCTCTCGCGCCGTCGACACGGAGTGCAGCAGCCGTGAGCGCTCGCGATGAGCCCACTACCCCTCCCCTTAGTTCACGGCCACTCAAGCAACCAAGGACGTCATGAGGGAGGTTATTTTTTTGCTTGTTTTTGCAATCTTAATTGCCTATAACTTTTTAAAATAAAGCGAATTTCGAGAAAAGAAATGTTTTCACTAAGTTACTACGTTCAGTGCGCTCAGGTTCGGTGCAAATTAAAACCAGTAAAAAAGGTCCTTGCAGGGTCCCTTTAAGAGCCGCGCTGGGTCCTTTTACATCATCGGGGGTAGGAAGCTTCTGGAGGCTACATGACGCCACAGAGGTGACGCCGGGGGACGCTGGAGATCGCCAAAGCTAGAGAGACACTAAATGAGCTACGCTCAGAGTATCGGCACTCTGTTACCGATATGTTGTGGACGCAGCCATCTGGGTGCTTGTACAGATAGAGAGAGAGAGAGAGAGAGAGAACATGTATTTATTTAATGAAAGGTTCACTCGTCCTATGGGTTGGTGTCCCTGAGGCGAGAGGGAAAAAGGAATGTAGGATTAATAGGAAAGGGTAAGTGACTAGTATAAATCTAGATGAAGTGATGGACCCCAGAGTCCCTGATGTAGCTGATCAGGGAGTCCAGGATTTCTTTCTGTGCTGCGGCTGTCCCGTGGGGGTGGGTCCCAGTCTTCAAGCTTCGTGGGCCTTTTCTCGCTGGGTAGCGAGTCCCATGCCTCTACTCTAAAGTCTTCCAGGCCTTTGCATTCCCAGAGCATGTGTTTGGTCGTTGCCATGGATCCCTCTGTGCATGTCTTGCACGTTGGGTCCTCGTGGTCCTTCAGTCCGAAGGATGCTTTTTTCGCCGGAGTTAGTGCCGTCCCTGTCCTGATTCGCCGTAACCGAACCGTCTCCCATCTCGTGTACCCTGGTGGTATCGGGTCTTCCTCTGTTAGCAGAAGGCCCTTCAGGTACAGTTTCCTCCCTTCTTTGGCTTGCTCGGCCATTTCATCTGGGTCTATTGACCTTTCGTTCGTCGTTTCTACTCGAGAGGTAAGGCCTGGCGCGGAGCTGGTGCTGCTAGCTGCCTCCGCTGCGGCCTGGTGAGCCCTCTCGTTCCCCGGGATATCGTTGTGTCCGGGTAGCCACTCGATCGTTATGTTGGAATCCAGCTTCCTGAGCTCCTCCGCAATATTCTTGATCTTCTTGACCGTTCTGCTTCTCGTTCTGCAGCTGCGGCAAGCTTTCAGTGCCGTCTGAGAGTCTGTGAAGATCCAGGCCCTGTTACCTTGCTCGCAGTTCAGCCTCTTTAACCCAGGTCTGCGTTGGAAGCTTTTCTGACCAGGTCCTGTCCCTCGCAATGTCTACAAAGGCTGCTGCGGCAGCCCCGTCGTCCTTCGCGGCATCCGTGTACCTTATTTCCTTACATTGAGTGTTCTCCGCGAGCCACTGGACGTGTTTCTTGGCTGCGAAGTTTCTCTGTTTAGTTCCTTGTCCCTTGAATGTTGGCTTGTGATCAGTTATGCCTATGTCTTGCCTGGTGGAGAAGCCTCCTCGATCGGGGGCTTAGCTTCCGTGGAGTATCCTAGGATTTCTACTAGTCTTCGCCCAGTTTAGTCCTTTCGAGGCGTTGGAAGTGTGTGATTTGTTGTGACTCTGCTTTCTCCTCTATCTTGTTCATTCCTGCATATTTCCTTAGTTCGTCGAGGGGTGTGTATCTCGGTAGTCCAGTTACCACTCTCATGGTTTGATTGTGCAGTCTTTCAATTTGCTTCCACTGAGCCTTGGTGAGGTTCATCCAGTTGCAGCAGTAGAGCGCTCTGGATGTGAGGAGGGCTTCTGCCATGGTCCGGATTGCTTTTTCGTCCGCCCCCCACGATTTACTCGTTGTCCTACGAATAAGTTTCAGGGCCTGGTCCCATACCTTCTTCAGTTCGGGTAGCCATTTGGTACTCCCAGCTGTTTCTTCAAATGTAACTCCAAGGATTTTTATGCTCGGACGTCGTTCTATTTCTTTTCCCATGAGTCGAAGTTGCGCTTGCAGTGCAATCCCTTTTCTGTGGTCCTTTGGTCTCGCAACGACCATGTATTGGGTTTTTACAGGGGACGGCTCCATCCCGACTTCCTCCAAGTACTTTGCAACTTCGTCGATGCCCCGTTGCATTGTGAACTCTTGGTCTCCCAGCGAGCCTCCTTTGGTCCACAATGTGACATCATCCGCGTATATTGTGAACCCGAGGTTTTCGATGCGTCGCAGTCTCGTTGGTAAATCTGCCATTACCATGTTAAATAATGTGGGCGATATCACTGCCCCCTGTGGTACGCCTCTGTTGTTGAGAGTCTCTGGGCCCATTGTGTTCCCGATTTTCACCTTAAACCTTCTATTGGACAGAAAGTCTTTGATGAAGTTTAGTGCTCTGCCTCTTAGTCCACATCTCTTAGCTCCTTCTTTCACCGCCCAATGCGGTACGGCATCAAAGGCTTGTTTTATGTCAAGAGCAACTACAAGTCTTGGATCTATGCTCTTCTTGTTGCCATCACGTCTTCGTATAGTAACTTGAGACTGTCTGGTGTTCCCATGGCTTCTCTGAATCCTGTTTGCCTCGGGTCCAGCCTGTCGTAGGTCTCGAGGTACCATTGTACCCTCTGCAGGACCATTTTCTCAAGACTTTGCAGATGCTGGACGTTAGTGAAACTGGTCTGAAATTTTCGATCCTATCCTGCGTCTTTCCGGGTTTAGGTATTGGTGTAACCCAAGAGATCTTCCAGGAGTCAGGGATCTTTCCTTTCTTCGATGTTTCGTTATTATCTTCAGTAGCTCTTCTTTGGCCTCGCCTGGGAGGTTACTAAGAGCCGTATATGTTATCCCGTCGGGTCCGGGTGCGCTTCCCTGTTTGGCTGAGTGGATGGCCTCAAGCAGCTCCCCCATGTTGAAAGGTTCGTCCATTCCCGGTTCCTTTGGTGGTTTTGCAGCCAAGCTCTTTGAGGGTTTTTTGCCTCCCTGTTTTGCCGCCGTGATGTTCGGGAAAAATATCTGACCTGCTTTTACCGCCAGCTCCTCCTCCGTCATTTTCAGCCGAAGCGCAAGGTTCTGTGCTGCCTTCCGGCTCTTGCGTTTGTTCTTGTTCATCCCCCTGTAAGTCCGCCAGGCCTTTCCGAGTCCGGTACGTGCGTTGAATGATGCGCAGTGGCTTCTCCATTTATGCCGGCATAGCTCATTGGAGTATTTCATAGCCATGGCGGTCGCTTTGTTGAGCTTGATCTTATGCGCCGTCGCCTTGCTTCTCCTGAATCTTGTTAACGCTTGTAGTCTACTGGCCCATAGGCTCAGAAGGTGGGTGTCCGGTGTCGGATCGCCTTGTTTGAAATTAACTTGGGTTCTTGCCTCCTTCATCGCCTTGCAGATGCTTTCCTCGATGTCTTCGTGCCGCTCGAGGCTGCTTAGAATTAGCTCCCGGAATCTGTCCCATTTTATGATCGGTCGAAGCTTCTTATCTTTCCGCCCACTCGGGTGTGTGACTGTGACCTCGATAGGGTAGTGGTCGCTGCCCTGTGTGTCCCTCCTTGGTGTCCATTGGATGTCAAGGTGCTCTGTGGCCCACGTGAGATCTGGTGTAGTGTCCCTCTGGCGTTGTTGTTTGGCTAGTCGCGTCTTGACCTCTTGTTCATTGCGGAGTTCAAGCCCGGCTGTTTGCATGGCTGCGATGATGTCTCGGCCTTTCTTTGTGTTGGTGTCGTATCCCCATTCGCGGTGTTGTGCGTTAAAGTACCCTCCGACGATCAGTGGGTCTCCATCCGCCAGCTCGGATAGCTTTCGGATCCATTCTGCCGTCTCTCCATGTTTTAGGGTGGTATTGGGCTTTATGTAGACAGATGCCACCACCAGTTTGAGTTTACCTCGCTTTAGTCGGACAGCAACTACCTCCCTCATGTCCGAGCAGAGTGCAGTGGTGTCTAGCTGCGTCTGTGGTATGTTTTGGAGTACGCAAACTGCGACCCATCCCTTCTTTTCAATGGGATTCTTCTCCCTGTAGCTTGGATTAGATTTGATGGTTGGAGTTAGGTAAACGTTGAAGCCGGTGATTGTCAGTGTCCGGTGTTTTAGTCTCCTGCAGCAGCAGAATTTCTGGTGGCGCATTTCTTTCGAAGCGGAGCTTGAGCTCCGCTGCTCTTGCCGAGAACGTGTTGCAATTCCACTGTAGGATACGTGTCGGTGCCATCTTGGTCTGTCCGGGTTCGTTAGTTTAGTCTGCCATGCTTGAGTTCAGCAATTTCTTTTTAATCTTCCGAGTACTTGGAATACCATATTAAATCCCATTTCCACGTCTTTCTCGAATTTGGCGATTTTGGATTCTTGCTTCTCGAACCTTGCTCGAGTGCTTGTACTTCCTTCCTCCAATCTGTTGTTCGGTGGACTTCGCCTTCGTGCGCTGGCCAATTCTGGGATACAGTTTGGGGCTGCCATCTTCTCATTGGAGTCAACTGTTGGCTTTCCTGGGTTGGGAGGAATTTGAATGACCTCCTGCTGTGTGTTTTGTTGGCCGCGAAGTTGGGCCTGTGAGGTGGCAGTTGCTTTGGCTGCTGCCGCGTAACTTTCTCTCGGTAGCTTCGGCTGTGGTGGCTTTGCGGGCTGCTTCTTTTCTGGGATCTTCCTCTTGGGACAATTGTTGCTGGTTGCCACGTGGGCCCCACCGCAGTTCTTACACTGTGGATCCCTTGTGCACTCCTCCATCTCTTCTTCGTGGATGTGCCCGCATTGGTCGCATCTGCTCTCTTTGCTTGGGCATACGTCCGTTTTGTGCCCAATGTTGTGACAACTGAAGCAGACTATTGGTCTTGGACGGTACGGTTTCACGGTGAACACTTCGCGGCAGAACATGACTTTCTTTGGCAGCCAAGTTCCCTCAAAAGTGATCACCACAGCGTTTCCTTTCTTGCCCATAAGGCGGGCATAGACTACTTTGGCCGTTCTGCATTCCAAGTCCGGTAGTAGCGTTTCGGGTGTCTCGTCGCTGTTATCACCGTGCAAGTAGATGACACCGCGTACTTGATCGTTCCCCATTGCCTTGTATGGGTTTAAGGCGTACGAGTTTTCGCCTTTCGTGATCTCCGTGACTTTTAGGAGATTTTCGATTATCTCTTCGTTCCGCGTTGTTAGCGCAATAGTGTTCGTCTTCGGCTGAATTTGAATTTTGTAGTCATCAGGACTGGCGATTCCCGTCTTTTCCACCGCTGTTTTTATATCTCGGGTCTTGAAGTCCTTGACATTCTTTTTGCATATCGCTTTGAGTACCACTGTCTGGGTTGACGTGGGATTTTCGCGCCTATCTTCCTCAGATGATGTTCTCGGTTTTTGGACTGTCGAACACCGGCGTTTTCGTCGGCGTTTACTTATATACATTTCAAACCCTTCGTCTTCGGGGTTCTCCTCCGAGAGGGCGGTTCCTAAGCTGTTAGGCTTAGCTTGTCGTTCTTCTGAAGTTGCATTTTCTGGTTTCTGTAATTTCTGTAGTGGTGGAAATTGGGAAGTATCTTGAGAACTCACCTCTTGGGATTCCATGGCGTTCCTTTGCTGGCTTGCCATCCAGCCTGGGGTCAATGTTCCTTGTATGTAGCTGTGCAAGAGTGTGGTTATCAGATTTATTTGTTTTGTTCCAACATGAACGACAGAAAACCGTCAAGTTGTGCGGACCACCTGCGGACTACGTTCAGTGCGTCTTCAAGTTCAAACGGCTGCCTGATCGTTCGAACTGTCGTCTGCTCTCTTAGACGACGCCGGCCCGTAGACCAAATGTTGGCCCGGTACTTGCGATAAGAAGCAAGTGAAGGCCTCAAAAGACTTAAGTTGGAAGGTTGATAAGCAGGCTCGATGTAAACAGTAGATACAAGGAGATGTTGATCATTGTTACCAGTGACCATCACCGACTTGTTATGCCTAATTCACTTTGTCCGATTCCTTGCGATTTTCAGTATCCACGTCGACCATCTCAACTACGGTTCACGCTTTTGCAGCCCGAGCGGCGTCGCGACCGAAAATTGCGAGCGAAATCTCATCATGCGAATCAGGCTTTAGCGTACATACTGCGGCGTCCACGCGGAATGAATCGCCACATGTCAGATTATTCACGCGAAGTTTTGCGGTGTAACGAGTCTCGGTAATTTCGCTGACGCCGCTCAAGTAGTCAGACATCGCCAGGAATACGTAGAATCACAATTCGAACGCGAAAAAGGGCAGGGGGACTCACACCGACGCCGACAACATCGCATTTCAATGATTTGTTTATGGGCGATGGCGAGCTTCTTGCCCACACCCCCATCGCGCATGCGCGGCGCCGGTGGCGTCCGCTAAGGGCGCTCCGGTTTGTTTGTAAACATGATTTGATGTATAGCTTTGCTCTGTCGCGAACTGTTTAAATATTCGTGGAGGACGGAAAAGCGTTCCCTGTGATTTCAGATAAAGCTTCAGATGACTGTCAACCATGATATTAATCCCCAAGATGGGTAAGTGTCGTTACTCTGAAGCGTAGCTTATTTAGTGGCACTATGCCAAAACCAAAAGACGCTATAGGGCATATGCAAAAAGAAACACGCCATCTTGAGTACTAATACTCAATTATCGAATTTCCTCCATATTAGAGGGTTCCCAAACCGATAGTTTCGCCCGAGAGACAATGCTCCCTGCAACGTAGGATTCATTGATCAAAAATTATGATCACGTGGTGCAAGTTCAGTATACGAACCCTTGAACCAACGTCTTCGATAAAACCCGTTTACTGACCTGGATGGCCCAGTTGACTGCTTGTGTGACGAGTCTTGCAACCTGGTTGCTGTCAATTCCTTTCCACAATTTCGCGGCCGTATTTCTTTTCTTCTTTGCACCGAAACCAAACAGCGACCCATTGAGATCACCAATAAATTGTCCTGATCTCATAAAACCAGGAATAAATGCAGATTCGCCTCGTCCACAGCTGAAAGATGTTGAAAAAAAGACAATATGGCGGATCCGTATGGCATGATGATGATAGCTGGCAAGAATTTTGCATATGGCCTATTGGACGGACTTGGGCAACCTCGGGGGAGTTCCCACCGACCACAATATCTACTTCCGGCTTCACTTGGGATTTGCTCGTTTGTCTGGCTTGAGCCAGTACGCCAACTCTTACGCCTACCTCCATGCTCTACATAGAGTAGCGACGTCTTCGGCGATGCTCGGCACCGTACCGATCGGTCGTACGTCTACCCATATAGTCGGAATGAACATTTAGCCTCCTTCAACTGCGTGCGTCATCCAGTAGCTGTTCCGTCGATTGACCGAGGCTGTCATTATTTGGGCACGCACTTGGAGCACGCATTGGACAGGAATGCTGCGTCAACGCTCGGCGTGAACTCGGACGCAATCACACGTTTCGTGCAGGAAGCAGTGCCCGAAATATGGCAGCCGCCAACGTTGCTTGGTGGACTTTTTAAAACAATCTACGGAAACATGTAGTCACCCTATGGGTGGGAGGCACTCACTTGATCGAATGACGTTTTAGCGGACGCCGACGTTTCACCGAATGACACTTTAGCGAATGGTCGGCCGCCGCCAAGCGGCGTGTACGGGTGGGCTAAGTGGGTTAACATTTTTATAATGAAACGCCGCAGACTGTCGCCGCGAAGCGGCGTAGCGCAGCACAAGGGGGCGGGGGTGGGGGGGGGGGGGGGGGGGGGGGGTTGACAGGCGCCCCCGTTATTTGCTAAAACGTCGATTCGCTCAAATGTTGCTGTTTGGTAAAATGTTATTCGCTCACGTGATATGGACCCCTCCCTAAACCAGGCGATGTGACGTCCGTGAAAGTGCGCCAATCAGAGTGCCGAAATTGGTCTGTTGCCTTGCTCCACAAGCTTCTCCGAATACGCGCCACGGTACCCGAATTGTGGACCGCGCCTCTCACTCTGTGGCCACCCTGGCACTTTGCGGGAGCGTACGTACCGACCAATTACGGGAACTTTCGTCCCGAGGTTTTTCGATTGTCCGCTAGCCCCGGCTGTCCGCGCGGAGATGGACGTCCTTCGGCCGCCGATTGTGCACGCCTACACGGCCTGCTGCGTTTTGAGGTCGTCGCACGCACGTCGCCCAAACTATCCGCACTTTGGGGTGATTACGCGGAATTTTCTTCAGCGAGTGCCCCGGCTAGAACAAACGGACAACCAATGCCCCTCTCGCCTTCGCTACGCTCACACAAGTCGCCGTTCGACTTGTTTGAATTTCTGATTGAGCTTTAGTGGCACTATTATTGTTCTGTTGTTGTTTGCTAGTTTTATGTTGTCTCTTTGTATTCGGACGCCATTAGCATGCGACAGTTACTTATGTTTTCAAAGTGAACGCTGTGATCAGCTGTAGGAGTGCTATAGGTGACACAAGCCGCCGACCCATTTGACCGGCTTGAGCCGTACGGATCCATCCGTCCATTCATCTATCCATCCATTGGGGATAGATGAGTGGATGTATGCGCGCAATGAATTAGGGGAACTTCCTGTGTACTACTCCTTGCTCCCGCAGCATCTACCACATGACGCTGAAGAGACCGAGAGAGAGCGAGAGAGGGGGGGGGGGGGTAGCGTACCAACACACCTCCTACTTTTACGTCACTAAAGAAGGCCACCGTAGGCCAGAGATTGGACAACGACTAGGGCGTCAGTGTTCGGCTGGGAGTCGTGTTCTCACTGATTGCACACGAGTTGCAGCTGAACGCTGACGCCGTAGTCTATGCGCCCCGCGTTGGCCTTCTTTAAATGACGCCGAAAATTCAGCAAGGTTTTCGTAATTGCTTGTTTGCCCTCGCCCACTATCCCGGGCTTCCTCAGCCTCCTTCTTCGCCTCCAACTTCGAGGTTGCCTCCGTCGTTTGCTAAAGCCGGTTCTATACAGGGTATTCCCGCAGTCCTTCGGCGCCACGGAGGGCGCTGCGTGGTTTGCAGAAGGTCTATTCAAAATTCGAACGCTACCTAATTCACAACAAGCGCCCTAGAGGCAAAGGCTAGAGGCAAAGTAAGCCGAAACTTAAATCTAATCGTTTATATACGCGGAAAATAACAAACAGTGCACGAATAAAGGGGGGCTGGATAACGATGAAGCCTTAGATATTAGGATGAGTGGACAGGATCAAACTCAAGAAGAACTCCCTCGCGCCAAAACAAAAGAAGAAACATTTGCATTTATGTATTGTTGACCATCAACGATAGGAACATACTACCAAACGACATTGTTACCACATATATTTGCCGCCTCCATAACCACTTTAATTTCTGCTTTATCCAACTACTGTAATGATCCCGAGAGATGCCCATCCACCCCTACTTTTGGCAGGCTAGGCTATTTTTCAGAAACACCGAAAGATAGCCCACTTCTAGTAATTACAGGGTCCTGGCCAATGGTGACATCGCTAGAAATGGTGTTACTTAGACGAAATAAGCGAACATTGCTGACTGGGAAGGACAGTCGTCTTTGGTCCATCGCCACTCCCTGCAATCGCAAGTTTCTCAAAGCACAAAATCTAAAACTAGCATTTTTTTCTTCATTTTTAGATGCGGAGCATCTCTTGCTCGGGTCTATGTCCCGCGGCGTCGGCGTTGTAGTCGGCACTCGAACTACGCACGCGCAACTCTCCTCCTTCCCTCTCTCCAACAGCTGCGCGTTACTCTCTCCGCCCTCTCTCTCTACCAGCTGCGTGCACTGCGCGTGCGTTCGCTTCTCCTCACACCGCGCGCGCACGCGCAACTCTCCTCCTCTAGTCTCCTCTCCTTCAAGTGTGAAAAAAATAAACGGCGAGCGGCGAGCGTTCCAAGTTTCTCTGCCGCGAGCCGCGACGAAGGCTCGCGTAGGGGGTAACGCTAGGGCAGAGCCGTATATTAGGAGAGTTTGGACAATAGGCGGAGCAAAGGCCGCCGCCAGCGCCGAATATTCCCCCCACGCTTAGAGCGTAAACTAAATTTGTGACAAAGCGTCGACCAATCAGGAGACCTCTACTCCATCTCACAAATGTCGACAGTGAAGACAAAGGCACAGGCGCGTGAGCCTAGCTCAGCGAAACGCTATTGTTTGTACGAGACCTCGTGCATAGGAGGCACTTTCCAAAGCCACGCGCTCGTGCCCATGCCTTTGTCTGCACTGCTAGAACAGCGTCCTGAGACTGGCTGAAAGAAAGCAGTGCAAAGGGTGGGGTGCGCGAGCGTCTTGAGACGCGGAGTTCCGCTCGGCACGGCTCAAATTATACTTCGTTTCACTTCACCTGCGAGCGAAGCCAAAGCTAGAAGCGCGAGACCAGCGCTTTTTGCATTTCTCCCCAGCTCGCGCGCTCGAGCAAAGCCTGAACGCACGGAGCTTCCGTGCTCGCGCTTCCAGTTTTGCATTCGCTCGCACATAAGGTGAAACGAAGTATAGTCGTGGCACAGATTTAGAGCACGCGACCACCGCTGGGGGCTGTTTCGCGGCCTGTGGTTGGCCCGAGATGCTCGCCTATTCAAACCAATGTATGGCCAAACTCTCTCAATAAACGGCTCTGCGCTAGGGCAGTCGGTGGCGCCATCTCTCGACGTCAGCACGCAACTGACTCTTTCCTCGGAACCAACACGATGCTCCGCATCACCCCATGGTTCCCCTCGGGAAGATGGTGTAATTTTAACGTGAAACGTTCTTTGGCTATAGGTGTTCGGCATTTCCTGAAGCCTGGATAAAAACATGGCCGCGAGGCTCGACACTGATTGGTTGACGGGTGGAAGAGGAGTGAGTTGCTCGACGCCGATTTTTTATTTCTTAGAGCGGAGTTTTTAGGCGCCCGTTTCCAGGTTTCCCGGCTTCGGCGTCGCCGTTCGCGTCGGCGTAACCGCGCTAAATTTAGTGGGAAAATTGACATCGCGTGACCTCAAACCAATTCAATTTCCGCTAAATTTAGTGGAGAATTGAATTGGTGTTGAGGTCACGTGACGTCAATGTTTCAGCTAAATTTAGCGGAGAAACTGTGGGAGGGGGGGGGGTACGGAGGAGAAGGATGGGAGGGTACGGAGGAGGAGGAGGAAAGGAGGGAGAGGGAAGAGGAGGAGGGAAGGAGAAGGAGGGGCGTGGGTAGAAGGAGTAGGGGAGAGGAGGAGGGGAGGAGATGGAGGAGGAAAGGAGGACTAGAAGCAGAGGAGGAGGAGGCCAGGAGGAGGGGAGGAGAGGAGGATACCTCAAAATTCTGCGCTCTAATTTCGCGTTACAAAGATTTGTAAACGTCTTTCATTTTTTTGTTTTGTTTTTCATCGCACACCGAAAGTTAGTTTACTCTATATTTTACCCGATTTGCTTTAGCTTTGAGGTGGGCTATCTCTCGGGATATTACGGTAGTTCCTTCTTCTACTGTGTTAAAATTACGCACAAAAATGTTTGGTTAAGAAAAAAAAAAGTTACCACTTTCTTGTGTAATGCCATAAGGGCCTTAAGGATAATAAAATATGATGATGATTATGCTCCACCAATTCGCCCATTATATGATTTGGGTACAGGCAGTCTTGTGTGCATTACTGTAAAAAAGTAACCGATTACAACTACAATTACTTTATTGAAAAATGTAAGTGATTGCAGTGATCAATTACTGTACCGCACAAGAAATTGAAATATTCCCAGAAAGTAAATGATTACGTTTCACATTACTTTTTTTTTTTACTTTTTCTTACGCAATCAAAAATGCATACATACGTTCAAATTGTTTCTTTTTGTCATTCCCACCTTGTTATGCCCGCGTCCCACTAGAGCGACAGACAGAAACAAAAGACAGCGACAAGTCTCAAACCCATGCAGCATGCTCGCGATGGTACCTTTGGCAGGCGTTTAGTCGTTCGGTGCTCGTGAAGTAAGCACGAGCGATTGCAAGCCTGCCAAATATACCCTCGCGTGCATGATGCTCGTGTTTGAGCATAGCCTCCTTTATTCTACAAAGTCACTCAAATCGCGAAAGACTCTGGTTTGAGGCTTGTCGCTGTCGTTTGTTTCTGTCTGTCGCTCTAGTGTTGTCGTCCGAAGTTCTCGTTAATCTTCCGCGACGCTGAAGACTCTCTCGAGGGATACGCTCAGTGTTGGGTAAAGTACAACTAAAAAGTGCATGAAGTAAAGTACAAAGTAAATGAGAGATTATGTACTTCAAGTAGAGTAGTAAGTACACCGGCCGCAGTGCACTTGAAGTAAAGTACTGGAAATACAATGCACTTTGAAAGTAAAGTACAAGTACCTTCTTAAAAGAAAACTAAACAGGTTCTTGAAAAAAAAAACGAGTTAGAGGTGAATTCTAGAGTATTTTTATCCAGTGACTCTGAATATCACATTAGTTTGTCCTGAAGGTGTAATTAAACGCAAGAAAACACGAAAAACCTCCGACCAGTCTTTACATCAAACGCAGACCTTTCGGCCGCCAAGCGCGTGCCACTCGTGTGGACAGCGAGTGCAATTGCAAGCTTGCCAGGTATATTCCCTCGCACTGACACCAGTCGTGACGGCTTTTTCTGATCTTTTTAAAAATAAAAAAGAGTGCACGTACATAGCTTTGATAGGCGCTAAAGATGCGCGAGAGCGGGGATTCCGAAAACTCTGTTTATGACGTCACGCTCCGGGAACATAGAGTTAATAGAGAGTTTTAGTAGATCGTTCCGATACCTCCGATACTGCCGATCACGATACTCCGCCACTGCCTCTCTTGCGCATGCATAGTATCGTTATCGGGGCTATCGGAGGTATCGGAACGATCTACTAAAACTCTCTATTATAATGTACGCTAGAGGTTCAACTGGCGCTAGTGTCTATGCGACTTCAGGATTGAAGCAGACAGCAACCAGTCTACTTTTGCGGTGCTCCTGTGCATGCCTATGGGAAAAAGCGCGTGAATTTTGTCTCTTCGCCGGAAAATAACATGAATAACTTTCATTATTTCGGTTGTACCGGATAGTATGCACCTTTATTAATATTGTAAAAATGTAATTGGTTTAATTACAGCATTTTTCTTTACCACTGAACGATGTTAAGCTTCGCCTTATTTCAGGCCCAATCCACTGTTCCATGGCAGGTATGTAAAAACGAGCGACGATTCTAAGCAAACTAACGATTGAAAGGAATGTAAAGTGTGTTCAAGTAACATTAAAAACGAGCGTGTTGGTAAATATACTTAAAGAATCGGAAAGAATGAACACAAATTCGGGACGAAAACAGACGCATACAACTCTTTCAACTCTCAACGACATTTATTTCTCCTCCTTCAACCCCCCCCCCCCCCCTTTCCTTCTCTGCTCTCTCCCCTGAACGTGCTCGAAGGCCGTCGTTTGAACGGAGAAGAAATAATGTCGTTGAGAGTTGAAAGAGTTGTATGCGTCTGTTTTCGTCCCGAATTTGTGTTTATTCTTTCCGATTCTTTATGTGTTCAAGGTTCGCTAGCATTCCGGTGGCGCTTATATATTGCTAATACGCCCGTCCTGTCACTCTATGAAAATTACTTTGTCGTGCATCTTTACGATCGGTTAAAAAACATTCGAATGCAAAAAAAAAAAAAAAATAACGTACGCGGGCTACGAAAGGTGTGTCTTTTTATTATTTCCTATGTCAGGCAGTTTTTATCGGGCACCTGTTCTCTGACGTCTCCCTATTTGCAAAGATTTGGGGCGTGCGTTGATGATTTGAACCCAGAACATGCATCTTCGCACATATTCATGAGCAGGAAAAATAAAGCAGTACTTATTTATTGCAAATCGGACTATATTACGTGGCTTTCAATTTATTTTGATCGCCTGCATGCACAAGGAGTTACCTATCCAGTGTTACTGCGTAGTTCTTGCCGTCTCTCCCATCGTGGAAAGCGCCGACGCCGTGTTCGAGCTAACAGTGTCCGACAGTGCACATAAATACATGTACGAAGCGGTTTTAGCACCGTTTTTCATGCCACGAATTTCAAATAAAAACGCCGTAACTGACCAATTATTTCGTCTGCGTGAATGAGAAATGTTCCAATGTGCCTATTACGTACAAAATATTCGTGATATTTGCTTTTATAATCGAGCGCAGCGAGAAAATGCACTCGCTTTTCCCCTTAGGAATGCATTACCGGAGGTCAATTTCCGACTGGTTGCTGTCTGCTTCAATTTGCAGCAGCACACTAGCGCCAGTTGAATGTAGTATTTACATTTGTCGGTCTTTTTAGTTTTGTCAAAGATGGCATAACAACGGACATCAGTTTTGTAATAAAAGAATTTGCCACGCGCTGGCGGCCTCGAGGCCAGCGCTCGGTCAGACGTTTTGCCAACACTCGAACAGGACGGTTGTCTTTCATTTCGCCACCGGGTAAACCAGACAGGGTTCACTCGGGAAGACGGCTTCTCCGGCTCGGCCATGGAACACCGACACCTCCGTCCGATGAGTCTTTCATAGTTTTAGCGCCCCGTAGGCGGAATAGTACATTGAACCTCTAGCGTACATTTTATAATAACTCTATGTCCGGGAAGGAAGGGATTCAACGGTGCTTAAAGGGCCCATGAAACGAATTTCGGCCTGAGATAAATCAATTTGGATTGGGATTTGACTAAGAGCACATCGTTCAGTGGGCCAAAAGAAAAAAAAAAGGTAGAAAGTCAAAAGCCTGACTTTCGGTACTAAACTTTGAACACACAGCGGACTATTTCGTACCTCATTCTCTTCGTAAGCTCTCTGCCTTTTTATTGGGATACATCCGCGGTCCCCAAAGCGCGTCACCGGGTCCAAACGCACGTCACACGACACCGGACCTCACTTAATTCCTTCACCCCTAAGCTGACATTGCGGTGGAAGCTACGCGCTTGTCGGACCAATCAGCTGCCTTCCTTTCATCACCTGACCTCATTCTCTGCGCGTGGGTATGCGCGAGAGAGCGTCATCACGTGGCAAAAGTATAGCTGGCTCAACGAGCACGTAGCTTCCACAGTACTGTCAGCTTCGGGGTGAACGGGGTGGGGAAAGCAACTTTTGCCTGAATTTTGAGCGACGGGCTAATCTTCGGAAGGGAGAATGGCTGTGTCCGGTACACAAACGAAAGTCTGAGGGAGCCTTCATGTGCGCTTATGAAGGCACCCTAGCTCGGACGTTCGTTAGCGCTTGTCCTGTGTGCATCTTCGTCTTTTTGTCCCGTCTTTTTTGCGCTATTTTTAATATGAATGGACTCTCCCCTTTCCGTCTTCTTGAACTGTTAATACAATGCGCGATTTATGAGTTGAGGACCTTTTTTCCTTCCATGTAGCGCGCTGCGCATGCTCTTTCTGGATGTTCGTGGTTGATCGGGCACGAATAAACTAGTTGAAAGTTGCGCTTGTCCATGCCTCCCTTGCGATTGTCCCTTGTGTCGCGCAAAAGACTTCTAGACTGCATCATGAACCAACTAGGCCAACAACAAGTTTTAATTAACTAAACACGAAAAAGTTTAAAAAATTGTTTCATGACCCCTTAAAAAAAAAAAAAATCTACAGCCTCCGTGTTTTAAAGGGATACTTCAACGAAATTTGAAATGTACCCGTCTTGTTCGAAAATGGTTGAAGGTTGAATACGATCCACAATATCCGTAAATGACAATCGCACGTTTGCATTTTGAGCCTGGTGGCTGTATTTTTCGTTATAAACGGCCCACTCTGGCTAGCGCTTGGAGAGCAGCCAGCGGAGAGCATGTGACATCCAACACAATCGTGACGTAGTTCGTCTCGGGACGAGCAAAGCTACGGCGAGGCTGACGTCGAGAGAATGGCCTAGTCGTTTCAGCCACCGAAGCTGCTGTTTTTCTACGAATTTGGAGTGACGGGTTAATCTTCTATAATCTTGTAGAGGGGCAATAGCGACTTCTGGGTCACACAAAAGGGATTCTCGGGAAGAGGGGAGTTTTTCCTTCCCCTCTTCTCTCGTCGTGGCCGGAGGCGAGACAGTTACCGTCACTACCTCTCAAGGTTCCTAGACGGGCATTACAACGAGGCGTTAGCGACATCCACCAGGTGCTCTTTGCTAATCGTTTAATTTGTTTTAAAATTCCTTTTCGTGACTTTTTTAAGATATTTGTGTGTTCGATGTGATACTGCTCCTTGAACACATATAGACCAAAAATAAAGCGCCGAAATTTGGTTGTAGTGTCCCTTTCAATTGCAATATAATCTCGATATTCGTAATCCTATAGGCAAAATAAACAGGATTAGAGCGTTTTTTCTCAAATCCAGAACCACTCCTGTTTTCCTTTAACAGAATCTTCCATGATGCCCTCTCATTCTCTATACAGTTTTTTTTTTTCTTTCTAAATTGGTATGCATCGCCTCCGGCATAATAGATCCTTTCCGAAATTCAGGCTGGCCACCTCGATAGCTATCATCACCTAAGTGTGTATCATTTGTACATGCGAATGGCGGCCTTTAATGGCTGGTGAAGGAAGAATATGAAGACAGAAACCGATGCGGAGTCTGAGCATCCTGAGCCCCTAATCTGTCTGTTTATGCTGGAAAAACCGGTGGAGAAACTGCATCATGACGTCGCCGGTGGGAGGAGCCTAATCTCCATCGCCAACAAACTACATCGGAAGAGAACTGCACCGTGACGTATCCGGTGACGTCGCCGAACAGTGGCGATTGAGTTGAAACTACATCGTTTTTGTTTTCCCTACAGGGAATTTCGGAGAATCGACCATTCTAAAAAAGAGCGTGTGGCCGGTGCCATTTTGAGTGTTCGTGCGTATGGCGCGTTTTTTGCTCGCTTTCCGAAGCGACGAACACGCACGTGCTGGACTGTGAAGATCGCACGCTGGACTGTGATTTTGTAAACATTGGAAAGGTCTCACCTTATGTGCGAGCGAAGGCAAAGCTGGAAGCGCGAGCACGAAAGCTCCGTGCGTTCAGGCTTTGCTCGAGCGCGCGAGCTGGGGAGAAACGCAAAAAAGCGCTGGTCTCCGCGCTTCTAGCTTTGGCTTCGCTCGCAGATAAGGTGAAACGAAGTATAGTGGGCTCGCGCACACAAGCTCAGAGCACGTGGAGCGAAAGCTCGCGCTGCAGAACCCAGGGATCCTGGGTTCAATCCACCGTGGTTCAATCCCCACCCTGCCCGTTTCGATGAGCATCGTACCGGCGTGCGGTCGTGTATCACTACTTCGTGATGCACGTTAAAGACCCCGGACTAGCAGTCGTACTGCACTGGCTAAATTGCTTATCTACAGTGGGTAACAATGTCGGCATGTTCAGGCAGACTAACCTCCTGCTGTATAAACAACTAACGACAAATTTTACTTTTTGACTTTGTTTGACTGCGTTAGTGCAACTTCTCTCGTGCTGCACGAGAAAGAAAAAATGTTCCTTCGGGGGTTAAATTTTCGGTGAAGTAGGAAGCAAAAAAGAAGAAAAGAATATTCCCTCAAGATGGGTTCGTAGTAGAAGAGGAGGAAAGAGAAAATCAGTTGTTAGTCCCACGGTGTGTATGGTCGTTTCTTTATGTGTATGTTTATTCTAGTTCAGCTCGCCTTACCTGAAGTAGTTGCTTTAAAATAAAGTATATATGTCTCTCTCTCTAACTGAAGTATGAACCAACTAGCTCAACTTAAAGTCTTAAACCTGTTACCGTTGCTTGCTTGGCTTTTCGCTCAGCCAAATCGCTTATATGGGGTGCACTCAAATGAAAACACAATTGTGTTGAATCGTGTAAGAGTATTTAGAATATTTATCGATCACGCCGCTGAACTTGCATCGCTCCAAGAACTTCCTTTTTGTGAGCGCATTCTCTGCTTGAGTTTGCTGGAAACACAGCCACTTCCGATCCGAGGCAATCGATGATAGCGTTCGGTGACATCAACACGTACGCGACTCACAGAGCACTGGTGAACACCAATGTTTTCGTCGCTCCTGACGGTTCTCCTGGAAGCCGCCAGCGGCTTCCAGGGAACCGTCAGCTGGAGCCTTTCCGCGAAGGTGGCTGCACAGCCAGCGAGTCACCCTTTGGTCAGCCGGTATTCGCCCACAAACCTCGCATCGCTCGTCTCGAAGCATCCCGGTGATCTCTAAAAACTCGTCCGCTGGCAAACCCAACAGTAGAGATGCATATGTTAGGGTCGCCATCTTTTACGATGCAGATTGATCTCTGGCTTCGTCTCGACCACTCAGTTAACTGCATCGTCAAAGTGCATCGTGACGACGTTTTGACGTCACCGCCAACTGCATCATTTTGCGAGCATAGCTCGAACTGCATAGGGAAAAACTACATTTCAACGTCATGTCACGTGACCCGAGAGAATAGCCAATCAGTTCCCGATGCAGTTTTCTACATCATTTAGTTTGCGTTCCAGCATAGGGGGGATAGACTGGACACTTGGCGAAAAAGTCGGCGAGAAATCCGGCGGCTATGATTGGCCAGCGCCATGGTCGAGTGCGGCTTTGGACAATCACGGCCACCAGATTTCTCTCGCCAAGTGTCCAGATTAGGGTCTCAGGCGTTAGTAAGGCTGGTTCACACAGACCTGTTTTCTTACGTTACGTTACGAAAAGTCACCGGAAAATCTGTGCTTCGTATTAAGCGTGGCTACCGATTCAAGGAGATAGCCTGGCACACGACGTTCGAGACACGAATGTTTCGGTGACGACGAGATAGGACGGGGAGTTACCGTGGCAACCAAGGACACAAGGCTCGTCGTAACGTAACGTAAGGAGTTGAGCTCGGTTCAACTTTTCACACAGCACCCTTTTCTTAAGTTACGTCTAAGTTACCGAAACATTCGAGTCTCGAATGTCGCGTGCCAGGCTATCTCCTTGAATTGGTAGCCACGCTTAATACGAAGCACATATTTCCCGGTGACTTTTCGTAACGTAACGTAAGAAAACGGGTGTGTGTGAACGAGCCTTTATTCGATGTCACCGTGACGAGACTTCAAAGCTTCTACGCGCTACGCTTTTGAGGCTGTCATGTAAGTCCTTGGATTGCTCGGCTTCGGCACGCCCCAGACAGCTCATGGGCAATGCACATAGCCTCCTCTATTTGCGAGGTGCGCGACCGAAAAGCGTCACTGTGGTTGGCCTTACACTATTGGCCGAATGCGGACTATGACGTCAGCAAAGGATTTCTCATCGACGGAAATAAGAGGAATGTAAGAACTTCAATTTTGACGATGTTGGCAGTATTGGTTTTAGAACGCAGTGATTTTGAGCTTCCACCATGCTCATTACAAACACCATCGAACTTGTTATTCGCAAGGTGATGACGTCACGAGAGCTAACCATACGAGGGCGCCACCAAAACATCTCACCGCTAATAAGCGGCTCGTGCAGAGTGGTAGTTTCTCGACACCGTCGACACTGAAGAGAATAGAAAAATAACTGTTATTCGTAAAACACCGTAACTTTCGTACGTATACCGCTGATGAATAAGGACCAGGTTTTATCCGCCATGAGCAAACAACAATCTGGACTGATATTTCAGCCAATATATATGGCACTGAATTTGTGAAAGGCTCTATTGAGGGTGCATCAGTGTTTTCGGAAATGGCGGCGAATATTGGATAAAAGTTGTGGGGTTCTTTATGGAGATCCCTCACTAATAATCGCCGCCCGATTGGTATGCGCTCCGCTCGTCACCCAGGAAGTGACATAACAACGAGAAGACAGCGAATGGGTTTACTGTACCTCCCGGTTGCCCGTCGTCGAGAGCCGGTAGTCCGGGCCCGCCGACCCTTGTTGTCGCCCGTCGTTCAGAGCTCACAGTCGGAGTCCGTGTCCAGGCCTGCGGATCGCCTTTCCCACGCCAGCGCTGCGTAGGCTGGCTGTCCCGGGCTATCAATGCCCGAGTCTCGCTGCGGAACCACCCCTGAATCGTCATAGCCCAGGTCATATGGCCAGGGCTCGCCGTTTCCACCGGTCTTGCTCCAGACCTCGCTGGTGGACCGCTCCGGGGTTCGCCATGGGCCAGGCCAGGCAGCCCTGCTCCGATGTTCCTGCCCAACTTCAGCCTCGCGTAGCACGCACTGTCTCGCGCCAGCTCGTGTCGTCTCCGCAGACCGCCTCTCACGTGCCCTCTGCTCGTCTTTCACCCTCGGCTCCCACACTCTCCCCCCCTCAAGGCCCGGACTTCGGGGGACTTCATGAGCCTCAGGGAGCCGCTGGGCTACATGGGCGGCCGCTGTTGCTGTTGCCGGAGTGGCCACGTTGCAGCGTCCGAAAGCGGCTTAGGTGGTGGTGGTGGCTAGCGAAGCCGGCAGACAATGCCGACCTGTCCGTCGCTCGCTGTCCCACTCACCGCGATGCAGCAGGGGGCTTGTTCTAAGCTGGTTCGCCCGACGCGGACGGACCTGCCCCGTTCCGCTTAGAGGCTCGCAGCGGGCTTAGAACTTCCCGCCTGAACCGTTCGTCAGGCCGAAACTGTCAGCCACCCTGAGCACTTGGGAAAACGAATGGGCCCCGTCCTCCCTCCCGGTGGACTTTCTGGGTTGCGCCGTCTATGGCCGTGTTTCCAAGAAGCTATTCTGCGCAGAACAAAGTGTTAAAACAACACACAACGAACAAGTACTCTGCCGCAGACTGTGGCAGTGGCCATAGCCTCCACCGCCAAATTGCTTGCCGACGGGTTCGTGTACCATGCGGCTAACTCAGCAAGTCCGCATTCCAGAGCTCGCTCCTGGGTCGCCAAGAACAGGGGATTTCTTGTGTCCTACCGCAACCTCATGTTATACGTCTTCCCCATCGCGACGACGGTTGTTTCCTTTTAAGTCAGCGATGTGAACCGGGTAAGCCTCCTCGTTTGTATATCGCCGAGTAAGCCTAGAAGTGAGACACGACGATCGCGTCTTTATACCTCAGGTGCCTTTCTCACCTCGGAGCAAGCGATGCGGCAAAACCACTACTGCGTTGCTCAAAGCGTGAGTTTCCTTCAGAACAGGTAACGATGGTGTAAACCTAGTCCATCTTTTGCGCAAGCGAAGGGATCCAAAGCCTGTGGCGGGATTGCCGTATACCATACCCGCGTTCCGCAACGGCTACATATACCATGTGCTACTCGATGTAAGCGTCAGCGTCCCGTTCCGTCCACGTGTATAAGAGCTCTAGGGACTGATCGGTCCTCGGAGGGGGCGGCAGCTCAGCGAGCAAGCCCGCTTTAATCATTCACGCCTCAAGGCAAGCTAGACAGCTACAAGCCACCTAAATGTCTACCGCCTCATCCCCCGCCAGGTCGTGACGCGACATAACTTATTAAATGTCTTGCTGTCACTGCCACGACCGGCCAGAGTGAAGTCGAGAAAGAATCATATAAATCATTTCGTAGCTTCCTTGGAACGACCCCCCTCAAGGGAGAGTAGTCCCTCTGCCCTTCGTCGATTGTTGAAGTGACACCAAGGAACTAGCCGTCTTGGCCCAGCAGTTACAAATCCTAGTGCTCATTAACTCGCCTGCCAGCGTTCCCGGTGTCAACTGCAATTTCCGTCAGTTTACCCGACACCCGCTGACAATCTCGCCCGCCAGTGTTCCTGGTGTCGATTGTCATTCCCGCAGTCTTTCCGACACCCACTGACAAAAACACATCTGCACCCCGGGCCTCGACATGCGCTTACTTGCCTACCGCATCACCCCAAGCCTAAATCTGCAATGCGTCCTGGCCGTTTCCCCTCCTGCCAGTCGTTATCCTGCCTTCCAGCGAACATGCCGTGCCTCTCCTCTGCCTCCAATGACGACTTCCCTGCATCTTAACCGCGCTCCTCGTCTCCTGCCAACCGTCATTCTAGGGTACCCGAAAAAGCGCGTCCGCAACCTCGTCCTTCGAGCCCTTTAGGTACTCGATTCGAGGAGACACCTGCTGAGCTCTGCTGTGAGACAAGTCGCCCAAATCCCAACATACTTTGTCTCAACGGGCATCGTTAGCGTTAGTGAACAACCAGCTCAACGAATCCGTGGGGCTCCCTGGGGACGACTAGAAGCAGAGGCATACCGAACGGGCCCCGCGTTGGGCGCCATTTTAATGTGGGGTTTCTTTATGGAGATCCCTCTACTAATAATCGCCGCCCGATTGATATGCGCTCCGCTCGTCACCCAGGGAGTGACAGAACAACGAGAAGACAGCGAATGGGTTTACTGTACCTCCCGGTTGCCCATCGTCGAGAGCCGGTAGTCCGGGCCCGCCGACCCTTGTTGTCGCCCGTCGTTCAGAGCTCGCAGTCGCAGTCCGTGTCCAGGCCTGCGGATCGCCTTTCCCACGCCAGCGCTGCGTAGGCTGGCTGTCCCGGGCTATCAATGCCCGAGTCTCGCTGCGGAACCACCCCGGGATCGTCCTAGCCCAGGTCATAGGGCCAGGGCTCGCCGTTTCCACCGGTCTTGCTCCAGACCTCGCTGGTGGACCGCTCCGGGGTTCGCCATGGGCCAGGCCAGGCAGCCCGGCTCCGATGTTCCTGCCCAACTTCAGCCTCGCGTAGCACGCACTGTCTCGCGCCAGCTCGTGTCGTCTCCGCCAACCGCCTGTCACGTGCCCTCTGCCTCGTCTTTCACCCTCGGCTCCCACAAAGTCAAGTGCCCAAAAAGTAGTTGTTTTACTCTCGCTGACGTGGATCGGTCTCGCCGCGACTGGTTTCCCAAGTGTGCATGCAAGCAGGTGCAGCGTGCGTGTCAGCGTAGCTTTGGCAAGCTTGCATTTGCACGGGCTTATCCGCACGAGCAGAGACATGGTGGCAAGGCTGGTTCGCACATCTGTGTTGGTTGCAATATGCCCATGTTATACTAGAGCGACAGACAGAGACAAACGACAACGACAAGCCTCAGACCAAAGTCTTTCGCGATCTGAGAGGCTTTGTAGAATAAAGGAGGCTATGCTTAAACACGAGCATCATGCACGTGAAGGTACCTTTGGCAGGCTTGCAATCGCTCGTGCGTACTTCACGAGCCCCGAACGACTAAACGCCTGTCAAAGGTAGCATCGCGAGCACGCCGCATGGGTTTGAGCCTTGAGGCTTGTCGCTGTCGGTTGTTTCTGTCTGTCGCTCTAGTCGGACACGGGCATTAGCATGCAACCGAAGCGACCGTAACGACAAAGTCACCGGGACAAGTGATCGCTGTACACAGCATGGCAAGCAACGCAAGGGATAGCTTCGCGAAGCGATCCATATGAGTCACGGTTGTTGCGGTGTTTTGGTCGTTGCAGTCGTTTCGGTTGCATGCGAACGCAGCCGTTGCAAATGTGGGAGCGAGCATTTAGAGAAATGACTGGATGACGTCTCGAAATACGATAGCTCGTTTTCACATGACGATACGTCGTTTTTTGTTAGATTGGACTCAACCTTACTGGGAATTAGATAAGGACACTAGTGAGTTTTAGTATTGCGTATACGAGCAAACGCAAGCGCTTTGCGTTAGCGTTCTCCAAGGTGCGCATGCGTGAAGTCGCCATGCGCCAATCCAAGGCCGCAGTTTGGGCTCCGCGCACGCGCAGTGTGGAACACGTAACGCTAACGCTAACGGTCTATACGAGCGTTCGATAGGGAATTGTAATAGACCGCTTTTCTCCTCCGGAACGATATCCGTGAAGAAAACGCCGCAGCTGCGCATGCGCGCCGCCAGCCTTGTCTGCATAGTTCAAGGTCTTGTGGCGGATTACGGAGCGCTATCCGGGTGCTCAGTGGGCTGCGGAAACGGTCTGCTACAATTCCCCATTACTAAAACTCACTACTAAACTAGCGCCTTGTCCTTGAAAGAGCTTAATTTCACCGAGACCAAATTTGGGGAATGTACTTTGAAATCGGGAGTTGTACTTTCCTCAGAAATTACCAGAAAAACAACATAAAAACTTTAAGTGCAGTATAAGTACTTACCGAACGAATGTACTTCAAGCAAAGGCTCCTCCCGCAACAGCTCTTCAATCTTCCCACTTTACAAGAGCGAACGCTAGAGAGGAGGGTTCCTTAAAAATGGCAGTTGTGTACTTTGCTCGTACTTACCACCTAGCACGTGAATCCGAGGAAAGGTAAGCGGATTGCCTATCGGCCCATAAATTTCCCAATCCCGCTCTAATAACGCCCATCAATCAGGCAGCAGAGATTTTTCGAACGCCTCTGGCGACGCTCCCGCGCCGTCGGGAGCCGTTGCTGCTAATAGGCATAGTAAACCGGTAATCCTCAGCTGGCGAACAGGAAGCATTTCGCGGGCTGCCCAACGAGCGGGCCAAGAGAACCCAAACACAAAAACGCGCACGCGAACTCACACACAGCGGACTGCTGCAAGCCGTGGGACTAACGTATAAAAAAAAAAAAAAAAAAAAAAGAACGGTGCAGTGGCAACTTGGCAGAGCAATGGGAGAGGGTGTTGCATTCCTGGGCCTGTCGCTTTGCCTGCTACTACCGCTTGGGGCAGTCGGCAAGGCGACCTTTCCAAGGTCAGTTTGTGCCGTTTGTGCAGTTCGCCGCGTACTTACCTGCTGCTGTTTCGCCGAGTAACCGCGAGATGCCGCCACTGCGGCTAGGCTGCCGACTGAAAGGTCGAGTAGTGGTTTGCGCGCATGACTGCGTATCTGCGTGCTTCTACGTTCACCTACCCGTATTTCTTCACAAGTTGTGACACCGCTACAAATGGCTCGTTTCACTTGAATTCAGGTACCCGTACAAGCGGGTAGAGTCTACTTCAACAATATAAAATATTGACATAAAGAGAAAAAAATAGGAAGGAAGACAGCTGTACGTAGTTAGCTTACAGCATAGGTAGACAGCGCATGTTCCTAGTTTGGTTGAGGACATTTCATGTTGAAATTAGGTGAAATAAAAGTATAAGTGAAGCGTCCTTTTTTTTCTTTATCGCGCTGAACGTTTTAATTACCGAAATAATACTGCTACGTCTCGGTCCAGGATGACTCTCCGAAGTCACTATCTTTTTCTTGTTTGTTTGAAATAAATTATCAGCAATCATACAGAGTAATGAAACAAATGCACGTCGAAGTACCTTAAATTACTCCCTCTACCACACCAACTGAACGCCAAACTAACGAAGAAGCAGCGAAAGCAGAACCGAAACCATCGCTGTCAGCAGCGCGCCTACACGGCTTCTATCACGCACCGCCAGGAACGCTGCGGCGGCGCGCGCGGTCGGCGAGTCACGTGCTCACCACTCGCTGCTTGTATCGTCCGTTGCCGCTGCCGTGGCGACCGGCGGATTGAACGACTACGGCTGGGGCGCTCGAACGAAACGAACTCCGGGGATTGTTTTCGCGAAGCGACAACGAGCGGTGCTTCGCCGGTGCGCGCTGCCCGCCGTCTTGGGCCATCCCGTCGTCGCCTTAAGTCGTGCTCTTGCTTCACGCCGGATTTGCATCGATCAGCGACGACGTCAAGGAGGCCGTTGTTCTTCGGCAGTTCCACGCCGTGTCGGCTCCGCAAACAGTCGGGCCCGTTGAGGCCGCCGCCGCCGCGCCAGGTGTGCGACTTCTCCATTGTGCGCATTCCGGCGTTCGAGTACGTCGGCTTCGTCGTTGTCGTGGTGTTCGCTACTCGGTGTGCTTGTGTGAGTGTCCGGAACCAGGATTAGGATCGCCGTGAACCCTGCGAGGCTATGGCCCCGGCGCTGCCGTCGGCTGTTCCTCGCTGTGTCGGTGGTGGTTGTTGCTCCTGCCGGGGAAGAAGTTGTTGCTTCGGTCTGGACGGTGCCTTGTAGCGACCGAGCATGGCTGCTGCGTCCTCTGCGTCGACGGCAACACCGGCTGCGATGAGCGAAGCAGCCGTACCGCACAAGCCTGATCGGTGAGCAACAACGACTGAAAGCTTCTCACTATTGCGCATTCCGCGTCGACAAGTTGTGTTGCGTTCAGGATTGCTTTACTGTCGCGTTTTTATCACTTGACAAGTCACAAGGGGCGATGAACTTCAGTAACGCTGAGCTCGTTTGCGTAATACTTCCGAAACTTTTGTTTTCCCGGTCGAATCAGTGGTGTTTTGAGGTGCCTAAATAAGCGTGCTCTGTCTAAAACAACCAGCCGTCACAAAAAAAAAAAAAAGAAAAGTGAAAAATAATTAAAGAAAGCATGGTCTTTGTTGTCGTCCTCGAATACGGACTGAACGCACCAGCACGGACCGACTCCCTATGCGCGTTTGTTCTTTTGGCCGGCGCCGTTCACTCGCGTTGCTTTCGCTGTGCCGATTTGGCATTGAGCAATTGTCAGCCGGCCCGTACGACTGATTGTTCCGTTCGTCGTCGTCAATTCAAACTTCGTCCTTTTTTAAGCTCTTTGCCGCATGTTTTTGTAGAGTGGATTGGCTTAGCTGCAACAAGCGTAGTGAATGACTCTGCCACGAAGATCGCAGAGAGGTTGACACAGCAGTGATTCTTTCAAAATCATCAATCACAAAGAAAGAAAGGAAGCGGCAGAGATTACAGTTAAAGAAATATGTAACCAGTGTTTCGTTTAGTAGTACGTAATGTACGTGTTCTGTATGCTCGTTTTAGGCGAGGCTCGTCAACAACAGCGGTCAAAATAGACAAGCTTGTCCGGTCGCGCGCCTGATGAACGCTCCGCGTGCATCCGTGGCCGACTTGAAGGAAGACGAACCCGACGGGTCGTTGCGTCGTTCCCGCTTCTTTCATCCGCGGCTGTATTGGCGAGATCGCCCATCGATGGGAGCTTGGAACAGGACCGAAGTCAGCTTGGCGAAGGGGCTCTTCCCTGGCTGCTCGGCGTGATCGGCGTCGGCAAGCAACGCTCTGCCCTGGGGCTCCCTTGGCCGTTGCTGCCGGGGGGCCGTGCGCGGAGGAGAGAGCCTGGCAGGGCATTCGCTCCTCCGAGAGTTTTTTCCTCGGTCGGCGAGTCGACCGGTTCCCCGAAGCGGTGGCCCGTGCCGCCGGCTCCGTGATGAGGAGCCAACGCCGGCCATCGTCCAGCTAGGTGCACTGCTTGTCCGTTCGCCGCGGCAGGCCTGCCTGCCTGCTCGTTTGCTTTTTTGTTTTTTCTTCCACCGCCGAGGCACCTGGGTTTAGCTGTTTTCTTACGTGCGTTTGTGTGCTTTGGGTCTTCTTGGATACATTCGGAAAGGGCCCCAGCACTGTCTTCCGTGGGGGTCCATATCACATGAGCGAATGACATTTTAGCGAACAGCGACATTTGAGCGAATTGACGTTTTAGCGAATAACGGGGGCGCGCGTTAACCCATCCGCCGTGCTGCGCTTACGCCGCTTCGCGGCGACAGTCTGCGTCGGCTCATTACAAAAATGTGAACCCATTTGGCCCACCCGAAAACGCCGCTTCGCGGCGTCCGACTATTGGCTAAAGTGTCATTCGGTGAAACGTGGGCGTTCGCTCAAACGTCATTCGATCAAGTGAGTGCCTCCCATCTGCCGAATAGTTCCGACGCCTCTGGAAATGTGCTGCGACATCGTTTGGGCATACTCGTGCCCAAACATATTCGACACGAGTACTGCGTCAGCGCTCGTCATGAACTCGTGTATCACGTGCTTCGCGCAGAACGCGGTGACCAAAATATGGCTGCCGCCAGTGTTGCTTGGTGCTGAAGGGTCAACTTGAACCTACAGAAGTGAACAAAGAATAAAAGGGACAGCACATAGACAGCTGATTAACAACTTTGCTTTAGTACACTTCTTTATATACGTAATCGTCTTCCTTTGGGGGCTGTTCACATATACACAAAATTACCATTTGTTACAATGAAGGCAAAGTTGTTAGTCAGCTGTTTTTTCCTGTTCCATCCATTCTTCGTTTCTGTAGGAAGCCGACCATTCAAAAAAAAAAAAAATCAGATTAGGGACAACACAACATTGTCTCAAAACTCAAATGCCTCAAAGTATTTATACTATGATTGTTTACCAGATTGCCCTTGCAGTAACCCGTATTTCAGTAAACCTTCGCCAATATGTACAGACTAGCTCAACTAAAGCCTGTAACCAAGTTGCTGATGGGCTTTGCGATTCTAGGAGACCATGAGACACGATCACGGACTGGAATTTCGCTGTCGGTCCTGCCGACGGGCGCGTCCCGTTGAACTAATGATCCCTCGACATTTGAAACTTGGCGGGTATCTCTGGCAAATGTCGACGCCCTTCATCGTGGGAGAACACGAGCGAATCGTATTTTCGTGGCGCGGTTCATCTCCTCGCGATTCGGGCCATCCATGTCCCTTTGCGCTAGTCATCTTCGCTGGCAGCACTTTCTGCGTTGTGGTGCCCCTTTGAAGCGCGAAGAGACCGCTCTGGGCGGGACGATATATCCAGCGTCGGCGGGTTGATTCGCTTCTGATGGTCCCCTGTTCATTCTCGAACACGGCGGTTCTGCAAGGGCTTCTCCTACTCGAGCGGTTTCCCTTCCACACTCTCCGTCCATCTGGCGATATTATGCATTGGGCTTCCTTGATGTTCTGCAAAATCGCGATTGTAATAGGTCTAGCGGAAAGAGCCGCTCCGACCCGAGGTAGCTGCGGTTAAGGTACCATGTCCTTCATTTTATTGTTTTTCCAGCCATGAGGTTGGTAAAACAATAACCATTTTTGCTGCCGCATTCGGCACCATGCCAGTTACCGCGGAAAGGAAGCGACGTAACGCTTGATTGTCATGGGAAAGTGCCGTCGTCTTGCGAAGTAAGCCACCGGAGCCCGGGGCTTTTTACGCACGCACACAACACACACACTTTTTTTTTTTTTTTTTTTAGTGCCTGGATGGAACGCTTGTGTTGTGTTACAAAATTAATCCGGAATAGCGTGCAAAAATTTGTAGCCCTCTCTTTGCTTGGAGAAGGCCAACTTTATAGCAACAGTGAGGTCAGCCATCGAGATATTCGGCTCTGGGAATGTCGATTAGACATGGAGCAGTGTTATACCTCTGTCAGGCGGGCACCTAAAAGGACTTTACGCCAAAGGCCTTTAGAAATTTCAAATGACCTTTACGTTCTGCCGTGCCAGACAGCGTAAGTAAATGTCATTTACACGATGTTTACAGCGATTGTAGTCTCGTAGCGTCGTAGCTCGGTTCAAACGTATAAATCATGTTCACGGCAAAAAAAAAAAGAAAAATATATATATATATGTATATTTTGGCGATATAATCTTTTTTTAAAGTTTTTCTTAAGCAAACAATATATTAAAAAGACAAAATGACGAGTTCAGTCGAGTGATTACAACAAAGTCCACTTCAAGCCCAAGCCATAGAGTTATTACAATGAACGCTAGAGGCTCAGCTGGCGCTAGTGTGCTGTTGCATTTTGAAGCAGACAGCAAGCAGTCTAAATTTCACTTCCGGTAATGCATTCCTACAAGAAAACGCAAATGCGTTTTCTTTTCGCGCTCGATTATAAGAGCAAATATTGCTTAGTGGTACGACAGAATAAAAAGTTGGGAACGTTTTACAATCGGATGTACAAAAAATGCGACAGAGCGTTTTTCTTTTAAATTTATGGTGTCGAACAGTGCGCTAGAATAGCCCAATACACATACATAATGCGTGTTGACGCTGCAGGCTGCCATTATAGGGCGCGAATTTACGCACATAGTCAATGCTGTGAAGCACACAGAGTGAATCAGCTTGACAAAACACGAAAAGGATGCCAATATATGCTAAAACAAACAAAGAAAACAGACGACAAGAACGAAGCATAGAGTAATGGAACGAAGGACACGTACTGGGATTAGTAACAAACTTTGCATGAATAATCACTGATAGCTTGTATTGACATATCATGCTGTACAACACAGATCCGGGACTCAATTGTTGCGAATTTAAACATCGCTCAGTAATAAAAAAAAAGAGATCATTAACTAAATAAATTACACTTCTATAGTGTGAATAAAACTACACAGTACCCGTTACGAATAAAGAAACTACGCTGATTTCTATTATGCCCTGGCGAAGAGAGAAATATCACGTACGTTTTCCCATAGGAATACACAGGAAGGCTGGAAAAGTAGACTGCTTGCTGTCTGCTTCAATTTGCAGCCGGAAGTCCCGTAGACACAAGCGCCAGCTGAGCCTCTAGCATTTATTGTAATAACTCTATGGCCCAAGCGAAGTGCGTTTTTTCTTTTTTTTTTTTTTGCAATTGGAGGCAACCATACATGTACGTAACGCGTTACAATTAACGAGTTACTTATACCTAGTTACTATTTTCGGTAACGAGTAACGTATTTAGTTACTTTTTTAGAAAAGGAACGAGTAACGGTATTTAGTTACTTTGAAGGCCAAGTAACGAGTAATGGTATCTCGTTACTTTTGAGGAGTAACGTGTACAACACCGCTTAAACGGCCTTGTTTTTATTCTAGCCTGAGTATGCGTCTATTGTGACAAAGGCGGATGGGCAACCCGAAAAACAACTAACCAGTATGACAGTACAGCAACGTATATCGCTGAACACGTCAGTCGAACGGTTCGACTGATGTGTCCAGCGATAAACGTTGCTCTACTGAACTCTACAGCTGGGAATGTCCTTCACCCAGCGAGCACAATCAGGTTCGTTGGTTGAACCTTCTAGAAACGGGTACGGACCGAATGTAAACCCGGAAGTTGCAAACACGGGAAGGCACATAACCCATTACCCGCTGTCCTCAATGAAGGCGCAGTTCTCGAAGATTCACCAGCTCTTCCTGAAGCACAACACTGCCGCTCCTTCGAGCGCGTCGGTAGAACGACTCTTCAGCGTTGCCGGAGATGTATTTTCAAGGAAGCGGGGAAACATAACTGATGAAAACTTCTACAGGCAGCTGCTGCTGAAGGGCAACCCATACAAAAATGTCCTATGGTCGGCTATAGAAAATTCTTTGTAAGGTCGGCTTTAGCTATTTGGCCCAATTAGCTAAAGAATTTTCTATGGCTGTCTTTAGCATTTTTTATGGTCGCCTTTATGGGCGTCTTTAGCTTTGTCTATGGCCCTATCGCTGTGCAGCCTTAGCGCTCTTTAGCTTTTCTAATGGTTGGCTAAAGACTTCTCTATGGCTTACCCTATGGCTCTCTTTAACCAGCAAACTGTAAAAAAAGACTTTGTTTTCTTAAAGTTCCCTTGACTTGTGAGCGCTACATGGTAAATATACATACATCTCTGAAAACACAGAACACAAGCAGAACACTACCCCACACAACAGCGACAACGCAGCGCCCCCGGGCTTTTCTATATATGCTATGTTCGCACTAGCTGTATATATGGCAGTCTAATTTTTGAATCCGACTTTGCCGGTGACCCATTATTTGTCGCAAAAATACGGAGAGGCGGAGCAAATATTACTTGTACTTAATACATTATTTGAATTGTCTCTTGGAATAGCCCCCATCTCTTAATTCAAAACCCTGAAAAAAGCAAATGTATATCATTAGGCTAATTAACTAAAATTTATTAATTTTCTTTTTAATGAGTTTGATGAATCACTTTGACAATGCAGTGATGACATGCAGTACACTAGTGCTGAAGATTGCAATCAAGCTATTGCTTGATTGCAGTGTTCGGCGCGAGTGTAATTTATTTTCACTTTTGAGGGGTAATAATTCATTTTAATTGTTGCACAAGTATTTCAATGGATTTTTCAAACAAACAATATTACTGGTTTTCACGACTCGTTGCAACAGCAGAGAACATATCTTGGGTCATGGTTTGTCACCGGCATTACAGAAATTCAGTATTGATTTAATTTTCTAACGTGGAGTGTTTCTACTAAAAAGTAAGCGCCGGTAGTTATTTTCTATAGGCGTGGAAAGAAAATTTATTGGTTCTTAATCTTTAGACTCGGGGCCATAAATTTTTCTATAGACGCATAAAGACAATTTATTGGTTTCCAGTCTTTAAACTCGGGGCCAAAGAATTTTCTATAGGCGGGTAAAGAAAATTTATTGGTTCGCTGTCTTTAGACATGGGGCCATATAATTTTCTATAGGCATCTAAAGAAATTTTATTGGTTCCCAGTGTTTAGACTCAGGGACATAACATTTTCTATAGACGGCTAAAGACAATTTATTGGTTCCCAGTCTTTAGACTTGTGGCCATAGAATTTTCTATAGCCGGGTAAAGAAAATTTATTGGTTCGCTGTCTTTAGACATGGGGCCATATAATTTTCTATAGGCATCTAAAGAAATTTTATTGGTTCCCAGTGTTTAGACTCAGGGACATAACATTTTCTATAGACGGCTAAAGACAATTTATTGGTTCCCAGTCTTTAGACTTGTGGCCATAGAATTTTCTATAGCCGGGTAAAGAAAATTTATTGGTTCCCAGTCTTTAGATACAGGGCCATAGATTTTTCTATAGCTGGCTGTAGCTGTCTTTATGGATTCTATGGCCAACCATAGAGGACCATAGGGGGTGATAGCCTGCCATATAATTTTCCATAGACGTCCATAGACCATTTTTGTATGGGAATGACTACTAAAAAGAAAACAATAAACCATGAAACAAAAACAGTTGCGTATTCGGTCGCCAAAGTAACGTGAAAAGTAACTCGTTACTTTTGAGGTAACTCACGCGTTCCTTTTGAGAATCGGTAACGAGTAACGTATTTAGTTACTTTTTGAGCGAGTAACGAGTAACGGTATTTAGTTACTTTTTTTGGGTAACGTGTACATGTCTGGAGGCAACCCTGGGCATCTCTTGCTCACTCAGTCCTCGTGGTCCTCGTTGTTCAGTGCTCTCGCTCCTTTCCGTGCTTTTGCTACGCTTTTGTCCTGTTCGTTTCGGCGTCGTGCACGCGCTTGAGGTTCATCGCACGCGTCGGAGGTCCTCCAGCGGATCCTTCCAAAGTCGTATCCGCGCCCAGGTCGCTCAACGTTCCAATGGAAGCCCGGCGACCCCTTCCTACTCGTGGACGCTGCTCCGTCGTTCTACGTATCACACGACGGGAGAGTGAGATACAGAAATATATATGCGCAAAACAATCATTAAATATATACAGTACGGATATTAATATACTATTAAAGGATGATAAAAGATAAAGTAGAGAAATAAAAGCTACATAACTATGGTTGTATGGAAAATCGAGAGAAGGAAAACCGAAGCGCCGAAGCGGACGACGCGAGCAGGCGACGACGAGGCCTACTAGATAGCTGGGGCCGTGAGTACAGAAAACTTTTAGTAAAGTGAGGTTTAAACAGAATATACGCGAAACACGCTCTTTTTCAATAATAAAAATGGAAACGCATTGATTTTAGGTATCGGTACGATCTTTTATTTCAATTCGCTTCTCTAGTGCAGACCGCTGCTGACGAGAGTAGGCGTTTAGCAGCCGTAAAGGAGTTGCGGGAACTGAGGTTCACGAAAAGGACCTTTACGCTAAATGCCATTTGAGTTGCCGTGTGGCACTGCCTAAATGACATTTACACTAAAGGTCCTTTAGCGTAAAGGCCTTTTTAGGTGCCCGTCTGACAGGGGTATTAGGCTCGAAGTGCCGCTTTACCAAATAAAGCCTACACCTGGCAACAAATTATTATACGTATGTTTTTAGAAGAGAGTGGCCCTAATATACAAATTTTTACAGTGCCAGCGAAGAGCAGATGATGAGACTGCACTTTCTTGGCAGTTGTCGTAATCACGACACCAATGTGCTTCCCCCGGCAAAAAAGTCCGAAAATTGGCCGCCCGGTGGCGCAAGCCGCCTCTCATATTCAGCGGGTTTAACCGTACTCGTCTATCCACCCGTGAGCTATTTTCCATGGAGAAAGAGGTCCCATTATATTTGTCAAGCTCTTCGTCTTCTGAACCGTTCGCAAAAACAGCCTGTTTCGTCCGCGCGCATCTCGCTTGCGGGGGACAGAGCGTTCCCAGGCATTTCTCTCCGCGAGAGTGGTCTTTCTCCAAGTTTGGGTCCGGACGGCATCACCGGCGGGGTCCGATTGTGGGGGCGTCCCACGCCGCCCGGCTCTAGGAAGGAGCCACTCCCGGAAGTCGAAGCCGATGCTGCCGCCGTATACCGCCGTGGGATCTACTCCGACTGCCGTCGGCTGAGAGGAAAAACGACCCCGACAATAAACCGCGAAGAAGAACAAGAAGACCGAGGAGCTTTTGTTTCCAGCCGGAGAGAGAATAGGAAGACATCGGCCTCTGAGCGGGACTCCTACTTCTCCTCTTGGGGGCGTTATTTTTGTTTTCTTACTTGTTCTTGCCGAGGAAGATGCGTTCGGAATGCGTCGTTCCGCTCCAACAAGTCGTCCCGATCCGCCGCGAGTCTCGGCGGCCGGAAAGAAATACCGGCAACTGGAGGAAGCGAACAGCGGCCCTAGACGGCGCTTCGAGAAACGAGCCAGCCTGGTGGTCCCACGTTCTCTTGTCGACGGCTGTGGCGCTGAGCACGGGACGTGGCCGGGAACGATAGCGCGGATCAGCAAGCTTTGCTGTACTCGGTTTCACACTAGGGAGTTTTAGTAGATCGTTGCGATACCTCCGAAAAACGATATGCCGTAACGATACGATGCATGGGTAAAGGCACCGGGGAAAGTATCGTATCGTTAAAAACGACAATTTGGCCCAGTTGGTGCTGATCACCTAAAAAACGCAAAAAAATAAGACAAGGACTAGGAAGTGGACGATACAGGTCGCCGTATCGTTATCGGAGTTATCGGGACGGTATTCTAAAACGCCCTACTAAGTACGAGCGCAGTCGACGCTCTACGAATCTATGGAGCAAATCAAGCAGATCCAAAAGTGTATTGTCATGGCACTCGTCTCCTTTGAGCGTTTATCACTGGCGAAACCAACGAGGTAGAGGGGCTTAGGGCGATAAATTGGTGTCTCGTTCACCAGGCAAAAGGGACTCCTACCTGGCTGTCGCCATGTTGTGCAATTTTGACCGCTAGACACGTGACCGTATCAAATCCTGAGGCTTTTACGCAGAACCGAGCCGAGATTTGTATTGCAATCGCTGTAAAAAAAAAAAAAAAAAAAAAAAAAAAAAAAAAAAAAAACCGATAAACTTTTTTCAATACTGTTAGCCCCAGAGATGAGTGTATAGCTCCGATAAAAAAAAAAAAAAAAAGAACCCAAAATACAGCACCGCGGCTTGCGGCATCTAGTGGAGGCATTGCGAAGCTGCCCGAATTTTTGTCGTAAAAGCACATTTTGGACTTAAAACAAACGAAACATAACTTATCTCGTCGGTACTGTTATTGAATATCAATAGGCAATTATTTCTGCGCTGTACTTCGTTAAAATCTAGACGTAAAACTATAAGGTCACGTGCCTAGGGGATCAAAAATGTGCAACATGGTGGCGGCCAATTGGGGGTTACTTTCAGCTGCCAGTTTATCGCTCTAAGGCCCTCTAGCTCGTTGCGTAAAACGCACTATTCGCGATTCTAGTGATATCGATAGCGGCTAAAACAGGAAACTGTGTCGGCAAGTTGACTCGCCAGCTTTCTCGAGCGAATCGGATGTTCACAAGTGGTGAGAAACGCCGATCGAGTGTTTTTGTGGATTCTTTCCGCGCCTTCCCGCAACGCTCTCTGCGCTACCCGCTGCTAAATTCGCGGCACCCTGCAGACGAGGCTAGCGGCGCGCATGCGCAGTAGCGGCCTCTTCGTTGCGGACAGCGTAGCGGAGGAGGAAAAAGCGGTCTACGAAAACAGCTTACTTTGTTCGGTGACTGCCAAATAGTGCGATGATGTAAATAGATCTTTTGCCAAATCACCGCAAGCGCCAAGGCGAATGCCTGGAACTTGGACACGCGCTCGCCTTATCCGTGTGAAGGATTTTAAGTGTACAACCAGAATAAGGCGTTGACTAATGCACGTCCTGAGTGCCATTTGTTTGTGACATTTTTGCTTTAGGATAGTTACTGCTGCAGACACCAGCACGTGCATCGCGCATAACTACACTCGTGGCATGCCCTTTGATGTCTGGGTAATTTTATTCAAAAGGCTAAAAGCAAAAGCGAGACCAGTTTCTGACAATATATTTAGTAAAAAAGTGCGATCTCCGCGTGAAAGGTCCATGATTGTTTTGAGTAATACATTTTTACATTTTCTAAGCGAGAGCTAAAGTGAATAATAATAAAATTTGTCTCTCTACCTACACCACCAAATGGTGTAGCAGGTTCGAACAAATTAAAAATAAATAAATAAGGTCTAATATGACCAAGAAGAAAATTTTGATTTCAAAGCCAATCAACAAAGAAAAACAGTGAGGCAGCGAAACTACTCTATCGGGTACGGGCTTGTGTTTTATCAGCGGGCTTTTTTCGAGTATAAAATCCGGGGCAATAATGGCGTAGTTTCAAATATTGTCCATTCAGTTTTGTGCCTCTTGGTCTTGTGTCTTGGTTGAGACGATGGCGAGGTTTATTTTTTAGTTTATTTTGCTTGTGTAACTTTTTTTTTTTTTTTCAAGCTACAAAAATACAGCAAGAAGTGCTTCGCACGAGTCAAACCGTACGGCAAACACGTTTTGTTCTCTCGGTGTGCTGTACGGAGATTCTGGGTAAATCGGAGGCAGACGACCAGAGTTGGTATACAAGCCTGAATTTGCCGTCAGTCGGCTGAGTGCCTCCTTTGGCACTGACTGTGCCGTCGACCCAGTGACACTGGCATCCATTTGTAATCAAAACGTAAGCACCAACTCAAAAAAAAAAGAAAAAAAAAAAGACTAAGGAAGTGTGAGGGTTAAAAAACGACCGTCGGCTGACCTCTCGCCTGAGCAGAGAGGAAGGTATACGCATTGAAAGAGAAAACCTTGATATTTACTGTTAATCTGACAACCAGTCAACGAAGTCAGGGGTCGATGCACGGATCAGGCCACGTATAATCGCGTCGAGGCCTATCCTCCGAATGCCAAAGCGTCGTCAGTTGAATACCCGAACGATGGAATGCCACATATCCTTTCTCGGTTCTCTAACACCTTCACGGAGGAGGAGGGCTTGACTCTTGCGTGTACAGCTCGACACGGCATTTCGTGCCTCTTCCAGTTGTGAGGTAATTAAAAAAAAAAAAAAAAGGGGGAGACCTTCTACAGCGTGTGACGTCACCTGTTGGACGTAACTATCGACTCGTGACGAAATCCACCTTCGCCGCAGAAGAAAAGAAGCGATTTGCGGTTGGGTTTGCTCGTATAGCGTTTTTTTGTTTTTTCGTTTTGTTATGTGGCAGGACAGTCACACAAGGACTCCCCAGGCAGTGTGTACAGGCTGTCTTTTGTACGGTGTATTTAGCAGCATGAAAACGACTTTACACTTCACACACATACACGATCAATGGCAGGTAAAATGCGCAGAGCTGCAAGTTTCGAGCATAAACAGAACGATCCGAATCTTCGCTATAGACCCTTTTCATGTTTACAAACATGAACTGCTTCCTGCGTCCCAAGCAACTTCCGGTCGCTCCGTCTTTGAAAGTATGTCGAGCTTGCCTATGTCGCCAGTGCTAGAAAGCATAAACGCTACACGCACATCAAAGTTGGAGATTTAACGAGGGCCCTCGGCTGGTCAATTTAACGTCTTGGAGGAGGCAAGTTGGTTTACAAGAGTATTCGAAAATATTTATCATATCTGGGGGTTCTGCGTTCTTTTGGCGTTCACCTGGAGAATTGGTGGTTAAACGTTTCATCAACATTTCAAACAGCGGTGTTAGGGTGGGCTTTGTTCATACTTTTAATGAACCGGAAGTTCTCTGGGACGTCAAAGACTAGAACAACTCCTGGTGGCGTTTGCCATGAAAAGGGTCTATAGCCGCGCTGAACCGTAGGCTACGGCTGAAGGCGGTCGGTTGGTCCAGAAGCGGCCGAGGGGTTGCAGCGCGTGACCCTTTCTCGACATCCGATTGGGTAACCCGTCCGAAGAACGCGGTGACGCGACGCGTTGGCGGACGTCTGATTGGGCTGTCGTTGGCTCGTAGCCTTGGCGAGGGTCCATCTCCACTTGAGCTTCAGGTATGCGCGCACGCGGCGGCGAGGGTGAGGTCGTGTTGAGAAATACAAACTCGCACGAAATACCAACAAATGCGCGGAGGAGCGTTCAAGGCCGACTTCAAGGCCGGTGCGTTGGCGACTTTTCTCTTTTCTTATTTTCGTTGATTTTTTTTTTTTTCCTTTTATGTGGGGAGGATCGGCTTGTCCGGTGCGGCTGTTGCTTGGAGGAAGAAATTTATTGTAGCTTTCTTTCCTGCCTGTTGTGTGCGTCGGACAAACGTCCCCCTCGCTTCAGTGGCGAAACTGGGAGGTAGTCGTACTACACGCGAGAGGGAATTCTGGGCAATTAATTTCGTTCGTTTTCTATTTTTTAGTAGAAGGCGCGTTGCCTAAAATTATCCGGAGTGGGGTACGGTTTGATTGTTTAACTCCGGTGGCCCTTCGGGGCGTGGTTTCAAGATGGTTTCGCTGGCGCCATCGTCAGTTGCGAATCAATCGATGTTTATTTAGCCTTGGTTCTCGCAGGTATGTACTACGTTTAATTCCCTATAGGCTTATGCAGCTTGTCTGTAGGGTCGCCACAACTTGCTCCGAGCAAAAAAAAAAAGCGTTTCCACGCACGCCATTTTCTTCTCTTCCCCTTTGTCAGATACACTTTGAATAATATACTTATTTATCGTATAACAATTTCATCGAGTCAAAATAAGATAATGTTTCTTTACACGAGGGAATTCCTTTATTTTTAGAACTTTTTTTGACCCGTTATGCGTTAGGGGGTTGTCCGATTAACTTCAATTAGTGGTCGGAGATTATTGCTATAGTCCTCCAGGCACTACGGGCCACATGCACACTTTTTAGGCCGTCCTTTCTAACACCGCGTGTTTCACCTTACCTGGTGCGATAAATGCGTTTAATAATTATAATGATAATCTTTATTTTCACTCCAGAGGATAATAATAATCATCTTTATTTTCGCTCCAGAGGAGTGAAGGGGACGGGTGGAAAAATTGCAGGAAGCAGTTTGACGAGCATCCCGCCCCCTCTCTTTTTACCAAATGTTTGATTTTGATTCATTATTTGGCCAGATGTTTTCGCGGAAGCCTCGTAGTCCGCACAATCATTGCACTCGTATGGTACTCTCATCTCTAGTGAGGGTGAACATCCTCTCAAATCCCGTAACTCGTGTAATGTGAAGGCACGTTGCTACATTCTCGAGCAAAATGCTGCGCGCGTTACCGAGTCGCATATGGAGAAGCCCCGCCCAGATTGCAGTTTAGTTTTTTCCTCATCAAACCTATACACCAACACAGTGTTTACAGACAAGACCTTGTTTGCCCACACCGTGCGCACTGCGCGCGTGCGCAGAAACCAGATCCGCGAGAAGTGAAGCGCCTGTGCACGGATCAGTGCCGACAACAGCGCCACCGCAGTGATGTGGCGTCAAAGAGTTGAGTTGGTCTATAACTGGATGCGTAGAACGTACAGCTGTTGCTTTGATGAGGAACGACGACTTGAGCAACCCACCGAGCCATCGTCGCTGTACTCTATTACTTGACGCGTGCACGCGGATACGGCCAACGTGGCGAGCTTTAAACGATGCACTGCGCAGGCGTCGAAGGAAATAAGGAAACACGTTCACCGGAAGCTCTGCCGCGGCATGACTAACTCAAATGCTAGTCGTATTTCCTTTTTTTTTTAATCTTTTTATCTTGCACATGTGCTTTGAAACCGGTCCATTCGTTTGCTCTGAATTTGCCCGAACAGTCGGCTTCCCAATCAACGGATGTTTGTATGTTTTTTTTTTTTCTTTTCTCCTTGTAACGAGGGAGTCGATGAACGTCGGTGCACACGGCATTAAAGGCACGTTTATACTCCAACGTAACGTTGATGGGCGCGGCGTAACGCAGCGCGCACAGATACTGATTGGTCGCAGATATCGAGTTCCTGGTTGCCGGCCAATGAGAGGCGCGAGTTCTGCGCTACGCTGCGTTCACTGCGCTCAACGTCGGAGTATAAACAGCTCTTTATTCGCAACTGAGGTTCGGAAAAATGACACCAATGTGGTGTGCAAAAAAAAAAAAAAAAAATTCTAAACGTTAAAAAAAAAGTATTTTCATACAATAATTTTAGGCCTTTTGATACGTTCTTGTGTTCACCGCCCTGTGTTCACCGTCGCGTGTTATGCTTGAAACGTTCTTCCACCGCTCGGGAACCTGCCGCTTTTGCGCTTGGCTTCTTTCTAGAATTCAAGGTTCCCTTCTTCCGATGCTGGTTGTGTGTTTGTTTGTCCTGATTGTTTCACTTGGAGTGTGTAATAGTAGCATTATATAGTATTATTATTATTAAACATATCTTTATCGGAAGGATTCTCTCTAATCCCTTGTTTACTGACATCTTAAAGAGAATCGGGGGAGGAGGAGAGGAAAGGGGGGGGGGGGGGGTGACACGGGGAACTCCCGCGCTTAGATAGTCTTTATTGACAGAAAATGCCAAGACCTCGCTTTTGAGTGTCCATGTGTGCGTTCGCGCCGGTGCTTTTTCGCTTCTGGCGTACAAACACAAACACGAGTGAAATAAATTGAACGGACGCTATACTTCGTTTCATCTCACGATGTACCGCGGCGGGCCGTTGGAGCCAGTCTAAGGCAGTATCCGTGTCACGTGTCACGGGACCGTGGCTGGGATAAATATTGGCGGCGTATAATTGGCCCCAGATCACATGGCCGCTTGTTCTGGCTGCAGGTTGACGGGGTGAACGCTGCTCGGTTTTCTAATTTTTTTTTTCTGCGCCTTTTTTTTTTTTTGCGTGGAAAATTAAAAGCTAGCGTGCGTTTTATAGGTTATGAATGTCAAGGAAAAATTGTAAACGGCACCTACTGAAAGTAAGAAAAAAAAAAACAAAAACGGTTGCATCGCTTTGCGCACGTATACGCATCGCACGCTGTTAGTGGGAACGGGCGGCCGCCGGTTGTTTCTGGTTTTTTTCTCCTAAATTTCAACCGGTGCCACAGAAACTACGTGTGTGGTGGAAAGTCCTCATTCAGGGCAGCAACCTTCGCGGTAAAGCTTAGTACCCGTCAAAACCGTGTCTTAGTATGACGCAGCGAAGAGACGATACCGTGTTCGTGTTAAGAGTGTCGCACATCGTAGATCCTTCAATAAATATGACTATAACCATGACTTTTTTTTTTTTGTTTTGCTGGTGCTATGCATTTATTTCTTTTTTTTTTTTAGCACATAGCAAAGGGTTTGGGCGCCGAAAGTGCGATTCGGAATGTGGACGTCGATTTCCGCTTGGAATGAACCGAGCTGCGAAGTTGCGCGATATATCGCCACGGTAGAAGTTCGCTTCGTTAGATGGCGCCGTCTTCACGGAGTGTACACACTCGGCTGACACACATAATCTCAACGTCTACAGTACATTCTATCGAACTCGGTACTGATTGATGGAAGCGGCGATCATTCGCGGCCGGTCGCCGCTTGGGTCAGCGGAATCGTCGCAGACACGCACCCAGACACACACGTAGATATTAAAAAAAAAAAAAAAAAAAAATAAAGTAAAAGCGGTCCCGGATCGAGCTTATCGTCTGGCAAGCAAGCCTGGAGGACCCCGCAGATAAGGAAAGGCCGCCGAAAGACAATTAACGTCCCCCGGCGCGCGCTCCCCTCGATCGCGTTTGATGATGATGACCGCAAAGCGCGCGCCCAGAGAGCCTCGATTTAAGAGAGGGAGCAGCTCGGACCACGCAGAGCGTTTGCAGTTTCATGGCGGACGTCTTCTCCTGGCCAGATAGGTCGCTACCGCGCATGCGTCGCGTTGTCCCATGGCGAGGAGGAACGCGGGCGGATAAGGCGAAAACACTCGCAGACGAGTTTTCGACACTTCCTCGCAGGTCGTATTGCAAACGCGGCCCGTGAACCACATAACCCCGAACGAGCAGTTGGAAATACTCTGACATCTAGGCATGCTACGTTTGCACGGCTGCAGCGCGCGCGCTGCCGCTCTCGTAGTCCAAAGCGTCCGAAGGTTTCCTTATGGAGATCATGACGCAATCTCTCGCGTCGCGAGTGGTTTCCTCCGTCCTCGAGTTGTATTCGAGTTTGAGGATTGTGACCCGATGTGACGCTGATGACTCTCCGCAAGAAAAACAAGAAAATATGGTTGTGATGTCATTTGTTGTGACGTCGGTCAGCTAGCAGCTGCGAGAACGGTGTTGTTGTTGAGTGCTGCCCTTTTTTGTACTTCGGTTAAGTGAAGCCGTGTCCCTGTTCTGCGCATGCTTTTCCGAATGTGGCGGTGGCGTATGATGTAGCGAAATGGCACTAAGAAATGTCGGAGGTAACTATATATATATATATATATATATATATATATATATATATATATATATATATATATATATATATATATATATAGCTTGCACTATACGTCACATCAGCTGCTATTTTGGTGGCCTTGCTGCAGAGCGCGCAAGTACAGTCTGCAGCGTACATTTCGCATTACACCGAATTTGTTGCATGTCCTTGGTTCGACGACATCGCTACGTCATGAACTAAAGCGATGCCGTGAAGCACGTTATTCCCATTTGTCGCCTGTGTTTATTCTAAGTTTCACATTTCGGCCGCCAGGGAGCACCAGTTTTTTGCTGCGCACTTGAGATAGGCGGTAACTTTCCGTTTCTCTTTTTCACGTCTCTTCCGCGGGAAGGGGGGGGGGGGGGGGGGGGGGGGGCGGGCGGGCGTCACTTTTTTTGGAGCTCCGAACAGAGTGAGAGCGGCAGGGCATGTCCTTCGAACTCCCGTCGTCCATCACGCGCTCCTTGCCTTCCGCCGTGCTTTGGCTGCGCGCGCATACTCGAGGTGCACGTGACGCCCAAGCGCCGTCGAAGGTGTACGAAGCTGGCGCTGGAGGCGGGACTACTGAAGATCCTCCCAGCCTTCCTCACCTTGTCAGGGATTATACATGGGCAATGTTGCCTCAAATCGTGCTGGGAAAAAAATAATTTTTAATTTTGACGAAAAAAAAAAATGAATGTATGTCGTAGGAAATTTTTTGCTTAGGTGAAAACCGAGTGTTGTTTTGCTATGTAAAACGATTTTTTTTATTATTTATTTGCACCGTTTCAGTCTTTTTTCTTTCGCCCTCATAGCGAGTCCACATCAGGGCGCGGACATACCGCCCGAGAGATATACCATGTCTTAAAAATCACCGAGACGCCCAAGGTCGATAAGTTTGCCCGTTTTTCGATCTAAATGCCAACACACATTTTACGATATTAGGGCTTAAATAGAGGCCATACGAACAAAATATTACATTCATGAACTATGATTTTGGGTTAAAAATAAACAAGAAAAAAAAAAAAAACTATATTTTCTACCGGGAAGCAAAAAATAATAAAATAGTGTTTTTAAGAAAATTAAAACCACACTTGCCACTTTCTCAATTAAAAAAGAAAATTGGTAATAATAGAGGAGATAATACGCAAAACTGAATTATTTTAACATATTTATAAACAGCTTCTTTCTGGCCTTTCATGGACATAAAACGTACAAATATAACCTAAGCAGGTCGCAGATAGCAGCTTGTCAAAGTCTATAAAACATCGACCTGTAGAAAATAAATTTGACAACCTCTCTCTCTCTAAAAAAAAAAAAAAGTTAAAGGTTGAGAAAATTTTAATTACTCGAAGACCTCTTCATAGTGTTGAACGAGTTATAAACAAAAAAAAAAAATAACGTAGAAGCAAAAACCAGGGGATGAGTGTGAGTCACACATGCGACCTTCGACGGTCGGGAAAAACGCTAATTTCCACCGCGGCTGCTTCTGCGCCCCATAATTTGTGAAGAAAAAATTATTCGAACCCGCGCCCTTCGCCATTCTTCTAGGTAGGCACTACCTTACAATTCATCCCTTTTTTTTTTCTAAAAAATTAAGTTTTTTTTTTTTTTTTTTTTTTTGCGTGCAGGATTTTGGATGAAATCACCCATCTCGTATAATTATATACTATATCGCGATATTTGTTTTTCACATCAGTGACGAGTTGGTCACCGGTGAAACAGACGGCATTCAATGCTTGTTTGGGGTTGCGTGCGTATCGGTGACACATTATTTCGCTATGGTTTGCTTTTCTTCCCTTGTTTGAAATAGGGGATTGCGATATTTGGCCCGCAACACATCCGAACTCTTGTTTTGACGACAGCGGTGATATTTCGTTCCGGCAATGTAAGGGAAAATAGAAACCACATGTTCCTTGTGTCTTTTTTGTTTTGTATTGCTTCGTTTCTACATTTTAGTTTGTTTCGATGTGCTTGGTTGGAAACACAAGTGGCGCCGGGAGTCATTACAAAAACAAACCCAGGAAAAGGTCTCCGTGTCGTCCTGCGAAATAAAACGAAACAAATGGCAAACCTGCGTACGTGATGTCATAGACGCGCACTTCCAGAATTCACCCCCAAGCCAAAGCGCAATATAGCCGATTCCATGCCTGGTCGTGACTACCGATATCAAAGCTGATCATGACGCGGTGAGCTATCGGCACCGCTGCCTTTCCTTTTGGTTTCCAGCGGGCCCGGGAGTCTACACAATGCTATTTTTTTTCCCCCAGATACCTGGAAAGATGGGTCTTTCCAGAAACCGCAGAATCTTACCGCAAGTTCGAGAAAGAGGTATACTGATCCATTTAGCTCGAATACCGTATAGGGCTTCGATGTCGAGAGTGCGTCAGCGTTGCGAGTTTGCCTTCTGATACCGCGAGCGGCGTACCCTTTTCGCGAAGGACGAAGATAAACGGCCTGCCGCGTTGAGCGGTTTTGGAGAATTTTACCTCTCCTGAAAGTCACACACATCGGACAGTTTCACGAATGGAGACACACTATTAAGAAACATCCTGAGCAGTCGCTTTACGAGTGGAATTCGCTGTGGCCACAAACTGAGAAGAATATTTGTTCCTTTAAAGTGCCACGCTCAATTCCTTTATTGCGGCTTCTTCGCGAAAAATGGCTTCTTTTGGTGGCTCTGAATTTGCCCGTCAGTCCCCCTCTGTGCGCCGTCGATGACGGTCACGTCGGCATGACCATGATCGTCGTAAAGTGCTTAATCCCATTTCTCGTGCCCTCGAATGAAGCGGGTTCGAACACGTGCGACGAGGTTCTCTTACACCGTGGGTCGTGGGTACGACGCTGTACAGATGTGGAGAAAAGGTGTGGGTGAGGAGTCCGGCGGTGGCGACGTCGTCAAAGGACGCGCCGCCACTCTTTTTCCTTTCAATTCAGCTAATCTGGGTGCTTGTAGCTGGGATTTGGTACCGCGTGCGTCAGTGATACGTTGACACGTGCAGCTTGCCAGGGCTCGGGTAATTGAGATTATGACGGGGGTTGATGTTTCTCCATTCTTGAGGGAATGAACGATCGTCAAAAAAACGCAGCTATTAAGTCAGTCGTGAAACTCCCGCAAAGGAGGTACCTCCCCCCCCCCTTTCCCCCCTCCCCCAACCCCCTTCACTCCTCCTTCTGACTGCGTTTGAAGCGCCATGCGGAATGTCGTTGCAATACTGTGCATTCCATAAAGTAAGGTGAAACGGCATCTATAATACGCTGTGCATCAAAACACACGCATTCCCTAGAATACGTATACACTGCAGTCACCATAGCAGCCACCCTGAAACCGGTGGCGCATCGAACGACGGGAGGCGAGCCGCGGGGGGAGGGAGAGGGGAGAGGTGGGCTGGTTCACCCAGCCTCGTTTCCTTATACGTTAAACGTTATGTTAGGGAACCTTACGTCGGCTTAAACGTCGAGGGTCATCATCGATACATTCGTGCTTCGCATAAAGAGCAGCTTTGCACGCTATACATGCGTAGCACGAGTGTGTTGCTCATTCATAACGTAACGTACGTAAGCAAACGCGGCTGGGTAAACGGGTAGTATTTTTTTTTAAACCGAGACTTTTTTTATTTTTCGCTTTTTAATGGGCCGTTCGTAGAGATAGCAGCGTTGATCGTTGTAGTCTAAGGCGGGAGCTTTCCCCCGGAAAGTGCTTGGCGGGAAAATAAACAGATGATATAAAGCCGCGGTAACACGGCTCCTATTATACATACAAAAGACGCGGTCTGCAGGGATGACGACATAATTATCTCTGCACACGCCTGAGACATGCATGTTTGCTTCGTGTATGCTTTCTACACGTCTTCAGACGTTTTTGTTCAGACCAACGTTACAGGAACAAGGAACTAACACGCCCCAGACGCGGTGTCTGGGGACTGTGCTCTGCTGGTTCACACACTTGTGTCGGTTGCGTTCAGAGCGACCAAAAAGACAGCAACGACCGGAACCCCTGACAACCGCAACTCGTCACGATGGTTTCACGAAGCTACTTTTTGCATGGCTCGGCACGTTGTGTATACGGCCAACGCTGTACGCCGATTTTCCGTCGGCGACGAATCGATTTCGCCACTCGGTTCCAAAGGCCGCTTGTCGCCTGCGCGGATTCGCCCGCGGAAGTCCAAAACGCGCCATGAGTTCACCAGAGAGAGAGAGATTTCACTGTATAGGTAGACGGCCGACGATAATTTTTAATTTTGCTTGGCCACGCTTGGCCGACAGCCGATGCAACGGAGGAATGTCTGATCGGTTCTCGGAACGTGCACCGGCTGTATAGAGAAAAATATCGACAAGCACGTATACCGTGCCCGCGTTGACGTGACGAGAAATGGGTCTCACGTATCCTCCGGTCGGCATTTCGTCCCCGAACAACGCCATGACGACGACGACGATGACTGGGGCGGCTCTTTCGCGTTGCCCGAAGCGCTTGACATCGCCGGTATTCACCGTGCATACCCGTTGCGACACCGCGGGCGTATCGTCCATATATCTACGTGCCCAGCGTGCACGCGGCGTTTCTCGCCATCCTGTACCTGCCGCTTCGCCCTTCGGCACTCTTGGCTGCCGGATTGTGAACTGCCCGCTTTAGCATTCTGCGGAGAGCAGCTTTTCGAGAGCGATTAATCTGAACAACAAATGAAACGGCAGCGACGGTGTCTATTTCATCATATATGCAGCTCGAGGCGATTTTTAAAAGCTGCTTCGTGCTCGAACTGCACAGTCGTCCGCTTATCGCGGAATCTCGGGATAGCCGGGCTTGTTTCCACCGTTGCCGAGCAAGCGCGAGGCTCGCTTGTTGAGTTGTTAACGCTGATAGTGTATTTTTGTTTCGTCTCAAGCGTATATACGAGTGCGTACATTTGGAATTATGAGTTCGCGTGGCGGCGGTGCCCGTGAAAGTTTTTGTTCCGTGCGACGCCTTGGTGGTTTGCGTTTTGGATAGTCTTTTACGCAACGTCCGACGACGATGACTGTGTAGCTCGCACACTCAACGAGATAATGAGTAAAAATGCGCCTCTCAGGGATCAGGGAACACAGTTGTCCTTTCAACCCATACTTTCCCGTGAAACCCAGAATTCTATTCGCTAAAATTCGCCGGTGTTATATCATTGCACCACTTTTCTTTCTGTTATTACACTCGACTCCGCAGCGTTCGTTCGTGATCCTTTAACCGATGTCGTCACTGTTTGATCGATTAACGCTTTGGTCTCTTCGAGGGTGCACGTTGGCCACCGAGCAACGACGAACGCGCGTTCTTCTATAGCCCACCGCAACAGATAGTCGGCAGAAGAAACTCCACTTCCAGTACGCTTTCCTTGCCTTCCGTCCTGCTCTGGCTTCGCGTGTTATTGAGAGTAGAAATCCATTGCTGGAGGCGGAACTTCCACCGTAGATCTTACGTTGCAACGAGCTATAAAATAAATAATACAAAAGTTGCTATATTTTTGCCCTTTCCTTAAAAATAAGGCAAAAAAAAAAACGATTTTGCTAGCGCAGGGTAAGTCCTTGAGGCCACTTAAAATTAAGTTGATTCGGTGGTCGGCCTTACCCCTTAGTGTCGCGGAAATACGGTCGTCGCTGTAGCGTGTACCGAAAATTAATTTCGGAGTCCTACATCTTATAATATAGGCCCATTCGGCGACGAGCGCAACCAAAAGGCGTCACTGTGATCCCCTTCCACAATTGGCCAAACGCTCACTCGGACTATATGACGTCTTCTGTCCAATTATCCGCATATTGTTTTTTATCGGCACACATACGAGTAATGATGTCAGTCTGTCAACTTTCACGTTGTCGGCGATGCTTAAAACATGTCGGCAGACAGTTTTTGTATGGCCAATGTGACAGACCACCGTACAAAGAAGAAACACGGCCCGGACAGTGTCCGTAGACTCTTTTGTATGAGGTATTAGCAGTATGGTCGCGACTTAACAGGGCGCTATAACGTAACATCTCGTCGCCAGTATAGTAAAACCAGATTGTCGGGCCAATAACCCCGCTGGAACGTGAGTAACCTTTTATGACCCATTTGAACGATCATTAAAGCCAAGCGAATAATGAAAAACTTCTCACGTCGGCGCTACACCTGCGTCGTCGTACGCGTGTCTGCAGCACGTTCCCGAACGTCGTCTATACGTCGAGAGGGAAATTCTGACGGGCGGATGAAGTCACGGGGTCGGGCGGGCCCGCACGTCTCCTTAACCTCGACGCTGCACCAACCTTTTTTTTTTTTTTTTTTTCTCGTTGTAGGCCACGCGCGGTTAGCTTTTCTGATCTTTCCGATGCATAATGCAGTCTTCCTGCACCGCAGGAGGGAAAAAAAAAATGCTCGCGGAGTGCGACATTATACACCGTCTTATACCTTACGATAGAACGCAGCGTACGCTATACGAGGAACTATCCCAGCCAATCAGAGGCTGCGAACGTCTCACGTGACTAGGTGCCCTTTGCGTCACTGCGCTCCTCCCGGATATCGCGTGGCACTCACTGGGAATTCCGTTGGGTCCGATAACTCGTACGCATCTACAGCGGTCCATCGTAAGCATGGTACGGAGCATATATTTTCCGTCGATCCCTCAGTTGGCAGTGCGGTGGAAGCTAGGCGCCCGTTGGGCCCGTGACGCTTCGGTCGTTTGCCACGTGATCGCGCTTCCGCCCGTATACTCACGCGTGGAGAGAGGGGTCACGCGATGGAAGTCGGGTGCTCGATTGGTCCGGTGCCCTGTCGGCGTACGTATAGCTCTCCCACCGCGGGGGCGAATGCGCGCGCTCGAGCAAACGGCATGTACGCATGCGCATGCTCGATGGAGGACGACGGCGCCACGGGCCAGCGCCGTTCTTCCGACCGAGGCGCACACCCCGTCACACCTTTCCACGCTCCGACATCGGTATGGCAGAGGCGTCAGAGCGGAACGCCGCTGTCTCCTTGGCCAACGGTGGTGGCTGCTCGTGGGTGCGTCGGATCGGCGGTGGCGTTTTGAGCACCCTCCGCATGCAGGAAAGGCCGTAGTACTTGGGCGTGCTTGTGGCCATCGACGGAGCTGAAAGGGGTAGTGGCTTCGTACGCGCTACCGGGAGGCAGGTAGCGGTGCCGTTTTGTCATACATCGTACGAAAGACAGTTTGCAGACATGTTGCAAGCATACCTATGCACTGAAGAAAACATGCTTCGAATATACTCGAGGCGAGTCCGCAGTTTATTCTGTCATATCTGCACACCGTGTCTTTTGTGATATATAAGTAGTGTGATTGCGGCTTTAGGGCCACAAGGGGCTTTCATGCACCTAGGACAACAAACGTATTAAAGGGGCAGTGCAACGATCTTAACGTTGAAAGAATTGGCAGTTTGCATTTTTTATATTGTTTATGCAAACCCAAGTGACCAAAAACGCATCACCTTTCCCCGAAAAACTGCTATTCTGCTGCGTAATTGTGAATCAAAAAACGAATTATTTGCCGATCTGCAGCCGCCTGTCGGGGTTACGGGAACTAAAATGACAGCGTCTCTGGGGGTACGCGGAAGTCAACAAAACCTGTCCCCCTCCGCTGCTACACTCGCCGTCAGCCCCGTGGCGAACGGTCCTATGTGTCGATCGCTCGCCGCGACCTTCGACGAGGCTAATCCTTGCAAAGTCGACAATCGCGGAGGAAGCGGCTGGTCTCTGAAGAAAGAAACCAAGGGGAAACTACGTGAACCCCCAGAGTACGTCACTCGAAAGTCGACGTGGAGAGTGGAGAGGCACTTTGACCTTCGATTTGTTTCATTTTTTTTTAAATAAGAACTAGCGCTCGCAAGAAAGTACGGTTTTCTGCTTTTCGTTCCATAGGTGACGCAGATTAATTTCCGCAGTTAATTGGCCGAAGTCTGAAAATTGTTGCACAGCCCCCCCTTTTTTTCCCCAAAAAGGGTAAGAAAAATGCCTTGGCTCGTGCAAATACTTGCATGCGTCGTCATCGCATCATCCATGGTGAGAAAAAGCTGCATGTTCTTCTATGGAGAGAAAAAAACGTATTGAATGGTGCGAAATGTACGCTCCAGGGCTCGTTTGCTCGAAAGCGCTAACCGCGGCTAAAGTTAGCCGCAGTACCTAGGAGAGGGATTTTGAAATCACGTGACTGGCTCGGTGGGGATGCGGAGAAACATGGCGGTGCCCCGGTGAGTGAGCGCCGCTCGCTTTGGAACTAATACATCGTTGTAGCTGCAATATTGGGCGCGTTAGTCAGCAATGAACGGTGCAGGAGGCTTTCGCTTTGCCTTACCTAACTTAAATCGCGAAGCATGAGCAATGACCTCGCCGCATTTTTTAGATAGTCCTTTGATTCTGGCCCTTCCTAAGCCTAAATGAACGCGATAACTGTCGGCATGGCATCGTCTTTGGAAAGTCGATTGCCTTGACTCAATCGGCCGATACTAAAATTCACTAATGACGCTTGTAAGTGTCATGTACGTATTCGTTTAGGTCACGTCGTCATTTGTGTCGCTGGTGCACGTACCAAGGACACGCTGCCGAGATAGTGACGACATGATTGAAATGACATGACCCCTTAAACCAATAATCAAAGTGTTAATTAAGCGACTTTAGTTAACTAATCAACTTACCTTGACAATTATACCCTGATCTAATGTCCGAGCCTGATAAATACATGGCGAAAACAGCTCGCCTAACTCTCACCCCTTATTAAAAAACCACAGCATTTTTTTTTCTTTAAAGTTTGTTTGGGACACGCGTGTCAAGAAATGAATTTCATGCGACAATATTTTAGAGCAATATTGACGGCGTGAGATTGCGAGATTTATTTTGGTTGCGTCTGAATTATGCGCGCCAAGTCCATGACGTCACGGAATGGCCATACCCCTCTTTCGACCTCAACGAGATGGTCATAAGTCATGTCTCGTTAATATGGACCGCTTAGTATGGATGCCCCGCTATATGGACACCGTTTTTGGGAACGAACTGGGAAAATACATGTATTGTTGTCTCGTTAATATGGACCACTTATATTATGGACGACTTTTGGGGGGAACGGAGGTGTGCATATTAACGAGACATCACTGTATTCTCTCTCCACCTCGACGTGATGACCACAGGTTCCCATTGCCACAGCCTCCACGCGCCCTGAGAGAAAACACGTCGAAAGGAGGTGACTACCGACTAAATTGCGTCTCGCGCCGTATATATTGCTCTAAAATTATTTTTTTTTCGCTTAAAATTAATTTTATACAATTTTATACAAGCGTACTCCAACGAGACTGTTAAAAATTTTTTTTCTCTTTTCAGTGACCCCTTAAAGACGATCTGTTCGAATTAAAATTGAAGACCCTTTTCCCTGTTGACAACCCCCGCCCCTCCCTCCCCTTGTTCACACCAGCTGTGTGAGCACTGCGTCTGTCAGAAACCAGGTTCGCGTGAAGCGTTTGCACATGCAGTGGCACCGCAAAGCCGTGTATAGAGTGAGTTTGGTCAATGGGAGCCGCGACCAGAGCCAGGGCGTGCACCAGACGCAGATAGAGTGCTTGGCATGCTCTCTTGGCCTACCAGAAGCCGAAAAGAATCCCCTAGCGGCGGTAACGAGAAACAGTTTTAATAAGAGCATAAGGGTTCAATGTAGTAACTCTTCATGGCTGTGAATATGGTGCACGTGATGTGTCGATTATGATCATGCAAAACGATGTAAGAAATGAATGTGCCGCTCGAACTCTGTTTTGCTCGGACAGGGTGTGACCCCTCGGACGCAAGATTCCCGGCCCTCGGCGCCTGGCGTACGAATTATGTCGATCGTTCCGCTAGTCGCGCTCTTCCACCACGATTTTGGATGACCGTGATTGAAACATCACGTGCAACATATTTTCAGTCACCGAGGGTTACTCCGACGCACTTATTAATGTCGTTTCTCGCGACCACCGCTAGGGCATTATTTCCGGATTCTAGTTGGCCACACTCGAATTTTTGAAGACGCCCCGGAACACGCCCAGCCCGCTTTCGGCCAATGGCGCTTCCTCATTTGCCTCCCATACTTCCCAATGAATGGCCAAACCCTCTCAATATACGGCTCTGGTGCTCCGTACCGACAGTGGCATCACCGGATTGACGTGACGTCAGAACCGTGTGTTGCTCTATATGGCTAATAATCAGCACCGAAAATTGTCTCAAAATAGTACGGCTGATATTGTCTATTTAGACTCTCTGGAATTGTATTCACCGTCCTGGTAGCGAGCTTAGTTTTCGGGCGTTCCCTCGTATTTGGTTCCTCTCGGTAATTGCTCCATTTCACCCGACGACGTCGAGATCCCGCTTAGTGCCGCTTTGCATTCGACGTAAGCCAATTTCCCGCTCTGTGAGCGCGGGCCCCGTTCGCGGTGTTCCTGTGGGAATGGGACAGCCGGGTTGACTGCGTCCGGGGCGTCGGGAACGCGGAAACGGACCGACAGCAGTCGCTCTAATGGCACGCGCACACGCTGCAGCTGCGCAAATACCAAAGGCGCTCCGTGTCGTGTACTATATCGAGCTAAGAAAATACCTTCTCTCCTATTCAAATGTTTTTGTTGTGCGCATGCGTGTGTGTGTGTGTGTGTGTGTGTGTGTGTGTGTGTGTGCGTGTGCGTGTGTGTGTGTAGAGGTAGAGGTAGAGGTAGAGGTAGAGTTAGAGGTGGAGGTGGAGGTGAAGGTGAAAAGGAAACAGCAACAACCCGAGTTAGATTTTCTGGTATGACGTGCACGGCGGTAAGTTAGTTCGCCTTGAAGTGGCGTCTTACGTAACCGTCGTGGAGAAACAATTTGTCAGGAACAAAAGTACGCAAAGAGATACCGTGTATATACAGCAGACACGTAGCCAGGGGGGCATGGGGGCCCGGGCCCTTCTCAAAATCTTCCATCAGTGCTGGGGCATCCTCTCCCCTCTCCCCCTCATACAGCATTTTGTCATGTGCGCCCCCCCCCCCCCCCCTCCCCCTTCCCCCGAATCAAAATCCTCGCTACGTGCCTGACATACACCCTCCAACAATACGAAAGACCCGTTCGACGGGGCAATTGCAGGCGGCTGTGCTTGATTCGCTCTGGTCAGCCTCCACATTGATTGGAGCGAGGAAATGCAGGAGCCTCTTTTTCTATTTCATCTCTACTCTCCTTAAAAAAATAATGCGTGCCTCCGATCAAAGAGTGCTTATAGCAGCGCCACATCAACTGCCCTAGTTTGCGAATGGGTTTTTCATTTCACAGGAGGCTGTACAACGGCTTGACATGTTTAGGGGAGTCTGTGGTCGAGTGTATTAACGCAGCGCAGCTCGGAGCAGGTGGAGCGAAAGCTGGCGCCGCAGGAGGAGAGATGCTGGGTTCACTCCCCACCCTTGCCCGTTTCGATCTGGATGAGCATCGTACCGGCGTGTGGTCGTGTATAACTACTGTTTAGTGCACTCGCTAGCAGTGGTACAGAGGAAGACGCCCTATAAGCGTCTGGTCTGTAGATGAGAAATCTATTATCATCTACGCACCGGAGACGCCGAATGGGGCTGACTAACTTCTCGCTTTCTCTACGCAAACGCACTACAGAATTATTATTTGATTTACTCAAGAGTACCGCCAGTCTTAACGATATTATTATGTGCCTTTTCGCGAACTGAAATCAGTGGGCGGCGTGACGGGAAATGACATCTACGCGAAACGAGGGGAGCGTGCTCTTAAGTATGCGTGAACTCGATAAGGTCCAGCAAAAAGAAAGAGAGCTGTTCGCTGCAACGGGTCCCTCGTTCTTCGGACGGCGGCGTGCCGAGAAATCGGTACGCTCGTTTCCGGAACAACGCGGCATCCGATGTCACGACTATGTCGTGAACTTTCGTCGAACCTGAGATTCGACTTGCTCGGCGAACTTTCGATCTTTTAAGGAAGATTCGGCGAAGTTCGATTTTTGAATAGGGTTGACAGACTTCTACACAAATATGTCGAATTTGGGGAAACGAAGGTTTTGTGAAGTAGATTATTTCATATTTCATCAAACGACCACTGTTAACGCAGTATAAAAGCAAATATATGTACACTACGCTGTACGCCACTGTTAACGCAAACAAGCGATCGCCGTGTAATTTATTTATTTATTTTTCATTAAAGGACTGTCATCAAATGATGCATTGTGCTTAATGGAGGCACTATATCCCGAACGGTGGAATTTGCCGCCTGCCAGTGCGTTTTTGAAGTAAAATACCAAAATGCACCGATACGGTGTTCGTGCTGTCAGTGTCCCGCAGTGTAATCTTAATGATTCTATTGTTCGTTTCTTAACGTGAAACAATATTTTCAACAAATATTGCACTTTTTCTCCGCCGAGTACCGTTAGCTCGTTCTCAGTTTTCGCGCATGCGCTCAGAAATTAGTCAAACTTCTGTTTTGTTTTTACATATACATTGCGTTTGAAGTTTTGCAGAAGTCGAACCTAGTCCAACTCGAACTTCGGCAGGTTCGCAGCCTCCGATGTCACGACTGAGTTCCGCCCGCTAGACTGCATGCAGGGGCCCGCGCGCGCGCTGTCTGTTCCGCCTCGGCCGCGCCGTTTGCCGACCCATCGGCGCGTGACCGCCTGGCCGCAATTTGGGCGCCGATGTCGCTAAACTTGGCCACAAATTAGTCGGCTGTGTGAGAACGCGCGGGGGCTCGCCTTGCGGAAATGCCGGGGACCGCCAAGCCGCTCTTGGGGCCAACGCGGGGTCGGCCTAAGGGCTTCGTGTCTGGAAAAAAAAGACACTTGATTGACCTGCGGTCATTGTATTTTTTTTAATCGTACTTTTTTTTTTGTAGTAAACGGCTCTCACAAAGCCGTGCTCGTGGTTCTAAAAATGAGCGTCACATTCGTGCCGCTTTCCACGTTTTAAAACTCCCTTTTACAGCGGAGCTGTAAAGAACTAATTTCCCCAGGATCGTGTCCCCCGCAAAGAAATGAAGACACCGAACTCTGGACACCTACCGCCATCTATGAGCGACGGCGGCAAGCCACGTATCTGGTTGCCGCCGGCGCTCATAGATGGCGGCAGCCTTTCCACTCTGGCTTGCAGACTTGCGACCGGCCATTACTTTCCATTGTACAGCTCCGCTGGTCTTCCTGCTTCCCCAGAGTGGAAAGGCTGAGAGTTTTTGTTCGTGGTGTAAAAAACATCCAATAGCTCATGGGTATACACAAGGCCGTATAGTGCTAGATCGCCTACGTCATCTACCGAAGGCCAACGCTGTGCGATAGATTGGACTCGAGTTCTGCGTCGCAGCGCTCCGCTGGGACTCGTGTTCAGTCAGTGACGACGCGAGTTTCAGCCGAGAACCGATGCAGCACTCGTGTCTGATCTGTGAGCCTCGCAGGTAACTGACGTAGAAAATCTAGCACCACGGACTCGTTATCTGGGGAGTGTTCGTATAACAGTCTAAGAACTACTGGCGCAATGGTTCTACACCAAGCGATAAAGAAAAAGGGGGGAAAAAAAGAAAGAAAAAGAAAACAACAGGTGAGCGATTGCCGGGGCCACGAAAGTACGACACGTGGCGCTGCAGTCGCACGGGATAGACGTTGGGGAAGCTGAAATCACAAAACGCAGGTCAGACTGGTGGCATAGGTCGCGGGAAAAATAACGTTTTTTTGTTTTTGTTTTGTTTTTCTAACTTTTGTTTTTATTTGTAGGGCGAAAAGTGCGTGCACCGGGTTGCGAAGGGGCATCAACCTCACACGGATTGTAACTTGCGGTTGTGAAGAATGGTAGACAAATACTTGTACTTAGCGGCGATATAGGATTCTTTGCCCTTCTCCGTGAAGTCAGGATTTAATTGGAGATTAGTTAATCGTTGGAATGAGAAGTTTTGGCTATAGGTGGCGCGAGCCGCCGCCCGATTAAAAGGATTCAGCCGTATCCATCCATTCATCCATCGAGATTTCCTGGTGGGTGCCGTATTTGGCCGTGTTCCAAAATTTACTCAATCGTACTCCAGGGTAAGAATTCGCTACCTTGACGTTTCAAAACCTACCCGCGTTCAGAGCTTTTCAATCTGTGTTGTCACGTGACACGACCCGCCGGAGTTACGCGGATCCATTTGGGTAAGATTTGGAATACAGCCCAAGTAACACCAAGTGACGTCGGCAGAGACAGCGGCTGTTCTTGAAGTGCGCTATCAAAACGCCGCTTCTCTGCTTCAAGCTTTTCTAGGCCACGCATGATTGTGCACATCGGGGTGTCTTTTTCTTGCTCGTTGAGAGCTGCGGTATATTCTTTTTTGTTCGCTGCTTTAACGTCATTGCGTGTTTTTAAGACGCTGAACTGGCATGGATTATAAATAACAGTACCGATGTAGGAAAAAAAAAATCTATTTCTAGAAGATAACAGTTCGTCAATGCGTCCCCGAGATAGTACGGTCCGACCACACTCGGTGTGGATGTATTCGCGTTAACGCAGTATGTGGCAATTTCACCATTCCGGACGTCGGTCAACTGTATACTGATCATTTTTGAGTGCCGACTGTACACTTATGCACGCAAGCGGAGTAAAGTTGTGATATTCCTTGTGACAAAACCGTCAGTGGTCGTTTTGAAACTCCGAGGCCATAGTCCTTGATTCTCTTCTGGAGCAAGAGCGCGTAAATCTCGGAACTCCCACCGAGGCCCCTATACCTGGAAACCGTCCCGCCGGCAGCGGCAAATATTTGCCGAAGTTTGGTTGCGTTTCCTTATTATCAACCACGTCCGATTGTTCAGGGTGCGCGCATGGGTCTTTCTACGCAAACTCCGAGGTCGTTTCTTCTCATGTTTATAACTTACGTGATACGTTTTGTCGGGTATATCCGTCGCTTACACGGCGGGGGCTTAGGGTATATGCCTACCTTGCGCGATATGAAATACGCTCGAGCGAGCGCCTCGGTGACGCGGCGGCCCTTGTGATCCCTCCTACCGTCTCGCGTTTATGTACACTGCTTCTTCGTTCCTTTATTCTTATCACGTGATTACAGAAGCTGCGCTCCTGCTTTCGATAGTTACGATCGTGCCCGGTAGCACAACCGGGCTGTTACGTCTCCTTCCTTGTACTGTTCATAAACATGAATGATTGGGCGTGCTGTTGACGCGCTTTAACCTTAGTCGTGTGGCTTATATTCCGCCTTTCGTGCGGAGGACCGAAGTGGACAAGCCATTTCAACCAATCCAGCGCTGCAAATATATCACGTGACCACGCGTCGCTGCCTCCTTTTCGGAGGTTGCGTCACGCTTAAAAAAAAAAAAAAGAAGACAAATTAGACGTTTGTGGTTAGACATCGCAAAGTCGGTCCGCCTTTGAGGTATGGCGACATTGGTTTAGGCTGTATATGAGAAATTTGGCCAGTGCAGTATACCACTGTTAGCCTGGGGTCTTTAACCATGCATCACGCAGCAGTGATACCCGACCGCACGACGGTACGACGCTCATCCAGATCGAAACGTTACACGTTCAGCGTATACATCGGCGGCGGTTCGTCGGAAGGTAAAACGAAGTATGCTGGGCATTGGCTGGTCGCTCTGTTTGGGATAGGTGCACGCAAATTAGGAGTCTAATGGTTACGAGACACTAGAATTGTTTTCCTTTGTTTGTTTATTCGTTCATGCAGGTTCGCGCAGACTGAACATTTCAACAATATTAATAGAAAACGAGATTAATGCGGCGTTACAACAGTGAAAGGGCTATAAAGACGCCGTAATTATTGATAATTGTGTTTGAAGAAAAGATGCATATAAACTATGTACTCCGATATGAGGAACACGCTTTTATTTCTAAAGAAACTCCTTATTTGTTTTGCGTTTGTTAAAAAAAGAAAAGAAGGAAACTTGCCGTGCGAATTTACATAAATGCCACCGGGTTTGGGACGAAGTCGGGCTCGGGCCAGTCGTGTGCGCCCCTACGCTTTTTTCCGGCATTTATGCGACCCCAAAGAGGGGTGTCGCGAAACCTTTCCGAGATTCAGGTTCGACCACGTTCGACAACTTTTAACGCAGAGTTTGAGGAAAATTCGACTAAAGTTCGACATTTGTGCACACACGCGAAAAGGAAAATAGGAAAAGAAAAGAAAAGTTAACGTAATAACCTTATTTTGCGGAGGAAAAGGGAAATATTTACTGGGTGTATTGATTCACTGTTTCTGGGCCGATCATTGTTCATTGAGCGATCCTTCTAATCTCCTCCTCCTAACAAGACCCTGCCGTAGTACAGGCGCCCTCCTAATCTCATGGCTCAATAAACGTTTTCTCACTCACTCACCTTTAATTGTTTCACAATAGTAAACACGTTCTTTTTTTTTTTCGCTTGTAAACATTGGCAATTTTTTTTTTTGATAAAGTACGTTACAAATTATTTTTCTCTCGAAATTCGAAATTTTGCGTTAAAATTCGGGCAACGCTGCGCACAAGTCGAACTTTCGTCGAATTTTCGCTAAAAGTTGGAAGGTCCACAGATTTTGCTAAAACTTCGAAGAACGCGCCGAGCCAGCCGAACCTCGAGGTTCGGCGTCCAAGCCCAGTTTCGATGTCCAAGCTCAGGTACGACGTCAGAGCTCATGCTTGACGTTCCAGCTCAGGTTCGTCGTCCAAGGCACAGGTTCGAAAAAAGTTCGCGGCATTTCTAACCGCAGCCGTGGTTGGCACTTGCAAATATTGCGGGGATGAACCCCGTCCTCGTGGTCGACTCGCCTGCGCAATTATTGCCGCTCCGGTGGAGCGTGGCCTATTGTTTATGTATGGATGCCTCCGTTGCCATCCTACGAGGAGCTATATAACGCTTCCGTTCTTACGAAACTGGACCGCCACTATTACTTCCCGATGCTCATTCATCATTCAGCTCCTTTGTGTATGTCTTTTTTTTTTTTTATTCTGAGAAGAATAGGCAAAGAGAAAGTTAGTAGTACGATCAGACCTGGAGCATGAATAGTCTCCTATCTGCACAAGCTTTTCGAGTGATCATAGCCAGAAAAAAGAAGTGCGATGACGATCTGCCGGGCCTTGTGCGCAAGGATATGGATCTTCCAAGGACATCTGTTTTGGCTTTCGTATAATCTGGGCTGTGCGATGCTATTAATATACCTTTTTCGTTTACCCTCAGCCTCAGCCACCTGGTAGCCATATTGGGTATGGGCGACGAAAAAATAATAATACATTCCAACCTGCAAATCGTAACGAATGAAGGGGTGACAAAACGCAAACGGGTGACGGTTACGCTTGTATGCTAAATGCATTATATTGGCGAGGCGACGGCAAAACAATGCCTTTCACCCATACTGGACGTGACGATAGTTCAAGGTTTTTTCGCGCGGCCGTCGCCATCTTGAATGGCGAAACATTCCTTTGGGCGAAAAAAGCATTTTGCTCTCGCCGCGCCATTAGAAGGTGTTCGTATTTTAACTGTAAATATTACTCGTTCTTGTTTCGCCTCTCATACACGTATGAAAGTGCGGACTCTGGGTGGTGCCGCGATCTTGCTCCTACCGTGTGCAGATCATCTGCTGTTCAAGCCTTGCCAAGGCGTGCCCGCGGTTGCTGGACTGATGCCCGACAAAAGTATTTCCACACGCGGTGGCCAGACTAGCTTTTGAGGCGTGGTTTTTCGCAAACGCCTATACTCCTTCTTTTAAAGCATCAAATGCTTTTTAATAGGGTTGTGCGAATGTTCGAAATTTCGAATAGTAGTTCCGAATAATACACTATTCGATATTCGCTTCGAAACGAACTGCAGTATTCGCGTTTTTCGAAGTGTTGATTGCGGCGTGTTAGCCCCGTTGAGTGCGCTTCTTACCAAGCACCAGTGCGCTGCGGAGAAGCCAAACCCGCGAAAGTGAGCTTCGCGGGTGTTGCTTCTCTGCATTACATCGGTGCTCGGTAAGAAGCGCACTTAACGGGGCAACCCGCCGCGATGAACACTATCGTAATTGCGTGCTTGGAAGAAAAGCCTACATTCGAAGCGGGATGGTGCACCCGTGCCGACTTTATTTGAAAATAAATGGAAACTTTGTAAATGTGTATATCTACATTGTAGTAAAAGTTTCAAGATTAAACTTTTATGCAAGAGTATCCTATGTTAGGCAGAGATGCTTTTACAACCTGTGTTCATCATGCGCGATTCATTCTTTTTTCACTCGAGATTAAAGAAAGAATATTTTATATAGCAAGATTTGTAAATTCACTCAATTGGTATAGTTGGCCATCTCTATAGGATTCATTTTATGACAAATCCGTCGTTAACTTGCCATCCCAAGACACCAGACCTTCTGAGGTCACAGTTCATAAATATGGATAGATTAAACTTAGCTTATAAATGAACAAGTGGAATAACCTTCACAGGTTTAGCTGGGTTTTCGTCTAAGCATTATGCAATGGTAGTGAAAGTCGTGGAAAAACTATTCGATATTCGAATCGAAAATATTCGGCCAAAACCACTATTTGCTTCGAATTCGCTTCGAACTCAAAATCCACTATTCGCACAAGACTACTTTTTAACAGATCCCCCCCCAATCCCATAAACGTCGGTCCTACTACTTCCCTCTAGATTTAGCGGGGAAATTGACGTCACGTGACCTATGCACCATAAGTTAGCGAAGGGAACACTGCGTTCTATTTGCAACCGTAAACCATGGTTATTCGCTCTCTCCTACTGTACGGGTGCACAGCGGTTGGTGGCACTAAACTGCTATAGCCGGAGCGAACGGTGGAGAGGAGGTCGCCTCCTCTCCAGTGTTCGCACTACTAAAGTGGAAAGAGGTAGGAGGAGCTTCCACTTCGTTCTTGACCTGTCCCCGACTTTAGCTAATGAGCAAAAATCTTCTGCTGCCCCCCACCCCCCATAAACAACAACAACATATGTTGCGAATATATATATATATATTTTTTTATGTTTCAGTTAAGAAAACAATACAAATAAAGAGGGTTCGTTACACGAATACACGGGGGGGGGGGCATTCGCCCCCCCCCCTCCCCCCCCGTGTATTCGTGGCCTTCGTCGGCCACAATTTTTCCGTTGAAAGTTTGCGGACATCGCATCGAACTTTTCAATTAGATAACGGCAAGCCCCAAAACTTTGGGTCCTGGTCCGGACCCCCAGTGCTGAATTTGGGCGAAGACTGAGTGTTCGGTAGTGTGTAATTTATTTTTGCGGTTAAAAAAAAAAAAAAAAAGAAAGTAACTTGTTTTGGGGGGACACTCTGTACTTCAGTTGCTTTTCGCCAAGACGGAGCCGCGCACGCGGAGGCCGCTTCTTGAAACGGGGTCTTTTGGGTCTCGTTGAGCGAAATTTCGCAACTGTCGGAGTGACGTCCGCGTTACAGCGGGCGACGGGCGGGAGTAGTGGCTTTCGTATAGCGCTGGTGGGCGCGCCGTATTACGGAAGTCATGAGATGGCCGGAACGAAAAGCCCACACGCCACAAAGTGGCCCTGAACATCCACCCCGCTGCCGTGGGCGCGCACGTCTGCTCCGGTGAACAAGGGGCTGCCGAGCTTTTAATTTGTCGGCCGCTCTTTCGTTGTTGCTCGCTTTCTTTGTTCGGTCGCGCGCGTGTGTTCCATAGAGCGCTTGCGTAATTCGTGCGCGCTCAAGCGTGCCCGGAAGACCAGAACCGCCGAAAAAGGCTTGTTTCACTCTACCGACGGAAATGATGGGCAGCTCTTTGGTGTAATCTGAACAGAAACAAACAATGATGCCGCTAAGTATATACACCTGAAATGTGCGTTTTATAACCGAGTTAGAGACCCCCCCCCCCCCCCCCCCCCCCCCCCCTTTGTATGGTGTAGCTAAATGGCACACTCAGTCGCTTTTCTAGGTCACAATGAATAAATGAACGAAGATGTTTATTGTGACAGAATACAATAACAGTTGCTACCGAGAATACAATGACAGTCTTGCTTCGAGTCAAGGAGTTTGGCTAAATGGTAAAATCGGCGATATTATGTAGGTGAATAAAGGGGTTTATCTACACTTCGAGCAGATGTGGTTTATATGCACTCCTGCTACCGACTTAGGTTTCTGGTGTAACAGGAACCGATCCTTGTGTCAGTCTCTATCACGTGGTATTTACGAGGAATGACTTTGAGCAGTAGACCGATTTTCGTATACAAGGAACAAGTTTGCGCATTCTTTCGCTCGGATATGATTGATAACTCTGATTGATCTGTCAGTGGCATTAGCTATAACTGATTGATTGCTTGAAGATATGTTTTAAATTCTGAAATACTTGGGTAAGCGATAGCAACTTTCAACTCGAATGCTCTGTCGCTGTACTTTAAATTTCTGTCCCGCTTCGAAATCACTCTGTAATCTCGGGCCATGTTTACACGGATGTGACTTAAGCGCATTGAATCATAAAGGTACCAATCACGCGCGGCCAATCTTCCTCCCTCTTCTCCTTCTTCGACCCAATCATTGTTGTTAAATCTCGATTCGAGGCGCGCTCTGGTCGCATCCCTGTAAAGCTGTGAACCAACACCGCCTAGAAGACAAGGCCGTATATAGCGCTGATATTTCTGCGTCACCAGCGAAGGCCAACGCAGGGCATATCAGATTGGAAACGAGTGCTATAGCTGCGTCAACGCTCGGCTTCGAGTCGAGGTTGAGCCGAACGTTGACGCAATCTTCGTGTCCAATCGTTGATCAGCGTTGGCTTTCGCTGATGACGACATCTCTATCAGTACTATGCGGCTTTGTATATCTAGGAGGTGTTGCATAAACGCGGCCAGGACGTCCTTTCCAGCGCTAATCACCGATCGATTCACTGCGCTATGTGCGGTGTCTGACATTTTGCAGAATAGAGCTAATGCGTATGCCCCGAATGCGTTCCCACAGTCCAGTAGACAAAGATGGCAGCGCCCAGAAGGCGATCATTGAAATACTCTGATGGGACCACTCAAGCAAGCATCGCGGCAAGTCCATCGTCACGGTGTCCGTCGTCTTTCTATACTGGTGTTAATGCTGGTGTTACTAAAGTCCCTCGATACTTCTTTTTGCGAGTAACGACAACCAATATACAAGTGACAAAGCACATTCCGCTGGAACAAAATGGCGTCGTTCGGTTCAGTCTTCCGCTGTGGGCCACCATTAGCTTCCTAACACCTGCACCGTCACGCAGTCGGCGCTTCAAAGGATGTCGTTACTGGTAGGACGCTCTTATCCAGGAACTTCAGGTGTTACTCCCGGCTAAGCCAATCAATCAATCCCAGTGAATGCGTCGCTTTTGATCCGTTCGAAAAACGTTTGCGTGCCTTCCACCCTTCGGCTGCGCTCCGACCTGCGGCGAAGCGAAGTTATAATCGAATCGAGCGTCAACCACAATCGCGATACACACCCCTCTTACGTCTGCTCGCGTGTCGCAACAAAGCGAACGTTCCGATTACGCGTCTCCCCGCATACCTGCGGGCCGTGTCGTCCCACAGCCCGCGGCGACAGGAGGTTGGACCCGCCCAGGAGTACGGCAGCCGCCGTCGCTTTCTCGTGCAGTCACTGGCTGTGCGGCCACGGATGATTGGCGGCGTGGCTGAGCACCGGCCGAGCGCGCTCTCTCTCTCTCTCTTTTAATGGTCGGTCACGCTCCTGTTGTTAGCCCCCAGGCGTCGTCTTCGAGTGGACGGCCCAGCGGCGCAGCCAGGGTGCACTGGCCCTTGTGCGCCTAGATGCGAGAGCGCTTCCAGCTGCTCGATCCGGAGTCACGTGGTTTATGGACAGCGTTTTGAAATACAAGCTATACGAAGAGGGGGCGAAAGCGTCGTTCGTCTGCAAGTGCCTCTAGGCTCGGCTCAGCCGAACACATCCTAAATGGCGAAGCCGTACACTGCTGAGGCCGTCACCTAGAGAACGCGGGGTGCAGATTGGATACGACTGTGACGTCAGCGTTCGACTGGGACTCGTGTCCATTTAGTGAGGACACCAATCCGAGCCGAACACTGACGTCACAGCCGTGTCCAATCTGTGCCCCGCTTTGGCTTTTTTAGGAGACGTCGAAAATTCAGCAGTATACGCGTACCCAAGAGGTGTTGTCTCGGCCCTCCGCCCGCCTTCTTCCTCGCCAGGCGGCAGCGCACGCACGCGCACAACCAGCCAATATGCGCAGGTGGTGTCCGCCATTAAAGGGGCACTGAAGTCGATTCTGAGATCGTCCTTTTGTGGTGACAACTCAATCTAGACGCTCTAAGCATCCCAGCAAACCCGAAATCACAATCGTGCATAGCTTATTTCGTCGTTAAAAGCGTGTTCAACACTCCCTTTTTGGGAAGAATTTTCTTCCGAGTGAAGTCGTCGACGAAGGGCGCTTGTCGGCGAGTTGCTAGCGATGGCTTCGCTTGCGGTGAAAAAGAGGAGTCTTATCCGAATGTGTACCTATCAGACTTCCTTCGAAACGAGTTATAATAAAATCATTCGGAATCTGCGCGTATTGTAGGGTTTTGATTTGTCCACACATAGTAGTCCGCGAGAAAAAAGAGTCCACGTGTTTTTTCTCTTGCCCTGAGATGAGTAGACGGTTTTGTAATATAGGACTTGGTATGTGCGGGAATTAACACCTTTTAAACAATATAGGATCAAAAACGACCTTTTTCAAAAATGACTTCAGTGCACCTTTAAATTGGGAACGCTCTCCGTGGTTTCAGTTGTTCCCTCTCTAAAGTCTGGGTTCTCTAGCTGGCCGTCGTCTCGAGATGGACGGCGGTACGTCCCTCAGCCCGCAGCACGGGTGGGCTCCATTGTTGTGGCCTTGGCGAGCGCGCCGTTTCTTTGGGTCCACCGCGGCTGGCCTACATCGCGAGTGGCGATCTGCTGCTGCTGCATGCGGTCGGAATGCTGCTACAGTTCGATGAGGGAGAGAATCGAATTTTTAGGGCAATTCTACGGTCTATTTTTACTGTTTGCAAAAAAGGGTAACGGTGCAGTTTGGGATAAAAAAAAAGAAAAAAAAAGAAGAAGAAAAGAAGTCCAACGGCGTGGGTTTGCCACTCCAGCGAGCGACGGAAGTGTGCGCGTCAAATACACGCCTATAAACTTTTTTTTTTTTTTTTTTTTTTTTTGCTAACGGCATTAGGCGGAGCTTTAGTCTTTAACGTCCCAGCGAACTTCCGGTTCATAAAACTAATGAACGAAGCCCACCTTAACACCGCTGCTTCAAACGTCGAGGAAACGTTTAACCACAGATTCTCCAGGCGAACTCCAGGCAAACTCCAGGCGAACTCCAGGTGAACTCCAAAAGCGCGAGATTTGTTACAATGTTTCGAATATTCTTGTAAACCAACGTGTCTCCTCCAAGACGTTAAATTGTACAGCCGAAGGCCCTCGCTAAATCTCCAATTTTGTTGTCCGTATAGCATTTATGCTTTCTAGCACTGGGTCATAAGCAAGCTCGACTGCCTTGCAAAAACGGAGCAACCGGAAGTCACTTGGGACGCGAGCAGCGGTTCGTTTTTAAACTGTAGTACAAGAACCGTAGCAAAAAAAGTCTGGCTCCTCGCGGAGCGTTACCAATTTCTAATTTATGTGAATAATTATTAATTTCCAATTAATGTAGATAATTAAGATAATATGTTGATGAATTTTAGATTAAATATATGTTATCTTTTCAAGACGTACGCGTTTGAAACGCAAAAAGCATTGCTTTTTCCTCCGACAACCGGATCTCGTAAGCACTACTTCGCGCCGCGTATGAACAGTGAACAAAACTTGCTTTTTTTTTTTTTTTCTTGTGGTGAAAACGGGTATAGGCGTTGGTGCTCTCGATGCGTGCTTCCCTCGTTGTCTGAGGTAGCAAGCTACACGACTGGTCTTTTCTCATCACACGAGGAGGGTGTCTCGAAAACGTTCCAGAAATGTATGCCCCAAAACTATATCGCTTAAAATTTTCCCGCTGTTTCGTTATCCCGTGTTACAATTTAATACTTTTTTTTATTATCGTCAGGTGAGTGTGAAATTTTTAAAGCATGCCGCCTATAGATCTTACCATATATAAAAAAAAAAAGCTGCTGTCAGGTGTCATCTTTAGAGCTCGTTCGTAGGCGCGTGCTTTGACCGCTTTCTGAAGTCACGAACACGCAGGTATACAGTGGACTGTGAAGATCGCACTCTGAGCTGTTGATTCGTAAACGTTGAAATGGTGTTTATGTCATGGTGAATATTCAAACGGATGTATCGGGTGCACGCTTCGGGCGTCAGGTTCGCTGGCACGCTCCATATCGACATCTCGGAAAGCAATCCAAGAACCAGGATGCGTTCTAAGCTCTTCTTGAACACGCCCGGCGACTTAATCCGTTGTTCTGTTTGCCTTATTCCCCCCTCCCAAAGGCGGCCGCGGGTTTATGGCCGTGGCCGTCGGGCTCACGGCGAAGCCGTTTTGGGGAATGGTCCGTGGGGATCACGCGCTGACCACTCCTGCGTTGTTTACAAGCGAACCAGATACCACCTGGGTTTTTTGTTTCGTTCCAGCACGCGATCAAGTTCTTTGTTCTATACTACGACACGGGGCTACCGTGCGTGTCGATGGCAGGCCACTCGAATAATGGGAGCGGTTTTGTCGTATCGTTTTATGCACTTTTTTTTCGTTTTTTTTTTTCGGAATGACGCGTGAAGAAGTCGTGCCAAAAATATTTTTGTGATTTTGCTGGAGCAGCCCCTCGCCCCTTCCCGGTGCACGAGGCGTTGTAAGCCGTGACGTCACGAGGTAAGGCGCCTCTCGAGCAGGATTGGCTGAACGCCGGGGTACCGGGATACGTATAGTGCCTCCGGTGAATACTGCCTATAGGTCGGCATTTTAGAGCCCCTTCATTCACCATCACATCACGAACAAAATCACGTCTCCAAATTCATTCGCATTCACGTCACAAGGTACTCCGACCTCCCAAAGTCACGGCCCTTCACATCCCGGCGTTCAACCGCGCCAAAACTTCATCCCCTTCACATCACGGCGTTCAACCGCGCCAAGAATTCATCCCCATCACATCGCAGCCACCTCCGAATTCACGGAGTCATTCACCATCACATCACCAATTCACGAAGTCATTCACCATCACCACGAATTCATCGAAATTCACCATCGTCAATTCATCGGAATTCACCATCACATCATGAATTCATCCGAATTCACCATCACTTCACGAAATTATTCACCATCACGGTCAACACGAATTCACCGGAATTCAGCATCACATCATGAATTCCGCATGATTCACGAAGTCATTCAGGTTCATCCGGACTAAATTCGACTTCACGGCTGGTAGCCCTTCACGAGTTCGCAGTTCTTGCGGAATAGGACTGTGGCGCCTTTTTGTGTCAGTCACTTCAAACCAGGACCCGACTCCGTCGCGGAAGTGGGGTATTTTGAGTGCGCGGAACGCAAAGCACTTTGATAGAGCGCCAACCTAGCCAATGCCGCGCTGCGATCGTGTCACTTGAATGTGCTCCGTGCGCCGCCGCGCGGGACCGGCAGGTCACGTGATATGGTCTCGGCACCGGATTAGGCGCGCCTGCTCGTGACGTCGGCTTCGGCTGCGTCTCTTTTGAAACGATATATGGCTGCGCCGCGTCGACGAAGCGGCGCCTGCTGCTACTAGTGCCCGCCGCCTTGGCGCCGGCTCGCTGCCCCCTTGTAGTCGTATGTGAGAGCAGTGAAAATAACCAGCAAGCAAGCAACCACCTGCGTAACATTTTTTCCGCCTATTCTGAATTCATAACCGTATTCACTATCCCGTCGAGAATTAAGTTCCCGGTATTACTTTCCATCACTAACTTATCAAGTTCCACGAGCCACTCACATCACAAATTCATTGTGTTCACGAGCCATTCATCATCACGTCATGAATTCATTGAGTCATACACATCACAATGAATTCTATTCAATTCACGAAGTCATTCACAATCACAACACATCATGAGTTCATTCAAATTATCGAAGTCATACACCATCACAACACGACTTCATTCAACATCACATGACGAATTCATTCAAATTCACGAAGTAATTCACCATCACATCACGACTTCATTCACCATCACATCACGAATTCATTCAGATCCACGAAGTCATTCACCATCTCATCACGACTTCATTCACCATCACATCACGACTTCATTCACCATCACATTACGACTTCATTCACCATCACATCACGAATTCATTCAAATTCACGAATTCATTCACCATCACATCACGAATTCATTCAAATTAACGAAGTCATTCACCATCACATCACGAATTTATTCAAATTCACAAAGTCATTCACCATCACATCATGATTTTTTTTAATTTCAAGACTTCATTCAGAGCCATTCAGATTCACACCGTGAATGTGAATGAAGGGGAATGAGCGAGTTCATGAATGAATTTGCCGAGGTATGATTTATTACTGCCTCGAAGACGCGGCCTCCCCCTAACCCCTTAACGTCATTGTAGCGGATCCACGCGGTGCCGCCTAGCTCGCTTCAGCATCGCCGAGCGCGCGTCTTGCAAACGCACGAATCTGCCTCTTTGCGGCGTACTCTCGGCGAACTTCAGCACGTTTGCGCTTGGGGCAGGTCTAGGATATGGATAGCCTGATGCCCGGGGCCTGTGTTCTAGTAGGTGGCATCGTTTCGGCTGTTCCCACTTCACATGTTGCTCACTTCGGGCGGGTGCAGCGCGTCTACGGCTCAGGGACATGCATCAAGCATCTTCTAAGCATGTTCGCTTTATACATACGTATGCTTCGAACGTGTCTGCAGACAGTTGCAGTGTGAACAGTGTGACAGGAACAAAGAAGAAAGACGTCTCAGACAGAGTCTAGAGACTGTCTTTTGTACGTCGTATTAGCGGCGTGAGCGCGACTTTACGCACTGAAAGCGCCTGAAGACAGGGACAGATTAAAGACGGTGCCAGTTGTGTCGTCGTCGTCTCTACCGTGTCCCTGTCTTTTTGCGCTTTTAGTGCTGACGGTGTCGGCTCTCGATGTGCGTCTTCTGCGAAGTCCTCCAGATGATCAGCAGCCCGTTTGTTTACCTCGGTGATCGAACGAACCGCGAGCAGCTGGAGAGGCCAAGTGCAGAGAAACCAAGGTCAGCCTCCGTGCCATGGCGACGACGACCGGTTCACCCGTGAAGAGCTCTCATTCCGGGTGTTGGCCCCAATCGTTCTTGGGAGCCTCGCTCGATAGATTACAACGCGCGTAGCGATCGTGTTTGTTCCGCCGCTTTATTGCGCCAAAGGGTCGAATTTGGAGATCTGTCGCCGCTGACGTACGGTGAAACCCTCCCTTGTCGTGTCATCTGATGTTTTCCTTAGTTGCAAGATACGAGAAATGGTAGAGGGGACGCGAACTTCTAGTTCTGGTATTCTGACACACCTTTGAGTCTCTATAGAACCAGCATATTGTGTGGCCTTTGACGACGAAGAAAGGGCTTGTGGTGTCGCAGTGACTTTTCAGTTTGCTTGGAGGGTATCCTATCCCGAACAGTTCAGAGCTGAGCGGGCAGTTGTTCCTATCACATCGCTCACCCTTCATCCATGGTGTCCCCAACGTAAGGAATGACTAATCGCCGGCTCTGCCGCATTCGCATTGTGAAAGGTAGTCGTGACACGGCGATCCTGAGATCTGTCTTGTCACCAACAAACACCGACAGGTGTATTTTTATCAACGAGAGGGGTGGCAGAATGTTTGATATACAGGAACACGATCGACGAAGTGCATGATACCGCCTTACGCGAGAAGAGGCCAACTAGAGGCCCCGACATCACGCCGCTGCTTTAGCGCGGCTGTTGGATCGCAAGAAAATCTCTCTTCCGCAATCACGAGAACATCTCTCTTCGCCTTGATGAGGACCGCAAGGATGTTCGTCGGTGTCGATTTCGCGTCCCATGCTTCTGCTCGTGGCAGTGGATGGTGTCCTGTGCAGCGCCTGTCCCCGTTCGCTATTGATGGGCGGAATGCGTGTCTCTGCTTCTGGCACGGCGGCCGGGGTCTTCTCGCCCTCCTCTTCCTCGGCCTCTCCGTGCCGCCGAGTAGCCCGCAGCGTGACTGCCGCTTTTTCCGCCGACGGGGAGAAGAAGCTGCCGACCTGCATTGGGAGCAGCTCGGGAGCCGCCGCCGCTCTGGCTCCCTCGCATTCCAGTCGAGGTCGCGTCGGCGTGGACGCCGTGGCCTCGCGTGGACTAGCGTGGACCTGGACCTCGGGGCCCGCCACCGCAGCCGCGTGTGTGTGCGTGCGTGCGCGGGGTTCGCACCTTCGCGCCTCGTTCGTGCCGTGACCTTCTGAGTGACCTTCGGGTTTGTTGGGAACCTCGTGTGAACTCGGCTGTCGGGGGAGGGGGGTTTGGAACCCCGAGTGCCTGTGACCGTCTCGTGTTGGTGTCCCCGCGGGTTTTTTCTTGCCACCGCTAACTCTCTGCGACGCCGTCGCCTTGTGGCGCACAGCCACGTCTCCAGGAATTGGGGTGAGTTGATTGTCCTAGGGTGCTTCGATGCCCTTCCTAGATTGTCCTACGTCGCGTCATCTTGATGAAGGACGAAGTGGGATGCAACTTCGAGATACGCGACTCGGAAGCGGTCATGTTGAACAGTGTTGGTTTGCTGAGGATCGTCGCTCGATGATGCCGCTCTTGCCTACAGTTGGTTACACGTTAGGGACACACGACTCGAACGCGGTAATCCACTTAATGACCTAGTTCTTGCCGTCTGCAACTGTGGTGGAGACACAGGTGTTACAATACGCTTTACTTGTCCGCGGACGTGTTGAAATAGTGTTGATTTGCGGTTTGGGGCAAGGGGCAGAGGGATGGAGGTCTATACACCTTTCAAGTGCTTGTATCGCCCAGGTGAAAAACGCCGAGTCACCGGGCTGCGGTACATGCACGGCGTCTTATGTATCGCGGAAGAGAGCTACTGCGCATGCTCAGGCCGCGTCCCGCAGCCAAGTAAACAAAAATGGCCGTACGCACAGGGCATTCATTAACGTAATCTATAAAGCGAATGAAGAATTCAACTGCAATTTTTTTCTTATAGCCTTGGTTTTATATTCGCCTGGTGATATGTGACGTTGTCGCCACGTCTCAAGCACCTCAATGTAGGCCGCAGGTGGCCCTTATAGGTTACCAGTTATGAGCCAGGTAGCAGCGTGTGCGTCCTAATAGGTGGAGCCAACGGTCCGCGGCACCTTATCCCGGGTATGTTTTGGTTCGCGACATCTTCATGTGCTAGATGCGAGGGTCCGGTAAACGTCGACGCGACTGATCGCTCCTCCTTTCTTTCGCGCTCTCGCGTCTTTCTGTTATTTTCTTGGCCCTTTCTTTTCATAATATAGCACTGGCGTTTCCTGCTTATATGGCAGCACTGTGACCAAATACGAAAAAATCTTATTTTGTGCTGCGATAAGTTCCTCGGTGCCGCTTTAGCAGCATATAGTCACTCCTATATTTTCTTCTTCTATAGCTCTCGCTGTCTCTTGCGCGCAGTAGCGGAAATAGCTCTGATTTGTGATTTGGTATAAAATCCTTTGCTGGAGCCTCGATTGATTTTTGTCCACACCCTCTGCTATTCTTTTTTCTCACTAGCAAGCACTATTTTGCGTATGTTTAGATTTCCTTGTAACCGTGTGTCTTGTCTGTTGGTAAGCTACAGGTTCATATTTATTTAAATTATCTTGGGTGAGGAAGCCTTTTCAGATAAGTTTCGGTTCTACCCCCCCCCCCCCTCTCTCTCCCTTCCCCTCCTCCACCACTGAAAAAAAAAATTTTTTTTTTTTTGCTGGTGTTTTTTTGGGACTGGTTGACCGCTCGCTTAACCGAAATTACGCTGCCCCAACCGTCCGTCGTTAGATGTAGTGATGCTGTTCTTGCGCGCAGGTCTCCCCCGAAAAGAATCTGGTCGCCAAGCCCAGGGGCAGGCAGGCCTCGACCGATTATCTTTATAGGGTCGTTGGAGCGTCTCCTCGATCGGTGTTCTGGAGCGATCCATTTTGGCGCCTGTTCTAGTTTCCAACTTGCCGAGCGGCGACGACAGCTTCTCGGATTTTCGTATCAGGGCTATTTTTGTATCCTAATTCATCATCTCTTCTCCTCCTCTCTTCTTCTCTCTCTCTCTCTCTCTCTCTATCTCTCTTAACCACAGGAACCAGTTATTTTGTCACATAATACTGACCTCACTAACTCGAGAAAAATTCAGCTCCAATGTAATTGATATAAAAATAAAAATAGCGATTCAAGGCAAGTTGCTGCTTTTTATACATGGTTCTTCCTATGTGTCTTAACGGCAGGAACGAGTATGGCAACAATTCGCTACATAATGCTGACTTCACTGATTTGAAAAAAATTGCGGTGGCTTAGCTCGGCTATGCCAGGATATACTAGCGTGAGCTTATGCACACAAAATGAGAGGCGCTATCAAGCGGCTCCGGTGCAGCGTCAGACTTGGCTACTGCGCAACGGAGACGCACAGCTGGGCACGCGGCGGCGCCAGTGCGTCTGCCGCGGCTATGACGTCACTCCTCTGGAATGCGCAGACCGGCAAGGCGCGCGAGGTGGCGGCGGAGCCCGTGGCGGCGGCGGCTCCGGCGCGCCAGCTGTGCGCCATGTGACGTCACTGCTCCTCGCGCTTGCGCAGCACGGAGCACGGCTCATTATGCGAGCCACGCGAAACTGCTCAACCTCGGCCGATGTAGCTCAAGCTACAAAACTTTCAGCTCCGATCCAATATATATATATATATATATATATATATATATATATAATACCGTTTTTTTTATTATTCTTGCAGATTTGTTTTAAAAAAAGCCATGAAAGTTGCACTTATCCGGTTTGTGCGAGTGAGTTATACGCCGAGGGGGACATTACGTGGGTGGCTAATCTTTTCGATAAGTCGGCTAATTAACTAAAATTCACTATTGAATTTTTAATGATTCAAAATAGACATATGGTTCCAATTAGAAACTTGCTGAGCGTCGTCCAAAACCCCTAAATCAGTAATTTTTAGAAAGACTTTGAGCGCGTGTGAAGCGCAGTAGTGCGCTGAAGTTACCACTCGTGGACCAGGTACAAGGCTGGGGCTAGATAAGAGACAGAAAAATTGCGCGGGCGCCTTACCGAAACCGCTAGCCTTGTACCTGCGCTCCACGAGTGGTAACTTTAGTGCACTACTACGCTTCTCACGCGCTAAAAGTCTTTCTGAAAATGACTGATTTAGGGGTTTTGGACGACGCTCAGCAAGTTTCTGGAACCATATGTCTATTTTCACTAATTAAAAAGTTAATTAGTGAATTTTAATTAATAAGACGACTTATCGCAAAGATTAGCCACCCACATAATCTCCCCCTGGGCGTATAACTCACTCGCACAAACCGTAATAGTGTAGGTCTCATGAATTTTTTTTTTTTTTGAAAACAAATCTGTAAGAATAAAAAAAAAAAAAGAATCGTCACAATACACACAATTATGAAAACGTTCATTGTCTTTATCGTTACCATGATCATCATCATGGACCGCTGATCTCTGGCTGCTCGCGACGCGACCGGGACATTCGAATCCAGTCTGCGCCCTGAGCAGTCGCACAATAAATCTCTCCGAAAGCCATCACTATCTCCATCTTACAATATATACAAAAGAAAGCGAATCTATAGGCAGTTTGATAATTGCGCACAGAAAGGTAACTGGACGAAGCCAATAAAAGCGAGCTATTTGCGAACGTGGTTTGGAGGTAGTGCGGCTCCTGGAGCAACGCGTCTCCGACTGGTGTGTTTAGCGTCCTATTCCACCCATGTATTGAAAGCGGTCCCGAAGGGGCAACAAGTGACGTCACAGAAGCCGGAGTGTCATGCTGTCGGATGTCGCGATCCTGGCGGTTGGTCGTTGAAATCCTGGCGACAAGCACGAGCGAACGCGAGTGTCGCTCTCGTCACTGCGTCACAACTCCTGGCTGCCGAAGCTTCCGTGGACTAACAAGCTGAAGAGCGTCCTGCATGAGAACAGGCGTCTGCCTCATCCGCCACCACTGCTGTGACGCCGCCAGGATCGCGGCCGGCGGCGGCGTGACACTTCTAGGACGTCATCAGGCGGAAATCGAGGAACTATATATTTTTTTTTTTTTTTTTTTTGGGGGGGGGGGGGGGGGGTAAACACACCACTTCGAGACGCGTTCCAGGCACAATAGAGGTAGGGTTAGGTTGACGCGCGATATACGGCGACATCACCTACACCCGTTGTCATATCAAGACAAAACGGAAGTTTTTCGAATTATTCACGCGTTACGCGAGGTATAGGTCTCGCAAAATTTGGTTGTCGAAGGAAGAAACGATGCTTTTTGCGTTGGAAACGTGTACGTCTCGAATAGATATCATATATCTAATGTAAGATGCACCTACACAGTCTATTTTAATTCAACTCACGAACTATAGACGTTTCGTCTGTCGAGCGAAGACGCGGTAGTAAGCTGAGGAAACTATAGATGTTTATTGTGGCGAACTTGTGCCGAGGAAACGTCGCCTTGCGTCGATGTCGGCGTGACAGCGGGATCGTACCTTAGGCGGACTGAATGCAACAAGCGATAAGCTACGGCTCCTTTGGACGGTCCATCAAAGCAACACAACATTAAAAAAAAAAGTTTGAGGGAGGGATTGACGCGGCAATGTCATGCTCCGTGTGGAGCTCCGCTTCTGTCTGTCTATTGCGATGACCGAATTCCGCACCTCATGTAACGAGGACAATATTAAAGAAAATACATTGACGTTATTTACCAAGGTAATCTAACTACCTTACTTCTCTATGAACATCCATTTAATTTCGGATAACACTACTTTTTTTTTTTTTTTTTAAATTCGTACTATTATTAACTATAAGTGTGGATCCTTCATTGCAACACTTCCACGGCGGGGTACTGCGCCGTTTTTTCATAGTTCCCGATTTGCCTAGAAACTTGCTGAAAACACTACCAAACATCGCTGAAATAGTAACCCAAATATTTGGACAAAATAACTTTTTTTTCGCGAAGTTACAGAATTTCCGGCCTCGCTGAGTATCTGCTCACGGGTGGTCTTGGTCCCGGAGCAGAGCGACAACGGACGACGACCATACACTGTAGACACAGGGGCCGATACTTGGGACAGGTTCCCAGGTCGGCAGGTTTGTGTCCCCAGGACCAAGCCTCCGGAGAGAAACTGCCTCCGTCTGGGAAAGGAGACACTCGGGGGGATTAAAGGGCGTGTGTCCCGTCGGAGGAGGGATTTCTGGGCTATGAGGTCATTTCGTGGATCAAAGGGAGGGGAGCTGGTGGGTGGTCAAGTGGGGGCTGTGTGGTGGGCATAGTGGTCAGCCAAGAGGTTAAAGTGCTCCTGGCTATGCCCCTGCACCCAGTGGATTTTTGTGTTGATCGTTGACTTTTTTTGTGTAGTGTGTGTACCTGCTGACATATTGTAGCGTCTGGGTAGCTTGGTTTAGGTGCTTAATTGCATTTAGCGAGTCAGTCTATATGTGAGCTTCCTTGTTGCAGGGGCGGCTTTATGGGTCGTGCTTTAGAGGGGCGGTATGGCTGGCGGGGGAAGGTGTGTGTGTGTGTGTGTGGGGGGGGGGGGGGAGGGGGGGAGGAGGGTTGCTGAGATACGACTTTACGGCGGAAACGTTGCCCAGACCTATTTTGTTGACCAAATATCTGCTCTTTCACCCAAAACTTACATTTCGGCTAATATATATTAATTTTTTCAATTAAAAGAAAGTTGACCTTGGGGAAGTGGGGAACTTAAAAAAAAAAAAAAACTGTCCCCCTCCTTCCCCCCTCTCCCCCCTTTTAAATCCATCCCTGCCTTGATGTCGTGAAGACTGGTGGCAGATTTGATCGCGTCGCGTATGGCTTGTAGCACTAGTTAAAAGGAGTCCGACATGTCCGTCTTGTAGTTGCAGGTAGTTTGAATCCCGGGGTGTGATGGGCTCACGAGGGCGACCCGTCCCCCTCGCGGCAGAATGCCGCGTCCGTGTGGACCACGCAGTGGCCCTGAAGGGTGGTGGTCTCAAGGGTTTGGAGCTGGCTGGTCACGTCGGCGAAGCTTCGTGTACACTGTATATAAACATTAATTTGCTCATGACAGTAGCTTCTTCGGTATATCATTCATGGTTCCACATGACTTGGCGTTTAGTGTAAGAAGCAGGATAGAACAAGACAGTTATTGTCACGAGGGTGTAAGGGTCTGCTCCGCGATGCTTATCTTGCCGTAACCATGATAGAACACGATCGTGTTATGAAGAAATAAGTTGTAATGAAATCATTTGTTTTGTTTAATGCTAAACCGTGGTTATCCTGGCGTGGGCTATTAGTTTTCCCCGAAGCCGCACGTAATCTGCGGACCGCCCAAGACAACATACGTGCTCTTGACCTCGTCCGGTCCACTTGACACCGTGCGCTGTTTGGCTTGCAGAGCTCACCTCGGCCCGATATCCTCCCGAACCCCCGCGATAGCGAGTCACAGAGGGTGGAATGTGTTTCTCTTATTCCCGACCCTGATTGAAAGACGACGAGCCATTTGGGTCTTGACGCGATTCCTTTTCGGTCGCTGTTCCAAGTTCGCGATGGCGTATTGGCGATCGTTGTTGATGTGGCGTTTTCTGCGCAGTAAGTCGGCATTAGTTATCCTAGTATGGTGTCAACGAACCACTCTCCAAACACGTTCTCAAATGTTATCGCGATGACGTTGAAATACTTGCAAACAAGCCCACTCTCACACCTGATCATAGACTGATTTTTTTCATGCTGCCACCGCATCGTTCTATCGTGCGGGAAGAGGAATTTTAGCGTCGAAAAAGTGTTTTACGTCTTCATTGTATTTTGGTCCTACGCTGCAGTGCCGAAAATGTATATAGATGATCGTTACGCGTAATGATATGAAGCCGACCTGTTTTCGTCTGCCATTTTGGCTGCGACTAGCGTACTCCCTTTAAGGCGCTAGTCCATATCAAGGTCGACTCCGCTGAATTGCTTCTGATGTGGACTGTTTTTATGGCTAGCTCCTAGGCACTTCATTCAACGCACTCCCGTGACGGAAGAGCGTGACACGAGTGCTGAGTCAGCGTTGGAACTTGGGTCCTCACTGTGAGGCCGAAGTTCACGGAGCGCGCCGATTGGACTATCACGACGATGACTTCGTGCTTTTGTCGTCGGTGTCCAATCGGCGCGCTGCGCAAACTTTCGGCTCTAACTTTGTGTTTTACGAGCTTAGGGCCCCAGGGGGTAAAAGAACGAGAACGTGCTCCGGAGGCAACGGAGAGACGTGAGATAGCAGGGTCAATGCCGGGGTGTGCGATCGTTAGAGACGCAGACCTCGCGTTCCAGGCTCCCTCTTGGAGCGTGATTAGCTGCGAGATCTTTTGGTGGCGCCCTCCAATGGTTCTCTCTCGTGACGTCATTACCTTGCGAACAGCAAGTTCGATGGTGTTTGTAATGATCATGGTGGAAGCTTGAAATCATAGCACTCTGAAACCAAGACTGCCAACAGCCTCAAAATTGAAGTTCTTACATTTCTCTTATTTCCGTCGATGAGAAATCCTTTGCTGACGTCATAGTCACCACTGGGCCAATCGTGGAGGGCCGATCACAGCGATGCTTTTGATTGCGCACTCCGACTGGTGTGTTAAGCGTCCCATGATGACCATACACCAAAAGTGATCCCGAAGTGGCAACAAAGGACGTCACAGAAGCCGGAGTGTCGTGCTGTTGCCTGTCGCGATCCTGGCGGTTGGTCGTAGAAATGCTGGCGAAAAGCACGAGCGAACGCGAGTGTCGCTGTCGTCACGGCGTCCCAACTTCTGGCTGCTGAAACTTCCGTGGACTGTCCCATTGGAGAGTGATCTGCAGCAGAACAGGCGTCTGCCACATCAACCACCGCTGCTGGGACACCGCTAGGATCGCGACCGGCGACAGCATGACACTTTTATGACGTCATCAGGCGGAAATTGAGGGACCACTTTTTTGGACGCGCTCCAGGCATTGTATGGTTTCGTTGGGGCCCTAGACCGGCAACCGTGGGCACGCTTTAGTGAACGCTCGAATGTCAGACGACCTTACACGGCAAGATGAAGCGGCGCCCGGAGACCGTACAATTGCAGACGTGTGTACCTGCTGCCGTCCAGAATCGCTCCAAATGTTTAGATAGCGAACGACCCCCTAATCTTTTCCGAAAGGTGCGCTGCAGATAGCGTTTGGCGACGGCAAAATTCCTCGAGTCCGTAATCTAGGAACGTCCTCTAGAGCGATCTCGTCCTATCAGCGCTCCGCCGATCGCGGACTGCGACGTCGGAGTGTCCCGTGTCCCGTTACTTGCGTCGGCATCGAGCGACGGCTGTGCGCGCTCACGTTGTCCGCACGTACTCCGCTCGTGAGCTCTCGGGTCTGAAGAGACTGCCCCGGATTACGCGATGAAGGCGATCTTCGATACCCTGCGGCGTCGCCCCAAACAGGAGAACTTCGGTGGTGAGAAGACCGACGACGACGACGACGAAAGGTGGCAGTTTGCACTCTTTTATTCACGTGTGATAAAAAAGAAAATACATATCTTTCGTTGGTACACCCAGCTAAAGGGCTATTACCTCCACATCAAATATGATCCCTCCTCGTTTGAGAAGATTTATCTTAACTCGTGAAAGTTACAGAACCTGAACCTCTGCTTTCTGCGAGAGGCGTATGAATGAGTCGTTGAGTTGACCTATTGGCGATTTTTATTGCGTGTTTTTGAACCTACTTTCAGGGCTTCGTTTTTCGGCCGCTAGGCACCGCGAATATCTGATTCGCTCGAGAAAGCTGGCAAGCAAACCTGCCACTGAAGCTCTCTGTTTTAGCCGCTGGGTGCCCTTAGCAACCTGACGACAGCATATCCTCGGATATGAGCCTGGAAGTTGGATGAGACTATGAGTGGAGTATAGTTATTTAGCTCCTTGCGTATTGACCTCTTCACGCGGCCCTGTTACTTCTCACCTTTAGAATTCGTAAAAAAAAATAAAAATAATTAAATAAATAAAATACAACAATAACAATATCAAAACAAAACAATAATCATGACAAAGAGCGCCCCTCGTGTTTGCTTCCAATTATGGACGTAGTATATGCTCACATCATCGCTTGGAGTTTCGAGAAAAACCCACCAGAGGTCAACATTCGAAGTTCTCGGTGCCAGTATTAGGGTGGTTTAGTAGACTGTTCCGATAACTCTGATAACGATATCCGATAGTCCGCCAGTGCCTTTGCGCATGTAGTGTTATCGAGTACCGTTATGGGGAGCGCAAGAGCTATCTACTAAAACTTCCTATAGTGAAATCTAAAGAAAGATCTCGGCGTTTTTTTTTTCTATGTATTTATACTTTTTGCACTTTTCGAATACCCAGTCTTTACTCATCCCGGTATGCTATTTACCATGTCTAAATTCAAAATAGCTATTGAGAAAACGTCAGATGAAGGTGAAGCCAATACCAACACTCAAATTCTTCCTCCTGCTCCGGGGGGTGACGTCTCACTTTGTGCACCTTGTAAGTCGAGCAGCCAGTCTAAAAGACAATATTTTGCGCAAACTTGTTAGTTTTATTTATTTATTTTTTTTTTTTTGGGGGGGGGGGGGTGAACTTAACCATTATTTATTTTACACCATGAAACTTCGTGTAACCCGTCGGGAAAAGAACAAATAAACATTGCTTTATATTACAGCATTTGAATTCACGTTTTCAGTACTGTCAAGGGAACCTTTCAGACCCCATTTAAAACTCGCAACACCTTTGCGAAAAGAACAATAACAAAAAAAAAACTATTGCGACTCGTAATTTGAGTCACCAGTGTTTAACCTGTTGAACCTATTGTTGAGGCAAATCAGTGACTCCAAAGTGTGCCGGTGCTGCAGTTTGAAACATCACAGGCTAGCTAGGATTCGTACGCCGCTGGCGTAATTCTCCGTTTTCACCGAGGCCAGCAACAATCTCTATGCCTTTTCAAGGCTAATGGATTTCTCGGTTCCCGACGTCTAGATGGTCACGTAAGGCGAATTCTTGATGATCGTTCGTTTCCGGTGTTCAAAGTTCATCAGGCATTGTGGGGTGGCCTTGCTATTGACTAGCCGCAGCGCATATCGAACCAAGGCGATAAGACATCGCTAAACACGGAAAGCAAATGGTCCGGTAAAACGATTAGTCAGGCACTGGGGATTGGGTAAACAAGATACCAGAAGACGAAGTGAACATATCTCGCTGCGTATGCGCCCGACGTTCGTTTGCGCATTTACTGTTATCGGTGGAAACTGGTGATACTGAATATAGTAGACACAAAATGTAACTTTTGGTTTAATCAAAATCAGCGCATCAGTCGCGCAATTGGGAGTGATCCAATGTCTTTCGTTAATTACCTGTCTAAAACTTTTTTTTTTTTTTTAAAGCAAGGAGTTTGTTTGTCAACTGGCATACAACGGTGAGAGGTACTCCTGCGGTACTACGTAGCTTTACGTATCAGTGCTTCTCAAACTTAAAGTAAAGGTGTGGTGCAGCGATATTCAGTTGGAATGTTTTTCACTTAAAGGGGCTATGCAACAATTTTTTTACTTTGCGCAAATACCGCTTAGAACAGATCCCTGACGTTAATGACCTATGAAACACGCCTTCGTTTTTCACCCGACGCATTAGAAGTCCCAGAAAAAAAATTAAAGAAAAACGAGCAGCGTTCACGCCCTCAACTCGCAGCCAGAACAAGCGGCCACGTGATCTGGAGCCGATTATATGCCGCCAATGTTGATCATAGCCACGCGCTGGGGTTGGCAAAGCACAGGACACGCGCTGAGTTCCAGACATTGTTATGGCTCGGCTATTGTCGTCGTTGCAGCGATTGGACACGGGCCACTACTCGAATGCTTCTCGAGCTATCAATTATCACGAGCCTAAATCGAGTGCCCACGCAATGCTCGGGTCCAATCTATGAACCGCATTCAAATATCGTCATATGGGTGTACTGCGATCCCCGCGTTACGTCATCGAATTTTGCAAAGGAGAGATTGAATGAAAATGATGGCTTTGGTCCTTGAAATTACACTGCAACAAAGGAGATTCTTGGCCAGTGGCATTGCATGCGAGTATCCTTGAGTCCCACTAGTGCCAGTAAGCTCGTGTAAAGTGAAAAACATTCCAATTGAATATCGTTGCACAGCTCCTTTAACACGAGCTTACTGGCACTATAGTGTGAGTCGCTCGCACCGCCATTGACCGAGAAACCTCTTTGTTGCGGTGTAATTTCAAAAATAAAAGGGAGATTTTTTTTTTTTTAATATCTTTTTTTGCAAAAGTTGATGACATATTAATTGGTGTGTGTATGTTTATACAGCCGGAAGTTAGTCTGTCTTGCCATAGTTGGCGACTTGTCTCTCAGCTGAAGACGAGTAATTTAGCCAGTGCGGTACAACCGCTAGCTCGGGGTGTTTACCGTGCACCGCGCAGTAGTAGTACACGACCGCACGCCGGTACGATGCTCATCCAGATCGAAACGGGCAGGGGTGTTGATTGAACCCAGGATCCTATACTTCGTTTCACCTTATGTTGTACCGCAGCGAAGGCTAGAAGCACGAGCTCACAGCGTTGGCAGCTGCCCTTAATGCACGAGAGCTTGTGCCGCCGAGATATGCCCTAGGGCAAGGAGCTCGCGCTTGTAGCCTTTCCTGCGGTACATCATAAGGTGAAATAGAGTATAGGTTCTGCAGCGCGAGCTTTCGCTCCACGTGCTCCGAGCTGGTGTGCGCTAGCCCCCTCGGCCGCGAATCCCCCTTGATGACGTAGTTTGGAGGCCGCAGTGTACCCCAGTGTCGACATTTGAATGCTGCTCGTAGAATGATCGTAGAGCATTGCGTGAGCATTCGTGTAGTGGCTCGTGCCCAATCACCTAAATGGCGACAATACTCGGACCTTAACAGCGTCTGGAACTCAGCGCATGTCATGTGCTTTGCCAACCCTAGCGACATATAATCGCTTCCAGATCACGTGGTCGCTTGTTCTGTCTGCGAGTGCTAGTTGATGGGAAGAACGCTGCTCGTTTTGCTTTCATTTTTCCCCCCTGACTACCATTGCATAAGGACAAAAACTAACGTGTTTCATCGGTTATAAACGTCAGAGACTCATTCTAAATGGTATTTACCACGCGACGAGATGGCCACGAGATGGCCTGATTCCGGCACTTTTTGTGCTATTCACACCCCTTGAATAACGTGGTGAAGTTTTGACCCTCCGATCACAACCCAGCCTGGCGAAGCCGTTCCAGCTGCTGCAGTAACCAATTTAGCTTTCAGTAGCCGGCAGTAGATCGATACTTAAGTAACCGAAAGAGCACAGTACGTAGCGTATATAGCATAATGATCTATGATAAAGAGAGGATTTATCATTATCAGCTTGACGGTGCAATTTACGACCTCCTATGAGTCGTGAGTGTAATGGTCCATTTCGTCTCAGCTTCGGTTTTTAGATTGACTCGGCCGTTTCGGTGGGACAACGAATTGGTTTCCGTGGAGGTGATATCATTTCCGTCGCGCAGATCTTTCTTTAATACTAGATAAAGCTGCGCGCACGATGACTATAGTTGGTGACGGGTTCAGAGTTCAGAGGAAGCTCTGCCCACTTCTTTCGACTTTAGCAGAGCACACGCCGGAGAGGAGGTCGGCCCCTGACAAGCGTTCGCTCTGCTAAAGAGGAGGGAGGAGCTTCCTTCTAACTTTTTACCTGTCACTGATATATCGTTTTGTGGAAGACTCGAAAAGGTCTGCGTGTCCTCACTTTGGCATTTTGACTCAGGGTTCGCCGTGCGGCAACTCCCAAGACGCATTTGCTGTTTGACAGCTTTCCAGCCCGTATCGCGGTATTCTTTGTTCTGTAAACAGCGCGCACGCTTGTTGTCTTTTCTTCGGAACATAGAAGGAAAATCAAAAGCAAAATAACCGTTTGCGTTTTTTTAGAGGACACTCCCTCGCGCAGTCCCGCCTGGGCGCCGAATGCTGCAGACGACGAGCGACGCGAATTCTCAACGCACATCCAGTGCCTCTCTGGTGAAGTGCCAATCAATTGAGAGGGCGACGTAAAAAAAGCCGGCGGCTGCGGTCGCTGCTTGGGGGCTGACCCCGCGGGCCATGTCCTTTTGTCGTTCCGTGTCGCGTGATCTAAGCTCGCGTATTGTCCTTGATAGAGAGCACGCTACGAGCCATCAAAGCCGAGCCAATGCCGCGTGAGCGTCACGCGGCCTTCGGGAAGGGGGCGCAGCAATGTGCCGGCGACGTATACAGTCACGTGACACTTTCGCGGCGCCTGATTGGCTGGTGTGGCCCGTAGCGTCCTCTACGGTTCCTCCTAGGGTGAGTGAAACGGAGCGCAGACCCGGCCGACTTGCTTCCGCGTGGAGGAACGATTACCATCGCCCTCCTCCGAGACGACTTGTTGTCTGCTTGCCAAGATGTCGGCGCGTTAGCTTTTGTGCGGTTGGTGTGTATACGCGCGGTGGCGGCGTCACGCTTCTTGTAACAGGGCCAAAATGTAACTCCTGGGTCACGTGCCTAATGGACGGGGCTATTTAGATATAGTGAGACAACGAGGTTGTCGAGTTGGGGCGCTAGAAGTTTCGCCGTGTACGCTACGCGCAGAGATGCGTGCATGTCAGTTGACGCCTTTACCGATTCGTTTGGTTTCAAGTGAAGGGTTTCTGGCGAAATTTACGGCAAACTTTATTATATTTAATTATACGTTGATTTGGGGACGAAATTGTTGAGGAACTGAGGCTGAGTATTTGAGTCAGTCGGATAAAGTCATCAGTTAGACAGCGGAGGCAGACGAGCTTATTTCCTTAGTATGCGCCTCCGGCGCCATGCTCACTGGTGCAGTGGGGTCCCATCTACCAAAACTGCCCGCAAGCACACCTAACCCTTATTTAGCAGTCCGCTTGCAGCGAACTTTCTACTATACTGTCACTGCCGAGGAGATAACGTCAGGGCGTCTCTTCCCGATGCCTCCAGCACGCACGGTTTGCCTTCCGTCGTGCTTTGGCTGTGCGTGCACGCTCGATGGTTACGAGACGCCGAAGCGAAGGTATGGGGCGCTGGAGTAATAGTAATAGTAATAGTAATAATCTTTATTGGCTCAGGAGAGCCGTGGCACCGCGGAAAGGCGACAGCCCGTACCATGGAGGCCCGCGGTGCCACGTCTAGTGATGATGATGATGACATGATATATACAAGGGGAGGACGACACGGTCTTCACCGTGCGTTGGGGCTGGGAAAGCCCTGGCGGTTTGTTGGTGCATGATGAGGACGACTGCTTTTCTTATCCGCCGCACGAGTCTTGAGGTTCGGCGGCGGTTCTGGCCAGTAGGCCAGCGAGCCAAGGTGACCTTCGGCAGGCTGTTCTATGTACGTCCTGGATGGTAAAGCCCTGGCGGTTTATGGTGCGGTCGCTCGCTTCGTTGAAGGCAGCGGCTCCAGGTGGTGGCCCAGTCGAAGTAGACAGCTGCCACCCCGATACATTGACGTCCAGGGCTAGAACGTAGCGCCGCGGACACTTTACGATTTTATCGTAAAGTGTCCGCTTTTCAGCGCTTTCTTACGGTTATCGTATTAACAACAATATTTGTACGATTTTCCGCACTACGTGTAAAAAAAAAAAAAAGGTTTTGTTTAAGCTGCATCTCGCCTGTTTACAAGTTGGGGTTGGACACACGTACATCAAATTGTATGCCAGGGGGCGCAAGCTACCGCTCTAGTGTTGTATAGGGGGTATAGCCGCTAACATCCATCCACCCATCTTAATCCAAAACTGTTTAGGAAATCTCTTTTGTTGTGGCGGCGTTGGTTGTGGCGAACGTTGTGCGTTGTGTTACTGGAACTTTTACTCATGATCCCTTGAAACCATCTTTGCTACAAGATGGCGGAAAAAAATACTTTCCAGTGTTTATTCCCAGCTATTCAACCGACTTTCCATTTATAAGACGTCGCGCAAGGGCGAAAGGTACGCATTTTGTAGTCTGCATCGCTGCGATGTCAACATTTCGCACGTTGGTCGCCGCACAAAAAGCACAAGGACGCTGCAAATTTAGTTGATACCAGCGAGAAGCTTGGAGGGTACTTTAGTCGATCAACGGATTACGACACTACCCGAGCAGTATGCCTTTTTACGGCATTTTTGATCGAACACAACGTGCCGTTCACGGTGGTTGTTGTGGAGACGTTAAAGAGCAAGAACTTTGCTCTTTTACGTCTCCGTTAAACCAGGCACAGGCGAAAGAGTTTACAGCAAAGTGAAGAAGGCAAACACGCAGTTCCGCTCCTCCATGTCAGAAACGACTCTTGAACAGTTGTTAGTTGCGAGATGTAGCCAGTCCGGAAAGTGCCATGAACATGTGTTCGACAAGAACTTCCCAAGAAAAGCAAAAGCTGCAACTTCCTCAGTGTTGGCCCAATCTTCTACTTCTAAAGAATAAGACATTTCGTGCAATGTATGATGTGTTTATGCCCTAGTTGAGGCATTTTTCTTACCTAAACTAAGTTTTTGAAGAATAAAACAGTTTTTGTATTTCTTCACACAATTGTAGTGTTATTTGGCGTCCCCTGTAGTATTTTCAGCATTGTAAGGTTGGCAGGTCTGCATGTACACGTTACCTCCCCCCCCCCCCCCTCCAAAAAATAAAATAAAAGGTAGCTAAAACCGTCACTCGTTACTCGCTCAAAAATAACTAAATACGTTACTCGTTATCGATTGTTCAAAGTAACGCCTTAAGCGCGAGACACATGCGCGAAAAATCCATCCGATCCGACGTCCGATCCGGCAGTACGACTGCCTGATCCGAAAAATTTGGTCGGATCCGACGTCGGATCGGCGATCCGACGTGCGTCCAACGCGCCAGATATTTTCGGACGGCGGACGGATTGTCGGATGCGTCTAGCCAATCACAGCACAGCTAGCGCGAACGTCATGGTGACGCACTGAAGCGCTCATGCATGGTGGCGAAGTTAGCGCACAGTGATTATGGTGATGCCGGAACTGGGCGGAGCCGAACGGATCGTCGTGTCGCATGCAAGGTCGGAAGCGTGTGTCTCAAACTGTCGCGTGCGGCAATCCGGAGCGGCGTTCGGACTGTCGGATCGGACGTCGGATCGGACGATACTGACGCGCATGTGTCTCGCGCTTTACTTTACCTCAAAAGTGTCGAGTTACTTTGACGACCAAATACGCAGCTGCTTTTCTTTCAATGATTAGAGTTTTCTTTTCAGTCGTCTTTGCACTTAAGCAGTACCTGCCTCTCGCAGTTTTCATCAGTAACGTTTCCCCGCTTCCTTGAGGATACGTATCCGGCGACTTGAAGGAACGGCAGTGTTGTGATTCATGGAGAGCTGGTCAATCTGGGATTCCCCTCTTTCTTTTGTTATCTCTGCTTCTATAGTTCTAGCCCCTAGGTTGGCGATAGGTTCTGTGCCTTCCCGCGTTGGCAACCTCCGGGTTTACATTCGATCCGTACACGATTCTACGAGGTTCAACCAGCAAATTTTATTCTGTTCGCTGGGTGAAGGACATTTCCAGCTGTAGAGTTCGACTGACGTGTTCAGCGATAAAGTTTGCTATACTGTCGTACTGATCAGTTGTTTTCGGGTTGCCCATCTGCCTTTGTCGCAATAGACGCGTATACTCGGGTTAGGCATTAAAACGAGGCTGTTTAAACGGTGTTGTACACATTACCACTCAAAGGTAACGAAATACCGTTACTCGTTACTTGTCCTTAAAAGTAACTCAGTACGTTACTTTTTTCTTTTCTAAATAAGCAACTAAATAGGTTACTCGTTACCGAAAGAAGAGGTTTAAGTAACGCGTTACGTATATGTCTGGAGGCAGGACAGCTCTTCCCTACCGCTCTCATCTCGCCGGTGACTAGAATAGGCGACGCGAGCGGGAGCACATATGGAATGGACACAGGCAGCGACCAATGTCGAGAACGGCACAGCTTCTGCCCGTGTTCTCGGCCGCTTTTATTAGCAAACAGCGTGCCTGTTCATAGTGAGGCCATCAAGTGAATATGTCACAAGCGCACTCGCTGTCAGACACGGCAAAGCGCATGAACTGTCCATCTCACATTCTGACGTTCCACGCCGTCACGTCCCTCGCCGACGTTCTGTCCGCCGTCGGCGTTTGTCGGCGCGGGCGCGTGCGTGCACGCGCGGTCAGCCGGCGACGAGGAAAGCGAGTTGTTATGCGGGGGGCTATCCCGGCCGCGTCGATGCCGTCCCTCACCCCCCTGCCTGGGCATTTTGCGGCGGCGACCGGCTCTCTATCAAGGTCAATGTCGCGCCGCGTTGCGTTGCTGCGACGGCCACTTGCGCCAGCGTCTCTTTCGACGTCAGGCGAGCACGGTATGCGCGCCGCCGCGCTCTTTTGCGGGTGGGCGTGGCGGATCTCCCTCCCGTATGCGCCAGCACGCTCGGCTACCTAGAAGACAAGGCCGGTGGCTTTGTACCCCCAAACGTCACCAGTGTTGGATCCACGCAGCGCGGCCTAGCTTCAGCGTACTTGCCGCTTGGGGCGCGGTCGGGGGGTCCACCAACGACGACGTCATGCGGGAGCCTTTGTGTTCTAGGCGGTATTGGCTTGGCAGCTGATCGCCCGCTCGACTTGCTTCAATGCGGTTTCGTCATCGCGTGGCTTCGCATCGATGGTGGCGAGGAGAAAAGGCGTTTTGTTTGGGGGACGGAGGTTGATTATGTTCGTTTGGCCGTGCGTGGTGGTCACGTTTTCCAACACGCGCGTCCCGGGGCCGGGATTTCCAATAACGCACGCTTTCTGCGCGCTGCTGTCTTTGTCGTCCGGGCCGTGGAAGTTCTGAGCATACGGAATAGCTCTCTCTCTCTCTCTTCTGCGAAATATCAGACGCCGCGCGCGCGTGCAAAGCCCAGCGAATCAGCAATTTTCTGCCTGGGTGACAACGTGCTGGAAAGCTAGGTAACGACTTCGCGCGAATAAGTATAAACGTACGGTTGGTGTTTTCAGATTTGCTAAATCGAGCAACAAGGTTTGTAAACAAAGAAAGAAACGCATAGATGTATATATACGTAAAAAAAAAAAAGAAAAAAAAAGTAGTGGGATGCAACCCAGGTGTGCGTTTAGCGTACCGCATACCGCTCGCTGCGTGTTTCCAGTGCCCCAACACCTACATTGCTCTAATCAACGGAAACTAACGACGTAAATGCCGTCATCCCTCTTTTTCTTTACTGCGTAGGATAGATTAGACGGATGAAACGCTCCCTCTCAATGTTAGCGAGCACGCTCTAGCGGGCGTTTGTTTGGGAATCGAGCCAAGCCCCGGCGTTTCGGTGCTCCGTCTAGGGAAGTGTCTGGTTACGACCAATCAGCGTTCGCATTGACCGCCGGAAGTTACTCGAGGTTCGGTTTTCCCCGCCTCGTGAGTGACTTGGCTCGGCGGAGGAGCACGCTGCTGTTGCAACCAACGGTTGCAACGGTGTACCTGCGTTTTGGGCGGAATTTGTACTCGTAATCTAATATCCTGCTAGCGAGAGGTACTAGCATCCGGTCGATTATATTACATTACAAAATCGGGTGTAAAGCGTCTGTACGTGCCTGGCGAAACGATTTAACTGGAAGAGCCAGCGAGGCATGTGGCAGGGTTTTGAGTTTGTTCGGTAGCCGTGTTTACCAGTCGCTACCACCGACCGTGCGCCAGCACAGGTGCTTCTAATTGCGCTTTTAATCCGCCCCCTAATCCGGCCTTAATCTTCACCCCAATCCTGGCCCTTCGGCTTCCCCACGTGGCGTCCCGCTGCGCGCCAAAAACGCGCATGCACTCAGCGGGAGCGCTGTTCGTGGCAGGTCGTCTCTAACAGATGGAGCGCGGCGACAACGGATATACGTCACAGAGGACACTTTAATTAAAGCGCCGAGAATGCACTCAGTCGGGATTCCGTGTCAAGTGACGTTTATTATTTGGCCACGCGCGCATGCGGTGGCATCGACAGGGATCAGTTGCATCGGGTCAACTCACTGACACGGTATACACACAGAGAGCTTAATAATTTGGCTCATTATGTTAACACTTCTTGCTTCCTGGTTCGTCCTTTGGGGCTCGTATACCGGTTAGTTCCACACTTTCAATGGATGCGGGCCGATCGCTGCAGGGACTCGACCCGCCTCGCGTTTCTTGAGCTAGTTTGCACGACTCGCTTTGTGATTGATTCCTGATCATCGCGGCGTTCTCATTGGTTGTCCACTTCATGAGATGATGATCGGGGCTGGTCGCGTCGTGTATTTTCTTAACTCTTGGGGATTACAGAGAATCCTCTCTGGTAAATATGGGTACCTGCATTCCCCCAAAGAGCGTTCATAATGTCAGTGTTCCATAATAATAAGACAAAGATGCGTGCATCTACCGTGTGTCGCCCCCCCCCCCCCCCCCCCCAAATGGAATTTATATTAGGGGGGTATTTATATGAACGCGGTCTTCATTAACGAGACACGATGTTTTGATAATATTGGGTTCGAAACCGAGAACGACCGGGCAATGTGCGACAGTTAACGAAACGTTCAGTAAATGCACGCGGATTTTTAGTGTACCAGTTGTGTTTACCTATAAAAAACAATATTCGACAATCATTGCTGGACAAGTGCCTTTGTTCCGGCTGGTATGTTAAACGGGTGTAGACTAACCCGCCGGTCTGAATATCCGAGGCACAGAACACAGGGAAAACGTATGCGATGCCGCTCGAGCTCCCCGAAGTACCCTGGGCGGCCACGACGTTTATGCAAATAATAATACTAATAGGACAAATGATTATGGAAATGAGTCTAAATGATATTTCTCGGAAGAATGAAACGCAAGATGTCCTGAGAGTGCGCCGCCGCCTTGTTTTTCTCTTTGCCCATTGGCATAAACATGGGCGTGCTGCCGGTTTTGCGGAAACAAGCCCAAGGCTACGAGCTTCCTTGTGTAGCTCGCTTCTTTTGTCTAGAGAGAGAAATATTTCAGGTGTGTCGTCCCTTACCACGACATTTCGAGACGATTTGCACATATTCGCAGCCCACAAGCCACCGGCATTCACGCGGTTCGTCGTCCCTTAGAAAAGCAATGAAAATGTCACCGGCCAGAGTCGGAGCACACGGTTTGCTGAAGCACGTCGTTGTATAGTTAGGCCGTAGATTTTCCGGTTTTTAACGAAAAAAAAGCAAAACACGATAGACATTTGTCGGTGTTGAAACGTACAAAAATCGGTTAAAATCGAAATATACCGATGAACATCCGTGGGCGTCGAAAATACAAAATCGGTTCAAACTGAAAGACACGGATTTCTTGAACTTTTTGCTCCATCTGACTGATTTTGTCGAAACCCTCCGCTTTTAGATTAGAGTTCTTAGTTATACACACACGAAGCTCTATGGCCCAAATATTAGTGCAAGCATAAGCTTTGAATGATCTAGTTAGTTTGTTAAAATGCTGCACCCCTCCTCCACAAGGCTGTGCGTGCCAGCTTGTTTTTAAAAGAAAGCTAAAAAAAAAATGAATAAAAAAGGAAGGGGTTAGACGTGAACTTTAGAGTAATTTTATGTCGTGGATCTGAATATCACGTTCGTTTTCCCCGAAGTTGTTACTAAGTGCGAGAAAACACGACAAACCTCCGACGAGTACGTCATACCCAGATCGGCCGCCAAGCGCGTGTCGCTCTTGGGGGCAGCGCGTGGAATTGCGAGCTTGCCGCACTAACACCAGTTGCCTTTTTTTTTCTTACCTTTTTGAAAATGGCAAGAGTGCGCGCGTGCATAGCTTTGATGGGCACTGAAGATGCGCGAGATCGGAGATTCCGAAAACACTGGAGATGACGTCACGTTCCGTGAAGGAAATGCTTCAGCGATACTTTGAAAATGATTTCCTGAAACCTCCGTGCACAAAAAAAAAAAAAAATAGTATTTGTGATTTTTGAAGCTAAATAAAGACGATTCAAGTGTTCTTTCCTCAAATACAGAATCGCTTCCCTTTAATTCATCCGCGTGCGCGTGACAGTCGAACTCTCTGTCCCACTTTTGCCAATTTTCCAGTTGACATAGAGAAAACGTCGAACCTCATCGAACTCGTACATCGGCAGGCCCCCGACATCCCTAAAGCCCTAATCACACTGCTAATACGTCACACAAAAGACGCTCTGCACACACTCTCTGAGGTCTGTTTTTTTTTGTTTTTTTTTTTTCCTTTTGTGATGTCACATTTGCCATACAAAATCTGCGTGCAGACAGGTTCGAAGCCCACATTTGTACGAAGCAAACATGCGCAGGTAATTCTGACGTCATGTCCACAGCGAACGCCGTCTCTCGCTCTCTCGTACGATGTACATGAGCATTGTGAATCTCGAAATCCCTCGACTCGGAAGATGAAGGGGAAGCCCTTTAGCCACAATCCGTCGCGCGCCCGTGTGTATGCATGTGGCCGCATATTTGGACACAGGTACGAGATCCCCCTAACCGAGTTAGGGTTATCCTCCGCACCCGTCGTCGTCGTCGTCGTCTTGTTTACGACTCGGCAGAGTTTTCTTTTTGTCGTTCTCTTCTTGGAGGTTGCTGAGATTCGCAGCACGCGTTCTCCAACGTGCAGCTGCCGGCTCGGCCACTTGTAGGATTTTTTTTTTTTTTTTTTTTTTTTTTTTTTGCGAGCGCTCACGACGTCACCGCCGACCTCTCGGAAGAAACAGCCCCGCAGTTGCGGTCACGTGTTATTATTGTGCTTCGCGGTGGAACGACTGCGGTAGAACAACTCCGGTTTCGTCCGGATTATATTTATACGAATACAGCAGGGGGACGAAGACGGGGACAATTCGCATTGGCTTAGTGAGATTAGCGGAGTTTTTGTTTTTGTTTTAACGGTGCCATTGTCTTATTTTGGGAGAGAGGAAAGCTGGCATAAACGGCGGTAGCCATTGTCGAAAAAAAGAAAACTATTAATTGGCAGTTTGGCCTTCTTATCGGCTAGTGCCTCGATCTCATTGGCTGTGGAGGGATAAAGATATGCTCGGGGCTCGCCGCACCCTGCGTTTCTTAAGATCTCGGTGACTACAGGGATGTCGTCCGAGTTCGAACGGCAGTAACTTTGAACGCAAAATGCGACGAGAGTTCGACGGTTATGCGCGTACGCGGAAATTTTAAAACTAGAGTTCCTGTATAGGCTCCCTACGGGAGCCAGAGTTGCGCGTTCACGCATGGCATGTGGATTCAGCTCCTCACGTGACTGAATTCGGCGAATAGCAGCGCCGCGCGTTCGAGGCGCGCGGCGGGCTCAAAAGCCTGGGAACGTAGTACGCCGGGGCGCGTGCAACGTCTACTTTGCTGCACGACACTTGATACGGCTCCTCACGTGATCGGATCTCGGCGAATAGCGGCGAGGGCGGCACGCGGCATGTGGAATCAAACGCGCAACTCTGGCTCCCGTAGGGAGCCTATACAGGAACTCTATTTAAAACTAGAGTTCCTGTATAGGCTCCCTACGGGAGCCAGAGTTGCGCGTTTGATTCCACGTGCCGCGTGCCGCCCTCGCCGCTATTCGCCGAGATCCGATCACGTGAGGAGCCGTATCAAGTGTCGTGCAGCAAAGTAGACGTTGCACGCGCCCCGCGGCGCTGCTATTCGCCGAATTCAGTCACGTGAGGAGCTGAATCCACATGCCATGCATGAACGCGCAACTCTGGCTCCCGTAGGGAGCCTATACAGGAATTCTATTTAAAACTAGAGTTCCTGTATAGGCTCCCTACGGGAGCCAGAGTTGCGCATTTGTTTTCCCCGCGCCGCCACGCCGCTATTCGCCGAGATCCATCACGTGAGGAGCAAAGCAACCGGCGCCGTGCAAGAAAGCCACCTTTACGGTCGCTCCGCCGACAATGCTCGCGCCCCGGCGTATGTTCCCCTGCTTTCGCCCTCCTTCTCCTCCTCTCCTGTTTTCCATGCGCGGCGGCGCGCGCGGCGCCGCTATTCGCCAAATTTAGTCACGTGAGGAGCAAAGCATCCAGGGTGTGCAGGAAAGCCGGCTCTACGGCCGCCCGCCGAGGCTGAATGCGCAACTCTGCTACCGTAGGTAGCTATACAGGAACTCTATTTAAAACCAGCTGACGCCGCCACCTGGTAGAGGAGAGGTGTAATTTTTCTTTCTCCGATTCATATCAACAACGGACTTCTTTTTTTTTTTTTTTTTTTTTAAGGCGCCTACGACGTTTTTTTGGGAGTGACCGCCCCGATGCAAAAGGGTTTTTGGTGCAACTGAATACTTTTACCGGTGTATCGTTTCACGTTACCGAGCTAGCTGAATAATCAAAGCATTGTATAGTTTGTTTTTATATCGTGTAAACGTTTTAGCGAACTCCCTTTATAAACCTTTTCTAAGTTGTTTTCCAAAATCTTGAAATGGTTTTGCGGAAGTTGGGCTACACACTGCCATAAATTCGAACTTCGTCGATTTTGCCAGAGGGTCGAAGGTTCACCAAAACAGTCGGACCTCGGGTGCGACAAAAGCCCGTGACACCCTTAGAGAACCAAGGCCGCGTTCACGCTGCTAATACAACTTAAGCGTGGGCGAGCTGATGTAAGTTAATGATGTCATAAAGTCAGCCGAGGTTGAGACGTTTTCCTTCCCGTGTCTCTTTCCCTCAACTCAGATTTGCCTTCTGATTCGTGCAGTCAAGTCTCGGGTATCTTTATGACATGATTGACCATTGTGTTGGCCGCCGTAAGATGGAAATGTAGCAGCAATAACGGACGCTGGAAACTCTCGCAGTTCCGTAAACTCTTTTTTTGGTTTGTTTTGTTTTACAACGCGCTGCTGTGCCCTTTTCTGCTTTTGACTAAGAGGTGACGCGACTTTCGTTTATCTTCGGGCATCGTCCGAGTTTCTGTCGCTTGCGTCTTCGTCTGTGTTTTAACTTGGGAATTGACGAAAGCTACATTCTCTGGAACCCAGTGTCTACTTTTCCGCGCAGCGCTTGGAAAAACCAACGTTTAGACTTGAAAAAAAAAAAAAAATCAATCTGTGTTGTGACATTGACTACAATTGAATGTCAGGCACGTCCAGTCCTCTATTCACGCCGTTAGCTCGTTATTGCATAAGGCTCCAAGCTCCAAGCTTCTCCGTTCTTTCTTGTTTTCTTCGGTTGGTTATTGGCATCGTTAATGCGGCTCCGATAACAATACCAGATATACGAGGCAGTCGCAAAGGCGCCGGCGAAGTGTTGCGTATTGTTATCGTAACGCAAAAACTACCTGCAAAATCGCATCGTTATTACGCGACAGTGGTTATCAGCCAGCTTCGTTGACACAGTTGGAACATTTTCTCAGTCGCAAAACTTGCTCTCGGTGAGAGTGGGACCGCAGCAGGATAGGGTGAGGCGAGAATGGCGATCCAACTGGATCCGATGTCGTAGTTGCAAATGCGCAGTCTTTCCTCGAGAGGGTACCATGTCGGGCCGTAATGAAACGCGAACGGAGGAGCGCGCGGCTGGCTGGATGGAAACATATACGGCGGAACCCTTTAAATTGGTCGGCGGCTTGGGCCATCTAGTGTCTGATACGGCTTTCGTTGCGTGCTGCTTCACTTCTGGGTAGGGTGACCACCCGTCCCGCGACTCGCGGGACTGTCCCGCATTCGGGGCTCGTGTCCCGCGTCCCTACAAGAAATTCTCAAATCTTCAAAATGTCCCGCATTTCATACTGTAGTAAAATTCACTCTGCAAATCATGGCGCTGCCGAACAACGGGGCACGGGGAAGCGCGGAGGTCGCTGGTAATCGTGTGAATCGAAATGGTACGCCATTTTCTATCCGAGCATTGCGAAAAGCAACCGTCGTTCTTGCAGGAGCTCCGACGCGCATGCTCCGTTGTGCCTCTTCCTTGGTGGCAAAATATTCTGAGAAAAATTGCTCAGCACAAGTTTCAATAAAAAATATTGTAATTATTTTGAAATCGCTGTGTCAATGCGAAAGGGTTACTGTGGATTTTTGTTTTAGTGAAGGCAGCCAAACAAGGCAAAAGGCCAGCAACTCGCAACGGTCGAAAAAGAATGTAATGTTAAAAATTTGTGTAGGACCATGTTGATAAAAGTAAGGGATGACAGGAAACAATAACCCGAGAAAGATTTACTGTTCCCTATTTCCATTTGATGCATTGAGTTCTGCTACAGTCGATTTTTGTTTTCAACTTTGACACATCTAATAACACATTTGGCATAAAAAATATATCACTGGGAGTGAAAATTAATTGAGCTTAATTGCTACAATACAATTAGCAGGTGTATAAACAGCACAGGATATTAAATGTGTTCACAGAGCCTGGGTTCGTGGGTATGTGGTGCGAGTGTTCTTCTACCCTCTCCCCCCCCCCCCCCCCCCCCCCCCTTTGCGTGTCCCGCATTTCGCTAGCAGGAAGGTGGTCACCCTACTTCTGGGAGCCCTGCGTCCCTGCGTAACACAGGCGCCCTCCAGGTGGCGCAGCATGTATCGCGGCCGTTTACGTTACATTAGGGCATGCAGGATATTGCTGAGGCGTTCCACGTTTCATCCACATGTACGGTTGTCCAATGACGCAGTAAAAGCTAAACTCGGAGAAAGTATAAATGTACGAGAAAATGCGGTGCGTGCGGCGTGCACATTGCTCTATTACGGGAGCAACGCCCACGACACGTCTCGTTGCTATGTTGGCTTCGTCGGAGCTGTGTCGCTGGTTTTCTCCGTTGGCGTGTGAGCTTTACAGCTGTACGCGTACGGAAAAAAAGGATCCCCGACGTAGCAGCCACGTCGGCTCCTCGCTGATCAGACCGTAGTACGCTGACGAGAGGAGGATAGAGATGATACGACGATTCAGGCTCCCGGGAACCCAGGTTTGCTTGTTTTGCAGTCTGAGCTTTGTTGCGTTGTAGCTGACAGCGTGTTACCTCTTTTTCTGCCTCTCCGCGTATACGGGCGACGTGCGCGAGCGGAAGCGTCGCTGTGTTTATTTTGATTAATAAACCGACGTCAAAAAGCGTTCGGCGGTGACGGCGCCATAATTTTCGTTCTCAAGAGGCAGGCGGCAAGAACGTTGGGCGGCAATGCTACACACCCTTAGCAGTGCACGCGACGGCTCGTGCATACCCCGTGTTCTGCACGCGCAGTGCTTCTGGAGGTTGTCGCACGTGCAGAAAGACTTCCTTCGATGCATCGTGGCAGCGGCGGCATAGCCAGACTGGCTGGTGATATCGGTCTTTTTAATTATGTGAGTGAACGAGAAAACGTATTTATCGAAGGAATGGATACATCACGATCTCTCGATTGAGTCTCCCAATAGGCCCTTTTTCAAAAGTTTGCGCCGACGCGCCTCTCCGCCATTGCTTGTTCAAATACTCTGAGCGTGTATAGTCCTTTGCATCGCTTGTCACCCGTGCCAAAAATGCTGAGTCACTGAGCTGTGGACGCATGCGCAGGGTCTGATGCGCCGCACAGCAGATCAACAGCGCGTGCTCAGAAGGCCTTCCACAAACCAGGAGACAAAGATGGCAGCGCGCAGAAGTCTATTTTTGCAAAGGTGTATATTGGACACGAGTCCTCCGTCAGCGTTCGGCGTGAACTCGGCTTCGCTCGTATTGGACACGAGAGCTGACGTCAGCGTTCGGTGTGGACTCGGTTCTAATCACGAGCTTCGCGTCCAAGTAATGGCGACTGCCAATGTTGCTCGATGGACTTTCGAAAAGGGTCTATGCGGAGAGCAAGTCGTCTGCTTCTTTTGCAGGGGCTGTGGTGACGTCAGAACGACGCAGCGTTCTGATTGGCTCCGATTGGAAGGATAGTGGGTAGACCTCGAAGCACGCTGCCTTGAGGTCTACCCCCTATCCTTCAATCAGAGCCGATCAGAACTCTGCGTCGTTCTGACGTCACCACAGCCCCTGCAAAAGAAGCAGGCGAGCTTGCGCTCCGCATTGTGACGGGGATAGGAGATCATGGGAAGGGTAGGGCGAGGAGGCTAAATGTAACTTGCGTTCATCGATGGAAATAAGAGCAATCGGTGTTTAAAAATGCGTTGACTCCAAGCTTCCACCGTCCCTTTGACACACGCCATGCAACTTGTCATTCGCAACTGACGATCAGTAGCCGGGATTGCAACTCGTGGCGTCACGGCAAGGGCAAATCCTTGTCACCACGTCTCGAGTGGAGACAACCAAAGGGCGCCACTAAACCATCTCGGCACCACTAATGCGAGAGCTCACATACGACGTCCAACGATTGTAATGTGGTGTGTGTGTGTTGAACGTTATTGCACCGTGAATGTCCCTGCTCTTCAGTTCTGTTTATCGCAGAGGGCTTGTCGTCGTTGCCTTCGTTGCGCCTCCAGCTGGTAATTTTTCGTGTCGCTCTCGTCACGACACCAATTGTGTCACTTCGTTTCACTTGAAGTCCGACCAGAGATAATCAAGCAGCGCTAAAAGTACGTCGTTAGGGCGCGTGGGCTGCGGTCGGACTTCGAGTGAAACGGAGCATACAATCTGTGCAGGCTATAGCACCTTTGCGTCTTCATGGTCGCCTTTGTCGTCACCTCTCTTCTATACGACAGGGACAGGATTTACTTGCTTTTCGCAGGCACGCGTCGCAGCTGTCGGATAAAGTCCTCTCCTTGCCTTGGTTGCGAGCGGCGCTACCAGATGGCCCTTCAACAATCGTCTAGTGCAGGCGTGGCCAAGCTGCGGCTCGCGAGCCGCATGCGGCTCTTTGCGTGTTAAAGAACGGCTCGCAGCTCCCTCCCCTACCGCCCCCCCCCCCCCCCAACCTCCCCACTTTCCCGCCTCCCTCCCGGTCACACAACCACTTCTCCAAAAAGTGAAGGAACGCGTTTTAAACCGGACAGGTTGGGATTTGGTAGTCTTGTGTGCTACCAAATGTGTGTACCTTACGTACAGTTGAACTGCTTTTGACTCGGATATATTGAAAGCAGTTCGAGTTTCGTTTATTGCTCTAAACAAAATTTTGTCCCCCCCCCCCCCCCCCCCCCCCAAAACCCCACGGCTCTTGGAAGTTTCGTGGTTTTGTTTGCGTCTCTTTGGCCGGGTCAGCCTGGCCACCCTTGGTCTAGTGGTTGCCTGTCTCAGGCCCGCGGGCTCCCATGCTTGACGGACGGTGGTTCAAGTCACTGTCCGTCGAGGTCAGAGCAGACGCGCCGAGCGGAAAGCGCACGCGCAGGAGTGCTATGGTAACGACAGATATTTATCTGTATATATATATATACAGGAACTCTAGAACGCGCAACTCTGGCTCCCGTAGGGAGCCTATTGGCAACGTGAGCGATCGAAAGCGTCGCTGTGGTCGGCCCGCCACAATTGGCCGAATGATGACTATGACGTCAGCAAAGGATTTCTCAGCGACGCATATAAGGGGAATGGAATAACTTCAATTTTGACGGTGTGTGTAGTGTTTCTTTGAGAGCGCTATGATTTCAGGCTTTCACCATGCTCAATACAAACACCTTCGAACTTGTTCTTCACAAGGTAAGGTAACCAAACGAGGGTGCCACCGAAGCATCTCGCCGCTAATACTGGAACTCTAAGGCTATATACTGGGAAGCGCGCCAAGGACTAGTTGATCGCGTCGCAGCGTCCGCCGTAATGTATGCCCACACACGCGCGCACACACACAGACACACACACACACACACACGCACACACACTTTACCCCGTGCTCATGGTGCAATCCGCTATCTGTCTGTCTGTACGTGTGTGTGATTAATTACGCATTTGTGTACCCCAAACATATACCCCCCCCCCCCCCCAAGTATAGAGGCATGCTCAGCTTCAACCCGTACAGAGGCATGCATCATGATGGATGCCGGAGACCTAGTTAACTAAATAAAATGCCGGGTACTTGTAGAAGTCTCACTTTTATCTGTCTCTTGCATCCATCATGAACATACACCAGCTCGCTTGCCTCATTTCTTTAGCTTCAAGGCCAAGTCTGTCGCTCTTGGGTGGCTCCCGGGTTTCAAGGGGAGTCCGAATTAGGTGACGAAATATGCGCCGTTTCAGCATAACTTGGCAAACGGCGAAGACTACGTCCCCAGCCAACCAATCAGAGCGTTGGTGCGAGGCACGTGATAAATTACCGCCTATGGCCACTGACACGGGTGTTCACGCTTTTTGCTTCGGCACTCAGCATGGTGCAGTCCACTAATCGATTTATTTCTTTTTAAATGAAGTTCTGGCTTTTTTTTTTTTTATGAAAATGTGTGTGTCTTTCTGGTGTTGCCAGAACATAGCTAGCTGGCACTTAGACAAGAAAATACTCTTGAGCTGGAAGAGCCCTAACATGCTGTGACTCAATATTGCAACGACAGCAAACATGGTCCGTTGAAAGGCATGCACTATTTTATGTATATTTACAAATATTAATGATATAAATAGATTGACCTGGTCACCTCAGTTCTCTCGTACCGGTCCACAATCCAAACACTGCCCTTCGTGGTCCGGACATAGGCTTCTGAAAGCACCGACATCCTCGCCCTCGGGCAGGGGTTGACCAATTGCTTTAAACCTTTACAAGGGCAGGTGATCCCGAAAGACCAATGGTTGATCAGCGGTGGACACTGACACTCGTCAACCCCGCAACTGACTTTTGCTGACGGGACCGAGTACACTGATAGAGTCCACTGCATAGTCGGGTCCCGCCAGCGCGGCGCTTTGGCCGAAACCCGATATAGCCCAGAGGGGCGCCCAGGAACACAACCGTCCCTGCAACCAAGGACAAACACGCAAACGCCTGTGTTTTCTGCCGGTTCGCGGTTCTGCCGGTTCGCGATTTTCTGCCGGTTCGCAACCCTGCCAGTTCGTGCTTCGCGACAGGACTCATTTCCTGGCCAGGGGTCCTTTCAGATGGGATTGTCGCCGCAAAAATAAACATATTACGTCTGATAACGTCTGATTATTTTGGCGTGGCCTGTGGACGTTTTGCAGCAGCTGTGCATGGGCGCCGCCATAACCGACCTTCCGTGTTTGTTTCCTCTTATTCCGTTTACTTCACTTCATCATTACCATATCATGCCAGGTTATTGCCATTTCAGATTCGACATCGTCCTTCTCCCCAGCATTGGCCTTTCTGGGGGGCTCGTTAACGCCCGCTTCAGTGGCTCTGTATCTCGGTAAGACAAGAGAAGGTCAGCAATGGCGGCTGTAATCTGGCACGTGGGCAAAGCGTCTATACGAGCGTGGCTTATTAATTATTATTCGCAGTTGCGCCACGCGTCATATCGAGTAAATGTGGCAATTCGGTTAACGTGGATTAATGGATGTCGGCTTCGTAGGGGGGCGGCGGGTTGGGCAATTCATTGACGTGGCAGGCGGGACTGGCTCCTTTCGTTTCCAATTATATTTTCTTCTCACTTGGCGTCTGATCATGACGCCGTGTTCCACGCATCCTTGTCTCTTGGCGTTGCCACGGCTCGCCTCAAGGCGAAGTTGCTTGTTGGGGGTGGCTGCTCGAACGAAAAGGCGGAACGCACGAGGTGCCTGTCTACTACTTTGAAGAACGCGTGCGTCACGTGGCGGGAATGGGAGGTCGCCGTGTTGTGCGCACGGGAAACCCTATAAACCTCGGAGCGCCGAGCGTTGAACGACCGAAAACCAGCCATATTTGCCATTCAACGTTCGTTGCTATCGACGGCCAAACAACTGCCAAATTTGCCATTCACAACCTTGCCTCCAGCTTGCATGTCATTCAACGTTCAGTGTATGTGTGTGGGCGGCGCAGTGCACTGTAAGCCCCTTGTCTTCCAAACTCTCCTATGGGGTCGTGCCAAGTTTAGAGACGACTCTGTCAGGGTAGCCATATAAATTATAATAAAAACTTTTATAAAAAAAAAGTCTTCGGATCGTGGAACGACTTTCAGAAACGCAATCGTGCGTTAACAATAAAGTAATCGTAATAATATTATCTTTTATTAATTTGAAACAGAAATACAATGTTGGAGTTTTGTTTCAATTTTCCCGCTCAATGTAGCGGAAAAAATGGAAACAATGAATGTTTTCCTGTTATATTTAGAGGGAAAAAATACGTGTTACACTTTTCCGTTACCTTTTTTGTGTCATTTTGTTTTGTTTAGTGTTTACGCAACCGTAGCCCAATTGTTATGCGTAATAATCGAACAAACAAAAAGTTTATGCAGTAATGTCTCTTCCGCCAAAAAAAGCGTTCATAATGTGATTTGTTCATAATAACGAGACAAATAATGCGTGTGTATTTACCCAGCTCGTCCCCGAAAACTTTCTATATAGCGGGGTATTCCTATTAGAGTGTTTTACTAGATCGTTCCGATACCTCCGATAACGATAGCGATACGAAGCATGCGTATCGCAGTATCGGGTATCGTTATCGGAGTCATCAGAACGACCTACCAAAACTCTCTACTAACGGAGGCCTCGTGTTAACGAGACATGGCTGCGTCTGTCTCCGTGCGCACTTCTCAAAGGGTTAAATGGCGCTTGTTGCCGCGCCCTGCGGAACAGCGAGGGGATAGCCAGCCGGGGCTTCGCAGCTGCATCGGCTGGAAACGCGGTGCTCGAAGGCGGCGATATTTCAGGCGGTTTTCTTTTTTTGTTTTTTCTCATCCAGGAACGAAACAGCCATACACGAAAGAGAGCCGCCAGGGACGGGAAGTGCACCGAGCAGGTGTTGCTCGACCCGCGCTGATTCACGTGACGGTTCTTTTTTGGCGTGAATATACGGCGCCATTTAGTTCGTTCTATTTTATTTTTTTGTTTTCGTGTCTCACGGTACGGGGAAACTACGTACGTTGTTCAATCGCGCATTTCGGATGGCACATGGAATAACGCAAGCTCTACAGATTTCAGAAGCATTAGGACTGCATGTCTCGCTTCTAGGGATATCTCAAACTTTCCCCAAAGTTCGACGAAGTTTGACTTCTTAGACAGGGTTGTCCGACTTCTGCTCAAAAATTCCTAATTTCGGTAAATAAGTTATTTATCCACGTTTGAGTTAACCTTAGACTGGAGTAGAAAGGAAACATCAGAACGTAGTCGGGACAGCAAATAGACAGGACGACGTCTCAAACTCGGCTAACTCGTTTATTTGTCATCACCACCAACGCAGAAGGACGAAGTCTACAGTTCGAGCGCCAATCTTCATCACACAATGTAAGAATGGGGACAACCTTGCAGGTCGACACAAGGCAATACCCACCCTCATTTAAACTTTAACAAAAGGAACATTCTCCCCTTCTATACTAGCTTTATTTATTTTTTAAGTATTAGATGGTAATTATCAGTGTTTACGTAATATAACAACAAAAATAGACGTTTAATTATCTAGAGCATCCGCAGGTTCCTGCTATGCTCGCTAGACTTCGTCGTCCGACTGTCCCGCCGAACTGTGACATATGGAGCACCCCTGTTCGATCAATCGGTGACATATATTGCCCAAAGTTGCCCTTTTTGACCACCAGTCGCGCTGACCAGCAGCCGACCGAGGCTCCTCGTTCAAAACAACCATACAGGTAAGCGAAGCGATATGGACCCAAGAAGGCGAAGCCAGCGCCTCTAACTTAATTAGGGAGGTTTAGAAGACGACTCCCGTTATCTCCGACTACCCGATAGCGATGCAATGCACGCGCAAAGGCGCCGGCGGAGTATCGGAACGATCTACTAAAGCCTCAGTCACACTGCCCTACAACATACAAAAGACGCGGTGTGCGCTGCAGATATAATAATAATAATAATAATAATAATAATAATTCTTATACTAATATGATGATAGTGATTATGATGGTGATGATGAAAGAGCTTTCTGTGGGCACTCCTCAAGCATGTTCCAAGCATGTTAGCTTCATGTACGCTTTGAACATGATCTGCAGGCAGTCTTTGTATGACCAATCTGACAGGTCAGCCATACAAGAAAGAAGCACGTTTCGAATGGTTTCTGCACATGGTCTATCGCACGATGTAAACAGCGGCTTTAAGCTCCCCTAATAATAGTGAATCCACTCAGTGCCGATTGTGTGGTAGTAGCGACCATCCGTTTCAAAACCGGTAGGAGTTCACGGAACTCGCGGTTGTGGAGCCCTCTCAGCGCCAACTTTCGCTCCCGCAAATCGCAAAATGGACCAAATCGAGCTGCGCTCTTCCGGTCGGCAATTTCAGTAAACGTGCCACAGGGGACCTTCAACGTTCCCCCATGCCTTCATGTTGAAATTCGATCGATATAATAGCCCTAGTTTCTTGTACGTTTCTTTTTTATCTCTCTTTTCTTAGCGCCGTGTTACCCGAGAAGAAATTAGGTCGAAATCATTACTGACACAAGCTATAAAGGAAACGCGAAGCATCGCGCCAAGGATAGACTCGGGAGCCGCATTCGGCGGGGAGCGCCAACCCATTTTCGATCTCCCGCCCGACGAATATACGCCACTAAAAGTAGAAGTAAAAGAAAAACAAAAGCGGCGTTGTGGTTCATTCATATCGCGTATACGTGTATGCCGTCCTCGCGCCCAATTTCTTTTATCGAGAATACACCTGACGTGTCGGCGTGAAAGCTGTCGCTGCAGTCGGATTCCGCGATTGCGTCGCTTTCCCTCGTTGTCGCCTTAGGGCACGCAGTTCCACTATTGCGACGAACGCTGATTTCAGTCAGGCGTAAGTGGCCTATGCTCAAACGTTCGACCTTCACATAAGGGCCAGGAGAGAGACGACGCGGTGTTCACGTTTGCCTTGTGCGAAACTCCGGCTGTAGAACAGGATGAAACAGTCGGAAAGTGACATGTTTTGAGGCGATTGAATATTGCTGTCGAGGTGAAGAGCGTTTACGGAAGTCGTGTCAGGATGGACGGTGTTTTTCCGGTGCTTCTTGGCACCTCCGAAAGCAACATGTCGTTAACTTTGTTTGTTTGACGCATCGGTGTGATTGACGGTTGTTTTTTCAGTTTCTGAGTTGCCGCGTCACTGAGAACCTGCCCATCTATGTCTCCCTTTACTAGCGCATCGCTCGTCAACTTTGTAGGGAGGTGTAAAGCTCGTCGTACGTGCGAAAAACGTCGATCGATGTGTTCAAGACTCGAAAATTCCGTCCCACTTTTGAAAGTCGCGAGCGATAGATGTGAGCCTGCTGCACGATGAAAGAAAAGCCGACATCGCGGATCGTGCAGCAATAGTGTGTTGACGATAAAGCGGCATTTCTAGCATTTCCAGTGCAGCAACAATGACGGCATCTACCGTGAACATTACCGCGATGTGTGGGTTCACACAGTACAGTTTTCTTACGTTGCGTTAGGTTAAGGGAGCTTACACGTCTGCTTCGAAAGTCACCGTGACATTCGTGCTTCGTGCGAAGCTTGAAAACCCATATTTGTGCTCGACATATGTAGCACGGATTCATAATGTAGCGGCGGAAAACGTAAGCGAACGCTCATGTGCGAATTGGGTTTTTTGCCGTCTGTCAAATCAACGAGTGTCATGGTGCGCAGAATGCTGCGAGTGGAGGGAAGGCGAATTATACGCTCCCAAGTTCGAAAGTCGGGGGAGGACGACGGAGCTCGGGAAGAGGGACCTTCCACGATTCCGTTCCGCATTTCTTAGTAGAATTTTTGGGCGCCTGTACCTCAACCTGTGTCTTTTTCGTGCCGGATCCCAGTCTTCCCCCCACGCGCTAGAGCGCGTCGTCGTAGTCGTCGACGTCGTCCTATGATGTCCGACTCACGACACGTCGCCGTTGGACGGGGAAATTTAGCTTGTGCGTCGCTCCTCGTGGAATCTCAGGGTCGCGTTCCACATTTCTGCCCCTCTCTCCCCCGCGACGGGCTTGATCCTTTGGGCCGCTTTGCTCCGTTTATTTTCCCGCTTAATTCGTCGACGTATACCACGAGCTGGTGGCGGCCGCCACCCCGTTCGATGGTGCGGCCAGATGACGCGCTGCACGGCGACTTGGCATAGAGCAACTGTATACACCAACACAATATTTACAAACAAGTCCGCATTTGCCCACACCGGGTGTGGGCATTGCGCGTGCGCAGAAACCAGATTTGAGTGAGGCGAAGCTTCTGCGCATGCGCAGTGCCGACGGCAGCGCCACCGCAGTGGCGTGACGTCAGAGACTTGAGTTGTTCTATAGGCAACCTGCAATGCTGTTTGTTTTGGCGCCATCTAGCGATTGAAGCAAGAAATATTGGGTACCCCTGGGAGTGGCGAACGCATTGTTCAAGCGTGAGCATTTACTCTGGTGGCGCCGCTTAGCCTAGTGTCTGAAGCAAGAAATACTGGGTATCCCAGGAAGCCGTGATCGCGTAACATGCCAGTACAGCGGAAGCTACGGCCCTGGCGGGCCAATGGGAACGTGACTGTGTATCACCGGTGCGCGCCTCTACTCCGAAGAAGTTTCAGGGTTTTCGCTGCGTCATGCTTCAATATGTGTGCGTTGCGCTCGTATACGTCGCGCATTTCAAAGCCGTCGGCACGCAGTCAGTGTGGTGCTTATCGTTCACCCTTTGCCAAGTTACAACGCGACGGAGTATAACCGTGGGCTCTCACTAAGCTGGCGCCGCCTGGCTGTTGCCGGCTGCCTATAGGCTCTGCTCCGCAAGCGGAGCGTATGCAGTTACTCTAACTTGACAAAGGCTTCGTCATCATCATCATCGCCATCATAGAGGGAACGGATATTGGCTTAGAAGGGCAGGGGAAAGGAATTGTAGTCGTAAATGCGACTTTATGAGCTTTACTAATGGCGAATTCAGGTGGTCAATCGCCGGCGAGAACGAGCCGGCGGAACCGGCAACCAGAAACGCGCTGGCGCCACACCACGTGACCCTCACCACCCGAACACGAAACGCCAGACGGTGGCAGTTTACTTCGCCTCCTGCCCGCGCGACACCGCTAGCGAGAGCCTGTCGCCGCGTCACCCATGTCCCAACGACTTGGATTGACTCGAATAGCGGCTGCTAAAGTGACTTCTGATCAGTTTCGTTCTTTCGTTCATTTTTTTCTCACTGACCTTCTCTCCCATTTTGGAAGTGACGACACCGGATACAGTCTGGGGCCTACTCGCCCGGCTGTTTGGAGCTCGGGCGGAAAAAGCGCCGGAAAGTTGCCGGTGCTTGCCGGAGAACCACCACCCGAACGGTGCGCGCCGGCCGGAAACTGACCACGCGAACACTATTGCCGGTTTTCCGGCAAAAGAAGTTGCCGACGATTGACCACCCGAATTCGCCATAAGGTGCCTTCAAACGCGTCTGCGGCTGGTGTGTTTATACTCCGTCAAAAAAAAAAAAAAGTATTTTTTTATTTTTGCTCGATGACGTCATCCAAGTGTTACGCTGTCGCCGGTAGCGATCCTGGCGGCGTCCCAGCAGCGGCCTTGGTAGATGCGGCAGACGCCTGTTCTGCTGTAAGTTGCTCTCCGGCTTGACAGTCCACGGAAGCTATATACTGCAGCCAGGAGCTGGGACTCGGCGACGACAGCGCGCCACTCGCGTTCGCTCGTGCTTTTCGCCGGAACTCCTACGTCGCACCGCGAGGATCGCGACATCCTACAGTGTGATAGTCCGGCTTTCGTGACGTCATTTGTTGCCACTTCGGGACCAGTTTCGGTGCGTGGCCAGAAAAGGACCCTAAACGCACGAGTCCGAGACGTCTTTCACAGGCACCGTAGCGGTATACATACGGTGTCAAAAGGATCAGGCGATAGCGTTTGCTCTGTCGTGAACTGTTTTAGCATTTCAGGAAGGCGGAAAACCTTCTCCTGCGATTTCAGGTAAAGCCTCAGATAACTAGCCATATAGGTACCAAGATGGCGGAGGTGTTGTTACTCTATAGGGTGTAGCTTATTTAGTGGTTCTACATCTATCCAACGGACGGTGACGACGACGATGATAAGGATGACGTGAACGAAATGGTGGCCGGCATCTATGCGGCATCGCATGCGCGTCTTTGCGGAAAATTGCACCGCGAACAAGACGGCCTTTAAACTCGCTACTGAATCAACTGGCCGCGAAGACAGCGCGAGTAATGAACACGCTCGTGACAAACGATGCGTCGTGATCGGCTCGCGCGTAAATTGTTTCCGCGTTCGCGGGATGCCTAACGAGCAAGAGAAAAGATCGCTAGGCCTAATGAGCAGCAGACGTACGGCCCGTTGCGAGTGTGAGGAAATTGAAGCGCGCGTGGCGTCACTGGGTAAACAAACAGGTTGAGGCTCGTGTATTAAAAACTGAAAGTTCGACGCCAGTTCTCGTTTGTAAAGTCCCATATAACCATCTTCTAATTAATTTACGCTCGCAAGCAAAAAACAGTGCTGCGCTCAAACGCCCGTTAAAAAAAAAAAAAAAAAAAAACAGAGGCAGATAATTGCGCGTGCGTGATTTGTCGGTGTTTCTTCTCTCTCGATCGTGTTTTTGGCTTTCTTGGTTTGTTCGTCTTGAGTAGCGGCTTTAACGAATTTTCTTTTTCCTGTATGGAGAAACGCGTCTAAAATTCCGGGTTCATCATATTGCGCGCGGCGAGCATTCGAATAAGAATTTTTTGTCTGCATTCTGCAAGCATTAGGAGTTTCCTCGCGGCCTGGATCTTTGCGTACAGAAAAATATCGCGTCACGAAAGAGAAGGCAAAAGAAAAAAAGGCAAACATGCTTTACAAAAAGGATAAAAAAAAAAAAAGCTTTAGCCTGCACGTCCTAGCCGCGTATTGCTTTTTCATCTCGTCCCGGAAGACATTCTTCTAACCTTCCGCCGCTCATCGCCTAAACCGCGCAAAATCGTAGTTCAGGGAATGAATATGTCGGTGATGAAACTGTCGAAGCAAGTGGCTAAACAATTCCCCTGGAGATATATACCTCTTCATTTTTTGCATTCTAGGGAATCTGGGTTGATGCGCAATATGTCCGTATTATCTTGTTTTCCGTCATCTGCACTATGTATATGTAGGTCGCTGCATCGCTCAAAACAACTGTAAACCATCACATGTTTGGCAATCCAGACGGCTTTTTCCGCGCGTCGCCTCCGTCCTTCCCGCCTTTTTTTTTTTCCCCCGCGCTTTTGGCACCGCCCTTGTTTTTTTGGTTTTTTTTTTGCCTATTTGGATATTCTTCGCGGCATTCCACCAGCGTACTCGAATCGAGACAGCCTCGCGAACAATGGTCGGAAAAGTCTGCTGCGCACACTCTACAACTCACTCAAGTTGACCTTCCGTATAGGATTAGTGCTATCCAAATGCGACATTACCCCCAGAAAGACAAAGGAATGAGTTTTTTCTTTTACCACAGAGATCCGTGTGCGCAAACGTAACGAGGCGTTTGTGCGTGTGTGTGTATTTCTTGTGTGATGCGGTTTGTAAACATTTCGAAGAAGTGGGCGTCGCAGACCAACCTCAACCGGTCTGTATTGATTATTTTTCTTCCGACGGTTTGACCGGACTTTGCAGACACATCGATCATTCTTTCTGCTCCGCCTCTGGCAATGTGTTACTCTGCCGTCATAAAAAGAAATAAGGAAGCACTGCGAGACCAATCATTCGAACGTTCCTCCTCGCCTTCTGGCTGCGCTGGCTTGCGGCCTTAGCTCGGACAAGAGGAGTGCTTGGTCGGCTTTTCAAAGGCAGCAACTTAGAAAGGGCTATAAGGTGCAAAATTAGGTAAAGAAAAGGTACACTTTGGGGCGGGAATCGTATTTGATCTAACACGATAGGCCGGAATAAGTAACACTAGGTGCACAAAAGGCTGTCCTTATAAAAGAACTGGCATACTTACTCAAAGCGGAGAGATGAAGATACATGCTTTGTTTCTTACGTCAAAGCCTCTCGCACCCCTACTGCAGGCAAGAGTACAATTTCAATGGCGGATGTAAGAATGGTGCGTAACATGTACTCAGATTGGAAGTGTTCCAGAACTACCCGATCGGTTTTTCCCAGTGTATTCACTCGTACGCATGGTGCCCAAACCATGCATGCAAACTTCTATACAGTGGGCGACGCAGCGCGGTCATGTAGTAAACGCGAAATTTGGTCGCCTTGGATGATGTTCCATACAAACATATTTCTTTACACTATAGTAGTCCTGATTGTAGCAGGCGGCTTAGGAAAAATCGCGATAGCTATAGCTGGTGTCAGATTAAAGGGATGCTGAACCGAAATCTGAATTCCACAAGACACGGCGGTAAAAGCGTGCAGCGGGATGCTACAAACACCAAAACATCACTCATACAGCGATATCTCGAACGAATGACCGCATTTTCTAAAAAAAAAAAAAGAGGCTCATTTGACAGAAATGTTTACGTCATGTTTCTCCGAGAAGGAGAGGGAACGACCTTGCGTCTTCTCCGCCTCGCCGCCTTGAGGGGGCGAAGCGAAGAGAGGAGGAAACGAGATATCTTGACGTCACGCCCCTCGTCAGCCTCGTTCGATCTCGACCTCTCTTTCCAAAAATACGAGTAGTGTTGTAGGGATTGTAGCGTCCCGCCTACAGCTCCTGCATCAGGCACGTACCCAGGGGGGGGGGGGGGGGGCATGCCCCCCCCCCCGAAATCTTTCATTTCGCTGGGACCTCCTCTCCTTCCTCCCCCTCATACAGCATTTTGCCATGGGCGGCCCCCCCCCCCCCCCCCCCCCCCGAAACAAAATCCAGGCTACGTGCCTGTCCTGCATTGTCTTCTGAAATCCAAATTTCGGTTCACCATCCCTTCAAGAATTCAGGGGAAGCTCTTCCCAGCTTTTTTTTCAGTTTAGTTGAGCGGACGCTGGAGAGGAGGTCGCCTCTTCCCTGGCGTGGGAAGTGGAAAGAGGTGGGAGGAGCTTTCCCTGAACTCTACCTGTCACCGACATGCCACCCGTGTCCCACATTACTTGCGGATTTCGACATAGTTCTGTCCTAAGTGAATTGGCCTCTTGTCTTCTTTCATCATAGTTTGTTCCGACATCATGTTGTGTCCCTCAGTCTGATGTAGTCTACTATCCAAGCATATCGTTCCATTGGCTCAAAGGACTTTGCTTTGCTGAAAACACACACACACACAGACAGGCAGATAAATGTAACGACCGCCTGACTCATCGGTATGACGAACGACATGCGTCTGGGGCCTGTATGATTTTTATCGTGCATGGTTTAAAACAAAGGTGTTTAACTTGCCCGATAATGCGGCCCCTTCCGCGGTATAGGCAACTTGGCGAGTAATCTCCGTAGTGCCGACTTACTCGTTGGGGACACGCGGTTAGCTCCTGTGCACGCACTGAACCCGGAAGGAACCCGGGGCTTGTTGTATTGGCGAGGAGATCGAAGCTCTTTCCGTTTGTTCTCTATACAGCTCGGTCTTTACCCGACACGCAAGGCCTGTTGTTTGGATCTTTTTTACAGCGGAGCTGTTAATTGGGCTAGGTCCCCCAGGACCGTGTCCGGTATGTCGACACAAACCTACCTGCCGTCGCTCGTAAATGGCGCCAACCTTTCCAGCTATAATAGAAGAATGGATAGATGGGCGCGTTGGTGAGAATTCATCGTAGGAAACAGCGCAAAAAACAGACGACGACGAAGAAAAAGCACACAGTGTATCGAGTACAGCTCCGCTGGTCTTCCTTCTTCACGAAAGTGGAAAGGCTGAACGTTTTATTTCTTATGTCATTAATTTTGGTTGAGCAGGTCACAGATAGGACTCAAGTGCCGTGTAATTTTTCGAATATAATGCAGTTAAATGCAATGGTGCAAGCGAGCTGGACAAGAATGACGAAAATAATCCCTGGAAAAGGGGAACAAGAGGGACAAAGGACAAACACAAACACAGTAACCTAGCTGTGTTTGGAGATTTGTGTTTGTCCTTTGTCCTTCTTGTTCCCCTTCTCTAGGGATTATTTTCGTCATCATTGTTCGACTCTTGTTCAATCGATGCTTCACTGATTAAACGCGAGTGGTGTGTAAGCACTGCGCCCGACGGTGGCGCTGCTGTCGGCTCATGCGCAAAGCCTTCACGCTGATCTGGTTCCTGCACAGTGCCTGGTGTGGGCGAACCCGGGCTCGTTTGTAAACATCACTTTTCTCTGTACCTACATTTGCCGGCGCTGCGCCGTTCCCGTCCAGTTATAAACATTGGCGTCAGGGTCACGCGGAGGTGTCGAAGAATCGGCCCCGATTTAGCCGCAGGATGGATATCTCTCGGCTTCCTTTGCCCGAGAGAAACACTCGATAAGGTCGGGCGACACATCGAACAGCTATCCTCTTTACCCATGGATAAAGCCCAGCGTCGTCTCGTCGGCGCCAGTTGGAGGTCGAATTAAACCGCCGTGCCGTCTCAATAATTAAAGAAAAAAACGTTCTTGTTTTGTTAGCTTGTTAGGCACGTATATGGCGGCATTGCTGAACACTTGGTCTGTCGTTGTAGTACATGCATCGATTTTGTTTTAATCGTTGCGTATTTATGTAAAACCTCCCAACCTCGGAGACGCGTTTTTCTTTCCTTCTACATACGCTGTGTTGCAGCTTAAGAAAAGCAGGATGAGCTCTCCCCGCAAAAACCCTCTACTCTTTCGACTTTAGCAGAGCGAACGTTGGAGAAGAGGTGGGGTACCACTCGCCCCTTCGTAGGACTCGCTCGCTAAAGTGGAGAGGCTGGAGGGCTTTGCGGGGAGGAGCTTGTGCTTTTCTTGCGTGCATAAGGCGGGGTGAAGTCGGGGTGTCATGATTTCCCGCATTCGTGAGAATCAGGATGCTCGCGTAAAGCCTCGCGGTTCGAGTCATAAGGTCAACCGGTCCCCCGATTGTCAGACGCAAACGATTGTCACACGGAAACGACCCAGAAACACACACAGTGTGTGTTTCTGGGCCGATTACGCGTGTCCGCGTTATCGGCTAATGCTTACCGACGAGTTTCTTAGTCGGTAGAAGTCAGATAGGTCAGTGACCTACTTGAAACGCTCGTGTACTCCGTTTTCCCTTACGATGAACCGCTGTGGACGCCACGAGCCATTCCAGCCAATCCAGCGCCCTGAATGTATCACGTGATTGCGCTCCCAGTGCATCGCCGTAGATCACGTGAAGATCGCTGAAGATCACGTGACACCTACACGGCATTAAATTAGCGTCGATGGGTCGAAGCGTTTGCATCGGTCCGCCGTCAGGTGAAACGGATTTCGTTTGAACTACTCTCTCCACGGGTAGTTGGTGCTTACGCTATTTTCTCGCAAAATTTCGCGGAAGGTGGTCACGTGATGACGTCACATGACCACGTAACCCATGGTGGCAGCCAGCCACGTGATGGTCGTACGCCCGTGTTATGTTTTCATTATCACTCTTCATTGACCAAACAGCAGGGCGCATGTGGTGCCCACGTCTTTGGTCGTTAAATAAATACGTTTCAATGAATGAGTTATCACTCTTCGTGACGCTCAAGACATAGAAAGCAGACAATAAAATAAAAGAAAGAAGATCAAGGTTCTTCTCTAGCACGTATGGTTCTGAGCCGCACGATCGGACGAGACCAGTATGACACGTCTGCGAAACGAGATTGAAAAACAGAAGAGGAAAGTGCAGAAATAGAATATCTCGCCTCGGCATTTGGCTAAACCTGAGCCGGTTGGGTCTGGCTAGCGTCGGCGGGAATTGAAGCGGCTCGACGTGCATCCTGTTGCCGCCCGTCGTAAACAGGGAGCATGCCGATGCCTGGAGTCGGACAGCGGTTCCTGACGCGAGATGCCTTTTGTTATTCGCACACAGGTATAGGGAGGCTTTCGAGCCACGCCCTCGGGCATTTATCGACTGTCCTCCGGAGCTAAAAACAAATGCGCCCGAACCTTGTCGTTCCCGACCCTGTGTGCTTTCTTGGTAGTTCAGTCAGAACGAGATTGGTTTCTTTGCATGTGTTCAGGGGCGTCCCACGCATGAATAGCTTTCCTCTGCTCGGGAGAGTGACGCTAAATACCGCTAGCGAGAAAATGACGTGTTACACTTTTGTGTCGCGATTTTTGGGGGACTTTTTTTTTTTCTCATGTAACGTTAGTTTTGCACGCATTTCGTGCAAAAACAATTCGGCGCGCTTGGGAGCTTTTGCTGCTCCTGATACAGTGGAATATGACGTTTCAACCACTTTCAGTAATTTCTGAATGTTTCCGAGCGCCTGTCACGTGACGATAGCCCGGGAAGGGGCACTGTACGTCGCAAAATCAACAAGTAACCGGGCAATTCGTTATATTCCGTTTCATCTTTTGGTCTACAGCAGAGGGTCACGTGATTCAAATTTCACGGCGCTGGGTTGGCTGCAGACGAATCGTATCATCCGCCGCGGTCCATCTACGAGAATGGCGCAGCGGCGGCCTCCTTCAAGGCCGCCTTCCGGAACCCGACCACTCCAGCTTCGGGTGCCGGAAGTTTCGCCGAGTCGCGCTCCAACGCGTCTCGGAGCGAGGGCGCCGGTCGAGCGAACGGAGAACGTCGGAGCTGGGCGTTGCCGCGTCAAGAGATGCCCCCGAGAAACAATGAAAGGGCGCTTCCAGCGTAAAACATTCCAGCTACCCGTACTACGAGGCGAGGAGGCTGCAGCCGGCTAACGGACGCCAGGTTTTGCGCTCTGTTTTCCGCTAATAGCTTCCTTTTTTTTTTTTTTTTTTCACCGCGGCCGTTTCGACGCGAGCGGTCGGCGCGCAGTGACCTGCACTCAGAAGTGCGTCGTTCTGCTTGCAGACGACGCTAGGAGCCATCGAAGCTATGCCCCGAGAATCCGAGGGAGAGGAGGAAACGAGAGCGCGTGAGGACGTCATGAACGCCGAGCTCTGGTTGGACCGATTAGTGGGTAGGCCTTTGCTCCACTGCACTCGCCGAACGCGTGAGAACGCGAAACGCCGGCGTCCGGTGTTTGGCGTTCGCGGTCGAACTCGTACGGCGAGTGCGGCGAAGAGAAAGCCAGCTATAGCTTTAGGTCTACACACTATTCATTCCAGTTCACGGCGCTTGATTGGCTGGGTTTGCTCGTAGCGTCCGCTGAGTTTTATATGCATATTTGCGCATCACACCTTTGATCATACCAATAGCTGCTTTCTGCGCGCTGCCATCTTTGTCTGCTGAGCTGTACATTGAACGCGTTCGGGGCATGCGCAGTATAGCTCTTTTTGGCCGACTATCGTACGCCGCGCACGCGTTCACAACCAAGTGACTCGGCATCTTTCATTTGGGGTAATGAGCGCTGGAAAAGTGTACTATTGTATTACCTGTTGGCTTCCGTATAGACGCTTTCAGCGCGCGCCAGATTGAGCCGCCATAGCCGACCCTCTCTTGTCTTCCGAGAGGCCGAGCCACTGAAGCGGGTGTTGACGAGTCTCCACAAGGGCCTATGCTGGGGTAAGGACATAGTAACACTTAAAATGGCAATAACCTGTCCTGCTGTCGTAATGATGAAGTGGAACGAAGAGGGAACTGAAGGTCGGTTATGGCGGCGTCCATGCACAGCTGCCTGAAAGCGTATATAGAAAGATACTGCCAAACACTCCACAACCATATCTTTATTGTCTCTCTTTCTAATCATTCCTTCCAAAACATTTGAAGATCTAGGCTAGAACGTAAACTGTTGGATGTAAAAAAGAAAAGAAGAGGCTCGTGTAGATTAACTTACGGACATAAAATGCCTTGAGACGTAGAAACACAAGTAAGGTTCGAGAGCATAAGGACTCGCAAAAGCACCTTGGTTTCGCCTAAGGATCCAGCGAATGCGTGTTGATGACAATGAAACGTGTAATATACAAAACAATCGAGGTAGAAAATAACTAATTAAAAAAAGAAAAACAAAAACCCACAATGGCCACTTTGTCAGCTGCGCCTTTGTTTACAGCGCCACCTGTGGCGCGTGACGATAACATTCCTCCTCCTGCTCTCTTAATCGCTACCTTTGTGCTGCTTTGTCCGCTCAATAAGGCGTAAAGACTCTTAATACTCCGTTTCTGCGCTGGTTTCCCTAGCAACCGTGCCTTGCAGGAAGAGGAAAACGCTTCGTTCTGGCTCGAGTTGAGCAAACACCATTCGCGTCATCGCGTGCCGAAATCGGTCTCGTTTTTCCGCGAGGCAGCAGCGGCGCGCTTGAGTGCCTCACCGGCTCGCTTTCTTCCCGCGCATGTAGCCGTATTTTTAGAGACTAATTGCTCCGCTGCTGGCGTGAACGCGCGGGCCTATAACGCAAGGCGGCCTTGAGCTTTCGCCTCAACACCTCTACACAGCCGGGCCGTGGCGTCCGTAGACGGTGTATGCGATAGCTAAATACCGATCTTGATTGTTTTCGCATCTCTTGTGTCAGCTTTGTCCCCGCGGCGGCCAGTACCAAATGGGCTTTCAGTGCTTTGTAGGTCGTGACTATACTCGGTTTCACCTTATGATGTACCGCAAGAAAGGCTACAGGCGCGAGCTCCTTGCTCTAGGGCACATTACGGCGGCACAAGCTCTCGTGCATTAAGGGCAGCTGGCAACGCTATGAGCTCGCGCTTCTAGCCTTCGCTGCGGTACAACATAAGGTGAAACGGAGTATAGTCATGTCGCGAACTTTTGTCGAGCCTGGTTCGCCGAACTTTTGACCTTCCGGCAAGTTTCGACGATGTTCGACTCGTGAACGGTAAAGGCCCTCCGAACGAACTCATTTTAAAAAATCGGCACACGCGTGCCCATCGGCGCGTGCAGGTTCGCCGATTCTTGAAATGACTTCGTTCTTAGGGCCATTTGGTGTTCAAAGGGTCGAAGGTTCGGCTAGCCAATCAAACGTCAGATGAAACCGTGGTCGTAATACAGCGGTATTACCCAACTCACAAAAGAATGTCAAATTTGGGGTGAAAGAAATATGCGGTATAGTTTATTCTATATTTTAGAAAATGATCACCGGCGTTTCGCGCCATGTAAAACGTTGTAAAAGACGTCAGCTTGTTCCGCGGATTCGCACAATAGTCTAACCTCAATCGAACTTTCGTCGAACCTCCGCAGCTCTGCGACATCCCTGTGTACGTCGTGACGTCTTCGTCCCCCGTCCAAGCGCCGAAAATAAAAGTAATAGCCAGGTAATTACCCCCACTGTGTGGCGCGCAGCCGATGGAGTCACGACGTGATCGATCCTGCGATAATTACTTGTGTAACTTTCTACTCGGGGGGGGGGGGGGGGGGGGGGGTTTCAAGTACGGATATAGATGTGGCTAGGGTGCCTAGTTTACAGAGTGCTCCCAGTTGCTTGCTCGCTCGAAGTCTCGTGCGCGAGAACGCGACGCATGCGCACTTGCGCGACCAGTCGTCGCAGGAGGCGTCCGCCATTACATTGCAAATGCTGTCCCTGGCTCGAGTTGGCCCCTCTCTTACATATAGAGGCTCTCTAGAAGTGGCTCTCAGAAAGCGCGCCGCACAGAGCCGTCGCAGAAGCAAGCGGAAGGCTATTTTCTCCGGAGTGATGATTACGCGGACACGACTGTGCGATTCGAGTGCCGCCACGTAAGTCCATTGTGACAACGACACACTTTGCCCGTCGTTAGGGTGCGCATGGGCGGAGCCGTCGTCTTTTGTGCTGTCTGCCATTTCGGCAGTTTCCGAGTTCGCTTACGAGAGTTTAAAGGTTTTGATGTGATGTTTCAAGGTCTGTTTCTTGGATCTACCGTCATGTTTATAGTCGGCGTCGGGAATGTCGCAAGTTTACGGAAAATCGCGTTTTTTGGCGTCCGGGCGCCTTAAAAAAGAGATGTGTAAAAAAATAAAATAAAACTATCTTCTAAGGTTTGGCAAATATAGGCAGCGAAGTGATATGGGTGCGCATTGCCTATTGTTGAGACAAATGAGATGACTGTTACATAACGTCTCCCGACTTTCGACAAATGATCGCTAACTCTCTTTATCTCTCTCTCTCTCTCTCTCTCTCTCTCTCTCTCTCTGTTTTGTTTTTCTCGTAAACAAAACAGAGAGAGAGAGAGAGTGCTTTGTAGGTCGTGACTGTAACTTAATGTAATCAAATGAATTTTGTTTTAGGGCAGGATTAACATTGTTTACTCTGAAGATTGTTAATTCCAACTTTCTTTTTCGGAATGTGAGTGACACTCACGTCACAAACCTGCAAAAAAAAAAAAAAAAAAAGAAAGAAAAGCAGCATATTTTGTATACATACAGGGTGTCACAAAAAAAAGTTTACAGGGTTTTTTTACCGCAAAAATAAACTAGGCATCGCCGAACGCTCATTGTCCACCCAAAGGTAGCGCTAGAGGTCACAACCAGATGCCAAAGTTTCAGCCCGATCTGATACCTTATTCAAACGTAATGTGATTTTCTGAAAATTTCAATGGAAAAATGGAGCCCATTTTTGCCCGTTTTCGGTTTCTGGTGCTATAGAGCCCCATGTATTCGAAAACTCCGTCGGCCGCCATTTTCCCATTGAAATTTTCGGAAAATCACTTATAACTTTTGAATAAGGTATCGGATGGGGCTGAAACTTTGGCATCTGGTTGTGACCTCTAGCGCTACCTTTGGGCGGAGAATGAGCGTTCGGCGATGCCTAGTTTATTTTTGCGGTAAAAAAAAAAAAAAAGTGTACGTTTTTTTGTCACACCCTTTAGATCCTGCGTTTTGCAGCTCAGCCTAGCCACTTGCGAAATTTACTGCGACGTACTCTGTGTTCTTGGCGTTGACGTCGCATGATTCATTCGTTACTGGCTCTGGACTACAATTTCCCTTTGTCAGAGGAAAATACGTAGACGAGCGGGGCTTTAGACGTCCGTCCGCGCGTGAGCGGGATTTTTGCTTTCTTTGCTGCGGAAAAAGTGTGGAAATAGACATTTCTTTTTTAATCCTTCCTCGGGGAGTTCCCTGATTGTATTCCACGGGGTTCAGGGGGACGGAAATATATCATTAGGGAAACGTGAAAATAAAGATGATGAGTTTTCGAGTGCAGCCAGGGTGTCGGGTTCCTCGGCCTCGCCTTGCGATTATTTTGGTGAACCTTGCGATTCACTGATGTACGAGGTCAACCGTGTGAACAACAACTTGCGTTGCAGCACCGAGCAGCGAGCAAAACTGAATAGAAAAAACACTCCTATAGATACCATTTCCTTAAAACACCCAAGAAATGGTAAACTTACACCAGCTCGCCTGCGTGCGCCATCACTGTGTAAACACCTATGGATATCCCGGACGACTTCATCCGTTCTTGAAGAGGTGTCACAGTGTATGTTCGGTAAAATTCTCCCCTCAGCTCGGGGAAAGATAGACGCATTAGCTTCATAAACAGCGAGGTGCAGAACACGAATATGCCTACTTAAACCTGTCTCTCGTGTGTCGCCTGTCGACACTTCCGCGGCTTCTAATCAGCGCATGCGATCGGGACCGGTAACAGATTTAAATGGGTACATCTAAATGACATGCTCGCCTTTTATCCTCCGCAAGTGTGATTGCTTGGTGTTGGCCCCACGCTATAATCATTCTCCGTTGACGCCCTGGCAATAGGGAAAGAAAACGCTCCCAAAGTGCCGACGACGTTGTACCCGATACCACGTATACGATGGCCTACAAAGTGAGTCGATTTGTATCCAAATAATTGCGACGGTAATAGATGATAGCCTTAATTTTGTATCTGGGCTCGTGGCAGGCGGGGTGCCTGCCTGTGTCACGATACTTTTGGTAGTCGTATCGCCTCACGTACGCATTGCCTGTTTCGTTTTATTTCGAAATGATTAGCCAAGTCGGAGAGGTTCTTCTCTCACTCCCTTTCGTACACAGATGCATGCAAACAAAGATACAAGCAGACGCGCACTCGGATCAACACACACCTTTTTTCTGTTGTAGATGAAAACATTGACGGCTGGTAGAATTTTACTGGTATTTACCTGCCGCATTTGGGTGTTTCGTAAGTTTATTATCCTTCGAGTTCGGTGGTGTTTTTTCGCTCTTCAATTTTTACCACAGATTCGTCTGTTTGTTTTTCTCGAAAAAAGGGGGTGGGGGTGATTTTGTGTATTTTCGGTATTTGACGAAAAGTCGGCGCTTATTGGGGAATATGGTGAAGGACTGCTGTGGATTGCCCAACCTCCATGAAACGTGAGCCTGGCCCGAATACTTGGAAAACGTCCTTGTGCCGAAAATGATAAAACAAAAAAAAAGATAAAAAATTAAAGCATCATTTTTGCGAACAGTTCTGTGCGGCCCAAACCGTGTTTCGCGTCAACGCAAAAATAATGCTCTACAAAAATATTTCTTCCTGCGAAGCTTGGGTCTTTTTTTATCATCAATGTTACCTGTCTGTTTTTTCTTAGCTAGATTCTAGAGGGTTACTTTTCGGGTTTTTTTCTGCATATGCCGAAAACACGGAACCCTGATTATAACATCCTTCAGAACTGGTGGTGTTTGGCTTTGACATTAGTCCCGAGGGCTACTGATTCTCATCCACGTACTTCTAAACTCTGAAGTCTATAGAAGCGCGTGAAAGCAGTCTAACTTCGAGACATAAAGTCTGGACCTCCGTAGAGGTGTACTTTCATCTCTTTTTTTTTTAATTATTATTATTGCTGTTTTGGAAGTTGCGAGTCTACCGCTTGCTGTTCACTCATTACTGGTCGTGCATCTGTGACTGAGTCCCTCTGCCTCCTCTGGCCCCTGCAGGTCGCGGATGAAGAAGTCTGCCGCACCGGCGCCTCCTCGAAGTGTGGCCGGTGGCAGCGGCAGCGCCTGTTCCTTCTCCGGCCCGACCACCTCGAGGAGTTCGGCCTGCGTGCAACAGCCCCTGCCGCCGGCCACGGGCAGCGCCATCAACCGCTCGGTCAGCAACGACGACTGCGCCATCGATGACTTGCTCGAGGGCCGCATGGACCTCCGGCTCGTGCTTCCCGACGGCCGGGAGGTGCTCGTCAATGTGGAGCGAAGGTACGCTATCGTTCGAGGGAGTTTGAGGAGCGCTCAAGAACCCATAGCCTAAAGCCACTGAATAAGGTGCGCTTAGAGTGACGGCACCGCCATTTTGGTGCTTAGTGCAGAGCTGGCGCAGTAAGGGGTATTCACTGGGTGACATATATGAGAACGCTGTTTAGAGCGCGTGCTCGGAACGAGCTCACATGAACAAGCCGGCAATCTGGATGGTGTGGAATGCACGTTGCAAATGAGCTGTGGAAGCTCGCCATCGGCACGCGCTCAGCAGTCGCGCACACAGTTATGACCGCCAGTGAATACTCCCCAATTCGAAACTTTTAATCGCCAAGATGGCTGAAGGGCCGGGGAAGTGGCTCTAGTATAGAAATTTGAAAATGCAGTGTCTGGGCTCCGCCATCTTGCTGCTGGCGAGTGTAGATCTCATAGCCAAGCCCTGCTAAGGCGTACCCACGGTTGCCAGACTAGCACGCAACCAAAACGTTTTACACCTGTGGCCAGACTAGCTTTTGAAGCGTGGTTGCTTGCAAACGTGTATAGACATATGCAAGCACAGCCTCTGGGCGCCGCCATCTTCCTGCTGGCGTCTGTAGATTGTTTGATAGTCAAGCACCGCTAAGGCCTAACCACGCCAGACATCCAAACAAAGCATTTTTCATCCACTGTGGTCAAACTAGTGGACGCCGTCATCTTGCTACTGGCGTCTGTAGATCGTCTGATAGCCTTGCTCAGGCGTGCCCACTGTTGCCAGGGTGGCACCCAAAGTATTTTCCAGCCACGATGGTCAGACTGCTGTTGAAGTGCGACTGCTGGCAAACGTGTATACCGATATAAAAACGAAGACGGTGCCGACAACGTGCTGGGGCCGGGCACATGGGCGTGCCTGGTCGGGGGCCCCGTTTTCGCGTTTTTTCCTCTTCGAGAACAACTTTCGCGCACTGTTTTTTTCCTCGTCGTGGTCGACGTTCTGCTACTTGCCTCGATCGGTGCCGGCGGCGGGAGCGCGCGCGCGCGTCCAACACAAGACAGCAATTTTTGACAAAAAAAAAAAAAAAAAAAAGGTAAGGGACGTATAGCAAAAAACTCAAGTAATGGGCGCTTGGAAAGAAGCAGCGCTTGCTTGCCTACATGGTTCCTTTCCTCTTCGTAGAGTACCGATTGTTTTCTTTTTGTGTGGGGGAGGGGATGACATGCGGAGTGCAGGAGATCGTTGAGGTGCGGTACGTAAAAATTGTCGGGTGTTCTATATGTGAATCTAATGTTAGCTTCGAAGCACGATGCTGCATTTCTTTCATGGAGGACCTAGGCCAGTGGGTGGCGCGCATTCACGGAGACGTTGTTGGAATTGCGTATTGTGCTTGGTCGTTCAGCGTGAAGAAACACCTTTTAAGCCAGCTCCAAGTGCGATTGTGTGTATTTTGATTGGCGAGCAAGTTGGTAATCGAAGGCTACGTCCCTGTCCCTGTCTATGGCTCTGCCAGACGGAGGAGGCAACGAGGAAAATGACAGACAGCGCGCAAACATTTCAGAACTTAGTTTCTGTTCAAATTGGCCGGAGTGGATGTTGTGCTATAACATTTAGCCTTCCTCATTCAAACTTATTCTAGCATGAAGTATTCAATAACCAGCAGTCTCAATTGTAGTAAAAGAAAGATATTACAATGTATATTGTTTTTTTTTTTGCTATCTTCATGTGACCTGTTAGTTCGGTCGGAAAGTTTTGACTGAATTAAAACCTATCATTCCAGTTTCTTAACCAGTATTAATTGATTTCCCACCTAATCAATGCCAAATCAACGTGTGTGCCCTGCGTACACTTGATGCAGGGCTCTGACTTGATGTGTTCCACCTTTGCTCCCCTCCTCCGTAGTCTCCCTCGTTGTCCTCCTCGCCCTTTCCCTTTCTTAATGGTTTGATCTCCTCAATGCCCTCAATAAATTCTAAATGTTCATTAAACCCAGAACTGTGTTGTTGTTTTTTTTTGTTTCAGTGTATTAAATTTTAGCGAAACAACAATAACCCAAAGACAATAATAAAAAAAAGGGAAAATCCATATCTAAAATGAAACTGCAGATATACAGGATAATTGACTTCAATTGAAGCAAAACTAAAAATAAACAAATAAAACGGGGGTGAAAGACGAGTGCCGTCTTCACTGTGTACTTATCAGACCCGGCGGACATAAGATGAGAGGACAATCGTCACTGTAAGTTGAGTAATTAAATAAAATGCGTTAATTAACTTCTTTATGATTGGTTTTAGGGGTCATTTGCAATCGCAGTATTGACGATAATTACAGTTAGAGGCCAGACCAGATAAAAGAATGTGCAAAAATGTAATAGTCGTTTTAGATATTAATTGATGAATACAGTCACATTTTTTTTAGTACGATTTAGGAATTGCGCGCAAAAAGCACACAGCAAGCCCTGCCCACAATGACGCTTAAAAGAGTGACGTAGTCGCATCGTCGCTTATGTCGTGTCCGTACACAGCAAGGACACGCTGCCGAGATATTGATGGGCGCGCTTTTTGCGCGCAATTTTGGAATCGGGTGAAAAACGGTAAGAATTTACCAATTAATTTCTAAAAGCATTAATTTTTTAAAAAAATTGTCTGGCCTCTAATAGTATTTGCCGTCAACACTGCAATTGCAACATGATCTATAAAACCAATAATTAAAAGTTCATTAACGGATTTTAGTTCATTTGCCTGCTTACCATGACGAGTATCCCCTCATTAATGTCCACCTAGCCTGATAAATACACGGTGAAAATGGAACTCGTCTAACTCTCGCTCCCTTAATAAAAAAAAAGAACAAAAAAACATTGGAATTAAAATTAGACACCCTGTATGGTTGAGAAAACTATGTTGGGTCAGATTACCAGAGATATGGCTGTTTTAAATCAAGCCTTCATTCACTTATTTTCAAATGACCTTTATCCAAACAAATTTCCTTTCCAGTTTCATGGGGAATAGCACTGAAAACGCCACACTCGCTGCTCTTGTTAAACTTCTCAAATCCGACAGTTTTGTGAATCCAAATTATACAAGGGTCATTCCATGTCAAACGTCCCAGGCGTTGCGCTCGACCACCTTCGATTTCTAAAAAAAAAATTCATGGCCTTTTGCCGCATTGTCCGTAGCCATGCCCTAAAATATTTTTGACGAAAACAATTTTTTGACGGCGTGAGAGCGGTTTTAACTTTTCAAAATAGCATGAAACTAGGTCTCACTCTATAATTTATGAAAAGTCAACTTTTCTGAGACACCCAACAATATTTTTTTCTCAAATCTGCACGGCTTTCGACTTGCAATGTGGTTGGGCTTGTGCAGTGTTGTTTAATTTAAATATTTTTTTTTAAAACACCTTTTTTAAATTTTAACATTTTTGTTTTTTTATTAAAAATATCTAATTGCTCCGGGGACTCAATAGAACTTTTTACCGACTGCCCTGTAGGTATGTAATCTATAAAAAAATGTTTAAACCGCTCAATTAAATATCTCGCAGTAAAAAAAAAAAAAAATCCTGAAGTTGCCAAAAAGTGCGTTTCGGCGAATAAACAGCCGTTTATTTCACCCTGAGGTGGTCCAAGTAAAAATACAAAATATTGTGGGTTTGGAAGAACAGTCGATTGTCTTTTGATTCTGAAAGTTTACTAGTTATTTTTGTTTAAAGCGAGAAAACAATTTTTGAAGTTGAACTCTCGCACCACAACCCGGCGTCGCTTCTTAACGCCTCTTCGCCGCACAGCACGCCACCGGCGAGGATAGCTGACACGACTAGGTCCAAAGAAAGAACGGAGTTTACTGCCGCTTCCCCTTGTCCGTCTTTTCAGCTGCAAGGGAAGAAACGGCTGGCATCGTGTTGATAATCGGAGGTGCCGCCAGTGCGTAGCTATAGCAGGCACGTTGTGCCCTTTGTATCCGAGGGCGGCTCCTCACATGGATGGATGGATGGATGGATATGGCTATACCCTTTGTAACGGGCGGCAGCTTGCGCCGCCTAGCCTAACATTTTATCATCCCTTTCTTTTTTCTTTTTAATTTGTATAAATTTTGTTATAACACAACCCCCCCCCCCCTTTTTTTTAAGGTTGCTTATTTGCTTATTTTGCTGTATTTTTGCCTATTTTTATCTGTATTTTTTTTACCCCTCCCTAGATCTTTTCCACCAATCTTCCAATCTCCTCTTAGTTACCGCAATTCTTTCCCTATCCATTTGTCCATCCATGTTCGGAAAACCCAGCGCCCCTCCAAATCCGTAGTCATCCCCCCCAAGAGGGTGGAACGAAGCCCCGTGCACCTTTAAATTATGTGTTCTATCGTTTCCCTTTCGTGGTTACATATGTTGCATAAAGTGTCAATTTCCTGGAATTTAGCCCTATATGTTTTCGTTCTTAGCACCTCCGTTCTAGCTTCAATTAGTAATGAGCTCCCCAGTGAATTATCATACAACTGTTCCTTCTTTATTTCTTGTTTTTGTGCCCTGTATATGTTAAAGCTGATTTCCGCTGCATTCTCTCTTCCCACAATTTCCTCTCCGTTTCCTTTACTTCCTTTTCTACTGATAAACTCTGATCGGCCCCATCTCGTTGAATGTATTTAGATCCCAGCTTGCGGGTTTTGTTTGTCCACTTAGTGTTTAGACTTTTCATATATAGATACTTGTACACTTTCGCCGCCCACCGCATATCCTCGATTTCAGCTAGTCTTTGTTCAAATTTTACTTTACTGATCGCTTCTCTGCTCTCGAAAGATGCCCAATCCATATCCCCCTGTACTCCCTCATTTGGTGTATTCCCATGTGCCCCCAATGCCGACCTACCCACACTCCTTTGCTGTATCTCTAAACCTGCCTGGATTTCTGACCTCATACACAATACCGCATTCCCAAATGACAGTTCTGGCGCCATGACTCGCTTCCATACATCCCTAACGACTTCATATCTATTATAGTTCCATAGTGCCCTGTGTTTCATGATAGCTGAATCTCGTTTCCCCTTCTTTGTTACGATATCTTCATGGTCTTTTAGATACCGTCCTCCTTCACTTAACCATACAACCAGACAGGCACGTAGCCAGGATTTTGTTTGGGGGGGGGGGTCTCGCCCATGACAAAATGCTGTCTGAGGGGGAGGGGGGAGAGGAGGCCCCAGAAAAATTGAAGATTTCGGCGCATTCGTTAACACCACATCGCCTCGTCGTTTTACATTGCCTATTCACTGGGCTTTTGTGTTGCTGCTTAAATAGTGTCCTGACGTTGACACTAGAGAGTGATTGCGATATGTACGCAAGAAACAACAAGCTTGCTAGTGGATTCTCTGACCCGGCAGCGCTAAGCATTTGCTGATATCAAGACAGTGGAACACCACAGGAGGACACCGCCGCGCAAAACAGGCGAAATAGGAAAATTCATAAAGCAACAAGAGGGGAAAAAAAGCTCCTTCTCACCAAAATGTGCCCGACAACTCGAAGTCCTGCTGTCTACCTGAGTGCACAAACCGTGACACCGTCGCACGCTTCGCCAGGCTCGACGGTGGCGTGCTGTGCAGAGAAGGGGCGCAAGAAACGACGCCAGGTTGCGGCGCGAAAGCTCAACTTCAAAATGTTTTTTTTTTTCCTCTTTAGAACAAAATTATTTTATTTAAACTTTCAAGATTAAAAGGCAATAAACTCTTCTGTAAAAGTCACCATGTTTCGTATTTTTCATTGGGCCACCTCAAGGCAGAATTGACGGCTCTTGAAACGGCAAAACGCAATTTCGCACAAATTCAGTTGTTTTCCTGCATGATATTTAGTTGTACGGCCTGAAACATTTTTTTTTTTTCTGTGCAGTATACGTACAGGGCTGTCAATAATTTTTACACTCACCTGCAGCAACGAGATAGTTTGTAGCCAAACTATCAAAAATGCTAAAATTATTATATATTCCTTATTTTTTTAAATTGCTTCAAGGAAATCTTCATGATGCTTATTACATAGCAATCCAAATACCGTGTGGTTTTTAGGCAAAAATATTCCACCTTTCCATAAATATATCTTACTTCTCATGGAGAAGTAAGATATATTAAGGGGAAGTCCACGTCGCCTGACGCATTGAGAAGTCCACGTCAGCTGATGCCGCCCCTCGATTAGTCATCGCGTTTCGGAGTGCGAGGAACCGCCCTCGGATACAAAGGGCACAACGGGCCTGCTATGGCTACGCACGCACTGGCGGCACCTCCGATTATCAACACGACGCCCGCCGTTTCTTCCCTTGCAGCTGAAAAGACGGACAAGGGGAAGCGGCAGTAAATGGACCTTTTTCCAGTAAGCTTCTGCGCATGCGTACGCTCCCGCTGTCGCCATTTTCGCACGACACCGGGACGCGGTGCCCTGCGAAAATGGCGACGGCAACATTGTCTTCGCGCGTATTTGGTCTATTTTGACGCTTTGTTTTTTAGTATCTGTAGTATGGAGTATAAAAAGCACTGAAAACCGATACAACGGCACGATGCCAATGTGTTTTGAAGGGAGGATCCATCTTGGGCTGCTCTTCGATTGTAGTTCGCAGACAACTTCCCAGACGGCGCTCGTTACTTGAAAAAGGCAGGGGCCTTAGAAAAAGGTCCATTCCGTTCTCTCTTTGCACCTAATCGTGTCAGCTATCGTCGCCGGTGGCGTGCTGTGCGGCGAAGAGGCGTTAAGAAGCGACGCCGGGTTGTGGTGCGAGAGTTCAACTTCAAAAATTGTTTTCTCGCTTTAAACAAAAATTACTTGGATTAAACTTTCAGAATAAAAAGGCAATCGATTGTTCTTCCAAACCCAGCATATTTTGTATTTTTACTTGGACCACCTCAGGGTGAAATAAACGACTGTTTATGCGCCAAAACGCACTTTTTGGCAACTTCAGGATGTTTTTTTTACTGCGAGATATTTAATTGAGCGTTTTAAACATTTTTTTAATAAATTATATACCTAGAGGGCAGCCGGTAAAAAGTTCTATTAAGTCCCCGAAGCAATTAGATATTTTTTATTAAAATAGCAAAAAATGTTAAAATTAAAAAAGTGTTTTTAAAAGATATTTAAATTAAACAAAACTGCACAAGCCCAACCACATTGCAAGTCGAAAGCCGTGCAGATTTAAGAAAAAAATATTGTTGGGTGTTTCATAAAAAAGCTAATGTTTCATAAATTATGGAGTGATACCTAGTTTCACGCTGTTGTTTAAAAATAAAACCGCGCTGACGCCATCAAAAAAATTTTTTCGTAAAAAATATTTTAGGACATGGCTACGAACAGTGCGGCAAAAGGCCATGAATTTTTTTTTAATCGAAGGTGGTCGAGAGCGCAACGTCTGGGACGTTTGACATGGAATGACCCACAAACACTAGGTTTTTTTTTATTTTTTTTTACCACAATTACGTATGTTTTTGCATACCATCTGTGCGCATTTTGAACAAGTCGAATCAGCATTTCAATTCTGTCATTTGTAGGTTAACAGTAAAACCGTGGTGTTTAATTTTGTTTCGAACAGACTTATTTATATATATATATATATATCCGTAAGACATACACAAATGTGGTTTGTGCAGGCCAGGGGGACATTTTATGGGTCTTCACGACAAGTCAGATAATTAACTGAAATGTCTAAGTTACCTTCTTGATTAGCGAAAATAAACATATGGTTCTAGTTCGAAACTTGCTGAGCTACATGTAAAACCACTGCTGCACGAGTGGTTACTTTGGTGCACAGCCGCGTTTCCTACGTGCTTCAAGTCATTCTAAAAGTGATTGATTTCGTGGTTTTAGATGACGCTCAGCAAGTTTCTAATTGAAACCATGTGTTTATTTCCAATAATAAAAAGTTTGTTAAAAATGTTAGTCAATTACCCGACTTATCGTAAAGATTAGCCGCTCATATAATCTCCCCACGGCCTTATAATTCACATGCACGAATCGCATTGTGTATCTTTTACGGATTTGTTTCGTAATAAATCTTTTCGAACTAAAATCAAACACCTGTAAATAGCATAATGTATTCCTGTGCATTAATGTTAGTAAAAATCAAAAGCGCAAACACCAAGAAAAGAAGAGGGGACAGGACAGAGCGCTTACTCCAACTGAGTGTTCTACGATTTTGACGAACCTGTTTGTAAATTGTCCCATGGGCTTGTCTAATAAACGTTACCATTATTTGTAATGCCCGCATCTCATGTGTCCCTATGCCTTTAGTTTTGCAAAACTCGCCTGTGAGTACGCTCAGAGGCGAGTTTGTGAGTTTGTGAGCCCTGAAAACTTGTGGTGAATTCCACTCGTAGATCCGGAGAGCTTTCCGAAATCCACGAGGGAGGCAAAATTCCGCTCCGGGGGCCCGCTCCGAATCGACGAGGGGAAGATAAACTCGCATGTTTTGAACGCCCCCCCTTCCCCCCCCCCCCCCCCGTACCCCCCTCGGCCGTTCAAAATGGCCGCTGCTCGATCTTCACAAGCCCACCAACACCTCAGCCGACTGATCCTTCCGACGACCAGTGACAGCTGTCACTGCAAAGGTGCAGAAATAACACGCGACACAGGCCGGGCGAAACTGTAGGTGACATTCACTTGACGTCACTCGCTAGGTTCGCTGGCATCGCCCACCACGGTCGCCATCTTCGAGGTCTCTTTCTATCGCGGGTGTCGTCCGGCCGGACGTTTTGAGCGTGGTTTAGCAGCATTTTACAACTTTAAAGGGTCTTTTTGACCAAAACTAGGGGTTATTCTTATACTTTGGTGCTTTTGAAGCGCCGTAGGAGTATTTTTTGTGCGTTTTAGTTTGTTTTTATCGCTATCGGACTCGTTCACCGCGGCCGCGTTGTTCCCTCGGCTCCATGCAGCGCTCCGTGTCGCGCGCCGTGCCCACGGCGGTAGCTCTTTCAAGTACTGATTTTTCTACTTTGGGGCTTTTGTAGCACGGTGTGATTACTCTTTGTTTTATTTTGCTAGTTTCTTTATTGTTTTTCTCTAGCGGATTTTCTGCGCTACGGCCGTGTAACCGTGTTGTTCCATCGCCTCTTGTGTCGTACATACATAGTGGTGCCTTCGGTGTTCGTTCCTGTGCAGAAACATACCGTGCGACTCACAAAGTGCGCAGCTTATGAAAAATGCGGCGCATTTTTCATTAGCCCAAGCGATTTAAAAACCGCATGTAAGCGATTTGGCGAGCGGCGAGACAAGCGACGGCGACCCGCTTCGCTGCCGCTTTGCTGCCGCTCGGTCACTCGCGCGACAAGGCAAACCGCATAAAAGCGACGGGAGCACACGAACAAGGCGATGAGCGCTAAGTGTTCTAGAAATCCCCAAACCGAGCTACGCGACGAGCGACAGTGAAGGATGAACCGCATGTAAGCGATTTAGCGAGCGACGGCGACAGCGACGGGAGTCGGCGACGAGCGACGGAGATTTCTCACGGTCGGTCGTCGCGTCGCTCGGTTTTTGGATTTGTAGAAAACGTCGCTAATCGCCTTGGTTGCTTGCTCCCGTCCTTTTCAGGCGGTTTGCCTCGTCGCGCGAGTGACCGAGCGACAGCGAAGCGGGTGGTCGTCGCTCGTCTCGTCCCGTCGCTCGCTAAATTGCTTACATGCGGTTCAGCCTTTACACACGGTACTCGGCGTCAACAAGGAAACTAAAACGGCCCGCCCCCGAGATATACCTTTTTCTCTCTTTTGTTCAACGAAGCTTCTTCAACTATATGAAATTAGCACACACTACCAACGTACGACCGCGTACCCAAGCCAGTCAAACCGCGACCTCGAAGATGGCGGATCGACGGTGGCGCTCCCTGGCAAAATCGAACCTGCAGGCTCAGTGAATACCACCTATACGTACCACTGAGCCCATGTCACAAATAACGAGGAAGACGTCCGCGTTTGCCACCGTCGCATACCTTTCGAACGCCTCGAAGCGACGGGGCACGCACAGCGATTGCCGTCGGTGGAGTTCAGATTGCTGGTACGACTTTAATAAACACAGAGGTAACAAACCATCACTTGCACAATCGTTGCCTAATCTGTTCTTGCATTTTTTGCACGAGAAAACGCCGGTAGCATGCAGTGTAAAAAAGTAAACAATCAGTGGCGGCAAGATGAACTGGCATAACCTTTCGTCTGCCTCCTTCCGATTTTCTGTCTCTTTTTCTCCTTCTTCCTCTCACGATCACAGATGTCAGCGCTTTCGATTTGTCACGCTCCTGTCCCGGCTTTCCATCCCTTTTCTACACGAGGTAGAAGCGTTCGAGCCGTCACAATTCCGCGTAAACAACCGACGCATCCGAGCAGATCCAGCTCGACCGACTCGACTCCGTCGACGGCGCGGCCGGTCGCCGGCGGCCCACCGACCACGTCGCGCATGCGCCACCGCCGAACTAGAGGAAATGACGTAGCGCGCTCTGTCAACTTCCGCGAGGATCTCTAAAATCCCGCGGATCAAGTTCGGCGGAGTTGGAGGCACTCCACGGAGCGGGCACTGCCAGAGATCTATGAGCGGAAGATGACCAAGTCGAGCCAGATCTACGAGCGGAATATGCGCGCTCTAAATGGAGCGCTTTTGGAGCGCTCGATGTCTGCGAGTGGAATTCACCATTAGTTTGGGGGAATGAGTTAGAGCACGGGCATGAATTTGAGTAGGAGGCATATGTTTGAGCAGCGGGCACGAATTTGAGTGAGATGTAGGTTTGAGAAGTGGACGTGAATTTCGGGCATGACTTTGAGTGAGATATATGTGACCAGTGGGCATGAATTTCAGTGATAGGTGTGCGTTTGAGTGATGAATGTGAGTTTGAGTCAGGGCATGAATTTCAGTGATAGGTGAGAGTTTGAGTGATGAATGTGAGTTTGAGCAGTGGGTATGAGTTTGAGTCAGGGGGCATGAGTTTGGGGGATTGGTGTGGGTTTGAGTGAGGGGCATGAGTTTGAATGACAGATGTGAGTTTAGGTGAAGTATGTGAGTTTGCGAGGTGGGCATGAGTGAGTGAGTGATGGGCATGAGCTTGAGGGATCGGTTAGAGTTTCAGTGATGGATATGAGTCTGAGGCATGGGTTTGGGTTTGAGTGGGGCATGCGTTTGAGCAGTGAGTGTGAGTTTGAGTGATGGGTGTAAGTTAAGTGGTGGTGTGGGTTTGAGTGATGGGTGTAAATTTAGTGGTGGTGTGAGATTGAATGATTAGTGTGAGTTTGAGTGAGGGGCATGAGTTTGAGTGATGGGCATGAGTTCCAGCGAGTTCCACCTAAGATGCCGACCTCAACCCAGGACGCCTGTGATGGACCTGCTGGTTCAAGTGGCAACAGCACACAAGATCAACCCGAGCGGGCACCTGATACAGGTCCCTGCTGGGGAGAGGGGGGACCCCTTGACTTGCAAGCCCAACACCGCCATTGGCTCCCTGGACACTGGTCGCCTGCTGGTTGTGCCCAAGGCTGCACCGGGCGTGGCAGTCACCGACGCACCCCTCCTCCGGCACGTCTCGCAGCACGCCGGAAATCGCATCTCCAAGCTGCAGCCCTTTGAGGTGAGTATGGGATCGACGAACCACAGGCATTGAAGTTGCAGTAATTACCTGGAGCTGAGCTGGTTCGTTCCTTCGTTCAGCTGGCAAATTTCACAAGCAGTAATTACTGTGAAACGACCTCAACCACCCATCTCAGGGAGGTGTCTGAGCTAGAGATATCTACGGAAGGTTTCACCATTGCTGCAATCTCAGTAGTTGAGAAAAAAAAATCTATACCACCTTGAAGTTAAGCTTGTAACATAATTTGCTTACAATTACATTGCGGGTACTTTGCTGCAATCCAATAATTTAGCTAATCAATTTACAACTTGCGGGCATCTAACTCCAATTCCCTCAGACCCTGTTTCCGGATGAATATGACACTTAAATACTTCGCTCTCGGCAAAAGGGTTTATTCACTCACTCATTGCCTTGGGGGGTTTCGGGATCGGGGAACGGTCATCAGCGAGGCCGGGGGTAAAGTCCGCTGCCATAGCAGCTGCTCCAAGTCCCAGCGGTGGTCGTCCACACCGCGTCATGGGGACGTCGTCGTCCAGGTTCGCCGTCCGGTCCGTTCGTCGAGTCCGCCACCCGACGTCTTGCCCGCACTTTCCCCGCGCCTGCGTCCGTCTCCCGTCGATTCCGCGCCAGCGTCCTCGTCTCCCCGCCACCGCTGCGCGCTGTCCAAGCTGCCGTGCGAGAGAGAGCCTTCCTTTGTCCGGCTTCCCCTTTTCAAGCCTTCGCCCCTTTCTCTTGGGAAGCCAGTCGCGTTACGTCAGTTGGCTTAGGGGAGCGGTCCAGCCGGACCTTGTGCTGCGCGAGGTCACCGCCGCTCCCCCGAGGTATGACGTATCTCGGAGGCCGGAAATTGGGGCCCAGAGGGTCGGCGTGGGAGAAGGCAGCCAGATTTCCACAAACTGAACACTTCGACACTGAGTGCTGCATGTTCATATTATTACAGCTTCAAGGAGCACTGTGAGCAGTGTACAAACACAAAACTAAACCCTTATTATCTACACCACTTGAGTAAACAGTGGGCAGGCAGTCATAGCATGCATAGCCTGTAATGTCCTACAGTATCTTACAGTATTTTTGGTGTAACTAACTTCCTTCTTGTAAGTAACTATGCCTGCAATAAGACATATTGGTAAGCGTGTAACTTCATTCATAATTTTCTAAATATACTTCAGTCGAAGTAGCTGTAGCGGAGTTACCGTAATATCCCGAGTCATCGCCCATCCCCGAGTCATCGCCCACACCAATTTTTGGGCCAATATAGATTTCTAAAAAAACACCGAGTCATCGCCCACCCCTTCAAATACCCCAACGCGGACTCCGCGATCTGCAAACACTCATCCTACCCAAATGACGCGGCCGCGGACCTTACAGTTGGAGGACGTCCGTGACAAAGTAAAACGGAGAGAAAGGCCCTCTCTTTGCTTACGCATTTTTCGCGTGAGCGACTCCGAAGTGGTAGTGTATCCATGCGAAAAGAAAACAATGAAGATAACAAAATAAGTTTGTTTTGCTTACGAAAATGTCGATCCGCCAAAAAAAAAAGAATCGTAAAGATAACACGAGCATTAACCCAGTCAGAAATCGCGAGGTAAGCGTACGCCCCATATTTTGGGATGTAACCGCGGAGTGTAAGGTCGAAGTCTGTCTCCGCCGAAGTAAGGTCTTGCGCGAACCCCCTCGTTCTCCCCGCACGTCGCGACCGCGGTTGTGCAATGTTTTAGACAAAGCCAACAGGTAAATAAAGCTTTTCTGGAACGCCCTACACAGACGTTAGTAGAGCGTCCCAAACCCCCATTGATAGCACGCCGTGCACGGACGCACGCATGTACGCAAAAAACAAGGAAGTTGCGCAAGAGCTTGTGATTGACAAGGCGCCTGACTTGGCCCGACGCCAAAGTATTTGCCACGCGATCGCCGGCTTTTCCGCTTTCCCAGCATCGCTCTTCGTCGCTTCTTTGGTCCGCTCGCTCGCTCGCTCGTTGCGCCTGGTTGGTTTTTCTATTTTCTTGCAGAATTTTCTTTCTTTTCTTCTCTTTTTTTTTACTAACTAGGAGAACATAGTGGTGACGTGTTTTCACGGAACAAACGTTCGTGCTCTATGCAGATCGGTGGTGTTCCTAGCGCGTATGCAAGCAACGGACTTCACGGTAGTAAAACATTCTTTCGTGAGCATTTTTTCTATAAAACAATAAAACTAAATCGAGTTTTGAGTTTAATGTATCTGTTGCGTAGCAGCGCTAGATACAGAGAGAAAACTGGGCGGCTTTTTCCGCTTTTATTAACTTTTTGTGCTCACCCACCGAGACATGGCCCACCCCACTTTTTCTATGAATTTCAGGCGGCAGGGGGGTGGGCGATGACTCGGGATATTACGGTACTTCTAAAGGCTGACTTCTACAGCTTTGGAGGCAAATAAACATACCTCTCTTTGCTGGTTTTGCCAGGACTGCTTGCCGCTTTGGGGAGGGGGGGGGGATGATGATGATTCGGAATTTTTGTTATGGATATTCAGCTCAGAAAATGGGATGGGCGGTCTCTCGCAGGGGACGGGCGTTCAGGCGGGACTTTGCGGCCCATGTATCTTAATTTTATGAATAAAGTCAGGACAGAAAACATAGCATGTTTTCAGCTCCTCCTACCTTTGGGGAGACAGTTTTTGCTGCGACACGACACGAGTGCAGATATAGCAACTATGCTAATCAAAGCCGCTCTGCTGGCAAACTGATTTGGTATCAGATTACGGATTGAGAGCTCCGTGACTTGATTCCCGCCGGAAGACGAAAGTGTTTTTTTGAAAGCAAGGCCAGGTGTCTAGAGACCTGACCTTGCTATCATGTTCTGGTACCAAAATTTCAGAATGCTCTAGTCTTGGAAACAAGCCCTAAAACATATTCTCTGTTACAATTGTAAACACCTTAATCCTACATTTAATGACAGAGTTACGCAGATAGCAGTTTGCTCTGTCTGTTAGTTTTATCTCAGGTTGATTGCACATACACACACACATACATACCTAAATATTAACTGAGCAATAGTACCTGTGTGATATTTTGCTGCTAAATTTAGAGGGAAAACTTCCTTGCCACATTTAGCAGTTTGTGCTTTTTTTGTAATGAATGTCACACTCAAAAGGCCAAAACCAACCTTGTAACACGTTTTTTATTCTTAGTGCCGCAGCAAGGCTTGGAATAAAATCCTCGAAGAATTAAGACACCTTCCAACAGAGGTTCTCTAAGCCTTGGTTGACACGCTTGGATTGACGCACATATGGGAGATGGATGATGCTGACTCGCAGGCTTCCTATCTTTTACGCAGTACACCATAAAAATCTGGACAAGACAGAAAAGAACCACAGGACTTCTAACGTAGCATTCCGCTAAAGTAGTGCCTCTTTTGTCTTGTCCGCAGTTTTTGGAGTACCGTATTTACTTGCATAATGAACACACTTTTAGAGCGCAGCTTTTAGGCGCCCGTGTCCGTGTTTCGCGGCGCCCGTGTAACCGCGCTAAATTTAGCGTGAAAATTTATACTACATGTCCTCAACACCGCTTTAGTTTCCCTGCTAAATTTAGCAGGGAAAATGACGTCACATGACTTGGTATCACGTCACCTATGAACATATTCAGTTTCTCCTCTAGATTTAGCGGAAAAACTGATGTCACGTGACCTCAACAGCAAATTATTTTCCCCGCTAAATTTACCGGGGAATTGAATTGCTGTTGAGGTCATGTGGCATCAATTTTTCAGCTAGATTTAGCGGGGAAACTATGAGAGGAGGGGAGGCTATGGAGGAGGAGGAGGAGGAGGGGGAGGAGGAGGATGAGAGGGTATGCAGGGGGAGGAGGGGAGGGTATGGAGGAGGAGGAGAGGAAAGTGTGAATGAGGAGGAGGAGAGGAAGGTATAAAGGAGGAGGAGGAAAGGAGGCAGAGGAGGGTATGGAGGGGAGGGTATGGTGTAGGAGGAGGGGAAGTACTCCATACCCCCTTCTCCTCCTTCATACCCGCTAAATTTAGTTTCCCCGCTAAATTCAGCGGGGAAAATGATGTCGCATGACTTCATGTCACGTCGCCCATGAACAAATTCAGTGGGAGGAGGAAAGAGGAGGAGGAGTGGAGGGGAGGAGGTTGAGGAGGGAAGGGTATGGAGGAGGAGAAGGGACATACCCTCCCCTCCTCCTCCTCAAGAGCTGCACTCTAGTTTTGCATTACAGAGATTTGTAAACATCTTTCATTTTTTCCCCCCGAAAAATTACTTGGGGTGTGTGTTGATTATGCGGGGTAAACTTTTTGCAATTACACACTTTGCACAAATGTGATTTTAGGTGCCAATATGACATGGCAGTGTACTGTTGCACGTCTCCACTGATGGAGGCGCACCGACGGCTGGTCGTGGATGCGCCACAGTAACCATGCTCTATCAATTGCGAACCTTCTTTAGGCCACTTTCGGCGTGCCTTTTGTCGAAGAAAGAACACCCTACAAAGCTCACTCAGCACGGAAAGCGACGCAACCGTTCTTAGGTCTAACCACTTTTACGATTTTACTGTTTGAAAACAGACCACAGACGACGACATGTTTGTTGACGTCAATGCATCTGATGAACGAAGCATGTCCGGGCAATTCCCCGACCCCAGCTTTGTTAGGCGTGCGCGCCGCTCGATTTCACGGTCGATCACCTCCGCAACCATGCACTTGCAGCCATTACGAGAGCGGCTTGGCTTGGCTTGACTTTGCCTGGCCGCTTGGCGGCAAAAGAAAATTGGCTTGGTGGACTTGGTGGCTAGCTAAGTTGGACGCAGTTCAAGACTCGGGGAGCCGAAAAACAAAGGTGCATTCATTACGCGAGAAAATACGGTAGTATGTAGTTATTTATCGTGTGTATGTTCAGACAACGGGAAGTCAGTCAGGCCCGATGGGTGTAGATGCTGTAGATGAGAAATTTAGCCAGTGGAGTCTCACTGTTAGCCTGGGGGTCTTTGAAGTGCACCAGGCGGTAGGGAGACTCCACGACTGCACGCCTGTATGATGACCATCCAGATCGAAACTGGTAAGTTCGAGGGGAATTGAATCCAGGATTTAGGGCTTTGGTACAGCGAGTTTTCGCTCCGCGCTCTCCAAGTTGTGCCGTGCTAACACACTCGGCCAAAATACAAAAAACAGACAAGCCCAAATGGTTGTCTTGATCTCTTTCGTTGTTTTTTCCGCAGTCGACACTTCGGGTGCAGGTGCGTCTTCCACGCAACCAGCTGATGGTGGTGCGCCTGCCACTGAGCACCACTCTGGAGGAAGTGAGGCGAACGGCCTGCCTCGAAAAGAACCTGGACCCCGCCGGGTACCAGCTGGTGCGGCCCGGCATCCCTACGCAGCCGCTGGACCTGCACTGCTCCCTGCTCGAGTATGGGGCGTCCGAAGTGATGCTCCTCTCCAACCGAAGTAAGCGCTTTTTTGTACTAGCGCTAGTACTTGAACTGCCGTATTTACCGGGTATTCGGAAGAAAAGAGAATGGTGTTTTTTCTCACCTGAAGATATAAGATGTTTCACTATATCGCAAGATATAAGCGATTTTCTTAAATTTTCAGTGAGAAAATGGGGCGCATTTTTCGGTAGCAATCACCGTGCACCTCCATGTATCACGGGCTATGTTGGTCACCACTTCCTCATTCAAAATTTTCGAAAATTGCTTATATCTTTTGAATAGACAGATATCACCAGCCAGTTTCATTACGCCGCCGCTGCCGTAGTGCATCTAGGGTACTTAAGTCTTTTTGCACGTGGGACAACCTTGCTGAAGCACTGCGCTTTCAGAGCATGACACCTCACAAGCCATCTCGAGAACTGCCGCCTGCCTCCTCTGAACTAAAGTTATGGCGGCGCCATACATGCGCCGAACACTTGGTGAGATCGGTCTATTGGGTAACATCAAGTTCTAAAACTTTGTCATCTGGCCCCAACCTCTCACGCTGCATTGCGTGGAGACTGAGCATACGGTGGTGCCTATAGTTTATTTTTGTGGTGAGAAAAATGTGCACCTCTTTTCTTCCACACACCCAGTACTTTTCTGTGCAAATGCCTATAGCCCATGCATTTGGCAGTGGTATGCTAGCTACTCTAACCTATCCTTTTCTAACTGTTGACAGTGTTATTTTTCTTGTTACCTGATGTTAATTGGCTGCTTTGACCTTCCGCTCTAGCCTATGTGACTTGTGGAGGAGCTAAATGAATGACAAGGCACTGATAGTATTTGGGTCTGAAAAAGTTGTCTGACATTCATGGGCTTGGAGACTCGGTGCAGATTTTTTCTGCTCTTTTTCACGAAGCAATGATAGACTGTCTGCTTGCTTTGCGGCTTTTTAAAGCAGTAGCTTTGTAGGGCCAACCAACCTCAGGTGAAGCGTAAGCGTGAATAGTGTAGGTCGGTCAGTCCGTAACAGCTAAATGATCTTGAATAAAAAAATGAAAGCCGTTTAACACTCCCGGTAACGCCGAATTGGAGCGCAGCTCTTGAGGAGGAGGAGGGAAGGGTACTCAGGGGAGGGTATAGCCCTTCTCCTCCTCCTCCTCCCCTCATTCTTCAATGTCCTCCGGGAAGGGGGGGGGGGGGGGGTCGCGCGGTGCATTATGGGACATGTCCCATAATGCACCGCGCGAGCCCCCCCCCCTCCCCCCCGGTCACGTGACCCCGGGGGGAGGGGGGGGGGGCGGGGGCCTCGCCCGGTGCATTATGGGACATTTTCTATAATGCACCGCGCGGTTACGCCGACGGTGACGGCGACGCCGACGCCGCTCAAGCCGGAAACGGGCGCCTAAGAGCTGCGCTCTAAAACGGCAACCGGTGCCGGGGATGGAACCCCGGTCACCAGCATGGAAGCCGAGTATGCTGCTAACTGAGGTACGGACCCATCACGCAGGAATGGGAGGAGCAGAACCAGGTGGTGTAAGAAAGCGCGTGGAGCGAAGAGGTACGTGAAAGGGCAAGAAAGAGAGGAGCAGAAACGGGTGGTGTAGAAAAAGCGTGCGGAACGAGGAGGGGAAGGGGCAGGGAAGGACACTTTGCCTCTCTTGGTGACCCAGAAAATTCAGTGCAAAGGCTTTGTATCTAGGTGGTGCTGAAGGAAAGCATGCGCAGCATCACAAAAAGACAATGGTGTGACATATTCTGTTTCCATACAAAACCCTGCCATAGGCACCACCCGAACTAAGGGCACCATCCACCCTATTACCATATTTAAAGCGCATTTGACTGAATGACCAAACATGCAGCCAATTTCGTATGCACATGCTTTATTTACCAAGATATAGTTTTGCTTTTACTCTAGATTGGCCCCATTAAACTTTGGGCCCAGGAGGTTAAATATGTCGCCACAAAAGAGTAATTTTACCATTTCCTGGCATTTCTTATTTCTGCAACCAGTGTCGGATGCGTTTGTGTGTATGGCCACACCACCCCCTCCCCCCTTTGCAGAGTAAAAATAATGGTTTTGACACAGAACTATCTGTGGTTGTTTCAGTGCTGGCGGAGAACATCCAGAACTCGACAGCGGACCTACGCAGCTACTCGATGAACCAGGAAGGCAAGAGGCTCGTTCTGGGCCTGCCCTCCCACTCCAGGAGCAAAGGGGTGAGTGTGGATCTGGGCAGGACTCGTGGAATGCCATTGCAACACAAACTCTACATGCAGTGAAACCATCCTAGTTATTCATAGACTCCTGTGTCCCTTTCAACCACATGACATTTTTTGCTGTTTTTCTACTATGCATCCAGATTTTGTAGAAGGGTTAGCCACATGACAAAAGAAAGAAAAGAAAAGTTAATTGAAAATTCTCATGAACAAAGCTTGCACGTTTACTTCCTTCACACAGAATGGGGATAACTAATAATTGCAGCTTATAGAAACAAATCAAAGATGCAACAATGCAGAGAGATCACATGTATCTGCCTAATACTTGTGGCACCCCTTCAACTCAGAACTACCGACTAGGTGTTTCGTATGCTAGTTACTCCCCTGCAAGGTGCCAAGTACAATCGGCCACACCAGAGTCACTTTGTCACTGATGAAAAGTATGTGCCAAGGACAGTTGGGTCACAGCTATCAACGATGGCTGGCAATAAGTGACTATGTTCTGTTAAACCAGTGCATTGCATCATCCTCCATTGTAGGCATTAGCATGGAAGACCAAAGAAACTGCAATCTGCTCGAATTTCGAACACATCAACACTGTTCCAGCCAAGAGCAGTCAATAATTCTTTGGAGGGGACGTAGTATAGTCAACTACCACGACGGGTATTGACTATACTATAAAAACAAATCAATTCTTGTTTTTGAAAGGTAAAATCTACATACAGTAGACATATCTCTAAAAGATATACTTGGCTCGATAAAGCTACTTGTTTTAGGGGGTTGCATCTGCCGAATCTAAGGAATATACTGACCTTCTCGGAGCAGGTAGCTTTTTGAGACCAAATGTTATCTGTGTCTCTTTATCTATAAGCTGCCTTCTGTACATCACATACATTGGCATTCGGTGCACTGTATGGGAAAATAGGCAGCATGCTTTGGCTATGAAAGAAATTGGATCACATAGTTCTAGGTACTATTGCGTAGATGGCTAACCAGCCTCAAAAACGCTTGACTCATTATCAACATGTAAGCTGGCGGGAACAGTGTGGCAGAGAATAAGAGACTGAAAATAAATGTTGGGGGAATGCCATCTACCCAGAGATTATCAGCATTTCTTTTTAGGAGAAAGACATGTTGATACTAGAAGGTAAGGGTACACTGGGTACCATGGAAGCATGGTTTTTAGAATAAATGTTGGAATGCTAATTGAACATTCTTGCATAACAAAGAGGATAAAGAGCATGTAAGTTCTAAGAGCACAAATATGTGAATGCGAGAATTTTAATACTGTGCTAGATGCCCAAACAAAGTCGACGTGTTTCGGCTCTGTTCCACATATACCATATTTTACGGGCTATAAGTCGCACCCTTGTATAAGTCACACTTCCGTATATTGAGCCGTTTTCGTGGAAAAGGTAGTATATAAGTAGGGTTCCGCGTTTTCGGTTTCTATTTTTTCAGAATTCGGCATACTTTTTTCGGTGTTTATTTTAAAATTCAATTTTCAGTTTTTTTTCGGCGTATATTTATGCCCACAAAAGTATATCGGCTTTTTTCGGTGAATATGAAATAAACACCAAGAAACACCGAATTAGATGATCCTTGTAGCTCTGATATTTGTGATCACTCAAAGAATAATGGCACAGATACATTGAAAAAGAAATGTACACTTTATTTGGCAAATGGGTGCAACTGTAAAAGAAACAAAAAAAAACACAGAAGTACAAACAAGTCAGATATGAAGCCACTTCACATTCTGTACATCAGGATTACGTGATCTTATTATAGTACACACACATGTGCTTTCCCAAGTTCTCCTCGTTGATACTCACTCTTTCTTTCCTGTAAATATGATCCTGAGCTTCGAGAATGCCCCCTCAACGCTAACACTGGACAATGGCAGACTGAGAAGATGAAGCGCTGCCTGAGCCAAAAATCGGTCAATCAACCAATTGTGATCGCCAAAAGGGACACGGTGCGACGTTTTGAAGCTCAACACAATAAGCAGAGCTTGCATCAAGTCAGTCTTCCTTACAACGAGTTTGAAAACATGCTCGTACATGGCGAAGTCATGGGGCATTTCGGATTTCACGTCCCGAACCAAACCAAAACGTCGTGATGGCACCCGTGTATCCCATACATTCGGACACGTTTCAATTGACACTGTCGTTCCACTTTTTCGCCATGGCTCTGCGGTACGACTGGAAGGTCGAAGTGACCTTTTCCGGTTAAAACTGAATTTTAGAAAATGGATTCGACGTATTTTTATCGGTTTTTATCGGTTTAAATCGAAAATGCCGAACCTAAAAACTGACCTTTTTCGGTTAAAACCGAATTTCCGAAAATAAATTCGGCGTACTTTTATCGGTTTTTATCGGTTTAAACCGACAACTCCGAACCCTATTATAAATCACACTTTTGTATAAGTTGCACCTCTTTGCATGGCTCACGTGATGAGATTTTTCGTTTTACGCGCATCGGTATCGCGAAATTGGGGTATCACACATTCGGCTAGTTCACACATACTGTTTGACATGCAACAACGTTGACGTTTCAACTTGCGAGAAATGCCCATAGGACGGCACTGTCTGGCGGGGGCAATCGAGCGTTTCGCGGAAAAAGGTCTTGAAACGTGCAAAATGATAAGGTAGTCGGCTTTATTCGAGTGCACACATGCTGAGCGAATGAAACTTTAACGTGCCAAACACTCGTGAACCAAGCTTTGGACCGCTAGGCCTAGCCTAGGCCAAGTCATGGAGACAACACGAGCATTAACGCGCAGGCAGACAGATAAATCTTGACACACTTCTTTCGGTACCGTTAAAAGATCAACTAGCCGCGATCCTTCCTTTTACATGTAGCAACACCGCTGGAGCATGGTAGAAAAAAAAACTGCTCATCAAACGGAAACTAAGAAAGACACAAGAAAATTTTCTGCAATGCGTGTATACCAGCTCACTTACCTTTTAGTGTTACTGGACTGAAGCAAAAGAATACGGAACCATGGCTGAATTAGGCAACATCTATCACATGCTGTAAAAGCTTTATTCTCACTGTCATTATTTATTCACATTAAGCCGCCTCTGGGAAACCGTAAAATTTCTCGCTTTCTGAGTCAGTATATAAAAAGTGTAGAAGAGTGTGGCAACAGTAGTGCCCCCTGGAAGGAGCAACGCCACCTACAGATATGGCAGGCGGCGCATAAATTGTTTTTCTTTTTTTTGCACCGTGAATTAAAAAAAAGGTGCATATATGTTTTATTGTTGTATAAGATGTAGCAAGAAAAATGTCTGACAAAAACTGTGACTTATACACCAAAAAGTAGGGTATGTTTCTGTTGTTGCATGGCACACAATTCTGAACTTTCTATTGCCTCATTACGATCATACAGGTTAGTGGTTGACATGCAGCAATGCCAATCATTCAGCATGAATAAGTGAGAGAGAGAGAGAGAGAGAGTCAGAAAAGGAAGAACAGAGAGGTTAACCTAGGTTAAAGTCCTGGTTGGCCACTCTGTTTTGGGGAGGGGGTAGTGGGGAATTAAAAGAGGAAGGAAAGGATAGGAATGAATAAGTGAGAGAGGAAGAGAGTTTGTGTGATGAGAGGGGCAGCGGCATGTCTTCACCTCTGACGTTATGCAGTAATTCTGGAGAATGTAAAAAAAAGATGTCCCTGCCCGATGCAATTTTTTCACTCAATTTCGAAGATATCGAGCCGAAATTCGCGGGAAGCCTTCAAATAACCGAGATGTTAAAACTAATGCATAACATATAGTACTCAAACATCACAACAATGGGCAAAAGTAGGTTTTTGTATCGGCCATATTTTATTTCCAAAGGTTAGATAGGGCTTGCAAATTGAGAGAATTCAATATTTTTCTACTTATAGTTAAAAAATGGAATGGGCTACCCAGTAATATTGTTGCAATGCTTTTGAATAATTTGTACTCTTTAATGTTTGTTAAACGAGCGTGATTAATCTGCTTCTTTCCTATGTCACAAACTATCATTCCCTGGCAGTTGAGTTAATAAGCGCTTGTATATTTGTGTGTATGTGCAGAACGTATTAGGTGTTTGGGAGAACAGAGAACTATATGTTTTTTTCAGTTAAAACAGTGATTCTCAACCATTGATGTTTTGGAGATCCCTTGTGGATCAGTGGAGATGATGGAGGACCCTGTTCGTGGTGAGGGGAAGGGAAAGCTATAGGTTAATTATGATAATGGTTTGATAAATGGATATAACTAAGAGCTAGTTTGAAGTAGACTTCTCTCATTCACATACATACGAGAAAATTTACCCGAAAATTGGGACATTCCTTCTTAATATGAAAAAAAGACAACTTTTCTTGCCGGGCCTGACTGATGAAACAGGGCTTCGTGAACCCCAAAAGGTCCGCGGACCCCCGTTTGAGAACTACTGAGCTAAAAAATAGACTAGGCAGTGCTGAATGCTCAGAACTTACCGGTATCTGATTCAAAGGTCATAAGCAATTTTCCTATTTGTTTTTAATGAGAAAATGGTGGATAACGAAGGTTGCAAATACATAGAGTGTAATGGCATCTGATACCGGGAACAGGCCCCATTTTCTCATAGAAAGTTTCCGAACATCACCCAAAACTTTTGAACTGGATCACACTAACTCCTGAAACTTTAGCATCTGGTTCCAATCTTTAGTGCTACGCTTTGGCAGACACTGAGCGCTCGTCGACGCATAGTCTCTTTCTGCAGTGAGAAAATGAGAAAAAAAAAACATTGTTTTTCTCTTAAACACCCTATATTTCTCATGCAGTAATCATGTACCTCTACCGCTCTCCTGTGGTAATGCCCCTTTGGCATTGCATTGTAAATTCAGTTTAATGAATAGTAAATGCGACGTGTTTGGTGTCCAAGCGCCGGGGCAGCCTCCTAAAACTCGGCCGTGTCCCTGACCTGACGCAGCAGAGCCTAACAGGGTCGAGCAGCGATGGGACCACGAGCAGCCGCGGCGCGTCTCCCTGCCGCAGCGAGCCGCCGACCACGATCACCTCGCGGGTGGTGCCGGTCAAGAAGCGTCCCGCACCGCCGCCCCCTTTGCCGGCATCTCCGCCACCGAGCACCCAACCGCGGTCGGCTGGCGTCCTGCTGGTGTCCGAGGGCACGCCATTGGTGGCCACTGGAAAGGGCGGTGGCAAGCGAGAGGGCGGCCCCACGCACTCGCGGCAGAGCTCCGACTCGAGCGGCTACCACGAGGCGTCGGTTCTGAGCGACCTCCCGGACACGCCGTCTCCGGAGGCGGCCATCGGAAGGCCACCCTCCAACGGTGGGTCGCGTTGCTTGCCCTTGCAGTGCGGTGCCTGCTACGCTGGCCTGTTACCTTGTTTGCGGTTCCTTGATTTCCACCGGATGACATCACGCTTTTGTCATCCTGTTGCCGCGATTCTGGCGATGACACGGCAGCGGAGACAAACACAGCGGATGCCTGTCCCGCTGTAGGTGGCTCTCCTGCACGACAGTCTGGGGAAACTTCGGCTGCCTGGAGTTAGGACGGTGCGATGAGAGAGACACTGGAATTCGCTCTTGCGCTTTGCGGGAACTTACATGGGTAACCAGCAGGATTGCGGCACGCCGACTCCTGTGAAGTGATTGGTTACCATTTCGAGATTGCTTTGAATACATAGGTGAAATGGGATATGCTAAACAGGCAAATCGAAGACTCATTTAGTCACCATGTTTTGGTCAGATTACGATCTTTCTTTTGGACTTTCGATCGCTTGAAGTGGAACCCTTTGTGCCTAGTCCGATACATGTCCAGGACGTCAAACGGAAAGAAAACATTTGAACACGAGCGTTTTGGCGAGAAGCATAACCTTTTTGAGCGTAATTTTTGCTATCGTAGTTGCGTTTCGTTTGGCAACTCTGATAGAAGTAATTTTTGAGCCATCATATGCAAGCAGACAGTATATCTTCAAATTTAAAAATGCATATTCCTACGTAAATATTACATAAATAAATTTTTATTGCAGAATGTGTTTTAGGGCTGAGTTCCGGGCCTAGAATGTCACAAAATGTTGTAACAAAAAAATTATAGCATGGCCAGTTGTCTTTACAAAAGACTGTGTTCCCCGGCGGGAATCGAACCGTTGACCTCTTGCTCCGTAATCTGATACCCTATCTCCTGCAGTAGGGAAGCAGCTTTGGTTAGCATGGTTATGGTTTGAATGCATGTACCCATGTTTCCGCAAAAGCTTTGTCACCAGAACGGCGGTGGGAGCCTTAAACACGCCGCCCTAAAGAACCATTTGACAGAATTCACACTTCACATTTCTTACAAGTCCTGACAATCATTGCACGACTGCTCTTCCAAGGGCCGCATATGGGGCATGTGGCTCTTACATTGGTGCATCTGTTGCTGCTTGTAAGGCGAACACAAACACAACCAAGTGCTTTAGCTGCGCCTTCTGTGTGTACTTTGTTTGTAAAATTAAGGTACATTAAATTTGTTTGTTTCTTGTGGGGGAATTGTGCATTTTTATATTTTGTTTTTAGCCTATCTAGACAGTTTTTTTAAGAAATGTTCTTTGAGTGCACAATGTCTCTTTAAGCATGCTATTTTTTCCTCATGACAGATGGCACGCTCAATTCATCTGCAGTGGTGGCGAGACGGAAGAGCCCTCCTAGGAGCCTGGTGCTGTCGAGCAGCACTTCCAACGTGGCAGCCACTGGCCTAAGTGGTCGGACAACACGTGCGCACAGCGTCAACCTGGAGGGTGCCCCTATTGGTCCGGGCAGAAAGCGCAAGGCCCCTCCCCCTCCGCCCCTGACGCTCGCTTCTGGCACAGAGTCAAAGAAGGACGGTCTCCAAGGTGAGACGAGACCCAACCATATTCAGTCTCCAGACCTAGCAGAGTGTATGTGAACAGACCATAGCATGTCGACTCCAAATATTTGAGCTCCGTTTATAAAGAGGAATTGCGTGTCTGTTTTCCCATAGCGAATCACTGCGGTACTGCAAAAGGAATCCAGCAAATGGCACATTACAAGTAGTGAACAGCGATCTGGACTTGGACACTGCAAATGCTGTAATTTTTAGTCCCGGCCAAACTAAGATTTAGTTCCGGTTATGTGCCCGAGCTTGGCCCACTCGATTGATTTTATTTGCGACTTCAACTTCATCTTCCCCCACACAATCTTTACCAAAATATTCAAAAAGAATGCAGCCCTTTGTCAAATGCCCATCCTATGTAGGATGATTAGTAAGTAGTAGGGCAGCTCATCGCATCAGATTGTCACAGCCTAATCTGCGAACGAGTAACTTGGACATGTATAATGAGACAAGCAATTAAACACGGGAAATATTAACTGAACGGTTCATGGAGGCAGAGTCACTAAGTGCTTCTCTGCTAAAAAGGACAAGTTGGAAGAGCAACTATACTGGCAGTCTCGCAGGGTCACAAGGTTCAAAACAGTCTTGGGCAAGACAGTCGAGGAGAGTAAATTAAGATAGGTTACTACATACCTGCTTCAGAAGGTATTTAGCGTACTACTCAAGTTACTTTCACCGCAAAATATCTTGAATAGAGTACAAGTACGTAGAAATGTAGTTCAATTACTATACTTCCAACGATACTTCCGCATTCCTAATTCCGTGCACAAGGGGGCAAAGGTAACGAAAAAGAAAACTTGCGTCATGACACCTTCTTATTTCCTTCCGTTTCTTCTTTTGTTGGCATTTTGATTCTGCATCTTTGGTTATGGGTTATTTCCTGTTCTGTGTTCGGTTGTTTCTATTCCAAGTTTGCAGTTGGTTCAGCCAATCCCCATTCCCGTGAAAAATTCCAGTCGCAAATTTCTTCAAATGTTGAATGTATTTGAGATAATGAGTATGTCGCCGACCACTTTTTCAGACTTCGCAGGGACGGAAAAAACGTCCGAATAATAGTGCAGTTCGAAAAATCAGCAGATTAAAAAACTTGCCTTTATTACGTCTAAGCAGGCTTAAAAACGCCGTAAATAGTGCCTTGCTTTAGGTTACGCCTGCGAGCCTTGTTTCAGGTTACGCCCCCGTTTGCATTCAGCAACTCTCTATTAGCTTGAGAATCGCTATCTTCTTTTCTAGTGTTATGGTCGAGTACTTTCTGCATTCTTAGCGACACATCGCGGCGGTGGAAGAACGTTATGGGGCAATGACGTCCAAGCCAGCGTAGTTTGAAAACATGACTCACCGAGACGAGATCGAGATAAGAGGCGCAAGTCCACGACTGCAATGGCGAATGAACAAAGCAAAATGGCAAAATGGTAACAACAATGATGATTTCAATGACGCCAGCTAGAGGGGAAAAAAAAGCCGTAAAGCGTCACGCAGCGGTAGGACTTAGCAGTACTCAAGTAGCGCTGCCAAACCAAGCCAATCCATGAGCAGCGAACATGGAATCCAAAATGGCCGCTTCTCGGTGGTGTTTCCCGCTGATCGCTTGTGACGATTTTGTCCTAAAAAAATCAAACCTTCGGACTTCAAGCTGTCTGAAACATGGGTCGCGAATATGCACTATTTCAATCGGGTAGGTCACGGTTCCTCTTTTAGGTCTAAAATATCGAACAAGTCCGAATTATCGGTGTCCGAAAGATCGGTCGGCGACTGTACAAGATAATGAGAAATGTAATTATGATAGAATAGACGCTTTTCAAAAGTCCGCGCCATCGCCTGTCCGCCATTGCTTGCCCGCCTACCCTGAGCATGTATTGGACACGAGCGCTAACGTCAGCGTTCAACGAGGACTCGGATCCAATCGCGTGCTTCGTGTCCAAGCGATGGCGACCACCAGTGTTGCTTGACGGACTTTTGAAAAAGGTCTATAGCAAATACTCTCAATCAAATGTATTAGCGGAATACCCAGACACTATCAGAAGTATGGGAAATACAGTATTTCAGTGGAGTAGTTGAGATAGGCACAAGTCTGGTTAAAAATCAACAATAACATAAGGCAGTGGTTCTCGACCATTGATGTTTTGCGGACGCCTTGGTTATTCCTATTTACAAACAAATGTTGCAAAGGACGAACATGTACAGAAAGAATGCAGTACAGCATGCATGGACTTGCAAACTGACACCTACTAGTATAAATATGTGAGGCTTCAAGTCCGACACATAAGATTGTTGATGCTATTGAGGCATCTTTTGTGGCTCGTGGTGTTGTGTTTTTATGTGTCATAATTGATGTCCTTAGTATTTGTATTAGGTGTCACGATGTTCAAACTTTAGTTGAAAGTCATCTCTATAATGTGTATTGTCTGCTCGTGCTCGTCTTTTATGCCATACATATTAAAAATGGAGTTGCCCTTCTCAAGCGGATTGCCCCCGTTTTCCCATCTGTTGCCCCAAATTCTTGTTTTTTTTCTTCAAACTCTAGGGGTTAATAGGTCCACGATTAAAATATCTAAAAAGGGAAAACTAGATGCAGACACAGCAAAGAATTAGCACACGCATGTCCAGCTATTTCATTCGCTTTGGGGATGGAGTACTCATTATGCTGACTTTACTAGGTTAGCTGAACACACACTGTCAAGAACAACATGGTCAAATAACTAAATGTTGATAACTACTATAATTTCAAAGCTATCTGGTGCCCGGTGTAAGTAGTTTTTCCTGCATGTTCTTAAGGGGGTACTGAATAGAAACTTCAAATATACCTGCCACGTTCAGAAATAAGTTAAACATGATCAACTCTATCTGCTAATGACAATCACACGCTTGTATCTCAGACAGATCGCTGTATTTTTCGTTCTAAATGTTTGATTTTGGCGAGCGCTTCAAAATCAGCCAATGAAAAGCGTGGTGCATCTCACTATATCCATCGTGCCTGCAACTTGCTCGCGACGTCGCCGGCCTCCCTAGGGCCAAGTATACCATAGTTATGAGTGTTGACACTTGGCAACATCAACGCGCTACTACCTCGCTTAGTCAGAGTGCCCGAGGGCTGTAACATATCACCGGGAGATTGCGGAGCCGGCGGAGTTGTGCGTGCTACAACGACATGTAGTGTGTTGTGTGCTCCGCGACTCGGCCGACATGGTGACATCGGCAACGTCAATTTCGGACGCGAGCTCGCTGCTACTTGAACGGGACGACATTGTTGTGAGGCGGCTAAGGTACCTCTGTTATATTGCACGAAGCGAGATGCTCGTACATTTCCTACCCCACATTGTCCAAGGTGATGGCAAGATCATGTGTAACATTGGTCGGACGACCAATGTTACACCGACTGATCATGACGACCAGACTCGTTGAGGGTGCCAGCTTCACAGATAAATAAATATTGCTTTGAAGGCACCATACCAGTGGGCATCCTTAATTTATTAAAGCGAGCAGGGAAGCAGGCCGAGTCCGATGAGGCAGCACGGCAATGGCATCGCTCGAGTATTTTCACACAGCGCATCACATTGATAGCAGGTGTGACCGCAGCATTGTCACGCTACCGTGAAGAAACGAGTACACCGCGACGATTTTGCGACATTCCTTGCCATAAGTGCAAACACTAAACGAGCGAAAAGATGGCCTCGGCGTAGAGGAAGCTTGTGCTGGTCTCGATGGGACGCGATTGTCGAAGCGAAGAAACAGCTAGAGCAAGAGAACACGACTGTAGTATTCTCACATCGTCACATAAAAACTACCGCGAAAAACGCTCACGTCGCCACTATTTTGCAACATGACTTGTCTCAATGTGAACACTAAACGAACGAAGAGAAGCCATCGGCACCGCTTTTGTCGGTCTCGTTGAGCGAGGCTTATGTGATCGTCAAGCGGGGTCACTTGGCACGTCGACGGCAAGTACCGTAAGTTGGACGGTGAGACGATCGCTGAATTCTCACACCGTAGCACAGAAACTGCAGCGCACAGATTCGAATACCGGAACAGCTCTGCGACGTAAACCAGGGTCACTTCAAAAGATCGGCGTCCATCGGCAAGAATGACGTTGAAAGCAGCGCGCGCCATGTTGAAAAAGATGGTTCATCAAGCCCTAACGTCAGTAACAACAAAGAATGAGTGGAAGCAATTGGCTGGCGTATTTGAATCCAAGTTGGCCAACTGTGCTTTGACTTTTGTCACCAAACCTTCGGTTTTACATTCTGGCCTAGGTAATCTATACTAGTGAGTGTACTTCCCATATAGTGGCGCTGCCGTTGGAGGCCGATGTCGTCACGACATTCCATTGAAGCTTCATAACCAACAACCATGTGGTTTTTGGGTATCATTTATTTCAGTTTAAAATATGGTTTGTTGCATTTTTGAACAAAATATTGATGTTTCCGATACTGCTACCTGCATTGTGTTGAGGCAAAGCAATGAGCTCCAGAATTTGGTTTCCAAACTGCTTTAAAGGGACACAACACCCCCCAAAATAATTTTTTCATTTTTTGGCAGGCGATTTATTATGGTGTCGGAAGACTACCCAATTAATATTTTGCTGCATAGTCACGTATATTTTTAATAAAGCCATGAAACGCAAGTGCTCGAAACCGAAACCTCCGCACGAAGGTCAGAGAAATATAGAGGATGAGAGAGAGCCGGAAGTCACGTAGCTACACCCAACCGTGCACTTCTTTTTTTTTTTTTTCCACGCACAGCAGACGAAATGCGTTGCGGGAATTGTTTGCCGTGTGATTCCTTTGCAGTTATATTTGTTCCTCTCGCTGTTCTGTACTTCAAGATGAGTTGTTCTGTACGTTGAAGAGTTGGAAAGGAGTAGTGAGTGCCCGTGGTGAATTCCCGTGATCGGCTCCGAAAAGAATACCCCCAAGATGTTGCGTGAAGAGCTGCCTCACACCTGAAAGTGGCATTGTGCGACAGAGTCTGCACATGTTTCCGAAAGATCAACGGGATCGGGACCAATGGCTGGCTGCGATTCCTGTAGAACAGTTATGGGCACCTCGGAAAGCGGACGCTACAGAATTCGTATGCTCCTTACATTTTGTAGAAAGTGACAACATTGAGTTTGCTGGTGTCCTGGTGCCAAAAAGGGAATCCCATACCATTTAGTTCAGCGACGTATCGTCCAAAACATTTTTTTTTTTTTTCAGTGATAATTGTAAAAAAAGATATGTAAATATCGCCAAATGTCTGAAAAAAAAAAAAGAAAAAAAACAGTATGCCCACACTAGAGATTGAACCTGGGACCGCTGCATGTGAAGCAGACATCTTTCCACTGAGCTACTGGGGGAACTCTTTGTGTTAATGCAGCCGGTCTACTGTAGGTCGGAAAGTTTGCTGCCGATTTCTCTCCAGCAAAGGCACTCCCGGCCCGAGGTCGGGCAGCACCACGCATTGGCCACATTCGCACCTAGTAAAAACATCGTACGCGTGCATATTTAACTCGAAGTACGCATTTCGTGCTTGATGTTTGCACGAGCGATGTCTTCAGCCACGAGAAGGAGCAACGGCTCGGCGACGTCTTCATGCAAATCAACTTGTTGGTCGGGTGTGTTGTACGGGATGAATATCAATTCTTTTGATCAGTCCAAAATTTCTCTTTCGAAGGAAGACAGATTCGCCGGTACCGCGAACGACAGTTCTGGAGTAGAGGTCCCACGTCCGTCGTCCGCTGCCATCGCTGTCCAGCCCGCGAGACCCACGATACGCGATACGACGCCATGTTGAGAATTACGCAGTGAACGCTTAGAATGCTTCTGGTTCTCTGTGCAACTTTTTAGGGGCGAAGCTCCTTAGGGGCTAGCCATGTCCGTCTGCCGTCCGCCGTCCGCCGTAGGCCCGGCGTCGGGTGCTCGTGCTTCTGCTCGTGAGATCACGTGCTCACGAGCACGTGAGCACATGCTCACGTGCTCGTGTAGGGCAAAAAAAAAAAAATTGGAAAAAAAAAAGATGAAAAAAAATTATGAAAAAAGAAAAAGAAGAAAAAAAAAGAGTAGGGGGTTCTGAGATGCCATCCCATCTGTCTGCTTAAAAAAAGAAAAAGAAGAAAACCACACATTCTCCTACTGACATGAATGAAAAGGCTCAAAGAAAAAGAAGAAAAAAAAGAGTAGGGGGTTCTGAGATACCATCCCATCTGTCTGCTTAAAAAAAGAAAAAGAAGAAAACCACACATTCTCCTACTGACATGAATGAAAAGGCTCGGCATGCTGCGGCTCGGCGTCTACGCAGACAAGCACCACCAGAGCTTCGCCCCAAGCAACATCATTCACCACGTGGAGATGCGGTCAATTTTTTTTTCAATCAATGTATCTGCAGCGTTTTGGAAGCCACAAAAAATGGGTTTCATATTTTTTTCTATTTTTAATGTTGAGTGTGTGCTTTCAATGATTTACGACTGATCAAATTTGGTGATTGCATCTGAACCTTAGAAAATGGCCTGTGACCACAGAGAAGAGAGTGAGCGCAACTCAAACCGGCCAGTTCTCGATCGGCGGTTTTCGGGCGGAAAGAAACCGAATTTCGAGCCGCAAATTCTGTTCTGGGTAGTTGGGCTCTCATACCTTATTTACTAGAGTAATAGCCGCACTGTTTATGAAGAAAACCTGAGGGTTCACTTTTTCGCGGAGCACGCGGATTGCCAATCACTGCGATCGACAGCATGACTCCAGCGGTTTACAAGACAGACATAACGTCTTCGCGCGAAGATGCCATCTATGAAGATTGCATTTGTATGGAGAATCGTGTTCTCAATCTAATTATTCGCTATATTATTTATGTGCAATGCGATGATTGGCTGTATATGTGCTTTGCGGGAAAGAAGAAGCAAGGGCCTTGTTCATAAATAGTGCGGCTATTACTCGAGTAAATACGTACGTCACGTGCAACTAAAAACCTCAGCGAGCATAAATACCCTGTCAGTGTCCCTTTAAGGCTTTGCTATCTTTGGTACTGTACAGTACCAATGATCTTGCGAAAGAATTTGTTTTTAATGTGTTTGCCTCATAGCAGTTTTGCAAGTTGAAAACAACTCTGATTTTGCAAAATTTCCCTCCTTTTGAAACATTTTTATTCCACCTGGATACCCAAGAGACTCACTTGTTCAGAAACGTGTGATATATATAGCAGTGCATTCTTGGTCATGGCCGACGCCCAATCAAAAGAGAGTGGATCGGCGCTTGCAGTTGCAGACACTAATCGAAGATCAAGATGTCTCCTACAAGCTGCTCACTTCGTATTTTTGCAAAGTGCCTGTTCATGGGTGGCAATATGTCTAAGGTGTGGAGCTTGTAAAATCTCTCCACCTTTACTTTTTAATTTATATTTAGCATTACAGTCGAATCTCGTTAATTCAAACTCGAGGGGGACCGAAAATTTGTTTGAATAAAGCAAAGTTTGAATGATCGGGAGTTTCTTCCCATAGAGACGCATAGGATGGGACCTGCATGTTAGTTTGAATTATCCGCAAGTTTGAATTAATGAGAGTCGACTGTATTAGGGCCCAGACGGATTATAGAGGGGAGTGGCAAAAACAAAACAAAATAGTACAAGGCACAAACAAGATTAGGTAATAGAGGTGTACTTTGAAGACGTGAACAGTCAAGGTTTAGGTTCACTAAAATAGTTGGTTATCACATTTTTAGGTGAATTGACTGATGATATTGACATTAACGATATGTGAAACTGGTTCCATTTCGGTTATGTTCTGGCTATGAAAGATCTGGTTGATGTGTCCTGTGATGCCACACTGATAAAATCTAACTTTGAATTAATGACCAGTGCAAGAGGAAATAAATGGAGGAGAAATTCTTACATTCTCCAAAACATTTGCAGTAGCCGGATCTCCCAGAGATTTAGAACATCTGTAGCATTTGCTTTTTTGCCGCCTGCATTGTAGCTGAAGATCCGGGCCTGCGGGAAGGAGCGGCATCGGAGCGGATCAAAGATGCAGCTGCTTCGCCCGAGCGACGAGAGAAAGGTGAAACGATGTGTTCTTGGGGCTTCGTGGTGCCTCCTCCACCGCATTTCTCGAGTGCCGTCGCGCTCAGCTCCTCAACAGACACCACGTCCACTAACCGAACGTCCAGCCCCGAGCCAGGGCCACTAACCCCGTCTTCGTGGCTCCACAGACAAGGTAGTTGCGGGTTTTCTGGGGCTCCAGTCTTTCCTGTTGCTGCGCTCCGTTGGTCTTAAAGATAGGCTTAGCGATGCCCACAACTGAAACAGATTTTTCAAGGAGCCCAAAATTTTATGGCTTCACAGCAAAAACTCGTTACCTCAAACCCCAAACTATTCACACCCCAAGCTTGCACAACAAACCATTACACCCCAAACTCACAGCCCAAACTCGCACCCCAACTTTCCACGCCAAACCCCAGTCTAACACCCCAAACCAGACACTCTGCACTCCAAACTCGCACCGCAAACCCCCAACTTGCATCCTAAACTTCGTGGCTCCACAGACAAGGTGTTTGTGTGGGTCTTCGTGGACTCCGCTCTTCCCTCTTGCTGTTGCTTGTTGGCCTTAAAGCCAGGCTCAAAGATGCCCACAACTAAAGACAAGTTTTTCGAGGATCTGCAAATTTTCATGGATGGATGGACGTTGGATGGATGTTAATGGCTATACCCTTTGTAACGGACGGTAGCTTGCGCCACCTAGCCTAAGTCTTCATGCGCACACTATACTGCTTTGTGGCCAACATCTCTCTTTACCTTTGTTTTCTTCAAGCTTTAAAGGAGGTTTTAGAAGGATGGCTGCAATATTTCGTGGAGATTTATCCCTGGTGAATAAGCTTGGTCTCTTAGCAACTTGTCGGCTACAATTTTGGATACTTCTGTTCCGAGTTCTGCATTGAGCGTCTGTCATGTTCATGCTTTCTCTGGACTTTCTTCAAGCTTTGTATCACACACGGAAACTACAGGAATGGGAAAAAGAAAAGCTCATGTGAGCGGTGGCACTACCGTAAGTGCCTTTGACAGGTTCGTTCTACATAACTGAGCAGTTCTGTAGTCGATTAACCCCAATCTTTGGTTAAGTCTTGTACCTGTTGTTGGTTTCCATTGAGTTTCTTTTCTTTATCTCCCCCATGAATTATTTTGATGGAGAATCCAGCAGTTTTCTTCTGAATCATAGCCTTTGCAGAACTATATACGGAGCGCGATTACGTCTGCTTCTTTTGCAGGGGTTGTGGTGATGTCAGAATGCCGAGCTCTGATTGGCTCTGACTGAAGGATAGTGGGTAGACCTCCAAGCAAGCTGTCTTGAGGTCTACCCGCTATCCTTCAATCAGAGCCAATCAGAGCTCGGCATTCTGACATCACCACAACCCCTGCAAAAGAAGCAGACAAACTTGCACTCCTCCTAGTGTGTTGCAACGTAAGAATTGGTAGTAAATTGAAAAATCATGCATGGCCCAGAGTCTTCAGTAAGGTGTTGGCAATAAGGACGAAGTGTCTTACAGCCCACTTCCGCGGTTTTTGTCGGGACGACTTGACGGTAAAATATTTGCCGCTCTTGCCTGGAATTTTGCCGGTTCGAATAAAATGTTGCTGTAGTGGCCGACAAGATGAGGACGGCATCTCTTCAAAACGCCCAGCCACCAGCACGCGCCGGTCGCTTCTCACCGTGCCTTGACTGCACGTGCACACTTGGGGCTTTGGCTGTGCATGCACGCTTGAGGCCCTTGAGACGCCGAGGCACTGCCGAAGCTCACACCGAAGGCGGGACGACCGAAAGACCTCCCTGTCATTTTGGTCCCGTCTGCGACTATAACTACTTTGCCATTGTAGAAACACGACATTTTGCTGGCTCTTTGGGATAGTCGAGTGCTTGAACCGAGGACACAAAGGAAGTACTTTCGGCTCTAACAACGAAATTTCTTTTCAGATGACAAGGCGGATGCGTACGTTCCCCCCTCGCACATCAGTACCCTGTCGAGCGCTGCAGAGGACGCTTACTCGACTGGTGTTTCGGAAAGCCTCTCCTGGGAGTATGCCATTCCCGAACCGCCTTCCCCGTTCCGAACCCACGTGCCTTGCGAGTTGGATGATCGCCGAATCGAAGAAGGCAAGGAAGCAGTGACCGATGGGCCAGTTTCGCCTTTGCAAGCAGTGGCCAAAGATACGTTGCCTTTGGATGACCTGGAAGACGACGGCAGCCTCGTCGACTCTGGTCTCGTTGAAAACTTCCACGAGGACCTGAACGAACCAGAAGCTGACAGCCAAGGGGCTGTGAGCTGCTTGCAAGACAAGCCGCCTCTTACATCTTCGCCAGTTCACACGGCCGGCGCGACGGTAGAACTTGTGCCTTCAGTAGCCGAACGGGTTTCTACGGAAGAGATTGTTGTCTCTGCCGACTCTGATGACAGGAGTGCCATTGAGAGTGTAGAGCATGTACAGGACGTAGCCCACATAGATCACGTAGACTCCGCTAAGCATAGCTCGACCCCAACTGTCGTCACTTCGGGGACGACTGTGACGACTCGGCAATTGCCCAACGACTCTGCACGCGAGCACGATACAAAGACGACAGTAACGCAGGCTGGAGAACGACAGGAAATAGAAAGCAAAGTCCCAGAAGCAACAGCGGAGCAGAATCTAGAAAAGACTGCCGACGTTACTGTGACGATTAAGACAATACCGGAGGAGGCTGATGCCAAGGCTAAGATGTCTCCGGTGGTATTAGATAGCGTGCAAGCCCAGACAGTCACCATTTCATCGCGATCAACCTCCGAGATGGCTGTCCCTCGCCAAAAGTCATCTCTGAAAGAAGAGCCAAGCCCGGCCATCGACACTATGCCTCTAACTGCTTCGGTGATACGAAAGGACCTAGTGAAGCTTAGCTCCTTCCCCAGTGCCACCGAGACCAAAATTGAGCATTTGGAGCATGTGCCTGCTGTCAGTACAACTTCTGTGCGGAGCGAAAGTCGCTCCGAAGCGTCCATTATCGAATCGGAGGCCCGCGAGAGTGGCAAGCGTGGAAATGAGCCTGTTGTACGAAGCCGCAGCATAAACTATGGCCCCGTTGCATTCTCTATTGGCTCCTACGGATCGTACAAGACGGAAGCCGTGGACGACATCTTCGGCGGGGATCCAGCTAAGGAACGTGTTGAGAGGTTCAAGAATATCAAGGTTGCCGGGTCCGCTAAAGCCAGCACAGTAACGGCTGCAGACGTCCATACTTCCATGGCCTCCAAGACAGTGGCAGCTCCCGTTACAGCCACCGTGACAAAAGTTAGCGCCAACAGTGGCAGTGCCAACAAGGATGCCGGTGCAGGTTTTACGGTGAAGATCGGCGAGAAGAAGAGTTTTGGCAACAGCGAAGTCGCCGACCAAACTAGGAAGCAGTCCATGTCCGTCGTCGATCTTCGGCAGCCGCAGACTGCTGTCCCGGCTGAAACTTCGAGAGAGGCAGTGGATGCTCAGTTTGTAGAAGAGAAGGAGAATCTGTTGAGTGAGTATGCCAAGCTCCAGCAGCAATTTGTTGCCTGGCAGCAGCAGCTGGCATCTAACCAGAACCTCCTCGAGGACAAAAAGATTGTTCCGAGCGTGGCAACGGCCACGGCTGCCACCTCGGCGTCGCAGAAGACTCCCACTGTCAGCGACAAACCAACTGCTAACGGTCCGCACGACGTCCGAACCTTCACTCTTCCTCGGACAAAACCGGTTCGTCCTCAGACGCACGTGGTTCAAGAGGGCGGGCGCACCTTCTCGCGCCAGATTTCCGTCAATACACCTGTAGTCAGCTTCGGTTCGTGGGGCGAGCGTAAGGAGGACCAACAGCACCAGGGTGCAGCACCAAGCAACAACAGTAGCAAGCCACTGAACGTGTGGAAGAACAGTAGTGCCAGTATGGCACAGTCGGGATCTACGTCTGTGCATCCTCTCCCTGCCAGGCAAGACAGCAACGACGGCAAGTCCAGGACAGCCAAGAAACCAGCGGGGATCCTCTATGCAGCGCCCGTCGTGCGCGGCTTTTCTCAAGAAGCCATTGAGAAGCTCTCGCAGGAAGTCTGCTCGGTGGAAAGGCCTGAACCGAAACAAGCCACCGCCCCGAGGAGAAACTTGGAGTCCGGAAAAAAGGTCACGGCGACGAAAAGGAGCAGCTCCCAAGAAAACCTTGCTGCGCCGACCGTCCCACCAAAGTCAGTCGCGCGGCCCCTTTCGGTTCATGTTGCATCGCTGAGGGACTTGGAGCACACGACATCTACGCTGGAGCGGATATCTGCCTGGGATCGCCGTTCTTCGCAGAGCGACGCAGTCGTCAAGCTTGCCAAGAAACCCAGCGGGACGTCATTGTCCACATCGTCGTTACCGTCGCCGGATTCTCCGGGTAACAACAAGCCGAGCGTAGTTCAGGCCACATTGAAGTCCGGTGTGGTTACCACGACTGCTGCGGTGGCGCCTCTGGCGCCGCCGCTGCCTTTTCCATCTGCGAAGTTAAACGGGCACGCCCAGACGAACAGTTACGAAGTGGACGGACACCCGAAAAGTGTTAGCAGAAATTTTAAGGGGAGAGAGCCCAAGGTGCAAGCGGAGAAGGTGACCCATGTTACGGTGAAACCGGCGGTGGCACCCAAAGTCCACGCAGCTCCGAGGAAGGCGCAGGTCGCCACGGTGGACCCTCGGGACGTGCTCATGGACGAGATTCGCAACTTCGGCGGGAAACGAGCTCTTAAAAAGGTGGGTGGTTTTTTTAGGTCGGCGGCTTTCTTCGGATTGCGGTCGTTGTTTCTTTGCAGCAAAAAAAAGGATCAAGCTTCTTTTTCTTTTTACTCAGAATGTGCTTTATGGTGAAGTTGCGTGAGAGAAATGACATCACGGTCAACCGACACGTAGATCAAAGTCATATAAGCAATCGGGGCATCACATCGTAACATTACGGGAAACCGTGACATCATGATCTCACGTGATATTTTGACATTGTGCGATATCATAAAGTAACATGATGTCACAGTGCTATGTTGTGTCATGATGTCATGTGACTTCATGATATCACATGACATTATGACACATGTGACATTGCAGAGTCACATACTTCATGATGTCTCTCACACACACGCACAGCATGTGCCGGGCTCTTTCACAACGCATTCTGTGCATCTCCGAGTTTATCGGATATGATCAACAGATGCTTTCCTTGAGGAACCTCTAGCTACTTTGAAATGGGAACTTTCTGCTCTGTTCAGCACTCTTGTGTGAGTGCTGTTCTGAGACTCGTGAATCCTTTTTATTGCTTTGATGCAAGACACAGCAAATATGTGGAACACAAAATATTGTGTTGTACATGTTTAGTGAGAAAGATGGAATAACCTGACTCTGTCAAATAGACCAGCGCATAGCTCTATCATGCGGAAAGTACTCATAAGCTGCAAATGATCAGTTATTTAGGGGTAGGTGATTCAAAAAAAATTTGAAAATCTCTGGAATCATAGTAGCCTAGTTTGACAACCAGTGAACTGGCTCAACATAGCCTTACAAAAGCAAGGAGCAGCCTCTAAAATGGGCGGATTTTTTGTTTCATGCTTTTTCAAGCTGATATTAGAAAGTTTCGGTCGTAGAAAGTTTTGAGGGGAACATTTCATATTTACTAAGCTTATATTTTACAAGGAAATGAGCATGCTGTCTGCACAAACTTTGTGAGGAAACGGTGGTGTTGAATTGGTCATGTTAAGGGGAGCTAGCATATTCAATGTCATATCACATGGTACAGGACACTCTAATGCCAAAATGATTTGTTTTGTGTGTGTTTTTTTTTTGTGTGTGTCTGTGCTGCTTGCAGAATCTCTGAGCTTGTTTACTATATTTGCACAGAAATAAGAAAACCTTCTTATAATCTTGACCATCTGCTTCCCATGCAGCTCGTGGGAAGAGAATTCTTGAAATTTATAGGAGGAGGCCAGCAAATGAGAAGGTGCGAGTAACATTTGTGCTCAAAATGGCGACCTGCTTTTAGTTAGTATAGACCATTTGCTAAATCCTTCAAGCACACCAACCTGCACTCGAGGAATCATGGAAACGGTGTCCCTTCAGCTCCCTAGTGATCGGTAATTTTGACCAATTCCATGGTTAAACAGTTTTGAGTGTTATTTGGAGTCACCCTGAACAAGCTTTGGATAGAGCCGAGGGACCTGTCATATCACTTTTAAAATTTCTCGTCAATCAGCGTTTTTGATACTGTGCATGCGATTCACCTTTCAACCCGGTGGAGCTCCAGAAATCTCTTACAATATTCTCATTATCGTGATCGTTGATTTAGCAGGAATTCCTTAAAAAGCCGGGAATTCACAACACCCAAAACCAGGATTTAGCTCGGAGTCAGCGGGGCTGTTTATAGCATCTTTAGCATTTCTAACTTAATATCAGTGTCTCTGAAGCTGTACGAGAATGATAGTAATGTAAGAGATTTCTGCAGCTCAGCCAGGTTGAGAGGTGGATCACATGCATTGTATTGAAAACGCTGACATTGACGAGAAATATTAAAAGTGATATGACAGGCCCCTGGGCTCTATATAACGCTTGTTCAGTGTGATTCCGAATTACACTGAAAACTGTGACACCATGGAATTGGTCAAAATTACCAATCACTAGGGAGCTGAGGGAACACCGTTCCCATGATTCCTCGAGTGCAGGCCGGGGCGCTTGGGGGATTTCGCAAATGGTCTATTGGGCACAACCTTCACATGCCTAGATCACAAAATGTTGATTGCAAATGCGATCTAAACATCATTGCTTGTTTATCTTCTGCAAGTCTTTCAATGATTGGCTCTTCTCACGCAGTGCTGGAAGCAAGGTGTGCAGGCTTTGATCATTAGAAGGTTGTCTTTATTTTTGTGCAAATCTGGTATAGCTAGTAGGGGTGAAATTTGTGTTTCCTTTGTTTTCTTAACTCTTTCTGACTTGGAGCCAGCTTGGCTTTATTTCTCTGCTAAATGTTTAACAATTACCATAGAGCATTACGGAATACGGTGTTATGAAATGCAGTATCTTCTTATGTTTATTTTTGCTTGGTTTTTCTGTTTTTCGTCTACCCCCTCCTAAAGGTAATGGACGTGACTTAGACCTGGATTTCCAGAATAGCTGTGCACTTTGGGAAGTAAGTCATCGAGATACTATTGAAGACCTGCTTTTGCTTCGACGCATCCTGAGTCGTGTCAGGACTGAGCTTTCTGCACTACCTTTTGACAAGCTAGTTACGCAATGCTTGTGGCTTCTTTTATAGTTTTGCCCTTGCAAACGGCTGTTGTGATGACACGAACGTAGGAAAACCTAGCTTGTCACTGATTTGTAAGCTTGTGATACATGTGGATCTTCTGACTTATAATTGTATGCAGACTACATTAAAGGAAACCACGAAAGGCAGCTTAGGCGGAAACTTTTATTCCAACTTGATCAGAAGACGATAACCTTCCGAAACACGCAGAAATTGAAACTTGCAGTTTCTTTAATGTACTGCTATGGCTGTGTTTATTTAGGCTCAGTGGCCTCAAATCCCAGGGCAATTCTTTATTATTTATTTACTTATTTATTTTTAATGACTGTCACTACCCAAGATCTCTAGTCCAGTTTCTGATAGCCTTGAAAATCTCCAGTCTATAGGTCAGTGCTCACAAAAGGCCAGTACCGACCTGGAAAAGAATTTCCTCTATAACTTGTAGTCTGTTTAATCTTTAAGAACTTAGTATACTTATAACAGGGCAAGATTAAAAAGCGTTTTGTCTTGTCCATTGATCTTGTATGTTTTTTTTTTGCTTTCTAGAATTATTTTTTAATTTTTTTTATTTTATCAACAGTATTGCCCACTACCTGTACGGTGGCTAAGGCAAGGGCCACTGACAGCCTATGCAAAGAAGAAAAATGAATTAGCGCAGAAAAGTCACTAAAAATCTTGCTAATATGCCATTGCACGTAAATTTTTAAGCTTTTTTTTTTATGTTAACAGGCACTGAAGAGGCAGTTTTTATTAAATATGCACAATAAGACGAAAAAGTACATGCAGCTAAAGCATTGCAAAGGTCTGGGTGGCTCTTGGCCGTGCTCGATTGCGGGTGTGTTTGCTCCATTTTTCGGGTCTACTTTACAGTGATGTTGGAAAAAATGAACTCATTGTTTCTGTTATTACTTTCGATGTTACTTCATTATAACAAGGTTCAACTATCTATGTTGTCTGCATTGTAATTTTAGTACTGAATTAGTTATGTCTGATACAATAATGCGGTTGAAATTGTCAAAACATAGTCTCTCCTTTGGCCCTAACCTGGAATGCAAAGTAAGGTGCTTTTTGTAACACTCCAATACATTGTTGTCAACATTTGTTTTTTGTTTTAGCATTAAAACTACTGCAGTAATTAATATAAAAGCTTAAAGTATTTGTTTAAAAATTTACTTTAGATGGATGCCACGCCACTTACAGAATGTTGTTGTGTAAAGCCTTTTTTTTATTTCTCGATTTGAATTTTGTGTTTAATAGACGGCTTATGAGTTGGCTTGATATCTTGCAATTTTGTTATGGCACCACAATTTGTAATGTAGTTTGCCAAAACAGGTCTCGTTATTGGAGGGTAAACTGTTCCGCAAATTGAATATCGACAAAGTTTTAAGATATTTTTTTTTGCTGCTTTTGATTTAATGGCATTATTCCAATAAAGCACTTCAGAGTCTACAGATCTTTCAAACAGTAATGCACTTGGTGGGGGACTGTATGGCTCTTGGTTATGTTTAAATGCATGACTCGGGACTCAGACATGCTAACAGGGTTAAAGTGGTGGGAAAATAATTTACTTTGGGGTTGGGACAACAAAGTGAACTTGGAGGCAAAGAATCCCTGTGGAGCACCTGAGTTCCTAGGAACCCAGCTTGATAATCCATGCAGTAGAAAAGCAGTTAATCTGAATGTTGATATGTTTGTGCAGTAACAAGGGAAGTTGAAGTCATTGCATCATGGCCAGATGATGTAACCAATATATTCATTATAAAACTTCGTAATCCTCCACTGAGGGCTTATGTGTAGACTGTAGAGTGACCATACTTTTCAGAGTTGAAAATCGGTCATCAAGGGGAAGGGCAGTGGGAGGGAAAGGGAAGGGAAAGGAAGAGTGCAAAGCAAGACAGCAAAAAAAAAAAATGCTCTGCTACTATCAAGCTTACCGTGAAAATGCACAGTTTTCTGGAGCTTTTCGTTCAGTAGTTGAGTATGCGAGCTCCTTTGCAAAACCTAGGCATGCCAAATTGGTAATATAAAAGTGTGCCCCCTACACACGTCTTGCAAACGAAACATATTGGCAAGTGGGGTGAAAGAAAACGCTAAAAAAATGTACTCTATTGGAGATAACATAATTATACTACCGTAAAATCTTGTAAGGGCACCCTCCCCCGATAGATATCCCATCCCGTTTTTCTGGCTAAATATCTGTAACATAAAAATTCAGAAACATCGCCCACCCCCGATTTTTGTCGGACATCATACGATGTGTGATGGGAAGCACATCAACTGCGCTGTCTGCGGTACCAGTGCGTGTGCAATATCGGTTCCCGTGACATGCGAGTTCCCGCGTATTTTGTCCGCGGCTTGCGTGTGCGATATCAGCTCCTGTGGCACGGAAGTTTAGTCGGTATCCATGTGTTTATTGCACCGTGAGACACGAATGTGCTGCATCAGCAGTCTGTGGCATCTTTTCCCGTGACAGGGGAGTTTGTAGCAAATTCCCGCATGTTTATCGCAGTGTGAAACGCTAATTTGCTGTGCCCATGATCCGCGGTATCTGTTTCCGTATCACGTGGTTTGTAGCGGGTGTCCCTTGCGTTTACCATCAACTTTTGGAAAAGATTTGCTGTCTCATTTTCAGTGATAGCCCACCTTGTGTTTTTCACCATTTATCTCTTTATTGGGGATTTTACGATATGCTTATTCTAATACTCTGACACAACTAATAATTTTTTTGTTTTCATCCACTTGCCTGGTCCTGATTTTTTTTTGCAAGCAGGTTTTCACGAAAACAAGACATTTGGCTATATTAAGACAAAATGACGGATGGTAGAAATTAACTTCTGAAACGGGACTGTCTTGACCATAACGGGATGTCTGGTCACCCTACTTATGTGACACACTCCTTTTTTGAAGGATGCTTGCACCTGGGCTAGTGCAGGGCTGTATAAAGAGATTGTTTGAATGATTAGTAGATCTGCTGCCATCCTAAAAAAGAAACATCTTTGGTCGAGTGTGGAATGGCCATAGCCCTTAGGCAAATGTTCTGGCCAACCTCAACCAGTCGTATGAGAAAATTTTAGCCAAATTTCATTCTTCAGTTTTAGTACGCTGCAGGGGTTTAAGTTCGTTAACTTTTTGGGGGGTTGTAAGCCATAGCTAGAAAGTTCTGAAACTTTCTTATAATATTGCACCAGCCATGACTTAAACAACCCGTGACTGCAAGGGCCTTCAGCACTGCCAACTGTGTTGCCCGCCAAGCCGGAATTCAATCTTGTTTTCAGCCTTGTGCCATCATATCTTATAGTTTTGTCTGCGGGGGCATCGAAAAGGATAGATGAACACTCAGGCTGGACAAATATGTGACTCTGCTGGTGCCTTGCTCTTCCCTTGGTCAGACACTCTTTTACATGGCTCTGGGCTAACGCTGTCGATGACTGCAGGAGGTGACCTTTGCAAATATTCCCTGGTTCCTATCCTTCTGTGAACCAGTTGATGATAATGATGGAAATTATGGTGACAATGCTGAGAGCTTAAGCACGCATCACCATTGCTGTCCACACTGCTCCAGGTTTAATCGTGACATGGACTGTTTGCTTGTAACGGCCGTGACTAGACGTCATTCTTCTTTCGTCCCTTGCAGGTTTCTACGGAACCTGCGTGGCAGCTCAACATCTGCAACCTCCGTTCAGCATAGCAGTGCGCTCCTCCCGGCTCACCACAGTACCTCACTCCCTGCCCTTCCGAGAGCATTCCTCAAACCTAGCACAGATGTCTTTTACTAGTTTTGTCTACCTCCTCACTGAGGTCACCGGAAAGCAATTGTTAAGGCAGCAGCGCGCACACGCGGGCACGAGCCCGCGTACCTAGAAGACGAGGGCAGTCGGTTTTAAATGTGCCTCGTCGTGCCTTGATTGGGCGGGGTAGGTAGGTTTGACGTTTTGCACTCCCGTTGGCATTGCACATCGAGTCGTTTGCTCGTCGAGTTCTTTTTAGTCAAGGTCTGTCGAAGGGCACTTTGCAGCCTGGTAGATATATACATATATATATATAAATATATATATACACGCACATATACACATGAGCCCGTCGAGGCTTCTCTTAGATGTCCCCTCTCGTCCAGGAAGTGATCGTCTTCCTTGCGTCTCGCAGCAGTGCTGCCGAGAAGAGTCGTTCGGCATTCCATTTTAGAGTTTTTTTGTACGCTCTTTTTTTTTCTTTCCGGGTGTCCGGTTACGTGTGGGACCAATGAGAAGGGGGTTTGTCCTTTAGTTTTACGTCTTTTTTTAAGTGGTGAAGCCGATGCTTCGATGCGGTGTGGAGGGAGAGAAGCATTGAGAGTTGCGGAGCAAGTGCCATGTTAGCGAGGCAGGCTCTTTTTCCCCTTTCTTGTTTTGTTTTTAGTTTTGTTTGTTTCTTGTTGCAAAGAGTAGATGCTGTGGACAGTGTAAATATGCGTGCCACAGATCGGGGTGCCCTCTCGCGCGTCCTTGCCGCAGATGATTTCATAACGACGGAAGCCTTCCTATTGAATAGATTTCAGATTAACGAGGAGGTGGTTCTTTGTTTTTACCTCAGCGCCGTGGATGGGAGATGCTGGGAACAGCAGCCAAACAGCTGCCAAACAGCTCGTGGCAGCCAGTGTGGCAGTGTTGCCAGTCTTTGCTCTCGTATAACTTCCAGGACTTTCAGTGAAAGTTGCCCAGCTGGGTCGTCTTCGTTTGAATCCAGATACAGATGACGGGGGGAATGGAAGCTGTTGATAGCCAGGTGTTTCCAGTGGCAAGCCAGACATTCACTTTGCAGGCAATCTCACCATTACTAAGTAGGTAAGAAGTTCTGAAACCCGTTCAAAATATCACATCGGTCACGACCTACTGCAGGAGTGCAAGTGCCATCAGCGCTGCCAACTCTGCTGCCATCCAAGCTGACTCAGTCAATTTTTCAGTTGTGTGGCATCTTATTGTCCAAGATCATGTAAGGAAACTGTAATTGATTGGCTGTTTCCATGGCACCGTGCTTATCAGAGATGACTACCCGACGTGACACAATGTCACGTGTACCGTCGTGTCTTGCCTGTTTGGTAGGCATCTACCATTCATTCATTTAGCAAGCGTCTTAAGGCTACATCCTATCTAAATTCCTCACCTTGTTCAGTGAATAGGCATTCGAGCAAGCCCAAAATATATATTGCCTTAAAATACATTAATCAACAAAAATCGAGAATGTTTTTACAGATTGCCACATGCATTCTCCTTCTCAGTGCCTCACATTCAAGTTTCAGTGGCAGAAAGCAGTTCTATCTTCATCCGTCAAACGGAGCAAAAGGCTAATTTTAATCACGCAGACTCTCACTGTCATGTTTGAGGAACAGCTACCTAGTTTACGGCTTCGCCCTTCCACGGCGAGTTTATTTTATGCAAATTCTGCGGTGTGGTGGTGACCACGGCCTCGGGCACCTCGGTGTTGTGTCAGGTGGGTCACCATCCCAGTTGTACATAGGAGTAAAGCGCCTGGCAAAGTGTCCCTGTGCTCCGTCGGGGCCTGGGTCGGGGTCTTTTAACGCAGGGCTTGTGTAACTGACTAGTATCCTAATTGCTCAAAAGGGGCGTCTAGCCAAGGTGTAACCAAGGTAAATGCGTTTTTAGGTGCCTTGTAGGAGGGTTTGCTTCGTTTATAAAAATAAAAATGAAATGAACAGCCCAGAGAAAGAGAGAGTAGAACGGACGCTGTCATGTTGAGCGGGTACATGCGTGTTGAAGGGTCACTAATTTCTAGGTGGGAATTTGTGCAGTGTACAGTATTTATATTTTTTTTCGTGATTATTGCTGTACGTGCGCAAATACAAACAAACGCATGGCGCTGGTTGGAGGTTTTGTTGAAGAAATTAAAAGCCAGTTAACACATATCTCCTTCGGTGTCTGTGTGTTTCCTCTATTCTGTTCCTGCGGAGTTTACTGTCACTGAGTTTTGCTTGCATGCATATACATTTTTGCGTCTTTGAATCTTACTGCACATGATATATGTGCAGGAAAAGGGTAAGTAGTAGTCATGTGTGAATAGTGGACTTTTAGTTTAAAGCGAAGAGTGGTTTTGGTTGAATATTTTCGTATAGAATATCGATTTGTTTCTTAGCCTTTCACTACCGTACACAATGCTTAAACAAAAATTCAGCTGAAGTTTTGAAGGTTGTTCCGGACCTTCCACTTGTCCACCTCTAAGCCCAGTTAATTTTAACACAATTATATGAACTGTGGAATGTAGACAACAGATTTGTCGCAGCTATTGTAATCGAGGGAATTTATAAATCCGCTTACTATATGCAAATATTCTTTCTTTTTTTCAAATTTCACATAAACAAAAACAAATGATGAACGCGGACCGCCGGTATTGCTTCCGCGCAATACACAGGTGCTCGGTGAGAAGCGCACTCAACGGGGCTAACCCGCCGCGATCAACACTTCGAAAAGCGCGACTATCGCAATTCACCGCGAAGCAAATAATTTATAGCGTAATATTCGAAACTACTATTCGAATATTCGCACAACGCTAGTAAAGAGAGAAACATGATACAGCACAAAATGTAATCGACACAAATTCTTTTTTTTTTTTAAGACTGAAATCGGAGTCAAATTCTTGCGCAATCGTTTACACTGCGGTAAGTTTAAGTTATAGCACCCTCGATCATCTGCACTGGTGCGCCGAAGTGCTCCCCGTCGTCTTCGATCGAGTGCACCGATGCGCACCGGATATCTTCGATCAACGAAGCGCACCCTCCCGGTGTGACTTTTCGTTGCTCAAACGCGCACCAAGATAATCGACGGAAATCATGCTGTAAGGCGCAAAAAACAACGGACACAAAAGAGAAAACAGACATACAGGCCCCACTCACAACTATATTTGAAAAGTGCAGAAAGAAAGGAATATGTATGTCGTCATCTTCATCACGTCCATGCATGCGCTTGGCCATGTGATATACGCTTCATCGCCCATTCACAAAAACTTACAAAAATAATCTAATTTAAGAGCCCCACGATAGACTCGACACAGTTATCCCCACAAAAGCCGATTATTTGGGGCCTAGTCCGAAGGATAAGCCCCCAGCGTAAAGCTGTCAAAAAGGAAAAAAAAAAAAAAATTGTACAACATTGGAAAATTTGACTGAACGAAAATGGAGAGGCAGCCACAAAACTGCAGGCGCCAATTGCGCGAGGAAAATCAAGGTCGAAAAAAAAAAGCATTTGGAAAAACACGTTATCATCTGCCTTTTCCGTTAAAAATATTATTAGAACGAACTCTATATAAAAGAAATCGTGGATGGCCTATAGCCTGTGGAATGTGTACGCTCACGCTAATACAGGAGGATCGTGTATGTTCACCGCGTGAATGGAAGACATAATGCCGGGATGTTTATTGATTCCGGCTTTGAACTTGTGAATAAGGTACGATTCGTTTTGTTCGCGATCTCGGTTGCTTTTGAAACCAGACTGTAAAAATGTAACTTGGAGCTTATCGAATGAATGTTTTGGATCGTTAACATGTTTTGAAACAGGGAATGTGGGGTTTGATTTTGCATGCGATATGTGATTATTAAACCGCAATCGGAGTAGACAAATAAATAAGTAGACACTTATTTATTCCATAAATAAGTGTCTACATATCGTAAGCCACAAGTATTTCAATCGGCGCACTACAGTTGTTTCATAGGAGTACATTGGCACACAGTTTCAATCACGGTGGTCGGAACAGTTTTTCAGGGTGGTTCAGGCAGTACTGGGAGGGATGGCGTCGCTGGCCCCCATGCGGTAGAAAAACTCCCATTGCTTCTAAATCGAAAGCAAAGACCGTAAGGAATGCCGATGTCCAGCCCGGCCGTGACCATGGCTAAAACCCCGTGGCGCTGGTCGGCGCACCCAGGCTCAATGCCACTCACTGCAGCCGCTCTGAGACCTTCGGGGGGGAGGGGGGAGGGGGGGGCGATCGGTGGCTGAGTGGGCTAGCGCACACCAGCTCGGAGCACGTGGAGCGAAAGCTCGCTCTGCAGAACCCAGGATCCTGGGTTCTACTAGTGCCACTAAGTAAGCTACGCTTATTTAGCGCACCTCATTTAGTGGCTCTACTGGGTTCAATCCCCACCCCTGCCCGTTTCGATCCGGATGAGCATCGTACCGGCGTGCGGTCGTGTATCACTACTGCGTGATGCACGTTAAAGATCCCAGGCTAGGGGTAGTACTGCACTGGCTAAATTTCTCATCTACAGCTGGGAGACTTGTCGGCCGTTGAGGCATACCAAGTTCTTGGTTGTATAAACATACACACGACCCAATTTTTTAACACAACACATCGGGGGGCTTTATACCTGGGTTCTGCAGCGCGAGCTTTCACTCCACGTGCTCCGTGGTGTGGTCTCCTACGATGATTTAAAGCCCAAAATAATAGCTCTTGCAAAGAGAAGTTGCAGACGAGGAAGAAGAGTCCACATATCAGGCCCTCGTGACCGCGTTCGGGAAGACTCAGCTTTTTGCGTCGAAGAAACGCACTGTAACGCCACCCGAAAGTCACCGTCTACTGGAGCCTGGCACTGCTGACAACGCAGCGGCAAACCAGTCAGCATGGCGGGCATGGCGTGGGCCTTACACCCGGCGCTTTTCTACGAGAAGTACGGCAGCGTTCTGGTACAGCTGTGAGTGACTGGAGCTCTGAGCACCGTGTCCAGCCCGTTCCGGCGCTTATTGGCGTCCCTGGGTGCCGCAGTCAGCTTAGGCGTCGGTTCCCGGCGGTCCAACGCCGTAGTGGACGAAGGCAGTTCCTCTGGCCTTGTCTTCTCCGGGGCACGGCAGTCACTCAAGACCTGGCCCTATCCAGGGCGGACTGGGACGTCGTTGGGACCTCGGAGAAGTCGAGCACGTCCCAGTGCAATGAGCTCGCTTTCCAAAGGGACGTGTACGTGGTGCGACGGCGCCAGGAGAAGCAACGGGAGAGACTGAAGCGGATGCGCGAGAGTCGCAAGAAGCCGAAGAGTTCCTCTGTGGCGAAGCCACGCCGAAGAGGCTCCATCCTGGCGCCCAAGCTGGAAAAGAAGAAAGGAAAGTACAGCCAACTGATGACGATCGGGACGCCTCCGGCGGGACTTCAGGGATCCGTTCCTCGCCTGAAGGGCGTCACTATGGGCGTCGCATCTGCTTCTAGCCCCTGTTCGCCCGTAGAAACCGAGCCCGAAGATGATAATTCAGAACACGTGAGCTCGTCTGACAAGTTCATTGACAACGACACTATGAGGTGCACCAACCCAACTCCTCGGAAACTACGGTCCACTGGTGGAACGCCCAGTGAGATGGCGTCGTCGTCTCAAGAGAACGAAGATAAGGTCAAGGACACTAAGGGCGAAGGCGTGAATGTGACCACCTCTCCGGAGTCCAATTTGAAATTTACAAAGAAGGAACAAGCCCACAAAGGTGTGCCACATGGCGTCCAGCAAGACTTGCTTTCGGAAGCTGAACAGCAAGTTCAGCTCGTGGAATGCTCTTCAGACATAACGAAACCAGCCACCTACAAGTCCAAAAACAAAGGGCGCAGATCAGAGAAGGAAACCTTACCGCCTGTAGATGTCCCGCTCGAACCCATGGTGAATGACGATTCGAATGATGAAAGTAAGATGGAAGTTAGCCGGTTCAAGCGAGATGCACAAAAGAGTCTAAAACCGAACGAATCACCATATGCATTTTTTCTCAATGAAAAGCAGGATGCTTTTGCGTTAGAGAGCCCTTCCAGCAGGTGGGACAAGAGTAAACGGAAAAGTCGAAGGAAGGTCCTCAGAACAGGCTCACGTAACGTCGACATGGCTTCAACGGAAGCCCCATCGGGTCCGAGCGCAAACAATTGTATTGTTTCGGATAGCGTTCCTAAAAATGAGAACAAAACCCGAACAAATGTCAAGAAACGTGCTCCTGCCGAGCACGGTGGTACCTCGGCAAAACCCCGTATTGACGCAGAAACAATAGATGCCTTAAATGTATCGGATGAAGCAGACGTTTCATACTGTTTGAGCAAGGACCAGAACAAAATGCTAACACCAGATCAAGCCGAAGCTAGTGTCGACGCAGTAAAACCGAAACTCAGCGAAGAGTGTAGAAAGTCTCGAGGGGAGCTTCAGTTAGCAGACGCCCCCAAAAGCAAAAGGAAGACTCGTAAGGGCATCTGGAACCAGAACTCACCGAAAGTTGCCTTGACTCCTCTAGAATCTGGGTCTGATGGACCCTTGCCAAATCTTTTGTGGACACCATCGAACAACAAAGTGTCAAAGCGCGATAGGAATTGTCCCAGAGACGTCAAGGGTCCAGATCTACATAAAGCTTCTACTGCGCCGAGGGAAGATGGGCACGAAGCAGATCCAAACGAAGGGGGTCAGGACAAGCCACATGTGGATGGCACTATAATAAGTTCGATTGAATATAGTACAGCCTCCATACAACAAGCAATCGATAGAAATTCAAGTGATTCGCCACAATGGGCGACCACTGCAGGCGGTTCTAAGCGTAATAGTAGGGGCAAGAAACATGCCAAAAGCCCGGGTTCATCAAAAGCCGGTGTTGCGTCAGTGGAGACTATCTCACAGGTGGGTGGGCGTAATTCACAACAGAATATATCGTGTAATGTCAGGCCCAAGAGTAACGCGACTTGCCGCTGGGATATGAAAAACATAGCTTTATTAGGATCCACTGTTACCTTAAAAGACGAGGCGTCTGATGCATCCCCTAGAAATTCCTTACGGTCGTGTACAAATACTGACGTATCTGAACGCGAAGGCGCTGCTCGTGAGGATACCAAGAGCACAATTTTACCCACACTTGATGCCACCCCGATTGAGCACGAAATAGAAGCCGACTGGACAGGTTGCTCACAAGTGTTGACAAACAAGCTCATCCCTAATTGCAAAACCACCAGTAAGGAACACATCAGATCTGGTTCTCCAAACGTTACTGCGGCGTCGACTGAACCTGAGTTTAACGAAGGCTCCAGACGTCAGCCACATACTACGTTGGACGCCGGCTTTTTAAGCAATAAAATATATAGACCGAAGGGCGTGGAAGACCCAGATTCGGTTAAAGGTCGTGTGACCTCGATGGAACCTGGACCCAAACCATTATCAAGAAATTCTTTGCCGGCACTGCGGGATTCCCATTTCTCCACACGTAACGACGCGAGTCGCAAGGAGACCGATAATGTAGGCTCTTCTACCATATACAATCCTGGACAGTCTGGTGCAAGGTTCATGAGGTCCTGGCAAAATGAACCCAACGTTGTGCCGGTGAGAACGCCTGCCACTGCTCGCACGTCATTGGAGCGTAGCAAAGCCGTAGAAAATACTCGGGCCTGTTTCATTCCGTCATGCGGTCTAGCGGAGCGTGATTTAAAGTCTTATGGCATTAGCGGGAACTCAAATTCTTCAGGTGGAAGCGCGACCAAGGGGGAGAGCAATGATGCGAGCACGTCAAGGAACACCCAGAAGGCGGACACTTCAGACATGTTAGGGGCACTGCGTCGTCCCCTCTTCAAGAGGAGCAATAGCGACACGGCACATCTGCCAATAGAATGCCAGCAGTCACGGAACGAACAGTGGGCCGCGTGGCTGACAGTCGGCTTCGATGACCAGAGAAGTATGTCTCGTCGTATGGTGAGCATGTCCCCGGAGGAAGAGCATCTGCGGCGGCGGCTTGCCGCCTGGGACCCTTTCCAGGAAGAAAGCTACGCGCTGTTCAGCCCCGACAGGCCCGACTTGCCTCAGGAGGAGTCGTTCGATGCTCTTGTTCCATTAGGGCCCCCACATGAGACGAAGCGAGTGGTTTCATCATCTATGGCGAGTATCTGCGAATGTGACAGCTGTCCCTCTCGTACAATTTGCTCCAACGAGTCACCGCTTTATGGAATGACGACGGATCCAAACCTGTACGACGACATGCACTGGATAATGGAGTCGGCCGGAGCGCGCTTGGCCTCCTCTTCGGAGCAGCAATTCCCGTCCTCACCGGCTCGGCCTCCCGACGTGAGCGGTGGTACTTCAGGTAAGGATAGACATCGGCCTGTGATGTCGCATCCCGCACCATGCGCTTCCCAAGTGCGAAGCAAGGTAGCCGCCGCAGATGGCATCGCGGAAACGTTACCATACACAGAACACAGCCGACATCATAACCGCAACCTAACATCGCTCCAGGGTGTGCTAGGTGGCTGGAAGTCCTCTTTCACGCAATGCGCCAAGGGTACTCAACCTGTACGCGGAGCGCAGCGTCTTTCTGGTGCAACAAAATCGCCTGTGGTCCCCGTAGAGATGCACCCTCGGGAAACTATGGTTAGGAGGAGGCCACCGGCACCCTCTCTGCAAGGGCCTCGGCCCGAAAAGGATGTCCAAGGAGCATCTACGGTTACGACTCCGAGAGACGTTACCGTCTACTCCTCAGAGACACCGGAAGGCGGGGTGTCACTCAGAAGAGTCAAGCCAAAGCACACCAAAGCGCGCCACAAGCGGTCCACGGAGAAAACCAAGGAACCGAAGAATCGAAAGCCACCGCAGAACCGTTATTACCGCGGCCTTGAGGCCGACTCCAAAGACAATAAACCTACACACGATGGCGACGTTGTGAGCGCCATAGCTACCACATCGCCCGTAGGCTCCATTCATCGCATCAACAGGCTGGTGGATACTCGGCGCCTTGAAAATGAGAGCGATTCCGCTTGGTCGGAGCTGACATTCAGCGAACCCGATTGCGTGACTCTGTTTTCTGCGGGGGAGGTGAAAGTCTGCATCAACTTGGCCTCTAAGAGGAAGCGCACCATGATGTGGCCCTTTCGGCTGTGTGCTCCGTAACGACCTTGGAGTCCAGTTATGACAGCATAGAAGTCTCTGTATTGTGTGCGTCCCGGTTGAGGCAATGCGTTTGTTATATGAAGGCGCTCGGGGACTGCGCTTTCACGTTCGGACGCTTCCGCGGCGCAGATATAAGGACACGGTCAGACATGTCGGTGCGGCATGATCCTTGCCATATACTCTATACAATGTTTTCCTTAATACCCACTGGCGCGAAGTAAAAATATTATTCGTTTCTACGTAAAAATAAATGCGAAGTAAAAAATATTATTTGTTTCTACGTAAAAATAAATGTTAACATCCAGTTTGATTATATAAAAAAGCTGTGCATGTGCTGCTTGATAAGAAAGTACTGTTTTTTTTCACCAGTACAAACAAATATTTTCTGCTAATCTTTCTTTGTTATCACACGACACTGTTCGAACATGTATCCGGTTTATTTTTTTTTTTTTTCTGATTTCTCAGAGCCCAAAGGCAGCCATCAATACTCGCGTTTCTGAATGTGATCGTCTGGGCCCTGGGGTATCAAATTAGGCGCATTAGCCCTTCAAAACCTTCTTTAATGAGTCCGCATTAAAGGACAACTACACAGTGAAAGAAGTGTTCCTCAATTACGACGTGTTATTTTTGTTTTTCCTCGATACCTTGTGTAGTCTTGTAGATATCTAAAAAGTTTTGCTTCGGGGGTCTACGGCGAGACCGAAACTTCCGGCTCGAGAATAATGGCAACCCTGTTGATCAACGGCATGGCCGTCGCGTGAAGAACGTTCGTACGCGACAGCAAAACGTATGACTGGCCTGGTCGCAAAGGCAGTTTCGATCAGTCAGGTAATACCCCACCCTAAACCGCAGTTAAAACTCAGCTTTAACTGCTGTTACGCGGCACCACAGTTACCGCACTGTAGTCTCAGGACAGCTATTTGAGAAGAAGTGAAGAGCACGCGTGCACTGCTTTGATGGGTGCTCAAGATGCTCGAGCGCACGTTCGTCGATAGCTTTCAACTGCAGAGTCGCGGAATGTTATCCGGAAGTATTGTGCGCTAACTGTGGTTTAGCGTAGCTGCAGTTAATACCCCTGTTACACGGGCGCACTTAACTGCAGTTACGCTAAGCCACAGTTAGCGCACAATACTCGTGGACAACATTCTGCGGCTATGCAGTCAAAGCTATGGGCGAACGTGCGCTTGAGCATCTTGAGCATCTATCGAAGCAGTGCACGCGCGCTCTTCACGTGTTATGGAATAGCTGTCCGAGAGTATACTGCGGTATCTGTGGTGCCGCGAAACAGCAGTTAAGCTGAGTTAACCGCGGTCAAGTGTGCCCGAGTAACAGGGGTATAAGTGTGCCCGTGTAACAATGGTATTCATGGGCGTACCAACCGGGGGGGGGGGGGGGGGGGGGGGGGGCGAGGGGGGCGTTCGCCCCCCATTCTCAGAGTGTGTGGGGGAGGGGGGGGGCAAGGCATTTGTTTTGCCCCCCCCCCCCCAGCCCCCGGAAACAGCCGCCACTGGGCAGGGCAAAAACTGGCCGGCGGCGCCCAAGGGATACCAAGGGCACCGCCCCCCTGCCCGGGGGGGGGGGGGGGTCCTGGTTTGCCCCCCCCCCCATTTTAAAACAAGTTGGTACGCCACTGAGGGTATTAGATGATAGGGCTGTTTTACTGCTTTGCTTCGTAAATATCAAACATCTGCAGAAAATACCAATACACAATCACAAAGTTGCCGGCCGAAAAGCGAGTTCGCAGCGAGGAACGCAGACTCAGCGCAGCTCACAGAGCAAACCCCCACTTCTCTTCTAAAAAAACATTTTAATTTTGGTGTGCAATGGACGTTACAGAAGCGTTGTGGAAGTTAATCGCAAGCTCACGCTGAGCAGGAACGGACTGAACTATGGCCGCCAGTGAATTCCACCTTCGGCACCACGACACGCTTGAGAGAGTAACAAACAAGCCAATAATCTTCGTGCGCGGTTGCCGAACAGCATTTACAAACTACAGCTGTTAAAACATATAACAAACAGAAATAGTCTGCTGGGACGGCTGAAAACGCAGCAGATAAACCGTGCCACAAGAAGTGTCAGTACGAAGAAGTAACCTCCTTAAAGGGCAACTCCGCTCAATTCCGAAAATTTGGGACAATAAGTAATTTCACAATAAAAAATACTAATGAAAATACACTACGTCATTTGCTTCGCGAAGAATGGGATATATATTGTTAAATACTACTTTAAACATGAGCAGAAATCGAAGCCGAAACTTCGGCTTCCGGCCGCCAAAAACATGTCTATCACGTGGTACGAGATGTCACGTGATTGAGACGTCCGGGTCAAAGTTCACTGGGTCCCCTTTGACGTCCCAAATGACGCTCTCCGCAAGGCCCTGGAGGAGTTTGGGACTGTTCAAAAGGTTGCCAGAGAAAAGTGGTTCGATGACGGATTTGAAGACAACTACAAGGATCGCCTGGCTAATACTCGAAGAAGGGGTGACACTGGACAACTTGCCTCACCAGATGAGGCTCCACGGAGGTACGGTCCTGGTTGTCGTGCCTGGGCGGGCACCGATATGCCTGCGGTTCCACAGGGCAGGCCACATACGGCAAGACTGTCGTGTGCCACGGTGCGGGCAGTGTTGAGGTTTTGGCCACGTGGATCAAGATTGCGTGCGCTCGTACGCTAGTGCCGTAGTCAGCCGCGTTCAAGATGTAAGCCACGACCTGGTAATGGATGAGACAGAAGCAAAGGAGGCTGCAATGATGTCACCGAAACCGCTAGAGGTGGCGGAGAAGGACGAAACAGCAGGCGACGCAGGCGGAGGTGGCTGCCAAGGCTTCACCGCCTACTGGCACAAATGAGGACAACAGAAAGGCAGAACAAGTTCTGGCGACGGGCACCCCTACGCCGGAGGCATCGACGGAGACGGTGGGGATTACCAATACCATGGCAACGACCGACAACAGTGAGCTGGCCATGGACCAAGATTCTATGAACGTGAAGAGGCAGCTGGACGTGGTGACAGGGAACAAAGACGAACAGGATCTCGACATTCCGGAGAGGCCGTGGCAGAAGGTCAGAAAGAAGGGACGCTATACAAGCGAGCAGCGGTCTCCATCGTTGTCCACCGAGGGAGGACTGACGCAGTGAACCTTCAGCCTGTGCTTGATGGTTTGGTGTCACAAAGCCGCAGGTAGGCACCATGAGGCGGGACTGACAACACCAGGGCAATGGTACAGCTCGCGTCAGGCCTCTGTATAGGAGCTCTAAACGTCAGGGGACTTTAGGTACGTCGTAGACAGTGCCAGCTTAATCGACTACTTGCGGAGAGTGACGTGGATCTGCTAGCAGTACAAGAAACAAAAGCTGAGGGTGAAAGTCATACCGACCTCATGATGAAACAGTTCACGTCGAAGTATAACGTCTGTGTGACCCGTTCCGCTGGAAAATCTGGAGGATACTGTCTCTTTTTAAAACAAGCGTCAGAAATCGTCGAGGAACAAGTTATTACATGCGAATTAGGAAGGCTCGTTCTCTCCGATTTTTTGTTTTCTAATTTAAAGTGGAGAGTAATTTGCATTTACGCGCCGTCCGTAGAAAGTGAACGAATTTTTTTTTTTCGAAATCGTTTTTCACTATTTAACGAGGGTTAGACAGTTACTACTACTAGGAAATATTAATTTTATATGCGCACCTGTAGACCGCTCAAACAAATCAAGCAGGAAAGATAAGTCCAGCGAATCGCTGGCTCAAATCATCAAAGATGTCGACCTTGAGGACGTGGAGCAGTGCGTATCGCCTGGAAATCGAGTAATATACACACACTATCAATGGAACAGTTTTACGAGGCTTGACAGAGCATATATTTCAGTCGACATAATACCGATATGTAGCAACTATGCAGTCAGCTGTGTGCCTTTCACTGATCATAGTTTGGTGTCATTTAACGTGGGACAACGCAAGCAACACGCGGGTTTCTCGTGGGAGTTGTGGAAGTTGAACGCGAAGCTCCTTGAAGATGGTGAGTTCACTGCAATAGTGCAATGTAAATAGGAAAACATGAGAAGCGTGTCCGGGCATGCAATCTGCACGAAATAAGGTAATTACTCGAACAAGTTAAAATTTAAGCCATAGAGCGAGCATGCCGCATAAGACGAGAAGAGCGTCGAGTAGAAAACGGTCTTCGACTGGATCTGCAGAGACGTCCAACAGAGAAAGGAAATACGCCAAAAGTATTTACAGATGACATTAAAAATATCAAGACCAAATTGGAAACAATAGATGAAGAGCGCTATAAAGGCGCGATTGTGCGGGCTAGAACCACGAAGCTGCTGGTTGGGGAAACGCCCACCAAACGGGCCCTTGTGCTAGAAAGGAAATACGCGAGTGGTAACCAGATTACAGAAATAGATTACGACGGCACAGCCAATAGTGATCCGGTTATCATCCAGCGAGCGTCTGTCAATTATTATAAAACATTATTTAGGAATAAAAAAACACCAAAAGAGAAAGGGTTTGATACATAATTTTTACCCGATCTCCTAAATTAGATAATCATACCGAGCAGTTTCTAGACGAACCAATCAGCGAAACCGAGAGAGAGAAAGCGATTGATGAACTCAGCATAAGCAAGTCGGCGGGACCGGATGGTTCAATCACTGATTTCTATAAAACACATTTAAGCACGCAATAAAACCTTTTTGCGAAGGGTTATTTGCAGATCTTATCGGTTCAATGCACTACCCGCTTCCTTTTTGTGTACTCATACAGTCCTTGTCCCCAAAACTAATGACGCTGGAGAACGTCGCTCCACAGGAAACTATAGGCCGATTACACTGGCTAATATGTAGATGATAAAATCCTAATGAAGGTACTGACCAGGAGGCTACAAAGTGTAATTTTGGAAATCGTTGGCCCACACCAGACGTGCGGAATCAAAGGCCGCAGTATATGTACTAATATACACATTACTAGAAGTGTGCTGGAGGTATGCGGCTCCGAATATCGAAACATAGCAATGTTGCAGTTAGACCTAGAAAAGGCCTTTGACCGAGTGAGCCATGATGTACTTTTTGTTTTGTATTTCAGACTACATTGGGTTTGCTTCCGCTATTCGTCAAGGAGTAAAGGTGGCTTATTATAACCGTTCTACAAAACTTCTTGAAAATAGATAAGTTAGTGCGCCGATAAATATTTTCTCTTCGGTGCGGCAAGGATGCCCATTGTCTCCCTTGCTTTTCGCTATCTATCTGGAGCCTTTCTGCCGCTACATCCAGCAAAGTAAAGACATCAGGGGGTTTACTCTAAATGAAACCGAACTCAAATTGTTAGCATATGCTGACGATATACCCATTTTTTGTTCAGATACGCAGTGCGTCTCAAGGGCCGTTGAGGCGACAAAGTAGTTTTGTGATGTCACCGCATGTCCGGTTAACTGGTCCAAGTGCTGCGGGTTAAGGCACAGCGAATGGATAACCGCTCCAAGTTTGTTTAAAAATATTCAGTGGTCGCAAACGCCCCATAAGTACCTGGGTGTTCCCTTCGTAATATTACCGTGAAAATGGGGAGTATTGGCGTGAGGAAACGGAAAAGGTAAAGGTGTCTGCAGAGAAGTGGGTTTGTTGTTGTTGTTTTTGTTGTTTTTTGTTGTTTTTTTATGTAGAAACTCTGGTATGTACTTCAGTTCATACATTGTTCCTGAGTAAACATTCAACGGTTCCATCGCGTGTTTGCGGTGTTAATTTGGGCGTCGAAATGAGAAAGAACCAGAAAAACGAATCTTTTCCTTCGACCCAAAGCTGGTGGCGTTGGACTATATCATTCATTTATTCGTCAACTCGTTTCACGATTTATGTTTGCCCGCGATCAATCTAACTCATTTATTCGAACACTAATACAGACAAAGTTATTTGATGTCTTGCCGGAATTTGTTGTGTCTACTCACCGGGACCGTTCTGAACCACTCGCATGGTTTCTGAGAGAAGCTGTAACCGGATGTCGTTTTCTTGTTGTCAGTTTTTCCTTAGAATACTTATCCTTGTATCACGCAGACACAGGACGCGAGATTTTGTAGAACTATTGATGCCGACATCTAGATATAGGTTCATATATCGTGAGGCCTCAGGGCATAAACGGGCCCTAGTGCCGCCAGCGATTAAAACCTTTTTTTTTTTTAACTGCACAGTGAAACGTTGCCCGTCAAGACATTTCTAGAAGCTAAAGGGATGCCGGTGTTCTGGACTATAAACTGTATCTTATGTAAAAAGCCGCAAGCATCGAACACGTCTTTTTGAATTGCTGGGACGACTTTCTTTACTGGGACGTGCTACAGCGAACCATTAAAAAAGAGCTCCCATTGTCTCCTTATTGCATTCGGTATTTATCGGTAGAGAGCGAACTGGCGAAAGAGGCCGTACTTGAAGCGAAGTTGAAATATATTGAATATGAATATTCATTTTGTATTCATTCTGTATTATTTTGTCCATATTCGAAATACGGGCGTAAGGTATTCAAAATATATCATAAATATTAATCAGTAGAGACTTTAGATATACCAAAAATATAATTCCTTCTCCCTCAAGATGCCATTTGTGTATTAAAAACCGGCTACACAATTTTTTTTTTATTTTGTTAGTAAATGGTGTCCCTGTGGTATTTGAAGGCTCTACTAAATACATCCCAGAACTACACATTAGAAACGAACACAAATACAAACACCGTGACGCACTGAACACCTGAATCACAGTCCCGCTTGACTGCTCTAGAGCCTTATATAGCCTTATATTAAAGATAACCATTTGGCCGGTGGCCACCTCTGCACTTATTAAGGTTCCAAGTATTCAATCTTCTCTTCGGGAGTCTGTCAAAGGGGAAACAGTGTTTGCAAAAACATCGGTAAACTAAAAAGCATCGGTACAACTAATAATAATTCGGCGCAGTCGCTAAGGCAATATCCACAAAAACGTCACCTAGAAGGAATGTTATTGCTTCTCTGCATAGCACCACTCAGGACGAAGCAAGTCAAGGCAGTTGCCTCACTGTAAAATAGTTATTTTGTTTTTGTTTACTAGTTGACTATTTAGTATGGTCATTAACGTCACTATATTAAAGCCACTACTCACATAACGCACAATGGTGAGTATACAGATTCAGGGAACTAACATTGTGCTAACACAACCACGCCAAACATATCTGCTCACAGCACTTGCTGAAGCTTTCCAGCATCAGCAAGTGTTAACTTGTGGTCGTAGTTCCCGAACCCCGTTCGTGATTGGTGTGCAAGAAACTCATCAGGTGTGTTCTTGTTAGAAAAAGGAAACAACAACATAAACTGTGCTGATTTATCAGTGCGATGCTGGACAACTCAATTGGCAAACTAATCAAATGTTGTTTTTAGGCACTTCAGTGTACTCCACATCTGCTTGAAGTGAAGTTCTGATAGGACGAGCTTTTCAATACTTTGGTAGTTTAAGTCAAACTACCAAAGTATTGCAGTCTAAAGATACTTAGAGTATAACACAACAGTATTTACGATTTCCAGGTATTTTAAGAGTATTCTGCACATACTGTATTTTTGATCGCTGCATTTTTATTATGGTTGGAGTATATTTTGCATGAAAACATGAACCGCATCTCCACGTGGTGAATGATGTTGATTGGGGCGAAGCTCTGGTGGTGCTTGTCTGCGTAGACGCTGAGCCGCAGCATGCCGAGCCTTTCGTTCGTTTTCATCCATGTCAGAAAGAGAATGTGTGGTATATGGAACGTGGTTATATACGCATTTGAGCATTTGACCGCAGCGCCCTCTCGTCTATAAACGTTGAGCCAATGCATGCAAAGTTTAACGCGATTATATACGCATTTGACCGCAGCGCCCTCTCGTATAGACGTTGAGCGGCTACATGCAACGTTTCATCCATGACATCCCCAGCTCTTGAGTTGCTACCACATCTCAGAGCCCCCTACTCGTCCCGCAGTCGTGGCCGAGTGGTTCAGGCGATGGACTAGAAATCCATTGGGGTCTCCCCGCACAGGTTCGAATCCTGTCGACTGCGTAAAAAAAAAAAAAAAAAAAAAATGTTTCATCATTTTTGTTTGTCATTTTCTTTTCATCTTTTTTAATCTTTTTTTTTCATCTTTTTTTTTTCCTTTGCCCTACACGATTACGTGAGCTCACGAGTAGGAGCACGAGCACTGGACGCCAGACAGACGCCAGATGGACGGACAGATGGACGGACGGACATGGCTAGCCCCTAAGGAGCTTCGCCCCTAATAAATAAATATTTTAAGAAATCTATGTGAAAGGTATTTTGTGGCTACTAATTTAGTATGTACATATTTCAGAACGCATGAAGGGAACGTCAAATGTAGTTTAAATAAAGGTATTTTAAGAAGATTTTCAGAAATATATTTTAGTACTAAGTAAAAAAAAAAAAAAGAAGTGTATATTTTAGGTCTATTTTTTGTGTGCTTCCAATTATGAACTGTACTTAAAATACACTCAAATTAAAATGTGGTATATTTTAAACGTCTTAGTTTTCGCTAAGGGGCGCCAATGACATAATCATGCTCTTGGGGCTCCGTAGTATTTGGAAAAGCAGAATGGCTGTGCGACATGCAGATGTCAATGTCCGAAGTGTCCGGGAATACTTCATTGAGAGTGTGAAATGCCTTATGGGAGTGATACATAAAAATAAACCGCGCCATTGAGCGGCGGCCAGTTCTGAATGAGCTGGCAACTTTGAGGCCTTTTTAAAGGCACAATGAAGGCAATTTCGGATATTTTTTTGCGATTGAAATGGGTTCCAGGCACGCCTCAGGCAACGTTGTCCGATTTTCAGCCGAAACCGGCGCTTGTGTGCCGCGCAAATCAATTAAACAGTGGCGGTAACAATCGTACCGGGATTGACTGCAGCGACGCCGCGAGAGTTGCGGGAGTAGACAGGAGAAGCGGAGTTCGAGGGGCCAAGAAGCGCGACGTCACAAGAGACGCGTCAGCGATTGGTCGAAACGAGAGACGTTCCCTCGGTCAAGTTTGGTTCGCGATTTTTGTGAATACTGTTCTAATTTCCGCTTGAATAACCATGAAAGTATAAATCGGACCGGAAATGATTACTAAGCCGTAAATAAAATAGCATAATTATTTTTTTCTTTGCTACGCGGGACGTGAAACGGGCAACGAGCAACTATGGGCAAACAAAATAAATAAAAAAGAACACAGCGCGGGACATGCTGGGGACGTTTGTTTTTGGTTTCAGATGTTGGTGTCGTGTTTACTTCGAAAACACGGTACTCTAAGGATTCTGCAAAGTGGTAGCCATGTCATGTTTGTGCGCTGTAGATGGCTGTTCAAACGGTCGTTAGGGCGACGCTAGTTTTCACGTGTGGGTTGCTGTTCGATTTCTTTGACGACAAAAAGAGAGGAAATTTGACTCTGGTGAAAAGTAAAAATGGTGCTGTTTATTTTCTCCTTCTTGGAGAGCGTCCCCTGCGGAGGAACCAGTTCCCGGAACGCGTCGCTGCCGCTTTCCCCTCGGCATCTCCCCCGCGTCCCTGTCCTTCGGCAACACGCCGCTCTCGTCTCGCCCGCGCGAATGTTGCTTGCCGCTCGTTGCCGGCTGGGCGGTCACCGTCGGGTGACGGAGGCCGCCACACACATACTCTCATTCCGTTGGTGTTAGGTCACTGAACGAAAGCCCGAACTCGCTCGCGAGAGCGGCATTGTCGTCCATGTTGACAGATCCGGCAAAGCGACAGCGCCACCGCGGTGCTATAACCCACCGCGGTAACAAGAGTCTCGATGTCCTAAATGTTACCGATACCGACTATTCACACTTGACGTCACTCCTACGTCACCTCCGTTTTCGGAGGCCCAAAAATGAGAATGAAGATAGTTTAGTTTCGGTTTCTTCAGTTCTTTATAGGCACAAAAATACGCGTCACAAATGTCCACAAAAAATTGGGCAGCGTGCTGTAGGTTCCCAAGAGGCCTAAAAAGACCTTTTAAAAAAGTTAATTAAAATCGTCTTCATTGTCCCTTTAACCCAACCATTACGGCTCCCAGCCAAAATGTCGGCTGGTAGTATTTTAACCTCATTGCTGTTCGATGGTTGGTGTGTCAGTGCGTATGTGAGTGTTTGTAGCTTATTTCTTTTATCTAGCTCCCAAAACTGCAACGTCTGTATTAATTGTTTCATGTAAAACCGGCAAAAAAATATTGGAGGCCGAGTGCGTTAGCGCACACCAGCTCGGAGCACGTGGAGCGAAAGCTCGCGCTGCAAAACCCAGGGATCCTGGGTTATATCCTCACCCCTGGCCGTTTCGATCTGGATGAGCATCGTACCGGCGTGCTGTCGTGTATTACTACTGCGTGGTGCACGTTAAAGACCTCAGGCTAGTGGTTCTACCACACTGGCTCAATTGCTCATCTACAGCTAAGACACCAGACGCCTACTAAGGCAGACTAACTTCCGGCTGTATATAAACATAAACACACCAATTTATGTGCGCAGCGGTGCGCCAGTGCTGCCACACTTTTTGGCGTACCAAAGGATTCGCCTCAAAGGCGAGCCAAACTACTCGGTGAATGTGAAGAGCAGCGGCTCTACAAAAAACGGCTGGGCTACAGAAGACGCGTTTTTTTCCGACGTTTCAAGTTTCAAGAACATTTCTTCTGCACCTAACGGAGGATAGAAAAAGGGAACAAGCAGGTCGGAGAGCAGCACTGTTCTAACATCATCTCCCACAAGACAAAGCTGAGGTTGGCGAAACCAACCAAGAACTGGCGTTCCACTGCCCCTCCACCCTCCTCCCTCCCTCCCCCCCCCCCCCCCTCAGAGGAAAAAAAAAAAGCATGAAAAAAAATTGAAACTTAAAAGAATGATAATTAGTGATCCCTCGAAGATGCGCGCAGTGTCCGAGCGTTCTACAGACAGCGCGATGCACACTGCAAGAGACTGTGCAGTGCCTGGTAGGCCAAGAACTTTGAAGCCAAGCAGCCCTGCATTCAGTATGAATCGAGTGCATTGAGTGCAAGGAGTGGGCCAATGAAGAGGCCGTTGGAGCTCACGCAGTGCGTTTCAAGTGTTTTCATTGCAAAAACTGAACGCATATCAGGTTTGTTAAGTGTTTCATTGCACCCCACCACGTTTTCCATTTTGACCCACAGGGAGGGGCTAAATAAGACATTGTGTTACCTTCAAATATTGTAGTTTTGTTTAATAGTTCGCTCGCTCCAGTTAAGTAATAGTTACTGAGCACAGAGTGAAGGCATCTCACATTTTTTCCGTGCTGTGCTTTCTAAATATTAAAGCAAAAATAAAAATTACAATTGAAATTAAAATTGCTTGTCTTATTCTGTCCCACCTTACTCTATAGTTGGGGGTTTCCTGTGTAAAGTAATTAATTTATAATCAATGTGGAAGGAAAATCACGTATTTTTTAATTGATCAGATGGATGGGCTTGTTAAACGTTACCGAACAGTGCAAAAGGGATACCATATCTTTGAAAAATAATAGACTAGTTTATACTTTTAACGTACTTATTCTTGATCTAAGGTTTTGCGGAGCTTATTTTATTGTTAAAAAAAGCAAAAAAAAAAACAAACAAACGAAGGAACCGCACATATCACCCCCGACGGTTCGGAAAACTTTCAATGCATATCTATCTGCCTTGGGGGTGTTAACGAAAAAAAGCTGAAAACAAAGATCACCACATCGGCGATTTGAATCTCTTTTCACTTCAGAAGCGTCCCCAAAACACAAATAGTTTTTTTTTTTTTCATAACTAAAAAGGCATCGACACCCAAACCATGCCAGAGTTTCGATGAAAAAGTAAATATCGACGTTTTAGTTTCCTTTACAGGGTACGGTTTCATTTGAATTTGAACGCGCTTGCCGGATAGGGTCTCTAGATTTCATACGAAATGAAACCAGTGATACCCCGGTCCTTGCGGAGAATTAATCTTTCTTTTCTTTTTTTTGGAAAATATGTTTAAGGCGAGCATTTTAAGAGAACAAAATATCGAAGTGCCGCGGGGTGGAACACGTCAAGTACCAGATTCAATTTCTCAAAGACGCGAAACTGTTTTCTGGGTAGAAATAGACCTTAATATTTCCTGCGGAACTATACAGAACGCCGGTTAAAGGCTAAGAATTGAGTAGAAGCTCAGCCTCCAACACGCGAGCGCTGCATTCGGTCGGGCTTCGACTGCGCATGCAACGTAATGTTAGCAAAGGCAAAAGGCTCACGCTAGAAGTGAAACATCTACTCAATTCTTACTATGTCAGCGACTTTAGGCTTTGCAGTACTTGAGAAATGAAAACGGGATAGATGAGTAATAATGCGGAAGGAGTGAAATTAATTTCAGAACCGCTAATAATCCGGTTTTCATACCCTTAAAGCGACCGTCGGTCGCCTTTCTCCACACATACGCTTGAACAGGATGCCTTCCAAAGAAGGAAGAATTAAATATATGTTATACTTGCTTGCAGTATAATAAACGAACAAAAAAGCATTGAAACGTATTTAAATCAAGGCAGGAATTGCGGTAGTACTTGACCCATATCTGAGAAATAGCGAGATACGTGTGGTCCGCTCACTTAATTTCAAGACTTTTCATCCCGGGACAGTTCATCCGGGAAACTTTACACCAAATATCTCTAATCCGACCCAAAACCTATCACTTCAAGACGCAATTCACCCCAAGGAGATACATTTCATGACCGGATATTTAATACTTCTGACTGACACTGCCACGCTTTAGCCAGGGCGTTTTAACTCAAGACAGTTTACCCCTCACCTGTTCACACCAATGTCTTTTCATTCCAAGATAGTCTCCCCCCGCCCCAGGACGTTACACGTAAATCGGCATATAATAACTGTGATGTCATCCTGATAACGCGCCGACGCGCCAACGGGCCGATTCCTCGCCAACTGTTATCACTGGTCACATGACCCGAATCATCTGTATAGACCAACACGCGGCCCTGACATCACGCAGCTGCGGTGGTGCTGTCGACAGCACTGCGCATGCGCAGACGCTTCACTTCACGCGAATTCGGTTTTTGCGCACGCGCAGTGCCCACACCCGGTGTGGGCAAACGCGCGCTTGTTTGTAAACAGCGTGCCGGTCTATATATTCACTGGTATCTGAATAAACGGGACGGTTCTTTACTCACCCACGACGGCTTGTCTGACATGGTGTCAGAAGTGGGCGGATTCCGACCGGCTCCGACGGAATGCCGCTAACGGCGAGTACGAGCCCTTAAGCAAGAACCGAAGCAGCGTGGAACTCGCCATGGCAGGACTTAAGCCTCCGAAGCCGTTCGACTTCCGCAACGCCGCTGACTGGCCCGCCTGGATAGACGAGTTCGACGACTACAGATTCGCATCGGGCCTGCACGAGAAACCTGAGGAAGTTCAAGTAAGAACTCTTCTTTATACGATGGGCCGGAAGTCGCGAGAAATTCTGCGTTCGGTAGGCGTAAAAGACGAAGAATTCAAGAAGTTCGACCTGATAAAGTCAAGGTTAGACGGATACTTCGTTCACACCAAAAACACTGTGTACGAGAGCGCTCGTTTCAACCAACGCCGACAGCAAATGGGAGAAACGGAGACCAATTTGCGACCGAGCTACACAGGCTAGCAGAGCGCTGCGAGTTTCAGGAGATGAAAGAACGTCTTATCAGAGATCGATTCGTAGTCGGTCTTTTGGACCGAACTCTCTCAGAGAAGCTTCAAATAGATCGAAAGCTGACGTTGCACATAGTTTTATCGAAAGCTCAGACAAGCGAAACAGTAAAGAAATAACAAGCCGAACTAGCAGGGCAAGAGTCCGCTAGCCCTGAAGCGTGCGTTTCGGCCGTGAAACAGAAAAGAACTCCTAGAAAGAGCGAAGCCTCAACCAGTCAAAGGACTGCGAACAGCAAGAAGTGCAGTTTTTGCGCTGGTCCTTTATATCCCAGGACGAGTTGTCCCCCCCAACGAGAAAAATGCCGTTTTTGTCAAAAGTTGGGACATTTCGAAAAAGCATGCCGCATCAAAAAACGCGACGGCAAGAAACTCAACGTCATTGCCGCACCCGATAACGAGCACTTCTTGGGCACGCTCGAGCAGTCGAAGAACACGTTATCTGCGCTCTTCGTGACTGTGCAGATAAATGGTCAGGAACTTCGAATGAAAGTTGATACGGGAGTTGAGGTGACTGTAGTCGGCGATAATTTTCTAGGCGTTCCACGCTCTCTAGACGAAGCAGAAAGTTTTCGAGGGCCAAGCGATGCAAGAATTTGCACTGTTGGTAAGTTCCACGCGAACGTCACGTGGAAAGATAACTGCTCACGACAGACTATCTACGTCGTCCGCAATCTGCAAACTCCCCTTCTTGGGTTCCCAGCGGTCAATGCCTTGGGCATCGTTCGATTCTTGGACGAAATAGAAAGCGTCAAAGATATATATCGAAGCGAAGTATCCCAAACTGTTCAAAGGTACGGGATCCCTGGCTGGTGAACACACGATACGCTTAGTACCTGATGCCGTCCCGTGTCTACTCCTCGTCGGATTCCCATACCGATGAAAGAAGCAGTAAAGGAAGAGCTAGACAAGCTAGAGCTCGAAAGAATGATTCGAAAGGTTGAAGGATCAACAGAGTGGTGCGCTCCAATCGTGCCAGTACAGAAGCCTTCAGGTGACGTCAGAATTTGTGTCGACCTGACCCACCTAAACAAGTTTGTACGGCGGGAACGTCACCAGCTTCCAACGATAGAAGAAATCATGGGCAGCTTCCAAGAAGCCAGTGTCTTTTCCAAACTGGATGCCAGTTCTGGATTCTACCAGATTCACCTTTCGAAATCATGTCAAGAGCTTACCACTTTCATAACGCCGTATGGAAGGTATTGCTACCGGAGACTACCTTTCGGTGTGACTTCGGCACCAGAAATTTTCCAAAAAAAATTCACGCAAGTCTTGCAAGGCTTAGAAGGCGTACTGATCTACATGGATGATGTATTGGTGTACGGAGCGAACAAGACTGAACACGACAGTCGTCTGCACAAGGTACTGGAGAGGTTACAGCAGAAAGGCGTGACGCTAAACAAAAAAAAAAAATGCTGCTTTTCTGTCGGGCGAGTGTCGTTTCTGGGAATGAACTTCGGCGCCAATGGAGTAAGACCTGATCCCGAGAAAGTTCGGGCCATCAAAGAGCTCCCCCGGCCTCAAAATGCCGTCGAAGTTCGTTCTCTTCTGGGCAGGGTTAACCACCTTGCAAGATTCCTCCCAGATGTAGCATCTACCACAGCGCCTCCTCGCAGCCTTCTATGCAAGGATAACGACTGGTCATGGGGTCCTCAGCAAGAAAAAGCATTCACCAAAATCAAGGACACCTTAAGCTCGGAAAGGTGCCTTGCGCGGTACAATCCAAGTTATCCAACAATCGTCTCTGCAGACGCCTCGTCGCACGGCCTCGGCGCCGTACTGCTCCAAGATCAGCCATCCGGGGAGCGACGAAGACGGAACAGAGGTACTCTCAGATAGAGAAGAAAGCCCTTGCTCTAACATGGGCTGCAGAACGCTTTGACGAGTTTCTGCGAGGTCTGACGTTTTTGTTCGAGACTGATCATAAACCCTTACTTCCGTTGCTGGGCCGCGACCCACTCGACTCCCTACCCCCAAGAATTCAAAGGTCTCGAATGCGCCTGATGAGGTACTCTTTCACCCTCACTCACGTTCCGGGTAAAACCATTGCCACGGCAGACACACTGTCACGAGCAAGAAGCAACAGTTTAGCACCGTCACTGGAAATGCTCTCGGAGGAGGACGTCTCGGCACACGTTGACGCCATTATCCGGGGACTGCCAGCATCCGACAGTCTTGTAGACCAAATACGTGTGGAGCAGAAGAATGACCGGGAATGCTCATTGCTGCTTCAAGCCTGCCGACAAGGGTGGCCAGACAAACACAAGCTCTACCACCGGTTCTCGGGTAGTACTGGGCACAGCGTGGCAACGTTACTGTTTGCAACGACTTGCTCCTAAAGGACATGAGACTTGTCATTCCAAGAAGCCTACGGAAGGAAATGCTTCAAAGGCTCCATGAAGGCCATCAAGGCATCGTTCGCTGCCGAGAAAAAGCCAAATAATCTGTCTGGTGGCCGGGACTCAGCAGAGATATAGCTAGAGTTGTGTCCGAATGCCGAGAATGCTCCACGGAACGCGTGCAATTCTCGGAACCGATGATCCCATCCGAAACACCACAACTGCCATGGGAGAAACTAGGAGTTGATTTATTTAAACTAAAAGGAGCGGTGTACGTTGTTGTTGTTGACTTTCACTCCAGGTACCCGGAAATGGCGTTGCTGGATAGAGGCACGTCATCTGTGGCCGTCATTCAACGCCTGAAAAGTATCTTCGCCCGACACGGGATTCCGAAGACCGTGGTTTCGAACAACGGGCCCCAGTTTGCATCGCGTTCGTTTCAAGACTTTTCGAGGACGTACGGGTTCAAGCACGTGACAACCAGCCCTCGCTACCCGCAAGCAAACGGTGAGGTTGAACGTATGGTAAGGACTTTAAAACTGCTCTTGAAGGAAGCAGAAGACCCATACCTTGCGCTGCTGAACTACAGGAACACCGCAGGGCCTACAGGTTTTAGTCCAGCACACCTTATGAGCCGACGACTTCGCTGAAAAGTGCCTTGCGCTCCATCTTTACTCAAACCTCGCACAGTAAACTCTTCTTAGAAGAGAGATGAAGGGAATAGGCAAAAACAAAAAATTACACCATCTTCCCGAGGGGAACCATGGGGTGATGCGGAGCATCGCGGATCGTTATTAACGGTGTTATTAACGGTGTTATTAACGGTGTTAGTAACGTTGTTAGTAACGTTTTTAACTTGGGTTCCGCCGCTCGCTTCGTACGTTTACGTTGAATTTCACTGTCCCGAACCTCAGGTTCTGCTGCTCGACGTTCACGAACCAACGCGGCTTCCCGTTCTCGAAGGTCGGGTTCCGCCGCACGCTTCCTACGTTTACGTTGAACTTCACGGTCCCGAACCTCAGGTTCTGCTGCTCGACGTTCTCGACCCGCCGCTGCTTCACGTTGTCGTAGTTCAGCATCCGCCGCTCTACGTTGACGAATGGACGCCGCTTCTCGTTGCCGTAGTTGAGGGTCTGCCGCTCGCACCAAGCGTTTGTGCTCAGCGTCGCGTGCCCTTCGCTGCGCAGCTTTGTCTTCAGTGGAAGTAGCGTTGCTGTGAGTTTGTGGGGTGGTGCTGAAGCTTGCTTGCGCCAACCCACTAACTGACGGGACTGCTCCTTCCATCACACTTCATCGGAAGAACGGAGTGAAGTGGAGTCAACAGCGCTGAACTGAACGCGCGCAGAGAGAGAGAAGAAGCTACCGCTGCTTATACTCACAGTTGAAGGAGAGGAGACTAGAGGAGGAGAGTTGCGCATGCGCGCGCGGTGTGATTAGAATCGAACACACGCGAAGTGCACGCGCAGCTGGTAGAGAGAGAGAGCGGAGAGAGTAACGCGCAGCTGTTGCAGAGAGGGAAGGAGGAGAGTTGCGCATGCGTAGTGTGAGTGCAGACTACAACGCCGACGCCGCGGGACATAGCCCCGAGCAAGAGATGCTCCGCATCTAAATGTATTTTGACACGCGTCACGGGGCCAGACCTTTTCGTAGTCTCTCTGCAGGCAACCAAGTGTAGCTGAGAGACAGAGGTGCTACGGGTACCATCCTTCACCCCGGGGACACACCAAGGTCCTACTGGATCAGGACAAAGGACGGCACTTTCCGCAGGAACCGTCGTCACCTGTTCCTGCTGCCGGACAACGATCCTGGTGCAGAGCCAGAGTGTCAACAACCTGCCGAGCCCGCGGACAAGACCACGAATGATGCAAGCAAGTCCGGGGAGACCACACCGCCAAGCGAGTCTTGCGCGTCCGATCATCCGTCGACCAGCACTCAGCAGACTGCCCCAGCGGGTAAAACCGCGTCACACGGTGTAACGACGCGATCTGGGCGTGTTGTAAAGATACCTAAAAGACTTGGAATTAATGACTAGTTTGTTTACGACAAAGAACGATTTATGTTTTCCTACCTAAAGTAAAAGGGGAAGATATGATGTCATCCTGATAACGCGCCGACGCGCCAACGGGCCGATTCCTCGCCAACTGTTATCACTGGTCACATGACCCGAATCATCTGTATTTATTCACTGGTATCTGAATAAACGAGACGGTTCTTTACTCACCCACGACGGCTTGTCTGACAATAACCAGATAAATCGTACTAGGACAATTTGGTGCACCACCTCATTCCAGGCACTTCACCACATGGCAGTTAAGAACACGGTAAATTTGTCATCTTATTTCAGTGCAGTTAATCCGTTTGTTAACTGAATTACCTGCAGTTAAATCATTGGGCTGTTCGACTAGTACACTCTCGATGCCGACAACGTCACAAACTACACACAAAATGCCCGCAGACGAAGCGTCGAACACGCATGCGAGGTACCATATGAAGTAAAAGCAAGAAAAAATGCACATAACAGCCGCAATAGCCACAGCATGACGACAGATATTCTAATAAACGCTCAAGAGAGAGTGTGAGAGAGTGTGAGTGTGTGAGTGTGTGAGAGAGAGTGTCTGAGAGAGAGTGTCTGAGAGAGAGTGTGTGAGAGAGAGGGTGTGAGAGAGAGTGTGTGAGAGAGAGTGTGTGAGAGAGAGTGTGAGAGAGAGTGTGTGAGAGAGAAAGAGTGTGAGAGAGAAAGTGTGTGAGAGAGAAAGTGTGTGAGAGAGAAAGTGTGTGAGAGAGAAAGTGTGTGTGAGAGAAAGTGTGTGAGAGTGTGAGTGAGAGTGCGAGTGAGAGAGATAGTGAGAGTGAGATAGTGTGAGCAGTGTTGTACGGAACGGCGTTCCTGGAACGCGTTCCTTTTAGGAGGAACGAAGGAACGCCGCCGTTCCATTTTACATCGGTGGAACTGGAACGGGAACTCGTTACATTTTTACTGGAACGGAAAGAGTAACGGCGTTCCTTTTATCGTTCAGTGGGGTTATTTTTATTTTATTTTGACGAGGGAAATTTTGAAGTATAAAAAAACTAAATCCTCCTGGACTCCTCCGCCACAATACCCACCGAGGACCCCGATCCCGATGAAATAAAGACACTCGCAAGACAAGAGCGGAAAGCGAGACTGACTGCTCTACTGCCAACGGAGGAACACCCGCTCCCGTCAAAATATTCACGGTGGGAGCGGGTGTGCCTCCGGCGTCTCGCTACCAACACGGCCATCATACCAGTTCTACGAAAGCGTTTTTACAAACCAACATCAGAAGACGACCCGGGCCCTGACCCTAACTGCACAGTATGCCATGTACCGGCTACCTGCAGACACCTTGTCTGGGACTGTCAAGCGACAGCAAGCAAACGACTGGAGGCGATCTCAAGACTTGCCGCCGAACTTACACCACAAAACTACGAAGACTGGGTTACCCCCAACAGAGATCCTCCAGACAGGAAGCTAATCCTCGACACCCTTCTTGACTTCGTCAAGAAGGCGGGCCTAGCCCAATATATATAACCACCTCCCTTTTTCCCAACATCCCAACCCCTACCCTCTACATCCCCCACCGGATAAGATGACTTTCGTCAAGGTATCCGGTGTCCCCTTTCTGAAATAAACGTATTCTCACTCACGAAAATATTGTTTTTAACTCGTTAATCCTTTGGTTGCTTATCTTCGAATGTATATTGTGTGGTCCTCGCTTGGTAACAGTCGTTTGCAGGAGAGCTAGTAGACATCAATGATTCTTTTTTGAGTGCCCGATACTGCGGTACAAAAAGCAAAACTTTTAGTCGCACGAAAAGATACAAAGAGGGACGTTCAAACTCGGCTACTTTCTTTGCTTCCACGAATCCTCATACACCCAGAAATCTAAAGCCGACTACAGCCATTTCTGAACTTTCATAAAGAGACCTACAGTTACAACAAAATCACAGGTTACCAGACATCGAACGCACCCTTGTATCCCGAACATTGGCCACTTAAACGATAGACAAAAATTAACCTTTATTCCTTCTCCCCTTGTCCCCCACCTTCAAACTGAACAAGGAATCAAACCTTCACAAAGAACTACTTGTAGTATTCAAGACTGACCTTCCTAAAGCATACCCTCTCCTTCACTTGTTTGTCTTGCGGACAGCAACATCGAGGAGCAACTGTTGTAAAGTTCGAACAAGGGTCTTTGTTAAATTGAAACGTGTGAGGTTCTTGTAAAACGCTCGTGCAATGTGGGGTAACAGTAGATTTGGCTCGTCTGAATCGTTCACCACAAACATGAATATGCTTAAAAGCTGCGATTTTTCAACTTGAATTTATCAACAAATAAAACCTTGATTCCGCTTGTTTTTTTCTCCTGGTGCCCTTCCATCGCGACATATAAATTCGTATAGATAAAAAAAGAAAGCTTTGCTTGATCTAACCAAATATGGTAATCAGCAAAATGCAAATGTAACGTATATGTAACGATACGTTCCATTTTTTAACTGTAACGGGAACGAGTTCCTTTTTCACACATGGAACTTGTAACGGGAACGCGTTCCAAAAATCAGAAGGAACGAGGAACGAGCTTTCGTTCCTTTTTTTGAGGAACGTGTACAACACTGAGTGTGAGTGAGTGAGTGAGTGAGAGAGTGAGAGAGAGAGTGAGAGAGAGTGAGAGTGAGTGTAAGAGAGAGTGTGAGAGAGAGTGTGAGAGAGTGTGAGAGAGAGTGAGAGTGAGAGTGAGAGAGAGAGAGAGATTCGTTTACTGCATTCTCTGGGATGACATGTCTTGAGATGAAACGTCTTGGGATGAAATATATTTAGTATGAAGTGTCTGGGATTGAAACTGTCTTGGGACATCGTGTCTTGGAATAAAGTGTGTTGAAATGAAGAGCATGTGCAATGAAACCGGCTATAGATACTGAATAAGTCCCTCTCGCATTAAATCTTTGTGTTTGTGTAGCAGAAAATATTATGGTGTGAAATGTCCACGAGTTAAAACCTCTGATAAAATTTCCCTAAATGTTTCCGTTATGAACTATCCGGGATGATCCGTTTTGGGGGTGAAGTGATCTGAGATGAAGTTTAGGTCGTTTAGTCTCAGTGCGATCGTTTGTGTAACGAGGTTCATACAGCTACTTTTGCGAGAACACAATTGGTCGTCACTATAGTCACGTGGCAGCTTACACTAGCCAATCGGAGTGAGGCGTCGCCCACGAGGGAGCCCTGCTGCGGCATTGACACTTTATATTGTTCCATCGGTCGAAGCGCTTTTCCGTCTCACGTTTTCATCATCTTACGATCGGGAGAACAATATATTATGTAAGTTACGACTATGGTGCCTAGAACGCGTCTCCGACTGGATATGTTTACCGCGTCCTAAAAAATGGTCCCTCGATTTCCGCCCGATGACGCCATAGAAGTGACATGCTGTCGCCGGCCGTGACCCTGGTGGTGTCACCGCCCCGGTGGTGGGCATGGCAGTCGCCTGTTTTGCCACAAGTGGCGCCCCAGATCGACAGTCCACGGAAGCTTCGGCAGGCAAAAGTTTGGACCCAGCGACGACAGCGACACTCGTGTTCGCTCGTATTTTTTTCCGAGACCTTCGACCACCAGAATCGCGATACCCGACAACATGACGCGCCGACTTCCCCGACGTCATTTGTTGACCCTTGGAGGTTACTTTCGATGCATGGACGCCATAGGAAGCTAGACATACCAAGCAAAGACGCGTTCCAGGTACTATAGTTACGACTAAGCTACAAGATGAGATCCGTGCATTCCCAAGTTATGATGTCGTGAACGTTCCGTGGCGTGTGAGAATCGATATATCGAGGAGCTTTCTCGGAAAGCGCAAGGCAAGTGTAGGTGCTGGTTCACACTATAGAGCCACTAATTAAGCTACGATTCAGAGTAACGACACTCCAGCCATCTCGGCGCTTAAAATGATGTCATCTTACAAGACCGTTCGGTACCTCGATGCAGTGTGTCAAGCACTCATTCTACTCGTTGTCGCTATCCAAATTGTTATATATCTTACCTTTATGCCCCACAATAGATCGCAACGTCCGCAAAACCGTGTTTAGCCTGGCCCCATTCTCAAACAAAAGCCCCTGGTTCATTTACTCCAGGAAAGAGGGATAAGTGACCATGTGTATACCGCTGCTCAGGCGGGGCATACGGAGCAAAAGATCGCTTTGCAGAACAGAGCTGCTGGATTCAACCTCGATTCCCCCCAGTTTTGATGCAGACGGGCATCGTACCTGCAGCCCGTCGTGCGACTGGCCGTGCGTGATGCAGGATAAAGAGCCCCCGTCAGCAGTCGTACTGCACTGTATTCAGCTTTCCGAGAAACACTGGACCCCAAGGACATCAAACCGTTTTTGAGTCCAGTCACTGGGCCTGAGGCTAGACTCTCACCGGCGTCCCTGCTATAGTCTAATAGGGTACGTTGTTGGGCTAGTTGGTTCATTTTAGTTAAACATATAAAATAGCGCAAAAAAGACAAGGACAAGAAGTATACAGGACAAGCGCCATATAAAATAGCACAAAAAAGACAAGGACAAGAAGTATACAGGACAAGCGCTATAAAATAGCGCACAAACGACAAGGACGAAAAGTATACAGGACAAGCGTACACTCCTTGTCCTTGTCTTTTTCGCGCTATTTTATATGTTTAACTGCTATGGTCCATTGCAACTCAAGAAGGTATAGGGCGAGAGAGGAAGGCCGGGAAGGAGGAAGCAGACGGAACGCTGGAGAGAGGAAAAAGTTTCTCTCTCTCCTCTCCAGCGTTCCGTCTGCTTCCTCCACCCCCCCCCCCCCGCCCTTTCCTTTCCCTCTCCCTACCTTCTTGAGTTGCAACGGACTATAACCCTAACCGGGTGGACTGTGATTCCAATAGGCGCAGTTTCAAAAACCCCCGGCGGCTAAATTCTCGTCGTTTCCCGCTGCATTTTGTGTTTCATGGTGTATATATTTTCCCGAGGTACATTGAGAAAGCATCGTACCACATTTAAAAGAAGCAAAGAAGCAAAAAACAAACAAAAAACTCTAAACTATTTTGTTGTTTTGTTGGGTACGCGCGCGGCAGAACGACTGCGACTAGAATGTTAGGTGACGTTTTTTTTTTTTTTTTTTCAAGGTACGTTTTGACGGCGCCGTTTGGTTAGCCGCGTGTCAAACGACAAAGCGCTTAGCTGTCAAAAATAATTTACAACAGAAGACAGCCGAGAGGCATGCATTTTTCACGCTCACAAATAACGTGTTTACCAATGGACAGGACACGGACATACAATTTAGCAAGTGTTAACATTCGAACAGTATAATCTACGTACCACATGACGCTGCGTTTTCTGAAAAGAATTCAGTCTATAAAGATCTCAAATGTCACAGTCGACGACAGTCATATCTTGACGATCGAGCGGAATCCAAGATGACTTCTTTTTGGGGTGCGTTTTGGGAAGAGCTTTCTTTCTTCACACCAGCACTAAGGCAAAGGAACGGGCTCGACTGAACCCAACCCGAACAACTATTTTTGGCTATGGCTGAGAAGGACTGTAGGCGGATTATCTCTCGGAGGAAAGAGAACACTTGTTATTGTTCGCAAAATCGCGTCGACGGCCGTTCGACGTCCTTCCCCTCTTCGTTTCCCCGTGAATGTCGAGCAGAAACGCTTGAATGGCAGGCACTTACGCCCTATTTCTCCCAGTGCAAGATAACACGCAGCATGCATCAGAAAAATTAAATGAAAATTTTCAAGATGGGTCAGGAAACGTCGAATGCAAAACCGCAAAACATACGTAGAGAATCGGGCTGAGCGGGTTTCCACAGTCCAAGATAGTAAAAGAAAGTTTTAGCTGATAGGGGGCGCGAGATTCGAACCAGCCGCATCAGCATCATCATCATGGCGGCGGCCTAGAAGCGTTGTTTTTTGAAAAGTGTATAAAGGCGGACGGGGGCTCGTCAGGTGGCATAGGCAGCCAATTGTTCCACTCAACCACACAGGATTATGTAAATAAACATTAATTAGTTCGTTTATTTATACAAATTGCTATAGTGATGACTAAATATCGCCAAATATAACGTGTAGATCAATACTTTACAAAAAATATTTACAACGTCCAGGCGTTTAACAGGAACGCCTGTTTGACGCTCTCTTCTTCAAGGTTGCATGCTGGAACGCACCCCTTGGCCATACAACTACGTGAGTCCCACCTGCACCTTTCTGAAGCACTTCAAAGAGTGTACTTGCCACGTCGTTACTTGTCCAAAGTGTGAGTCGTATAAGGTGGAATATCGTGGGACACCGCAAAGACGGCTGCATTCTATCACCCCGGTTTACCCGTGGTTGACAACCCCACAGGCTATACGGTCGTGGATTACGGCCCTATCGAAATTGTCGGCATGGAACTGAAAGAAGCGATCCTACGGATCTCCGAGCAGTTCTACTTTCTGCACACCAGTCTCAACCAGTGCCACGAAGACGAGCGAGCAGCGGACGAAGCCCCATAACGTTATTCGAATCTCAAATGTTGTCCTACTCCGAGCAGTTATCCAGAGTAGGGAACTTTGCAATATAATAATAATAAGAAGAAAATTAATAATAATAATAATAATAATAATAATAATAATAATAATAATAATAATAATAATAATAATAATAATAATAATAATAATAATAATAATAGAAATAATAATAATAGTAATAAATTTATTGCAGGTGCTTAAATGTTTTCAAAGTATGACTTCGGGACCGTCAAAATCTTAAAGACTTGTAGGACTGATCCCAACAAAATATCTAGAAAAATCACACATAACATAAAACAAACACAGAACAAAGAAGCTTCAGAAGTCAGAAATGAGACAATGTAAATATCGTTATAGACGAATTGTAGAGTATACACTCATTACAAAAGTCTTGAAGGTTTACGTTATTGTCCTATGGACGAGCAAATAGCCTTCAGTTGCCTTTTTAACTTTCCACGAGACGTGATGTCACTCAGCACAGGTGGGAGTTTGTTAAATGTGTGTGGAACATAATAACTCCGAATGTATGTCCCAAAATGAGTTTTGATTCGCGGCGTGGTATATGGTGCCACTATCCGAACGTCACGACAAACTACGTTGGGAACCGGTATTACCCCAGTAATGTCGGAGAATAACGGTATGCTTAAAGGGACCATGAAATGACCTCTTTACTTTTGCCAGATAACTTTTACATTAAACCTTCAACGTTCACTGAATGCCGAACAGGCATCCGTTTTCGTCTCCGTTCATTAATTTCTACACAAAAGAATAATGAAATATCGACTTTTTCTTTCTCTCCAACTGACCGCAAAACAAGTTGCGGCGTAATTTTGACGGTCGTGACGTACGCTGGGACAGGAACCGGAAGTTCTCTCGGCAGTAGGAGAGTGGGAGCGTTAGCGGCGGCGAGTTGGGGGTGCGCCGGTAGGTTTTACTGCGCTGATGTCACCGACGTATTTTCTGAATCGACGCCTCTCATCGCCGCGATAGCCATGGACACATCGCAGCTGTGCGAAATTCAATGAGATATGTTGCGCTACAGCGACAGCATAGGACTAGTCTCATACGCCGGTATGCCTGTTGGGAAGTGCGGCGAGTCTTCCGGTGAAGACTCCAGAAGTCAGCCCAGCTGTCATTGTTGGTAAAAGGCGGCCCGTGTCAGTCGTTTGCAAAGCGACGTAGATAGAAACCAATCGCCGCGGCGTTTCTCACGGCTTCGGAGATGCAGGAGCCAGCCGACGCTAAAAAAGATACGTTTGAACTACGACAGTGTCAGCAAGAGCCACGTAAATACCTGTTCACACTCTGAGCGGACGTGCGCGTTTGATGGAAGTGCTGTATTCGCGCTGTTGGTGAGCGCTTCGGGACCGATCTTTTACGATTGAAACTCGATACTGACGCGGCACTCGGCAAAGGAAGGTTGGCCCGGCATTGCACGTAGCTCTCACAAACTTTTTTAGCTCGACAGTGACGTGCAGTCGTGTCAGAATAAAAATGGCATACTAATAACAAAGTGTACATACCGTGTTACGAAGGTAATCCATACGGCGTTTATTCGAGCTCTATATCACACAAAACAAGAAGATAGAATCGACGAGAGTTCCTTTTCGACGACAGTGTTCGTCAACACTGGATCGGAAAACAAGGAGATGACAAGGGGAAGAGATTGACCTCACCTGTTAATCTAAAATTGAGGTCAGCGATCAAACTATAATACGGGAAGGGTCCACAAGGGTCGCGCGGGCATATTCCATTCAGCACGCCAGCCGGTCGTGGGCAGACTGTCTTGGCCAAGTACCGTCGAAGCAACGCTGCGCCGAGTCGGAGTGCCTGCTAGGCCTATATTCTGCGCAGCTCGCTTGGTCGGAGTCGGTGGATTCGTGACTGTCGTAGCTTTTCTCGGGTGTTCGTGGATCCAGCGTTCTTGTTCGTCGTGGTCTGTTTCAAGTACGTTTTTCTTGCTGCTTGAAGTCGGGACGCGCGAGAAGAACACGTAGAAAAATAAACGTTCGTTGGTCGTCGCGACCAAGCGACGCTGTCGGTCATGCTGATTTGATCGTAAAAAGTGCGTAAAGGCTGAACTCCATGGAACGAATTATGTGACGAATAACTGGCGAACGCCGCCCGACGGCACGCTCGCTTTGCGCGCGACGTAGCAGGCACTGTGCTGATTCCACGCGCAGAGCAAAAGCCGCCGGGCAAAATTCGTTATTCGTTCCATGGAGTTCCTCCGGAGCTGGCTCTCAGCTTCGTTTACCACACGATAGATGGCGCTTGGCTCTCAGCATTATCAAATTTTGCAATTTTCGCCACACATCTCTGATTATGCTACAAAATGTGGATCTGAATATTATTTAACAAAACTTTTAGGAAACATTTGCCGGCTATTTATTGTTTATGATCGCGGTGCTGGTGAGGTAGGCGCTTACCCAATAGGTGACGTGGATTCGGCTGACGTGCTGCAGTTCCGCGGATGCATAGCAGTGAAAAGTCAGAGAGCTTTCGAAGGAAAGAAGGCGCAAAAGAGTCCAGTTTTCTTTGAAAAGTTCTATAGCAAAGAATTTTTTTTTTGGCTTCCTATTTTTGTGTTTTTGTGTTTCTTTTCACACCTTTTACGGCGTCCGGTGGGTGAAATTCGATTTCAGAATCGTTTCATGGTCCCTTTAAAAGGGCCCGAAAGGATAGTAAAGAGAGATCGTCAAACATGTTGTCAGATGTTTGAATATTGGAGCCATATGCCACGACGCAGTGATGCCCTTTAGGAGAGAATTCACTTTAGTTTGTAATAGGTTCGTGCACGGCCCGAACAAGGTTCTTCCATATCGAAGCACACTATAAACGGGCGCGTGCACAATGAGCCTTCGGGTTGACATGGGGATGAATGTTCTTATATTGTAGAGGGTGCAGGATGCTGCTCGCAGTTTCTTCAGGATGTAAAAAAAGATGGGGATTCCACGATAAATCAGAGTCAAAATAAATTCCTCAGTATTTTGTAGCGTTCACGTAGTCTACTGGCACACATTCACAAGCAGCACAGTTTGAAGGGTGCAGAAGTATCGGCTTGTTTAAAATTACTTTCTTGAGTGGACTAGCCAAGCACATTAGTTGAGTTTCTTTTGGGTTGACGCTAATGCCATTTCCCGAAAACCAATTCATGATCTTAATTGAATCAAACTACAGTAATTCTACCGCCTTACTATAATGTAAATGACACGATACTAGAACGGTATCATCTGCGTATTGAAAGACCTTGCAGTATTTCACTACCTGGGAAAGGTCATTAACATAGATATTAAAAAGAAGGGGCGAGAGCACAGACCCCTGAGGTATGCCCGATTTTAAAGATATTGTCACGAATGTCAATGAATGAGGCGGTGATAACTGAAGAAACTAAGCGTTTAATGGGGCGAACTTGTACCCAAAAATAAAAGGAAACAGAAGATAACAGCAGAGCGTCGCGGGCGTCGAAGTCGGCGTAAGAGCAGAGTCGAACGCTGGGGCGAGACTGTGCAGATCGCCACGCGGAGCCGCTTATGTACGCGCGTTGGCTTCTGGAACAATCGGCCTAGAACGTTCGACGACTAGAACATTCGTAACTCGATCAGACGAGAATGATCTCGAGCTCACGAGAACGTAATGTTGAAAGAATAAATAAAAGAACATCCCACTGACTGGAATCGAACCTTGACTTTCCGCGCGACAGTCAAGCGCGGTAAGCACTCGGCCACGCACGCGGTCGCTCGCCGACGCGCGTGGCATTACTCCCCCCTTTTAAAAGGCATCGTCTCGACGCCACGTGAAAGGCAACAAAACAGAGCAAGACAAACAAAATAATGGGAAAAACAGAGGCTGGCAAAACACAATCCTATCAAGCGTTGCAGAAGATCACAGTTCGCAGTCTTATCACGCGTAGTACGGCTTGAGGCGCACGACGTGGACGACTTCCGGACGTGGAGGGCGACGTGATGAAGTCCGTGTTCCGTCGGGCATCACCTCGTAGTTCAGATCCCCGAGTCGACGAAGTACTTTGTAGGGCCCGAAGTAGTGCTTTAGGAGTTTCTCGCTGAGACCACGGCGGCGGATCGGTGTCCACACCCACACCCTGTCTTCGGGCTGGAAGTGGACGTCCCGACGACGAAGGTTGTAGCGGTTAGTGTCGACAAGTTGTTGGGCTTGAATACGGTGTCTGGCGAGCTGGCGGACTTCTTCTGCCCGTTGGGCAACCACCTGGGCGTCGTCGCTTCCGTCGACAGCCGGTTCATGGGGTAACATCGCGTCCAGCATTGTCGTTACTTTGCGACCGTGAACCAGTTGGAAGGGTGTCAACCCGGTGGTCTCTTCCACGGCCGTGTTGTAGGCAAATGTGACGTACGGCAACACCTCGTCCCATGTCTTGTGCTCCACGTCGACGTACAGTCGGCACGGAATAAAACGCGAACAGTGGGTGCATGGTTTTCACTAGATGCTGCACCACCTGAACCAGATGGGAGCTGCAAGAAGATGGCTCCTCCTTCGATGTGTTAGACTCTTGGTCAGTGCATCCAAACCTTCGGTGTTGCGTCTCTGGGTGGCTCAGCGTGGGTCGAAAACCATGCGCTTCATGTTCGCGTTTCATTCCGTGCCGACTATACATAGAGATCATGTCGGCGATGGTCTTTTTGAGTCTCTCCGTCAGCCCGTTGCTCTGCGGGTGTTACGCAGTGGTGCGCCGATGGCTGGTGTGGCTGAGACGAAGGATTTGTTGCGTCAGCTGGGCCATGAACGATGATCCTCGGTCTGAGATCAGAACTTCGGGATCGCCGTGCCGGAGGACGAGGGACTCGATAAAAAACTTGGCGACTGATCCACAGCAGTCCCTGCAGGAAGGGCTTTCGTTTCAGTGTACCGCGTGAGATAATCTGTGGCGACGATAATCCGTCTGTTTCCATGCGTCGATGGTGGGAAAGGACCAAGTATATCCATTCTGATCTGCTGGAACGGAGCGCTCGGGGGAGCAATCGGCTGCAGGGGACCTGCCGGCTTCGTCGGCGGTTTCTTGCGTCGCTGGCACTCGTGGCACGACCGTGTGTAGAAGTGAAGGGTCTTCGGCAGCTTGGGCCAGTAATACCTTTCACGAATTCGGGCCAGCGTACGGCTGTAACCAAGGTGTCCGGACGTCGGGTCGTCGTGGGAGGCTTGGAAGATCTCCGCTCTAAGGTCGGTAGGGATTACCAGCAGCCACGGCGTGCTGTTGTCTCCGAAGTTTTCCTTGTAAAGTACACCTTGTCGGAGGACGAAGGTCGGCAGGGCTCTCAAGAAAACACGGGGTATAGTACCCCCTCGTCCTTCGAGGTGCTCGATTAGCGCGCGCAACTCAGGATCGTCTCTTTGACGTCGCGCCATGTCGTCGGTGTTCACTGCGCCTAGGAAGCACTCGTCGTCATCGTCGTCGCTGCTACCGGGAGATGTCTCGACAGGAGCTCTGGACAGGCAATCGGTGTCGCTGTGCTTGCGGCCAGACTTGTATACCACAGTCATGTTGAACTCCTGCAGTCGGAGACTCCATCGAGCGAGACGTCCTGACGGGTCCTTTAGGTTCGAAGCCAGCAGAGCGAGTGGTGGTCCGTGACAACGCGAAAAGGGCTCCCTTAGAAGTACGGGCGAAACTTCGTGATTGCCCAGACGACCTCAAGACATTCCTTTTCAGTCGTGGAGTAATCTTTCTCAGCTTTGGACAGTGTTCGACTTGCGTAGGCGATGACTCGCTCGGTGCCTTCTCGCACTCGACCCAGTACCGCGCCAAGTCCTTCGTTACTTGCGTTCATATGAATCTTGGTTTCCGCGTCTTGATCGAAGTGTCTAAGAACAGGAGTCTGGAGTCGTTGCTTCAGCTCGTCGAATGCGTGCTGCTGCTCCTCGGCCCATTGGAACTTCTCGGCATCCTTCGTGAGTTTAGTGAGCGGTGCGGAAATCCTTGCGAAATCCCAAACGAAGCGTCGATAGTAGGCACAAAGACCAAGGAATCTTTGCACAGCCTTCTTGTCCGTGGGCGCTGGAAATGCCGTGACGGCGCGAGTCTTCTCGGGGTCTGGACGGACGCCTTCGTTACTAACCACGTGACCTAGGAATTTCAGTTCATCATAGTCGAACCGGCACTTTGACGGCTTGAGGATGAGTCCGGCGATCTTTATGGCTTGGAGAACAGCTCGGGGTCGTCGGAAGTGCTCGTCGAAGTCACTTGAAAACACTACGACGTCGTCAAGGTAGACGAGACAGCTCTGCCACTTCAGTCCTGCCAGTACAGTGTCCATGACAAACTGGAAAGTGGCTGGCGCCATGCATAGTCCGAAGGGCATCACCTTGAACTCGTACAGTCCATCCGGCGTGACGAAAGCTGTCTTCTCTCGGTCCCGTTCGTTGACTTCGATCTGCCAGCAGCCGCTCTTCAGGTCCATCGATGAAAAGTATCGAGAGTGGCGCAGCCGATCTAACGTGTCGTCGATGCGCGGGAGTGGTTAGACGTCTTTCTTCGTCACCGCGTTCAGCTGCCAGTAGTCTACGCAGAACCTAAGCGTTCCATCCTTCTTCTTAATCAGCACGACTGGAGAGGCCCAAGGACTGCTTGAAGGCTGGATTATGTCGTCGTTCAGCATTTCTTGCACTTGCTCTTGGATGACCTACCTTTCTTGTAGGGAGACTCGGTACGGCGATCGGTGCACAGGGAGCGCGTCGTCTTTGGTAACGATGCGATGTTTCGTAACGGTGGTTTGGCGCACCCTCGAAGACGTCGCGAAGCAGTCGCTGTATTCGGCGAGGAGGTTACTCAGCTGCCGTCGTTTCGAGCCTGAAAGCTTGGGGTCATTGTCAAGCTGCGCTGGCGGCGTAATGTCTTGCTGAGGTGGGGATGATTCTTCAGCAATCTCGGCGATTTCGGCGGAGTTCCGTAGTTCCTCGAAGTGGCCTACAGCGGCACCTTTCGTGAGGTGTTGCGTTTCTTGTCGAAAGTGCGTCAGGAGGACCACGGTGCGCTCATCCTGAAGTTCAGCCACTCATCTTGCGACGCCTATTCCTCTTCCCAGGAGCAATTGAAGGTTGCCTTCCAGAACAACTTCGCCGCAGGTAGCTGCAGCGGTCACGACGGGTACAACACTTGATCGTGGCGGCAGGTTCACATGGTCGGCAGCAACACGGACGGCGGCTGCCGCTGTTTGGGGTTTCTCTGAAGGCGGAACAGGCTCTCACCAAGGTCGATGACGGCGCCGTATTCCCACAGAAAGTCGATGCCGAGAATGACGTCTCTGGAACAGTCTTGTAGAACGACGAACTTCACAGGGCACGTCTCACCGTGGATCTCGACGCGAGCAGTGCATCTCCCGACTGGTGTAATGAGGTGTCCTCCGGCGGTTTGTATTTGAGGTCCATCCCACGGCGTCATGACTTTTCGAAGGCGGCGGGAGAGCCTCCCACTCAAAACGGAGTAGTCTGCTCCGGTGTCGACGAGTGCCGTCGCGTCGTGGCCGTCGATGATAACGTTGAGGTTATTCGACACTGTTACAGAAACGTCGTTTCGGGGCGTTGCGGCGTTAGAGTGGGAGAGCTCCGACGATCTTGGAGGATCTTGGCATCGTTCGTCATCGGCAACGCCACCTCCTGGCATTGCCGCGCCTAGTTTTCCCGACGGGAAGCGATGGGTGACAGGCTGTCTCGGCGAGACCGGCGGAAGGGCGATGGCGAGCGTCGAGGAGATGGTGAACGTAATACTCGGCGGGGAGACGACTCAGGAGATGAAGAGCGGCGGAGGTAGTCCTCGATGTCCCGAGGTCGCTCTCCAAGACGTGGTCGAGGGTCGTTGGGCGCAAACCCTCATAGGCCCAGCTGGCGGTGGGAGCATCGTCGGTAGATGTGGTCCGCTTCACCACAGTGGTAGCACAGGGGGCGTCGATCGGCCGTCCTCCAAACGTCGGTCTTCATCGCACCACGCTGCTTTGGGCCTGGAGCATACTGCGGCGCCGGTGCCTCACGTCTGGGAGCTGGCTGGTAGTGTCCTGTGACGGGAGGTGCTCTCTTGGCGGCGGCGGCGTAGGTCAGGACCGGCTGTTCGGGAGCCACTGCGACGGGGACCTCTGGCAAGAGGGCTCGGTATACCTCCTCGCGAACAGCCTCGGCGATTGAAACAGCGGCGGGTCGTTCTGGAGAAGGGAGCAACTGCTTCAGTTCCTCTCGAACCACATCCCGAATGACCTCCCGAAGGTTTTCGATGCCAACTTCGCCGAGGTCAAAGAGGGAAGATGGAAGGTATGAGGTGGCAGCTACGCCGGCGAGTCTCTGATAATGACCCGCCCTGACCGACAGCGCTCGTTCAATGTTCGTTGCCTCAGAAACAAATTCATCCACGGTCGTCGGTGGATTGCGAACGAGGCCGCCAAAAATCTCGCTTTTCACGCCTCTCATGAGGACGCGCAGCTTCTTGTATTCGGTGGCTCCAGGGTCAGCACGGGCGCACAGGCGCAGGACATCTTTCAGTGAAGCTTGTCACGCTCTCGTTCAGACCTTGGCATCTTCTTTGAAGGATGCCCCCGGCTCGTTGACGTCGGTGTTGGTTTGTGAAGGTGCGCTTTAGCTACTCCACGCATGTCTCCCACGTCGCGAGGAAAGCCCCGTGGTTCTCAAACCATTGTCTTGCCGTTCCCTCCAGTGTGAAGTAAATGTTTTGGAGGCGCTGTTCTGCCATCCACGCGTTGTAGCGGGCCACACGTTCGTAGTGCTGCAGCCAGTCTTCTACGTCCTAGTAGATTTCACCGTGGAATGGCGTCGGTACACGGGGAACCACAGGCATGAAGACGTAGGACGGTGCTGCTTGGGGTTTTTTCGTCATCTGGGCCGTGGAGTTCATCGTTGGCTTCGGTAGCTTCTTTGTTTTGTCCGGCAGTGGTCCAAACTCAGGGCGTTGTCCTTGCAGACGCTGGCTTGCCCGAGGCCCTGCCTCTTCCACGAGTCGACGACTTGGAGTGGGGCTTGCCGAACGGGTCCTCGGAGGAGTACCGTTGAGAAACATAGGGTGCGTACCCCGCACCTCCACCAGAATGTCACGAATGCCAATGAATGAGGCGGTGATAACTGAAGAAACTAAGCGTTTAATGGGGCGAACTTGTGCCCAAAAATAAAAGGGAAACAGAAGATAACAGCAGAGCGTTGCGGGTGTCGAAGTCGGCGTAAGAGCAGAGTCGAACGCTGGGGCGAGACTGTGCAGATCGTCACGCGGAGCCCCTTGTGTACGCGCGTTGGCTTCTGGAACAATCGGCCTAGAACGTTCGACGACTAGAACATTTGGAACTCGATCAAACGAGAATGATCTCGAACTCATGAGAACGTAATGTTGAAAGAATAAATAAAAGAACATTCCACTGACTGGAATCGAACCTTGACTTTCCGCGCGACAGCCAAGCGCGGTAACCACTCGGCCACGCACGCGGTCGCTCGCCGACGCGCGTGGCAATATTTTAGCACTGTGTTGCCCACATATTGAAACTAGCTGCGTTCGGTTTGACAGAAGGTTTTTAAGCAGGAAGTAAAATGGACTCTTAACCCTAAGCTGAAGGGATTTCTCAAAAGAAATTTATGTTATACAAAGTCGAAAGCTTTTGAAACATCTAAGAAAAGTGCACAGGTAGCTAGATTATTTTCAAAGGCAGCGTTCAGCAGATTGGAAGAATCCCCAAGAAGAGGTTGTGTTCCTTTTCTGATAACAAAACCAAACTGCTGTGGAGAAAACAGGTTAAATTTGTCCATGAAATCAGCCATTGTTATAAAAATATGTTTTTCCAAAATCTTCGCTATCGAAGGCAAGATCGAGATAAGGCGATAGCATTCGAACTTACCGTGATCTCCACTTTTAAATAAAGGCTTTACACTTGCTATTTCAAGGTCGTCTGGAATTATGCCTGAAGCTATAAAACCGTTCAGTATCCTCAGAAGTATATTCTTTACTGAGTTGAAATTTCTACAGAGATCGGACATTCGACACACCATCAATTCCAGGATATAGTCGAGGCTAAAAAAAAAAACAAAAAAAAAACAGCATAGTTTGTAGCGCTTGCTCTGTTATTTCAGGAAGGAAAGCGGACGCTACATTTGGGATAATTGAGAGCGAAAGGTCAACTTCATTATCGCGCAATATGCTTGAGGTCTTTCCGAAATAGGTGTTGAAAGCATTGGCTACAGAGAGAGGACTACACGGGAAATACTTTACCACGGTTTCGTCACTGATTATTTAGCACTGGGGCCATCACGGAATTCGTTGACAAGAGACCAAGTTATCCGGGTGTCAAAGCGTGATTCAACTAACTTTGTGTTAACATAGTTACGCTTAGCCAATTCGATAATTGCGGTTACTCTATTATGTTCACTTTTAAATTTAATCCCTACTTCCTCATTCTTCGGTGACTGTCGACTGCGCGTCCACAAAATTTCTTTGTATTTAATAGCGGCTTTAATGTCATCATTCAGGCACACTAGTTCATAACGCCGCTTTTTTACAGTAATTACCTCTGTACGGCGGTCAGTGAAAGTTTTCCACAACTTAATGAAATTTGAATAAATCTCCTGTTGACTAGAAGACCGCAAAAAATTGTTCCAGTCATACGAAGCGATTAATTTGTCAAACGTTTTGCGATCGACAATTCTTATGCGTCGGTAAATTAATTTCAGATAGGACCCAAACGTCCACTATGGATCTAAAAGAATTCACAGTAACGCAAAATTGGTCCCAATATTTCCGAGCACTACGAATATCAATGTGAATAAGTGTGAGTGCATTAGTTGAGGGCAGATCAAAATCCGCAAGAAGTGAGTTGAAGTCCTGATAGTTCGAAAAAGTTAGGGTCATAATTGCTAGACAATTAATTCCAAATCACTTATACAGCTAATGCGAACGACTAGGGTACGTTCTGTTTTTCTTGCATAGATCTTCGCATTTTTAGCCCAAATGTATATGTAGTGTTTCTCGCTTCCCTTCGACTTTGCCCTCCAAAAGAGCTCCTTCTTTGCACATGTGAGGTTCTCATTAATGAAAAGTCTTGGTAGTACTTTCTCACGTGCAAGAGGCCCCAGTAAACGACGAGAGCTTAACCAGCGTTCTCTGGTCTGCACGGCTCGGAACCTCACCAAGATTACAGAAGTGGCTCCTCGAGTAGAGGTCAGTCGATGGACGGTGTCAATTTTAGATGTTTTCAGGAAATTGAGGTATGCCGATCTTCTGGCCTATGTCACCTAACACAGATGGAAGGTTTTTGTTAGAGGTGCATGAAAATTCATAGATCTCAGGGTTGGACTGGCGACTAAACTGTTGAGAATTATTGAGCTCAGCACGCAATAGCTGAATCTCCTGCGACTGGGCAGATAGTGAGGATTTCAGAGAACCAACCTCAGTTTGCAGCTTAGCCACAGTTGCCTCATTGTCGGATACCTTTTTTTTAAGAGAGAGTCATACTGGGCTGATTGAAATGCGATGGAATCTAACATCTCAGTTATTGACTTTTCCACGGCCTCAACAGCGAATTTGACAGCCAGGGGGTCCTCAACTTTGGCAGGAAGCTGCAGGAGCGTGTCGACACTACCCTTGAGAGAGAGGAGCTGGTCTAGTTTGTTGTTAACCATCGTTAGCTGCGAGGAAAATGATGCAGATTCCGACTGATGAACCGCTTCCGTGCTTCCTGAACTCGATTTATCCGCTGCAGGGCGGCACTCGTGACAGCACCATTGCTCGCGCTTCACGGAGCTCATGGCCTTAAATGTACTGTCATAAACACCAGCACAAGACTTTCCCAGATGAAAAGCATTTGAGCAGCTCGCGCAGGTCAAGTGCCTGCCATTCAAGGGTACCGGCTCGTGACACTTAAGCCTGGTTCAGACAGTTGCGTTTGACTGCGTTTGACTGCGTTGCGGCAGCGAGAAACCAGGACATCCCTGCGGCTTATATCGCGTGCCAAGATGATTCCTTGAATTGGATTCCACGCTTCATACGAAGCACAGATGTGCCGGTGACTCGCTTTCGGTTCTCAACGCAACGCAGTCAAACACACTCAAACGCAAGTGTCTGAACCGGCCTTTAGAGCAATTTGTTGAAGACATGGTTATATGGCACAAGCAGAACGCTAGTGGAACAAGCTTCAAACAAAGATACTGTAAAAATTGACAAATACGTTCGCCCGTCAAACCAGAAAATCGTCTGACACGCGCGCTTGCTTGGCTTAGTAGGCACAGCGTTGGATTTTCCAAATGCTGCCACTTAGAACTCCCGGAGAACCGTAGCTTAAACTGGTGGTACGACTCACGACGCACATGGGTCAGGCGTTGCAGCTCAAGTTGGAGTCGACTGACCAGAAGCGGTTGTTGATGGACGAGCTTTCCAAGGTTCGGAGGCACCGGAGGAATGTCGAAGTTTTGATGGCGGTCCGTGGTGGCTCACCGGAGTGGCCTGAGTAGATCTTCGTAGGATTGCAAGAATATGGCTCGTTTCTAGCGTGGCAAGACAGGGTAATCCGCGTCCGTTAGATGACTGCAGGGTGTTGAGGTGTTGAATATAGCGATTACCAGATGAAATTTGCAGAGCGCTCAAAAATGAACGACCGCTTGCAGCCACTTCGTCTTCTTCTTATTCTACTTAATAATAATAATAATAATAATAATAATAATAATAATAATAATAATAATAATCATAATAATAATAATCATAATAATAATAATAATAATAATAATAATAAATTTTATTTCACGTATTTCATAGCAACATACAAGAATGCGGGTCCGTCGAAAGCCAAAAGAGGCTTGTAGGACTAGACCCAGCAGCGGCGTGAAGAAAATCAAATTCTGACACACTGATGAAAACATAAAACAAAAAACAAAACACTTAACAAACAATTCCAAGAACTATGCATACATAACTCTTAAGAAAAAAATTACTGACATGTAATCATACACCACAATAATTACACTAAAGGTGATTAAGAACGGATGGCCACGGAATACACTCTTTGACCACAAAAAAATCTTCTACTCAAGAACTGGGAAGTGTGAAAAAAAACAAAAAAACCACGAGATGCACAAAAAGGACATGTTCAGAAGCAGGATATTTAGCAAATTGTTTTTAGTTGTTTTTTCAACTGACGCTTTGACCCGAGTTCTAAGAACGAGTCTGACAATGTATTGAAAAGTTCAGGGACATAGAAAGAGCGCATACGTTTTCCATATTTTGTGTATACACGAGGAATGAAAAATCTTTCACTTTCCCTTAAGTTGCGCTGCAGAACACGGGGCGTTTTGAAAGGGCTGTGCCAATAGTGTTTGTCAATTACACATCTTTTATAAAGTGCTGAAAAACGCGGGAGACACAACGAAGAAAACAACTCTTCACTTGGCAGATCAAAAGAGGTGTACGCTACGCTTTTTAAAATACTTTTCAAGATGCTATCTATTTTGTGATACCAGAGCATGGAACAATTCGCATATATAGTAATTCCGTAACGTAACAGGCCGTAGGCTAAGGCATTGACTATCATCTTTCGGACAGACAGCGGTAAAAACGTTTTTGTAGTATATAACATACAAGATACACTCCTTAACTTTTTGGCTATGTAGCTGAGGTGTGAATTCCAAGATAAATCGCTATCAAAGAAAATGCCTAAGTACTTTGTTGTGTTTACATATTCAAGAGGCGTACAGGAGCAGTGAGTGCATTTCGACGAGTGCAATATAAAAGGAATATCAAGGCGTTTGCGTTTCGACGGACTACTAAAACATACAAGTTTTGTTTTGTGAACATTTATTTTAATAAGGTTTGCTTCGAACCAGTCCATAACTTGAGTCGAATTCTCTTGCAATTTTACAGTCGCACTGCTCAGATTTAAATGTCTAGATACTAGCAGCGTATCGTCAGCGTACTGATATATTTCGCATCCGGATATAGTTTTCGAAAGGTCATTGACATATAAATTAAACAAAAGTGGGGCTAAAACAGAGCCCTGCGGAACACCAGCTTTCAAAAGCACTTTGGCACTCCGGATATCACACACTGAAACTTGCTGTGTGCGGTTCGTTAAAAAGTCTTTGAGTAAAGAAAAAAATGGTCCCCTAAACCATAGTCGAATATTTTTTTCATTAGTATCTTATGGCTAATGGAGTCAAATGCCTTCGAGACATCCAGAAAGAGGGCACAGGCATATTTGTTATTTTCAAAAGTTTCATGCAAGGTGTCCACGAGTTCTTCGAGTAAAGAATCTGTTCCACGTCCCGCAATAAAGCCGTACTGACACGGCGATAGCATATTAAATTTTCCAAGAAACGCGGTCATAGTTCTCAAAATATGTTTTTCTAGTACTAATGCTAAACATGGTAAAATCGAGATAGGCCTATAACTTTCAACGCTATCACGAGCACCACCTTTGTAAAGGGGCCGAACAATGGCACTTTTCATGCCATCGGGAATGATACTAGAATTTATAACCCCGTTTATGATGTATAACAAAACTGTGCTCAGCGCTTCAAAATTACGTCGTAAGTCGCAGAGACGAATATTATCTGAGCCGGGCGCCTTATTGGGTTTAAAGCTAAACAAAATCAAGCGTAGCTCTTCGATTGTCAGGTTCGGTAAAAATGCAGAATGTAAAGAAGGACACTCTAGATTAGTCGGGGTCACGGTTTCGTCACACGCTACACCCGAGATTGAAGCAAAGAAGCGATTAAATTTATCAGTTATAGATGACACATGTGCACCAAAGTTTTTTCTAATCGTGTCATCGATCGACGATCTAGACGAGCACCCCTTCACTTCGTTAACCAGGGACCAAGTTTTAGCAACGTCATGTCGGGAGCGGAAAAACTTTTCATTAAAGTGTTGGCGCTTCTTAGAACGTACAAGGGCATTTACACGATTTCTAAGGCTTTGGTACTGTAACCTTAGCTCTTGGTTTTCAGGGAAACGACGACATCGTGCCCATAAAGTATCTTTTTCTTTGATTGCAGAAAGAACATTTGACGTTAGCCAAGGATGATTTTTCCGCCGTTTTCTTATCGTAACATGTTTTGTGCTTTGATCTCTAAAGTTCAAAAGAATTTCACAAAGATTTAAGTAGGCACCATGATAATCATTGTTCTCGATTAATGCATTCCAGTCATAAGTGGAAATTAGACTGTCGAGACGACGTGAATCGACAATGCTTACTTGTTTGGGTTGTTCTACCTTCTCAGGAGCGACAGCGAAATTAATTCGGCAGGCCACGAAATAATGGTCCGCTAATTTCTGTGCGATAACGGCTGAGTCTACAGGTACCCCTGAATTTCTAATGTTAATATGATCAATGCATGATATAACGAGGTTGCCAGACATATATTCTTCTCTGGTAGGGATGTTAATAAGGTTTTCAATACCATGATTTGCAAGAATATTTAAGTAATTGCAGACAACAGATATCGATGGCTTCAAGATATCAATGTTCAGATCCCCTACAAGACACAAATTATCCGTAGGCACCATGTTCCCTAGAGTCATGTTGAGTTCATCTAAATAGTTAGAAACATTTTCCGATGGGGGTCGATAAAATGCCAAAAAGGAAATAACAAAATCACCTTTACTGAGTTTCAAAGATAGACACTCTGCATAGTTAAACGATACCCCCAACTCCACTGCTAACCAAGATTTCTTAACATACACAGCTATCCCTCCTCCCCTAGATGCACTACGCGTCAGAAAGAACGCCTCAAAATCGGGAAAAGAAAACTGACCGCGCGAAATTCCAACGTCCCGAACGTTTATCTCTGTTAAGACAAAAACGTCGACAGTATTTTCAAGTGCATGCACAACTAGTTGAAACTCATTCCAGTATTTCCTAATACTTCTGATATTTACATGTAAAACGGTAAGTGCGCTAGCACTAGGTGGAAAGGAGTCAAGAAACGAAGGAAAATCAGCGCTCAATATTGTGTCTTCCATTTCTACACTATTTTTTCCAAGTCTTTAGCGCTAGCGATCCTCACCAGTGATGCGTTTTCGTCCTTTTTCGCGAAGATTGTGGCATTTTTCACCCAAACAAATTTGTAAGATTTTTCCCTGCCCTTAGTTCTCGCCTGCCAGAAGAGGTCCTTGTTTGCTCGTGTAAGGTTGTCATTGAAATATACTTTTTGTCGGGTTCCGGACCGAGGAAGCGCGGCCAGCTTCTTCCGAGCACTCATCCACTTTTCTTTTACAGACGTCGAGGAGAACTGAACCAAAATGGGGGCCGCCCCCTCGCGCCTCGAGCGCAAGCGGTGGCAAGCCACCACTTCGGCAGGATGGTGTCTACCGATGTTCAGTCTCTCGGCAAGGTCTTCGATAACTGCCTTCACATCTTCGTCATCTGTGATAGGAATGCCATGAATTTCCATGTTGCACCTCCTACTGTATTGTTCAGTTGAGTTTAGGTTTGTCTGTAGTTGTTCAATCATAGAAGTTTGATTGGACACTGTGGCTTGTAGCGCTCCAACTTCTGATCGCAGTAGTTTTACTTCTTGATCGTTCTGCTGAACAAGCTTCATCATGGATTCACATTTGCGAACAGACTCTTGAAGACTCGCGATCGTTACCTTCATTGCATCAACAGATGGCTTCAATAGCAAAAGGTCGTCTACCTTTGCCGGGAGGTCACAGAGCCGGTCCACGTTTGCTTTCAAAGTGTGAAGAAGCTCAAGTTTTTGGCTTATTGCGGCAAGTTGCGCGGACACGGTATCTTCTTGCGATGCTGACGCAGCCTCCTCGCTGACGCTTAATCTGCTTTCACGCAATCGGCACGTGCGACAGACCCATTTTTCGCGTTTCCCGGTTCCCATTGATCTGAAAGTTCTGTCCGCAATGCCGGAGCAGGCATCAAGATGATATACGTGATTACAAGAGCAGCATTTCATAAAAGCCCCGTCAGTTGGTACAGACTTAAAACATGCAATGCAATCTGTGGTGTTTGCATCAGCCATGACTTAGACAAAAAGACTTTCAGGCACAAACAAAAATTCAGTTCCCAATAACAGATTTCACAAGAAGAAGCTTTCAATACACAAAAGAAATATAATTCAAGTCACATTTGTTGCAGTCGGCGGCGTACACAGAAACAAAAAACTAGGAAATCATGGTTATGAAAACAAGACTCTCACCTGCCAAAAAACGGCAAAGTTAGTTCTCTGTGGGTGACAGGCCGCCGACTGCGCCGACGAAAGGCCTCGGATCCGTTCTTATGGGCGCCAAATCCGGTTGCCCGGATGATGAAATGATGCTCGTCCACGTGGTCCTGGTCTCTGTCGACGCACGCTGCGTCAGAAGTCCCTCACGCGCCGGCAGCTGGGAGCGACGATGACCGCGCTCAAAACCAGACAGTGCCGGTACGTTGGAGGCAATCCGTTCTGCCAAAAAACGGCAAAGTTAGTTCTCTGTGGGTGACAGGCCGCCGACTGCGCCGACGAAAGGCCTCGGATCCGTTCTTATGGGCGCCAAATCCGGTTGCCCGGATGATGAAATGATGCTCGTCCACGTGGTCCTGGTCTCTGTCGACGCAAATGCGGGTCTGTCAAAGACATAGGAAGCGTGTAATAATAATAATAATAATAAATATTATTATTATATTATTATTATTATTTATGCTGGGTTAGTTCAAAAGAACAGAAGGCAGGTTCGTCTAAGCCAACAAGTGCTTGTGGGACTGAACCTGAAAGTTGTGCTGTTCACAACAAAGTTTCAGAAAGTAATAGGAAAACGTCACAAACACAAGAATATGAATAGCGTCAGTTCAGATGTACAGTCTAGACTCGCACTTCATCAAATGTCAAATTTCAAAGGATCAAGTTCTTGTCCAGTAGATTAATAGACAATATTAGAAAATGATCACAAACGTGTATTGCACAGAAGCTAAAGTAGTTACTCTTATAGCATGATGACAGAGTGTACCACTCATATTCAAATAAATGAGCACAATAATTTATAGACGAGAAGGAAGTTTCTGCGCGAAGCAAATAAACAATCACGAAAAAATAACTAGGTTGATAATCACATAGTTTCTTCGTTGATAAAAAAAATTGCGCAGTACTTTTTTAAGTTTTACTTTAAAGTAAAGTTTGATAGATTTGGTGGTAACTCATTGAAAATGTCAGGGACATATAATGAACGCATGCTTTTCCCATACCGCGTATAACAGGTTGGAACGACGTAGATTAGAACTTTCCGCAATTGCCGCATGACGGGGTGAGTGGATTTAAAGTCGTCTTTCCAGTTCTAATAGACCACACCTGTCTCTAGGAACAAAGATCAAAAGTTCGGCGTTGATGAAGTTTGAAATAGATCTAAATTATAAAATGTAATACCATAGCACACGTTTCTCAAATTTCCTTTAAAAAATGTTCACTTTTTTAGTCATAATCTCGAGCATTTACTAAATACAGTTATACCATAGCGCAAACGGGTGTAGGCTAATGGGTAAGCTATGCGCTTGCGCGTACCGAGGGGCATGAATGCTTTAATATTATAGAGCAAACAGGAGACACTCCTCAGTTTAGCACAAATTTGAGTGAGATGCGAATTCTATGATAGATCAGAATGAAAGAGAATGCCAAGATATTTTACTGTGTCAAAATATTGTACTTTACCACGATGGCACGAGAAACAATTAAATGTGTGTAGAAAAAGTTGAATATTTAACGAAAAAACTTTCAAAGGATTGTGGAAGCATACAAGGGTAAAACCTGAATAAAATAGCCGCGTATCTTTACCGCAGATTTATTTATTTGGCTTGGCGCCGACACGCGCAAGAAGGCACGGCTCAGATTTTATTGCACCAAACCGTTTCTAATGAACCGGTAACCGCAACATGAAATGAGGGTTCCGTTCCGGTTCGGGTTCAATATAAAAATGTTTGATTTGGGTTAGAGTTTTGTTCCGTTTCAGTTAAAAATAACGGTTTTGCTCCGGTTTTTGATTTGTGTTCGGTTCGCCACCCTAGTTAAAACTACATGCTAATCTCACATGATTACAACAGCCGCTTTGTCGCGTCTTGCGGCGCTAGGAACAAAATTTTGTCTGTCCACAAGTATTCAGTTTTGGTTGCTTTACTGAGGGCGCGCCATTTTCATCCTTGAAGGTGCATAAGGCAGTGAGACAATCAAGACGTGAGTCACCTCCAGCAAAATGATTCTGTTTCAAGAGCCACTTGCCATGCGCTAGCGAATTGCGTCATCAGCTTATAGGCCCTAGATGATAATCGACACAGCTTGCATGAGACCCGAGCCCATTCCATTCCCACTCCATTCCGGGCAAAAGACATTTAATTCCATTCCCATTTCATTCCCCTCAACGTTGCCGCCATTCAATTCCCATTTCATTCCGGGGTCGCGAAAATGCGGAATGACTCCGGAATCATTCCAATTCCGGAGTGGCAACTCCGCAACTCTGATGCAAACACCCTGTTACAGTGTTCTAGAATTGTAGTGGCAAGAGCGGCGACCACCGCGTGAAGATTTTGCGCGTAGATGACACCGTAGCGCTGCTGTTCTGTGCCCTAGGAACTGTGGCAAGAGGCTTGAATAAAGAAGAACGAAGCGCCGGCGACACACGCGATTCATGTCTAGAGCCCAGCGGACATGGCCTCGTCTCGTCCTTCCTATACTCTATTTCATACTTAGCGTGCAACGCTGTCAAAGCTACTGGCGCGAGCGTGGGGCTTGATCTTGTTGATCATTTGCACGTGTTCTCGCGCAAACAAAGCCATAGATGAAGCCACGGGCTCGCGCTAGTAGCTTTGACAGCGTTGCACGCTAAGTATGAAACATAGTATAGATATTTCTACAGGAACGTGCCCCCGTCAGCTTCGTCGTCGGCGCTGCTCGGCATGTACTACTGTGGTTCGACTGGAGCTTTTCGCGACGCAGAACAAGTGCTAATGTGAAAAATTGTAGGTTTTCCTTTGCACTAAGGCCTCTAGAGTGTGTGCTATCCTATACTTTTATTATTCGCGAGTTTTTGATGGAGATCATTTGATTAATATCGACCCCCCTCCCCCCCCCCCTCCCTTCTCAGTACTGACAGGACGTTCAGCAACGCTGTCACTTGGGCTGCACGCTTAATAGCTACGAAAGAAATTACGCGATACTGATATAAGAAGGAAAAATAGACAAATAAATCTCAATAAACCTCTCACTTTTTTAATGGTGAGAGGAACAATACACTGGTGTATTGTTTTTTGTCATCGTGTTGCTGATGCTGGGACCAGCGTTTGCAAGGTGCAAGGCGGAGCGCGTTTGGGAACGGCCAAGGTGCCACTATAAACTGGCGAACATATAACAAATTGTTGTTTGGGGAAGGCAGTCTATGAAGAAAAAATACCTCGATTGGGCGTACATGAAGCATTAAAATACGATATGAACACAAACTTCAACAACCCCTAATATGAAAAAAAAAAACCTTTATTCTCAACTCACTGCTTTATGACTTCTCAAAAGTGGTAATGCGCTTCATCGACATAAACAGCAAGCACATGACAGATATCCAGCAACATAGTACGCAAAAAGACTACAAAATAGTCATAATATATTGCGGAATAGAATCCTAACCTCTTCGCCATTGACGATGTCCACATAGTCCCGAAGGATAAGGCGCGGTTCAAAATGTCTCTCGCACACCGCTGATGTCTCGGCGAGGCGTTTATCTTCTCGATTAAGATTTTTTTTCCCCACTGTAGTCTGCGCGACTCCTCCTTTGGTGCACGAAACAGTGACGGCTTACGATCGCTGGTGGCAGCCCTTGTAGACCGGGTAGCCCGACTTGCATCCCGGCGCGAAGCAGTGTGTGTGTCTGTCTTTTTCCTTGCATTTATGACCGAGACGGCAACGGAATGGGGAAGACTCCCCACCACTACACCACAAGGAAAAGTGCTACGGTACTACGTTCGGAAGAAGCGTACCGCCTCAGCTTCGTTGTCTTCTTCGCTCATCGCACATCTGCCACAAATTCACCTAGGGCACGGAACTCCAGCGCCACTCTCGGCATCTACGTTGGCAATCTTCACGTGGCCCATTGTAAGCGGGCGCCGCTCTTGCCACTACACCCTCTAGAACACTGTAACCCTGTAGTGGAATGTCATCTATACGGTAGTTAAACACCAAGGGGATCTTTTTGTGGGATATGCTCATTGCCATGCATTTTGTGTTTTCCTGTTTTCCAATAACATTTGCCAATCCTTTAACCATTGAGAAATATCACAGGCACTTATCTAAAGTATTTTGATCAGTAGAATACGTTATTTGTCTAAAAAGGACAGCAATCTGCAAAAATGCGGTGATGAATTTCCGATCGCCACCGTCCAAATTACTTATAAAAAAATATAAAAAAGAAGAAGATGGGTTTTAGCTAGGAGTGCGCGAATATTCGAAATTTCGAATACGAATCGAATATTTTCCTTATTCGAAACGTATTCGATTCGAAAATTGCATATTCGGATCGTTGCCGAATATTCGGCCAAAGCCGAATATTCGGGGAAAACGGCGAATATTCGCACAAACTACGAATATTCGAGCAAGTAACGAATAATCTGCTTGCCACGCATTCCCCTATGAATATGTTTATACACTGAGAAAAGCGTATGATCCGTGAATTATCGGTCTGCTCCGTTTCTATGTGTCCGATGGCAGCGAGACAGGAACAGTTTCGGTTTCTTTTTCACCAAGCGCAATAAAATAAACCTCGAGAGTGTATTCGATAATTTAGATTACTCCGGTTTACAAAAGAAATTTATACAATATATTTACAGTTTATACATGGGGAGGGCTCTTGAAGGCTGATGTTGCATCGACCAACGGGTCCAATTAGGCTCCGCTTGCGCCGGTAGCCCCTTTTCCTCTTCTTCTTAGCACATGCTCCTTGGTCTCTTTTCCTGTGAGGTGTGTAGTCGGGCGCGTATCCACATTTAGCAAGAAATGACCTCAATATTTAATAGAGTCAAATATAAATATAAAATATATCTCGAGAGTGTTATCTATTATAAATGTTCGAAAATTAAAAAAAAAGAAACAGCTTGGGGCGAGCAGAACAACTCCTGTCACCAGTGCCTGCCACTCCCGCTCAGTCAAAATTAGAGATATCGCGAACCTGCCCAGTTTCGAGTTCGACTAAGTTCGACCTTTTCGACCTTTCAACGTGATGTTCGACAAAGGTTTAACTGAAGTTCTACTTTTGTGCGCATGCGTTAATAATAAAAAAAAGAAAAACTAATTGACTCAACAGGCGGAGGAAAAGTGCAATATTTGTTGGGTTTATTGGCATCACAGGTTCACATTAATAACTAATGAAAGCGTTAAAAGCGCATATTTTCGCTTTTATATAGAGTAAACATTGGTTACCATTTTATAAAAAAAATAAAATAAACTACTTTTTATATAATTTGTTTCCCAAAATTCTAAATATTCGTGTAGGAGCCGGGCAACATTGTCCATAAGTCAAACTTCTTCGAACTTGAGGAAAATTTCGCAGGTTTTCCGAGTGAAAGGGTCTTTCTACTGGCGGAAATGTTGTCACGGCGCGTAGGGAGCGCTTACATTCTGAACACGTTGAGCAGTTAATTTTCCTACACGATAATTGTAATGAGTGCAATACTAGAAGCATCTTTAGCCTGCTGCAGCCCTGTAAAATTCAGTTGCATTAATTTATTTTGAAAAGACAATAAAACCTGCTGTTACCTCTTGTTTTGTAATTTTTCATTACAAGACACATATTTTATATTCGATTCGATATTCGAAGCCCTTTTTTTTTGTCTTATTCGTATGCGATTCGTATTCGAAAATTTCAATATTCGCACACCCCTAGTTTTAGCATTAACCCCCGGGGAACGCCAGAGATAACCACCTTAGTTGGAGAGAAAACACCCTTCACTTCGACAAACTGGTGACGATTGCTCAAATAGGAATCTTTAGCCACCACATGAGTTGCTCGTTTCCAAGTATCTTTCTTTGTTCTAAGCAGTTTCTGGTGCGACACGCGGTCGAACGCCTTTGCGAAATCTTATAAAGGCCCGTTGACACACTTGCGTTTTCCTAGTACCTTGTGCCTCAAAACCTCTTGAAACCTCTTCAACGAGAGAACACACTGGCACGCTGGCGCCATCTATGCTGTGACCCTGAATCTGCAATTCACTAAAGCGAAAATTTTGCGGTATTGGAGGTCAAATGTTAGTACTACCTATGAGAAATAATCGTTTATATTTATAGCATTGAAAAAAGATTTTCAAGCCAAGAAAGAAGGAATGATGCGTGAAACAAAAATAGGAAATATAAGGAACGGTCATGTGTCCCACGGTTACACGATAGGTGGCGGCAGTGTGTACATTCATCGTAATTAATATCTTTAAGTGGTTTCAAGGCGCACTGTCCTAAGAACTCCAAAGTATGTGACAGGCCTTACGACTATGTCTGCCTGCCTCCCTTTATGAACAACCTTCGCAAAGTCATTCACTGTCTGAAGGAACTGAGTCACCGTAGAGTAACCACGTAAAAAAAACGTGTTGGTTTTCTAAAATAAAAAAAAAAAATCTTAAAAATGCAACACAGCGAAAATACCCACCTCTGATAATGGAATGTTCGAGACAGGGAGCGAGTTTATTGAGAGCTCAGGAAGGAAGTTGCCACTATCTGTGTACACCGTGGCAAAATTGTCGTTAAACACCTTAGCGCTGGAGGGTTTGTCTACATTTTCGATACTACAATAAATTAACTTGCTAACAAAGCACCCTCAGCTTGATAGATGCCTCCAAACTTTTAGGAATCGCTTCGCAAGAACTTTGTTGTCAATGTTTTTGTTATAATATTTATACTAAGAGTTTTTAATTAAGTTTTGTGGTAGCTGACGCAGAGCAGTCAAACCGACTTTTTTCCCCCGCGTTCCCTGCTTAGTTTTTTTTTTTCTTGCTTTCCTTTTTGCCTGCAAGATATCTCTTGTAATCCACGGGTTATTTTTAGTACGTTTTTTGTTTTTTTTGTGAGCACAAACCTGTCAATAAATCAGTGAACAGCCCCTTGAAAAATTGCACCATAATTTGTCTCCGCCGCAGTCTGCAGATGACACCAAGACAGCAAATTCTCCAAACGACAACTTGAGATAGTCCACTGTACATTCCTCCTGTGCTTTGTTGTACTCTTTATATGTTCCTATCTCAGCATCAGGGTTGTCGCGAAAAGCTCCTGTGCTATCGTAAACAACCATGGAGTGTTCAAAAACACCTTCAGTGACCACGTAGTGATTGTCAGCAACAGCAGCAATATCGTAAATATATTGAGAAACACATATTAAAAAATATCAAGAAATGAACTTGTGGTTCTGTTATACGTGTATGACCCTTCACAATTTGCACAATTTTAAATAAAAAAAATGCTACTTCTATTAAGAGGCCTGAATGAGTGCAGTCATTCGAAACACTCATCGAGTTCCAATCAATTTTAGGAAGATTGAAGTCGCCTCCCATAGTTATGATTTAAAACTCTTTGACTGCTCTCACAAAAAGCTATGCAACTCGTCGAGAACTTGAATGCTACAACAAGAATAAAAGGACCATAGAAAAGAAGTGTCACCTACCCAGCTAGCTTCTGCTACATATTTTATGCGCAACTATTATCCATAATGATTGGGGTACCTCCTCCCCCGGAGTAATCGCCTTTACGTATAATGCTGCGTGATTGTGGAACGACCTAGGAATTAGAGACTCTATCAGTAAGTCAAGCTTTTATGATTATTATGATGTCAGGGTCATACGTCATAATTATATCTCCCAATTCACCCGTTTTCTTCATAATACTCTTAACACTTAAGTTAATTATTTTAAGTTCGTTGTTAATTTCAACGTAAGAATTCGATATGGGTGTTCAAGCAGGTATATAACTTGAGACCGTGGAAATGTCTGCCTGTTGTCAAGCAGAGTTATCTTGTTTCGCATGAGCCAGTGGCAATCTCATGTTTGTAGTTTCATCCCATCGAAAAAACTGTCCATGTATGTTTACTTTCTCTAATGAAAAAAAAAAAAAACTTTTCTTAATGTTTTTTTTTTTTATTTTCTAGCACTGTTTAGTCTCAGCACCTTGGCGATGCGCGGAACTGTTTACACTGCTTCGTAGCTTAAGCTGCTTTTTATAGCTAGCATTTACTAACTGGGTAGATTTGTAAGTCTATAACTTGTTGTAACTTCCGTAAAAGCTTGTATGAACGATTTCCCCCGAAAGATCATCCATCCCGGTTTTTTCGGCTGAATATCTATCACAAATGAATTCCAAAACATCGCCCACCCTCTGATTCTCGTCCGATATCACGCGATGTCCGACGAGAATCACACCAACCGCACGATCTCCACTACCAGTACGTGTGACGAGCACGTTCGTAGCAGCTTCCTCCGTGTTTATCGCACCATGACACGCGAATCTGCTGCGTCCGTTAACTGCGTTGTCCGTTCCCGTGACATGCGAGTTTGTAGCGGGTTCAGGCCTTTTTTGCCTGCGATTTAGTTCCCTTGATATGCGAGTTTATGGCGGTTTCCCGCGTGTTCATCGCACAGTGAAACGCGAATTTGCTGCTTCCGCGATCTGCGGTGTCAGTTTCTGCTTCACCTGGTTTGTAGAGGGAGCCCGGATGTTTGTCGCTAATTTGTAATAAAATGTTTTCATTGGAACCCCAAAGATCGCCCGCGCCATATTTTTCACCATATATCTCTTCGTTTTGGGGGGCGTTCTTACGGAATTTTACGTAATTAGACATTATAAGTTCCCAACTGCAGTGAACTTTTAATTTATTACTTTTTATAGTTTTACAGCTTCGTTACGAAGTGTTTTTGATATGCAATCTGGCAACGCTGCCTTTAAGATACTTGTATGATGTGGCATCAATACTCCGAAGAAATGGGACTGAATTTTGGAGAGGGTCGATGGACGTTTCAATGACAGCTTGCGAAGGCTGTGCGATGTAATACCGGAACTTGCTTCCCTTCAAATTGTTTCTTAAACTTGTTTTTAGAGCGCAGCTCTTAGGCGCCCGTTTCCGGCTTGAGCGGTGTCGGTGTGGGCGTCAGTGTCGGCGTCGCCGTCGGCGTAACCGTGCATTGCATTATGGAACGTTTTCCATAATGAGGTCACGCGTGACGTCACGAGGGTTACGAGAGACGTCACGAGGGTTAGGAGTGACGCCACGAGGGAGGAGGAGGTGGAGGACAAGAGGAGGGGGAGAGGGAGAAGGAGGGGAAGACGGGGACGGAGGAGGAGGAGAGGAGGATGAGAGAAGGAAGAGAGAAGGAGTGAGGAGGAGGAGGGGTGAGGAGGAAAGAGGAAGAGGAGGACAGGAAGAAAGGAGGAGGAGGGGAGATGCCAGCTACCCGTTGTGCAGGCAAGTGATATCACCATTCAAGTGGCCATCTACATGGGTACGGGTCTCTGCTGTATCCATCGATCTCTGTGGCACGTCAGACGAAGTTGGTGAATTCTGTGCCGCCAAGGTCGACAGCGGCTTGCTCGTGGTAGCTCTGTATCTCTCGCCTACAGCCCTCATCAAATATTTCGTGCAAGACAAACAACTTAATACCAGTCATGCAGGAAAACATCCTATTGGTCCCGAGGGACGTGCACTCGCTGTTCTGCTGTGCCATCTCGGGGGAGCACGCTCAAGACTAATGATGAGGAAATCAAAAACGCCGAGCAGTCTTCGACAGAGCCGAGAGCAAGTCGGGTGACATCGAGAGTATCCCGTGCTTCGTCGAAGTGTTGACTCTAACGCTGTCTCGTTCTCCCGCCTTGCTACTGCTGTCCTGTTTCCTGGCACCTGCAGAAAGTGGAGCTTCCAGATGTGAGAACTACATTTCCTTTCTCCGGACAAGCGGTGAGCGATGTATATATATATTCCATTCGTATACAAGCTTGGAAACGAACCTTTAGTTCAGGTGCAGGAGTTTAAATATCTTGGCCTTACCATATCATCAAACTTAAGCTGGAAAACGGACGTTGACAATGTGTGCTCAGCTGCTAGGAAAAAACTCTGGTATCTCAAGCGCAATCTCAAGCTCGCTCCCCCTGAGACAAGACTAACTGCATATAAAGCACTAATACGGCCTACTCTAGAGTACGCTTCTATAATTTGGGATCCTTTTAGAGCCTATCAGATAAATAAACTAGAAAAAATACAAAGGATGGCAGCCAGATTTATATTGTCGAGATATCAGAGAACAGAATCAGTACAGGAAATGCTTAACTATCTCAACCTTCCAACGCTCTGTGACCGTAGAAAAATAGCACGCCTTAAATTCTTTTATATGCTACAAAATGGCCAATTTAATTTTAATACGGACCCTTACATAGTTGCTCGGCAGATCAGGCCTCTCAGAGACAACCACTTAAAACACTACCAAAAAGATACGGCAAATATTGATGCATATAAATACTCCTTCTTTCAAAGAACGATAACTGATTGGAACAGCCTACCACAAGAATTAACAACAGCAAATACACTAACCTTGTTTGAAAAAAGCATTCTGAACCTTTTTCAATAATATCTATCGAATCCTTAGTATTTCCTATTCACGTATAATCATGAGAATTTTTCTTTTGTTTTGTGTATTGTGATGATATTGTGTGATGTCTTTGCTTCGTCGCTGTTTGACGATTTATAAATTCAATGTCAAGCGCTATTTTTGTATGTTTGAATTGTTGTTGATACAGTGTCCTTGTTTCTTTTTGTATTTGGTCATATGTATTCTCGTGCCTTGTGCACCCCTCTAACAACCCTAACGGGTTAACAGTATACCTAAATAAATAAATAAAAAATAAAAATATATGTTGAAGATCTTGCAAACTTCTTGCGATGTCGAAGATCTTGCAAACTTTTTGAAATACGTGAGATTCAAAGCTCCTGCCTTGATCCGAGTGAATGCTCAGGGGCGCCCCGTACCTGGTGATCCAATTCTTCACCAGGGCGTTAGCAATTTCAGGGGCGGTCTGGTTTGGAATTGGAATAACCTCCGGCCACTTTGTAAAGTAGTCAACAATGACTAGCAAGAACCTGTTACCAGATTTAGATCGGGGAAGTGGGCCTAGCACGTCAATGCCAACGCGCTCAAAAGGCGCCCCCGTCACATGCTCTTGAAGTGGTGCTCGCTGTTTGGCGTGAGGTCCTTTACGGGAGGCGCACATGTCGCACTGAAGACACCACTGCTTCACGTCACTGTAGCACTGCAGCCAGTTGAAGTGTGTGCGAATCTTCTTTATCGTGCGATTACGCCGAAGTGTCCTCCTTCTGGACTGCTGTGCAGTTGTTGAAATACGTGGGAGCAGAGTGTGTGTGGCAGTACCAGTTGCCAGACGACAGAACCACCCGCAGCGGACTCTCAGCGTCGATAGAGAACGTCGCGAAGGTATAAAGAGTCCCATTGCACCAAGTATCCCTTAAGGGTAGGATATAAGCTGAATACCTCCTTGCCTTGAGGTCGTCTATTCTTCATTTTCTATTGTATGAGCAAGCCGATGTCTGGATCGTCAAGTTGAGCTGCCCGAAGACTTTCAGGTGTCCACGCTTCGTTGCCACAAGGAATTGCTTTAAGCGAGACGCAGCTGCGTTTTTCAAGGCTTATGCACTGCTTGCACGATTTCTCACCGCATGGGCGACGCGAAAGGCCGTCGGCATTGGTGTGGAGTGAGCCGGGGCGATGCTGTATGTCGAAGTTGTATTGGTGAAGGCGTTCCAGCCATCGGGCGATCTGTCCATCAATTGCCTTAAAACTCAACATCCAAGTCAATGATGCGTGGTCGGTTCGGATAATGAATTTCCGTCCCAGAAGATAATGATGGAAATGGGTTATGGCCTTGATGATGGCCAAAAGTTCGCGTCGGGTGGAGCAGTAGTTGCGTTCTGGCTTCGTAAAAACCTTACTATAATGCGCAATGACTCGCTCATGCCCATCTTGTTCTTGCGATAGTACAGCACTGGCTGCCGAGGCGCTAGCGTCGGTGTCAAGGATGAATGGTGTTGTGTCTTTTGGGAAGGCAAGAGTTGGTGGAGACGTGAGGGCCGTTTTGAGTGTCTCGAAGGCCAGTTGGCATTCTGGGGACCAGACAAACGGAGCTTTCTTTTCTGTCAGGATATACAAGGGCTTGGTGATGTGGGCGAAACTAGGGACGAATCTTTGGTAGTACGATGCCAGCCCAATGAAGCTTAGAACGTCAGCGGTGGATCTCGGGGTTGGCCACTCGGCAATAGCAGAGAGTTTCTGAGGATCTGTGGAAACCCCGTCCGTCGAAATGATGTGCCCGAGGTACTCAACCTGCCTTGTGCACAGCGAACATTTCTTTGAAGTAAGCTTTAGGTTTGCCTTTTGAAGTCGTGCAAGCACAAGCTCGAGATTCGCCAGGTGATCGGAAAATGTCTTGCCCAATACCACAATGTCGTCGAGGTATACAAGACAAACTGTGCCTATGAGACCATGCAGCACAGATTCCATTAGTCTCTGGAATGTAGCCGGGGCGTTGCAGAGCCCGAATGGCATCACTCGGAATTGATATGAGCCATGACCTGTAGTGAAGGCAGTCTTTTCCCGATCATCCGGGTGTACGGGAACCTGCCAATAGCCACTCTTGAGGTCAAGCGTAGAAAACCACTCGCAGCCTGCAAGAGCGTCCAAGATATCGTCAGTTCAAGGCAAAGGAAAGGAGTCCTTCTTGGTGACATCATTAAGTCGTCGATAATCCACGCAAAAACGTGTTGACCCGTCCTTTTCCTTCACCAGTGTGACTGGTGAAGATCAAAGGGAACACGCGGGTTCAATGACGCCCGGCTGTAGCATGGCCTTTATCATGTCGTTAACAGATGACTGTTGTGCAAAGGGAACGCGTCGCACCCAGGGGAAACGAGTTGGATCCCAAATGCAGCAATCCGGCATTGAAGTCAAGCACGCATTTGTGTGCTTTGAGAAAGTCAACACCAAGAATGCACTGCTCCTCGACAGCCGCGACGACAACGGGCAAAGCAGCTTGAAGGCTTCCCACGGTGAAAGGCACGGTAGTGTAGCCGAGTACAGCTACCGTCTCCCCTGTTGCGGTCTGTAGAGCATAGCCACCCAAACTTCTGGCCGGATTACAGAGGTTGTTGCGCAGGTATCGACAAGTGCACGCACTGGTACCCCGGCTACGACGCCTTGGAGGTAGATGGAAGTCAAAGATGAAGCCAAGATGCGAGTTGACCTAATTCTTCTTGGAGCCATTGTCGTTGAGGTCCGGCTACCAGAGCCAAGGTCATGGTTTGGGCACTGCGACCGCGTGTGACCTTGCTGGTGGCAATTTCAGCAAATTGGAGCCGGAGGTGTTGGCGTCTTTATAGCTGGAGTTTGCGGTTGCATGAAGGACTCTACACGCGTGGATCGAGATGCCTGTCGGGCAGCCTGTACCTCCAAGGCACAAGTGTGTGCTACCCGCAGTCTTAGGGCGTGCAAGGCGAACCGCATCCTGTACCTCAACAGACGAGATGGCGTCGATAAATGCCATAGTGGCGACAGCCTCCACCGTATCCTCTGGGCAGTCTGGGAACGCAAGACGTGCGAGGCGTTCAATGTCATCCGCGAGGTCGGAGATTGTCTCCAGCGCAGACTGACGACGGTTGCGAATTTGTGCATGATGAAGGAACCGAAGCGGCCCTTCCCCAAAGCGCTCGTCCAATGCCGCGACCAAAGCCTGGTAGGATTGACGATTTTCAGGTGGCAAATGATGCAATAGGGTCAACGCTGGTCCGGAGAGATGGGCGGCCAAGGCTTGAGCCTTTTGGGCCTCTGACCAATGGTTCGCGTCAGCGATGAGGTTGAATTGCGATATGTAGGGGGGCCAAGGAGCGGTACCGTTGTATGTTGATGGTTTTAGTCGCAGGCTCGGGTGTCCCAAGGGCTTTGGGCTGGAACGTCAACGACACGGGGCTCCATGGGGTCAGGCAATCGGTCCTCTAGACGCTGGAGGTGTTCGGTGAGAGATTCTGTCAATTCCCGAAAGGAAGAGGTTGCGCTTTGCAGAAGCTGGCTCTCCCGCCGTGCGTAGGAGGCTTCGGCATGCTGGAGGTGGTTGGTTATAAGGGCTACGAGTTGGGAAGCTGGTGGGTCCGAGGAGGCCAGATTTCCGGCGCTGACACTCGCGGTGTGTTCACCTTGGGGAGCGGATGTGGATTCCATGTTTCGGGGAAAACTTCGGCCGGAACGGAGCTCCACGTTTGACACCAATGTAGCGTATACCGCCTACAAGCTGTACATTTACTGGACGTCCGCTTGCTTTGCTCGTAGGCTTCCAACTCTGTCGCGAGCACTCTGTGTTCTTCTCCTCGTTGTCTTCTTTTCCGCGACATACCTTCGCTACAATATATATATATATATATATATATATATATATATATATATATATATATATATATATATACCCAAGCGGCACAAGAATATTAGGTGAGTATCTACAAAATCTTGTTGGCAAATACTCCGAATATACGGTTCTTCCCATCCACACGATGTCCAGACAATATCGTTTGAAAAGCGGGGCCGTACCAGCACAATATCACTGGAGTACTGCCAGCGTCGGCTGAGCATTCGCCGGGCATCGCGTGTCAATCGAGTGCCGTCAGTGTCGTCCGAGTAGCCGCCAGATATCACCGGTGTATCCACATAGTACTTAGATAGTCGGCTGAGTGTCCGCCGGGTACTGTGTATGTCAATCGAGTACTGGCAGTGTCGTCTGAGCACCCGCAGGATATCGCACGTATATCTACAGAGTACTTGGAGCGTCGGCGATGTAGTCCGTTGCAACTCAAGATGGTAGGGCGGGGGAAAGAACGGCCGGAAAGGAGGAAGCAGACGGAACGCTGGAGACGAGAGGGGGAAACCTCCTTCTCTCTTTAGCGTTCCGTCTGCTTCCTCCCCCCCCCCCCCCCCGGCCTTCTTACCATTACCCCTTACTTCTTGAGTTGCAACGGACTATAGATATCGCCCAATTTCTGTGCTACAAAAATATTTTTATCTGCTCATGCCACCATTACACTTCGGGCTTTTTTGACACCTTAATTATACACACATGTAGATACATTACGAATATCACAAGCATCAGCTGAACATATACATTGAGCGCATACACATACACGGCGCATACAAACATTAGCCCAACAGCACACTCACCAACACCTCCTAGAAATAAAGCCGTAGCGCTCTTCTCGTGACGTCGCAACGGAATGCCACCGGGCGCGTGCGTCGAAGCGAATGCAACGCGCGTGGATCGACCGTCGTAACGCGCTTCCGGTTACAAACGCGTGTCTTATTAGCTAAAATGAAAGCTGCACAGAGCAACGGGTCTATACTGTGTATCACACTTAGCGTGAAACGCTGTCAAAGCTACTGGCGCGAGCATGAGGCTTGATATCGTTGATCATTTGCACGCGCGCTCGCGCGAACGAAAGCATAGACAAAGCCACGCGCTCGCGCCGGTAGCTTTGACAGTGTTGCATACTAAGTATGAAACGGAGTATAGAAAGCATTTTATTGCACGGGCAAAACATTACACCGCTAAATAATCGTACGAAATGGCAAGAGGTATGCGTATAAGACGTCAATCAAAAAATGTGATTGTGTTAATTCGAAAACAGTGAGTCACGGAATTTTCACTGTAGAAATGCATGTTTTATAAAGAAATACTTCGACAAAATGGCGAGACACGCAGTGATTTGACAGAGCAAAACAGACCACAGTTAAAAATCAGGTAGACGTAGTCAACGCGGACATGGCTAGACAACTGTCACTTACGATCATGTAAGCGACTGTTATCGCGTGCAGTCAATGAATTCTTGCAATATACCCCGGCCACATGGCAAAATTAATGTAATTTCGATCTAATTACATTATGGGGTCGAAAAATCAGTTTTGACGCTCGTATAATCACTCAAGACCGCGAACTGATTAAATCTTATACCATTTAATGAAAATATATTAACTTTTCCGTATGGCAGGGGTACTAAACTTACTATTTAGTCAACTAATTTACTTCTCGCTAAGGGCTCGAGCTGCCTCAAAGCAAAATATAACTTATTTTGTATACAATAATACTAGTACCTTAATACAGTTCGGATTCTAGTATAAACGCAGTAAAGACAATAAAATAACATTAGTATAAATAAACACATAAGCACCAACCACGCACTTTCAATAATCACAATCTTGTTATTCACCTTCCAGTAAAAACTAGAATATTACCACGCATATTTACAAATGTCGACGCAACAGCACGCGGATAACGACGAAGAAAAACACTCCATTCATCACGAGATTAAAAAAAAAATCAACTGCAGCACTTTACTCGCGTCCTACATGACCAAGAGAACTCATAAATAAGTTGTTTCTCACCTGTCGATCGTATGCATACGCCCCGCTTATCCGCCACGAAAACATTTGAACACGACAAGAAGTATTTTGTTCGAAAGATGGCTCTATCGATAATGACCAGCGTCATCGTTGACTAGTTGCCACACATGTCACTCAAACCGTAGCAGCACTTGTTCCGCGAATGCACGTAAATGCCGTAGTATCAAACGAACACTAAAAAAAAAAACTACCCGAGACTCCGGTGGCGACGGAAAAATTACGGGAAGGAAACAAGTCTCTAAACAACCACACACGAGAGCGCCAAGCACCGATACTGGCGCCTCTGCTGCGCTGTCATCGCGCGATGCAGCAGAGGTTGGTTGCACTATCTCTCCACGGGGCGCGATGGCGCCGGGGCCGAGATGCGCTCCGATAGCAAACCGAAACTTAAAAACCCGTCGAATTTGTGCGGTTTTTCAGAAAGCCGTAAAATGCGTCGCGTGCCTTCTATCGTTCTGCAATTTGCTGATTTAGTGTTTTTCAACGATGCTGATCAATTTTCTAATTGAAACTATGCCCTTAAACACAATATTAAAAAAGTTAATTACAGAAAAATAATTAACAACTTAATTATCCCGGACTTTAATCATTTTCCTAAATGGGCCCCTGACCCAGGATCAAAACGACACAAGCCTTTTTTCGTTGCGATGAGTAGTTTTCGCAGGAGCGATTTGGCCTGAGTTCTCTGAAACACCCTGTATATATATATGTATAATATATATATATATATATATATATATATATATATATATATATATATATATATATATATATATATATATATATATGGGCGGTTTCATTCGGATTCAGGCAACGGGTGGCAGTCGTATTTTTTATTTTGCTTCCATTTTTTATATTTCGTGGCGCATGTTCTAAGAAGAACAATCATTTTTATTTTAATGTCCTGACATGTTTAGTTTCTGAGAAAAAAAATCGCTAAGAAGCAGGAAAGAACGACGAGGTTTTGACAATTGTCTTGTGTGGCGTTTTTTAATCACTCTCAATTCCAAAGTATTCAAAAGAGAGCGTCTATATGTTTTTAGTATGATATATATGCAAGTAGGTAAAACAACATTATAACTAATATTTATTATTCGTCGGTCCAATCGTTGTGAAAATCCCCAAACATGCCTCCACAAACAACTGTGACCTAAATTGCGGATTTTTTTTTTGAGTCGGCTATGTTTAGTATTACTTTTAAAATAATACCACATGTAGAACCTTTCATTTCCTTCCATTTTTTTAAAGTTTGTGTTTTTATCACCTACTAGTACTGAGAAATAAATTATAAAACGGAGAGGGTTTTCACTTTTCGTTCAATTTCAGCACGCTGTATAAAAAAAAAAAAAAAAGAATTTTTAATTTTTTTTTTTGCGTCGCGTTCTCTTGATTAGCTCTTTTAGCCAGAATACATTTTGTTAGAGGTATTTGCCTTGGGGTTGAGTTTTAAGCCTCTAAATATGCTAAAAAAGAGCAAATGCCGATGGTTGGTTTTGACGATTTTCGTGTGTGGGGTTTTTGAACCACTCTCAATTCTAAAGTATTCAAAAGAGAGCTTCAATATTTTTTTATTGTGATATATATGCAAGTCGGTAAAACGACATTCCAACTACTATTTATTATTTGTCGATCAAATCTTTGTAAAAATCCCCAAATATGCCTCTGCGAACAACTGTGACCTAAACTGCGAATTGTTTTTTAGTCGACTATGTTTAGTTTTGCTTTTAAAATATTACCACGTGTAGAAACTTTCATTGCCTTCCACATTATGTAAAGTTTGTGTCTTAATTACCTACGAGTACTGAGAAATAAATTATGAAACAGAGAAGGTTTTCACTTTTCCTTTAATTTCAGCACGCTGTATAAAAAAAAAAATCATTTTTAATTTTGTTTCTTTTTTTTTGCGTCGCGTTTTTTTTACACCCTTTTTTTACTTAGAATACATTCCGTCAGAGGTATATGCACTGGTTCTGAGTTTTAAGCCTCTAAATATCCTAAAAAATTATTCTTTTCTGTTATCAACATGAATTTCGCATTAAAAATATAAAATTTCGCATTTAAAATCTAGGTTTCCAATAGGAAGTGTATTTTACTCTAATGTTTTACAATAGTAAACTTTGATACTTCTAACGTAGTATAGATTATGTAGCGCATAGGGTTTAGGCTTGAGGCCTCTCCAATTATGGCACCGGCGGAAATTTTCGGAAAACCCGCTTTCGGATGTTGCGATTTTATAGTGTTTAGACGTTTGGAATTGCAAACTTGTTATTATACGCCTGACGACATTAATGTCGTTTATATGAGTGTTTATTCAGCGTCCCTTAGATTATTATAATAACGAATAAAATATAGAGCTAAAACCCATAACCCCCCCATCAGCATTTGCTCTTTTTTTTTGCATATTTAGAGGCTTAAAAGTCAAAACTAGTGCATATACCCCTAACGGAATCTATCCTTCTTTGTTTCATAATTTATTTCTCAGTACTCGTACGTGATTAAGACACAAACGTCACATAATGTGGAAGGCAATGAAAGTTTCTTCTACACGTGGTATTATTTTAAAAACAAAACTAAACATAGTCGGCTAAAAACAAAAATCCGCAGTTTAGGTCACAGCTGTTCGCGGAGGCATGTTTGGGGATTTTTACAAAGATTGGATCGATGAATAATAAATAGTAGTTGGAATGCCGTTTTAAAGACTTGCATATATATCACAACAAAAAAATATAGAACCTCTCTTTTGAATACTTTGAGATTGAGAGTGGTTCGAAAACGCCACACACAAAAATCGTCAAAACCCACCATCGGCATTCGCTCTTTTATAGCATATTTATAGGCTTAAAATTTGAAACCAAGGCAAATACCTCTAACGGAATGCATTCTGGCTAAAAGAAAAGTGTGAAGAGAACGCGACGCGAGAAAAAGAAAAAAATTAAAAATGTTTTTTTTTTTTTTTTATACAGCGTGCTGAAATTGACTGAAAAGTGAAAACCCTCTGTTTCATAATTTATTTCTCAGTACTCGTACATGATAAAAACACGAACTTTAATTAATTTGGAAGGCAATGAAAGGTTCTACATGTGGTATTATTTTAAAAGTGATAGTAAATATAATTTAGGTCACAGTTGTTCGTGGAGGCATGTTTGGGGATTTTTACAAACATTGGAGCGACAAATAATCAATAGTAGTTATAATGTCGCCCTACCTATTTGCATATATATCACACTAAAAAAATATAGACGCTCTCTTTTGAATACTTTGAGATTGAGAGTGATTCAAAAACGCCAAAATCGTCAAAACCTCGTCGTTCTTTCCCGCTTTTTTGAGATTTTTTTTTGTCAGAAACTAAACATGTCAGGACATTAAAATAAAGAGGATTGTTCTTCTTGAAACATGTGCCACGAAATATAAAAATTTGAAGCAAAATAAAAAATACGCCTGCCTCTCGTTGCCTAAATCCGAATGAAACCGCCCTATATATATATATATATATATATATATATACATATTAAACATATATATTATATATATTATAGATATATATATATACAGGGTGTATATATATATATATATATATATATATATATATATATATACATATTATACATATATATTATATATATTATAGATATATATATATATACAGGGTGTATATATATATCTTTCTCAGATTGTATAGCACGGTATATCGCAAAATCGAAATACCTCAAGAGAGAAGGAGGTGAATGAAAAGCAGAGGATGAGGGGAGGAGGAGAGGATACGGATGAGGAGGGGTATACCTCCTCTCCGTACCCTCCCCTCCTCCTCCTCGAGAGCTGCGCTCTAATTCGCCGTTACAGGGAGTTGTAAACGTCTTTTATTTTCCCCCCAGCATCTTTACCTCTGATATGGCGTTATTTTCCAGACATAACTACTTCACGTAACACTGAAGCCACAAAGAAAGACAATCTAATTCAAATGAAGAAGTTTTGCTTAATTTAATAATGACATTCGTTCAATGAGAGCTCGCATCATAATACAGGTAAAATAATTGTAACGTATTTATATACTAGTGAGGAAAGTATACGCAAATTCACGAACGGCCGAACGGACAGACAAGAAGTTTTTTGGATTGGGGGTTCCGGCAAAAAGCCTTTCATGCTTTAATATATCATTCTTCATACATTCGTTAAGAGCGTCGAAGCACATGATGGGCCTTCTTCCAGTAATGAGCTCCGTCTGCGGAGCTGTCTTCGAACTACAAATTAAGGGCAGCCCAACTTCCCTCCAACCGTCAGAATACATTGGCATCGTGCCGTTGTACTGATCTTCGTTACCATTTATGGCCCATACTAGCGTATACTCAAACAAGAATGGCCAAGAAGGACGAAATGCGCGCAAAGAATATGTTGGTCGACCGGAACTTTGTTCTGCGAAAATGGCGACAGCAAGAAGCAAGGCCCAGGGAGGGTGTGTACGCATGTGCAGAAGCTTACTGGAAAGACGTCCGATCCACCAACTAAAACAAAGCACAAATCACCGCTTTTCAGACTTATCAGACTAAAATTAGAATACAGCGACAATTCGACCAGGCGCGACTTCGTTGCCAATCGTAGCCGAGAGAGAGCGCTCCGCTTTTGAACTCCATGACGTCATAAAGGAGCACCAACAAGTATTTAATTTCGCGGGGTCTGTCCACCGACGCTTTCTTTGCGCAGCGCTGCGCCGCTCGCTTGCTCAACGTCCCGCGACGCGGCGCCTCCGTGCCCGCGAGCGAGCCGCCCGCGTCGTTCAGCGATAGCGGAAGAGAGCAAGAGCAGGGAACAAGCTCCGCAATAGCGGATCGGACGATCCTCCGCTCGTCGTTCCGTGTGTAGCCCAGCACCCCCATTCCGGCCGGGAGGAGAGAGCAGCAGCGATGCGTTTTCGTTCCCCGCACCCGCGTAGCTCACGGACTTCCAGTCGTGCGGCGGCCCAACGCCGAGTCCCTTCCGCCACCGTCGCCGCAGCCAGTCGAAATGGCGTCTTCTTCGTGGCCAGCGTCCTCGCAACGGATCAGCATCGCCCGGTTCCGCCGCGAAGAAAAGGGACGACCCTAGCCGCCGCCGCAGTCAGCCGACCCACGGCACAATCGGCGCCGTAGCTCGGCGTTCAACAGACCCAGCGTTCGGCGCGGCGGTAGTCGGGGGCGCCGAACAAGCGGACGTCGGCCGCTCGTCGTCTTCCGCACACACAAATCCGGGATGCATCCCACGTCCGCTGCTTTCGGGTTCAAGTCGGAACGTCGGCGGTGGTTTCCGTGCTCGTCGTCGACCCCTGTGCGCCGTGGATCTGACGCCGAGGCCGCGACCCGCCCGCAGTGTCGACGCTGGTGCCGTGCCCGATGGGACCTTGTCCAGCGTCGCTGCCGTCTCGTGTTCGACGGCCGCTAACCACGCCGCTGTTGTTGTTGTTGTGCTGGTGGTGAGAAAGAGGGAGGGATTGGGTGTTCCGCTCCTCCCCCCTTCCATCGCCGCCAGCATGCCCGTCAGGAGGGGTCATGTGGCCCCACACAACACCTTCATAGACTCCATCATCCGCAAGTTCGACGGAATGAGTAAGTTTTTCAAATCATTGTTCGATGCGTGCGCAATATCATCCCTCACCGGTTTTTCGGCGTTCAAACGACACAGGTGGATGTTGCTTGGTGTGTGTGTGTGTGTGTGTGTGTGTGTGTGTGTGTGTGTGTGTGTGTGTGTGTGTGTGTGTGTTTTCGAATTTCTACGCACCTGTGGTACATCGCAAGGCCTACTCTCGTTATTGTGTTTCATTTTATTTTGTTGTTAAAACGTCTATATTACGGGCTTTATTTAGCGATTTTTTTTTTGCTAGGGCTTGCCCTTTGTCCGTGTTCCGCAGCGAATGATCCATCATCGCTGAAGCCCTGACAGCAGCCCGCGCCAGTGTTGCCGTGTCATATCACCGGACGCCGAGCCCATGTGCGATTGTTTCGATGGACGAAGCGCCTTTCCCGCCGATTTCGCAGAACGCTCGACAAATGAATGAACAACACACCAAGTTTTAGTTCCGGGTTGGTTCAATAAAAAACTAGGCCGGGGGGGGGGGGGGGGGGGGGTGTTGAGGTGACATCTGCCGAATACCTAACACACCCTGCTGACCGACGCCGTCGCGCTGACTTGTAACCGCAGCACTGCCGGCTTTACCCGCATGTTGCGTTTTCGACACCCGTTGTGTAAGTATTTGACATCTGGGCCCCCACACCCCTCGCCTTCTTTTTTTTTAAACACAGCGCTGTTCACGCTTGACAAAATATATGTCTTTGTATAAATTACTCCACTACATCGCGTTTGATTCCTTGGCAACCTTTGTGTTGGACTGGAATTGGTCCTCCCACACACGAAGAGAATGTATTAACGCTTACACGTTTTTCTAATAAAATGAAAAGAAAAGAGGAAAAAAAGATCGGTTTCTTTGGGGGGTCGGCACGCCGCTTCGCCGAGAGTTTCTGGAGGCAAGGGCAAACAGAGCGCATATAAGCTTCCGTGTTCTTTTTTTTTTTGTTTTTATATTTCTTTCTCTCTTTCCGCGCTCGCGTTATTTTCGGTGGCCCTTGTCCCCGAAATATCGTGTTTCGAATGATAACATTAACCTACGTCGCTTTTCTTTTTTTTTGTTCCTATTTACTTGGCGAGAACTGGCGAACATCCAGAGTTACTTTTGCTGAAAATGAGAATGAAGCCGTGACTCTGCCTTGATTGCCTCCAGGACTCGCGGGTGGACTGCGCCGCTTTGCTCGGGTGCACTGCGGAGCAGACGTGTTGCCGGCTCTCCCTACGCGCAGCTGCAGGAAAACGCGAAGCTCTGGTCACAAAGTATAGGTGTCGTGATTTCCGGGTTTACTTTTCCTTTTTTCTTTCCAATTCAATTTGTTTTCTTGTTTTGTTTGAAAAGGGGGGGGGGGGGGGTATTCGTTTTTTTTTTATTGGTGTTTTTAGGTGTGAATTTCTTTCCCCATCCTCCACGGAACATGCCCGTGACCTGAATATTTGGAAACTTTTCGAATACAGATAAGGAAAAGAGACAATAGGTGCTGTTCCTGATTAAAAAAGAAAAAAAGAAAGAGTCACGTGGACAGTTTAGATGAGACTGCGTTCCGGACCAACAGAAAATGAAGCTGTAGCTAAAGATTCTTTTCGTCCAACTTGAGTGTTTCTTATTTAAGAACAGCTCCAATTCGAGGTTTTGATAAATCGGGCTCGGGGACTATTTTTTGGTGTGTATCTGCGTTTACCGGAAACACGGAACCCCTCTTGTGATGTAACGTGGGACACTGCTCGTGACGTCAATGTATATGACCTTGTTTTGTATAGGCTCCGTACACCGCGATCAAAGCAATCGACGGAAACACGAGCACGTCACCGCGAATCGTGTTCCCGCCCTTTCATGCGCCACCTACTTGCTTGTTTCGGCTTTTTCGGCTGCTGAGTGAGGCTTAGAACGAGGGTCGAGGCGTTGGCTCGCAGAGGGATAGCACTTACCTGCGTATTGGCGACGAGAGGATTTTTGGTGTCACCACCATGTATACTGTATACTTCTGTATAGTGATCGTATTTGTCTTGAGATAGGTTCTTCAGCCTGTAACACCCCCCCCCCCCCAATTCAACTAATGCCCGTAAGGGCTTTTAAGGTTTAATAGGTGATGACGATGATGATGGTGATTCAAAGACCCGAAAGATAACCCAGGGTTTGAGGAGCAGCGTTCATCGTGGCGGCAACATTTGTAGCTGGCCTGCGGGATCCTCGATTCCTTGTATTGTTGAACATATCGACGTTTTAGGATTGCAAGGTTACGTTCAGAGTATCGGCGCTCCATGCCTCGACAATGTTGTGGGCGCCGCCAGGGCGCAGAGCGGGCGCAACTGGCGATACTTACGATTCAGAAATGCGACTTCTTGAGCTTGGAATAGGGAGGGTGTCGGGAAGCTCGGGTGATATAGCTTTCCTCTGTTGCGAACTATACTACCACTTTTAAAGGAAGAAAAAAACAAACAAAAAACACTGCTAGTAATTTCACATAAGTGCTTCGGATAAATAGCAGCAATGATTTGAAGCACCGAGATGGCTAAATAGTCGTTACTCCGAGGTGTAGCGTATCTAGGGGCTCTAGGTTGTGGTACTCTTTCTCCCGTCGATCGCTATGTAGAATTCATTCTTAAAGCGATTCCCTTTTTTTTTTTAGGATCTTCGGGCCACCTGGAGGTTTTGTATAGGCCATATGCAAAAGTCCTTCCCAGCTATCATCATCATGCCATTAGGAGCAGCCATATTGGGGGGTTTATCACATCCTCCAGTTGTGGACGAGGCGCATCTGCATTTAACTCGGTTTTCATAATATTAGGGCGGTTTATTTGTACATTCAACGGGTCGCTGGTTGGTTTCGGTTCAAAGAAGAAAAGAAAGACGGCCGCAAAATTCTGGAAAAGGAATTGCCAGCATCGAGATCGCAAGACTCATCACTCAAGCAGTGAACTGGGCCATCCAGGTCAATGAACGGTATTTCTCGAAGACGTTCTGTGACGGGTTCATACTGGACTTGCAGCAGGTGATGATATTTTAGTTCTACGACTTCTACTTTGCCGGGACTATTGTTTCTCGGGCGAAACCATCGGTACGGGAACCCCCCAATATGGTGGAAATCTGATAATTGATCATGAATACACTAGATGGAGCTTCTTCTTGCATATGGTCTATAGGGCCGTTTATTTCCCCCGCTAAACTTGGCGCTGGAAAATTAAGATGCGTGACATGATATCACGTGACCTATACAAAAATTCAGCTTGCCCGCTAGATTTAGAGGGAAAATTGACGTCACATGGTCTCAAGACAAATTAAGTTGCCCCCTAAATTTAGCGGGGAAACGATGTCACGTGGCTTCTTGTCACGTGACCTACACTCAAATCCAGCTTTCCCGCTAAAGTTAGCGAAAAAATTGACGTCACCTGACACGATGCCCACTCGACCAATACAGAAATTCAGTTTCCCCGCTAGACTTAGCGGGAAAATTGACGTCGCGTGACATCGACACCAATCCAGTTTCCCCGCCAAATTTAGCGGGGAAAATGACGTCACGTGACTTCATGTGATGTGACCTACACAAAATATTAGCGTTCTCCCTAAATTTAGCGGAGAAATTGACACGCGACCTGCCGCTGCTTTTTCAATTAGGTCTGCAGCCATTCGCCCAGTGGGGGAGCCTGATGTCACCGCCGAAGCGCCCTGTGGAAAAGGAAGACATGGCGCGCTGCGTGTAGGAATGCGAAAGCATTCCTACACGTAAACACTCTTAAATGTCTCTGCCGATTTTTTTTTTATCCTGTCAGTGATTACGGCTACGGGGGCGAAAAGTGAGGAAGAGGAGAAGAAGAGAGCACGCAAGGACTTCAGAACGCTGAGCTCTGATTGGAATGATTAGTGGGTAGATCTAGAGCGACTGCAGTGGAGCCTTTGTCTCCACTGCAGTCGTCGAAAGCGTTAGAACACGGAACGCCGGCATCTGGCGTTTGGCTTCCGCATTCGAACGAGTTCGACAAATGCAGAGGAGTCCTCCTCTCCCTCAGTGTCTGCCCGAATGGCGTCAATCGAGCGTGTGGCGGAGGAGTTTGCCACACCGCGACTTCTGTTGGAAGGAAAGGCGATGGGCAATTCTCTCGGTGGATTTGGAGCGGTTATGAAGCGCTTTTTTGTTAGTATCTTCTGGCGCGTACAAGCATTGGCCGCTCTAAAGGCGCGAGCATGGAGCGCTTTTTGATTGCTCCGAATCCACCGAGGGAATAGACCATTTGCTGTATTACCCAAGCATCAAGGAGAATGCAGGGATTGGTGTTCCACGCGCCACACGCGCACGTCTTCCCGTATAAAATATTCGAAGTAAATAACCAAAATAAAGCGTTGACGAACGCGCGTGCAAGATACAATTTGTTTTAGGTTTTTGCTTTGGAAAATTTACTACTGCTGAGGCCAGCACGTGCGGCGCGTGGAACACCAATCCCTGCATTCTCCTTGATGCTTGGGTAATATAGCGATAGGTCTATTCTCCTAACATCCGTGGTACGCTTCGGCATGCGGCATCCCGCCAGAAATTTCTGACTTGCACTTTCGCAGGTATCGTCCTTAAAGTGTCTGCATCGCGTCCAATAGGAATTCGAGTTCGCATTGAAATGAAGGACGATCCCAACTTCATCGTAATTCAGTAACGATGATAATAAGGTTCAGGGCGTTTATTCACCCCAAAACGCGGAAAGTTCAGAACTTGCAACTTATAGGAGTATAGCGCTGGCCCCTCGCCGACAACGGGGCACATGAAAGAAGTCCACTTTCCGCGAGTGTTTATAGCGCGCACTCGAGAGTTGGGCTCCGACACTCAAAGTGCTCGCTGGCGACAGGACGTCTGACTGCGCGAGTCAGTTCTTCAAGCTTAGAGTGAAAGGACTCGCTGCGAACATCACTCGCATAACATAGACAGAATGCGTTAAGCGATTTTGCACCGGGTTATCGCGGACAGAAAACAGCATTTGAAGAGAACTAAAGCAGGGATTCCAAACCGTCGTGCTTTGAGTACGGAACGTACTAGAATGGGGAAAATCCCAGGCTCCTACAAAAGACTGCAGAATAACCCGTATAAAAAATAAAGAAACACTAAAAAAACTTGGCTTTGTTGGTTTTGTGTTTGGATTCCGTTTTATCGTTGTCGAGACTTCTCGGTTTTTTTTTGTTTTTTTGTTTTTTTTATTACGTTAAACTTTCCGATAAACGTACATAAAACTGCTTTCCGTTTTATAACCGCCTAAACCCATTTTGTCTGAATGTTTAATTTTGCTTATCAATTGTATATTATTTCGGTTGTTTCTTATTATTGTTTGTGATTTATTCCCTTTATTATTATTATTATTCGGCGTTGGCCGTTGCACATTGCGTGTACACCCCCCTCCCTCTCTCCCTCATTTTTTGTGTAATGCCCCTGAGACAACGTAGTAGGGTACAATGAGACACACTTAAAGGGATACTGAACCAAGGAATTTAGTGTCCATAATAAGTGGCGCACGTTCTTTCCACGAGCCAGCAGCCGCCGGTGTGCGCGAGCACACGCAACGAAAATGACGTCAAAGACCTCCATTTGCGGTTAAGATGACAGTGAAATGTATAGGCTTCGGGCCAAGGGAGAATAAAGACAAGTTTTTCATCTACACAGTGGTGTCTGGTGTAAAAGGTAAGCGATTAATTGGTCTAACAAGCACGTAGCTTTCACTTGTAGAGATGAAAAGCCTGTCTTCATTCTCCTTTGGCCCGAAGCCCATGCATTTCACTGTGCCTTAAGCGCGAATGGAGGCCTTTGACGTCATTTTCGTTGCGTGTGCTCGCGCACACCGGCGGCTGCTGGCTCGTGGAAAGAACGTGCGCCACTTATTATGAACACTAAATTCTTTGGTTCAGTATCCCTTTAAAAACCCGATGTGCGTTCAGTTTTTGCAGTAAAAGCACTTGAAACACGCTGTGTGAGCTCTAACGCACTCTTCATGAGCCCACGCCTTACATTCCATGCACTCGATCCATACAGAATGCGGGGCTGCTTGCCTCCAAAGTTCTTTGCATACCAGGCACTGCCAGCCTCTTGTGGTGTACATCGCGCGGTCTGCAGGACGCTGGGACACTAATAATCTTTCTGCTCGGTTTCACTTTTATTTTTTTTTATTATTGGGGGGGGGGGGGGGGGCAGTGGAACGCCGGTCTTTGGTTGTGGGGAGATGACGCCGGAGTTGTGGAGAAATGAACGCCGGCCTTGTAGAGAGAAAAAAAAAAAAAAATTGTGTGTATGCTTATACAGCCTAGACCTTGGTCTGCCTTAACGGGCGACGAGTCTCCCAGCTGTATTTGAGAAATCAGCCAGTGCAGTAATACCGCTAGCCTGGAGTCTTTAAAGAATAACTAAAAAAAAAAGTCTTTTCTTTTTTTTTTTAAACAGCCTAATTGGGACAAGCATGTCACAAAACAAATGTTCCGCGAAAAACAAAAATTTTTTTTTGCAATATTTACGTCACAGGACGTAATTTAGTCGGAGTCAGAGCCTCTCCACATTGGAGACTCCCGCTCTTTCGACCCCCGCGGAGGAAAACTACGCCCCGCCCCTCACTGTAGGATTTGCTCTTTTGGGTTGACTGGGCTGCTGAGTTGAACGGCGCAGCGTATCGGCTTCCGGTAAGATCTGGCAACAATGCACGTTAAGCATGGCGCCGGTATTGTTTTGGTATGACGGTACACGAAGAAGCTGCGCGGTTTGCGAGCACATAGCGAAGACGTGTTCCCGGAAGACGGAAAGTATCATTCGTAATCGTCGTGTGTGCTTTGAGAGCGAAGGGAGTCACAGGGTCCACGAGGGCGCAACCACGAGCCAACGTTCACGACAGTCTTTAACGTGCATCACGCAGTAGTGATACACGACCGCACGCCGGTACGATGCTCATCCAGATCGAAACGTGCAGGGGTGGGGATCGAACCCAGGATCCTGGGGCCCTATGTTGCGCTTTTTGGACTCCCACGGCGACTACGGAGAAGGAAGTGACGTCAACAACGCAGCAAATGCAGATTGGATGTTGACTGATCTCTCATCAATCACCACTTGATCTGCGCTTGCTGCGTTGTTTACGTCACTTCCTTCTCCCTAGTCGCCGCGGGCGTCCAAAAAGCGCAACATAGGGCCCATGGGTTTTGCAGCGCGAGCTTTCGCTCCACGTGCTCCGAGCTGGTGTGCGCTAGCCCACTCGGCCACCGATCCCCCCGCCTCGTGGGGAGATGACGTTGGAACAGTGCAGCTCTCCGACCTGCTTGTTCCCTTTTTTCGATCCTACGTTATGTACAGAAGAACATTTCTTGATACCTGAAACGTCAGAAAGAACGCGTCTTCTGTAGCCCAGCCTTTTCTTTAGAGCCGCTGCTCTTCACATTCCTTGAGTCGTTTGGCTCGCCTTTGAAGCACGTCCTTTGGTACGCCAAGAAGTGTGGCAGCAGTTTGAAGAGAGTGACGCTGCTGCTTGACACTTTCAAAAGCTTTCTTCATGTCAGTTTCGCTCTATGAAGCCCTTGTTTTTTTCATATACGTTCGGGCCATCCTAGACACCGTGAGAAAAAGAGTATGGCTCAGGAGCAATCATGAGACTCGTGCGCTATTGACATGTGGGTCATAAAATGCTGGATTGTCGAGTTTTGCCTAGCTCGTATCCCGTTACGTATATAATCATTTCGTTAGAACCAACCACTACAGATCGCTCAACTTTGTTCGGTATGGAGCTAATAAAGCCTACCAATAAAATAAAGCTTACCTTGCCCGAATATTCGGTGCCAACCGGGGTGCAAGTAGGGAGGCGGAACCTCGCGCAGAATTTCGCGCCTTTTTGGCGGGGGGGGGGGGGGGGCGGTTGCAGCATCTTCGCACATTTCCACGTCAACCTCAACTCCTCCTTTCTTTTATCTCCGGAACACTCTTGGCGAAAGCTGTGATTGTTTACACACGCAGAGTTATAGAGGTCACGTCACCTCTCTGTGAAGTTTTAACTTACTGCGATTGCTAGTCTAGGAAATGGATGGCGGCGCTAAACACAAACTGTCGCATTTTTGCCCCGCTTCACATTTTACCCCACCATACCCTATTGGTTTTCTCTGTCGCGAATTGTTTAAACATTTGTGGAGGACAGAAAAGCGTTTCCTGTGATTTCAGATAAAGCTTCAGATAAATGGCAACCATGACTTTAAAGGGGCTATGCAACAATTTTTTTACTTTCCGCAAATACCGCTTAGAACGGATCCCTGACGTTAATGACCTATGAAACACGCCTTCGTTTTTCCCCCGACGCATTAGAAGTCCCAGAAAAAAATTAAAGAAAAACGAGCAGCGTTCACGCCCTCAACTCGCAGTCAGAACAAGCGGCCACGTGATCTGGAGCCGATTATATGCCGCCAATGTTGATCATAGCCACGCGCTGGGGTTGGCAAAGCACAGGACACGCGCTGAGTTCCAGACATTGTTATGGATCGGCTATTGTCGTCGTTGCAGCGATTGGACACGGGCCACTACTCGAATGCTTCTCGAGCTATCAATTATCACGAGCCTACATCGAGTGCCCACGCAATGCTCGGGTCCAATCTATGAACCGCATTCAAATATCGTCATATGGGTGTACTGCGATCCCCGCGTTACGTCATCGAATTTTGCAAAGGAGAGATTGAATGAAAATGATCGCTTTTGTCCTTGAAATTACACCGCAACAAAGGAGTTTCTTGGCCAGTGTCATTGCATGCGAGTATCCTTGAGTCCCACTAGTGCCAGTAAGCTCGTGTAAAGTGAAAAACATTCCAATTGAATATTGTTGCACAGCTCCTTTAAGCCACAATATGGCCAAGTGTCGTTACTCTGAAGCGTAGCTTATTTAGTGGCTCCACGTCCCACGATGCATGCCGACAGTAGCGGCGTAACGAAGGCGGTTCCTCCTGTGCACCGATTTCTGGGATATCATGAAGCGAATGCGTTTGACAGTGAAGGTGGAGACACGGACGTCTTCTTTGTGTACGAAGCCACACCAGGCTTCTCGTCGAATTGGCGGTGTGTGTGTGTGCGTGTGACCTCAGTGGACGTCGGGACACAAAAGCCTATCTGGAAGTGACAACTTTCTTTTATTTTAGTATACTGTACAAAATGGAGCTCTACCACGTTACAAGCAATGGTGAAAATGACGGCTCACGAGGCACCCCCTGTAGCTTGCGTATGGTGCCTGGAAGGTGTCTCCGACTGGTGGTCTCACGATTTCAGCCCGTTGACGTCATAGTTCTCCCACGGTCTCCGCCCGATGACGTCATAGACATGTCACGCTGCCGCCGACAGCGATCCTGGCGGTGCCACCACAGCAACGGTGGTGGATGCGGTAGACGCCTGTTATGGTGCATGTCGCTCTCCAGCCCGGTCAGTCCTCGGAAGCTTCGGCAGACAGCAGCTGGGACGCTGCGACGACAGCGACACTCGCGTTTGCTCGTTTTTCTTTTTTGACGGAACTTTTACGGTTAATCACCAGGATCGCGATATCCGACGGCAAGACATTTCGGATTTTGTGACGTCACTTTGTAGCCACTTCGGAACCACACTATCTAACAAAAAAAAAAAAAAAAAAAAACAAAAAAAAAACGCCGCAACTGTTAGTATTTTAAGCGCGCTCCAAACCAAAGCTTCTTTTTGCGCGTGTAGGTCGTGCGCCTCCGGATGTGACGCATTTCGCGTCGTTTTTGCTGTTTCCGGGCGCGCCTTCTGAGTCAGAATCGTGCGGTTTGGTTTGGACGGTGAAGCTTCGGGCGAACGCGCACGGGCGCACGCAGGCACGAGCGCACTCTGGCGGTGAAGTGACGACCAATCAAATGCAGCTTTGGTCCCGAGCTGGTGTCCAATGAAAATTAATCTGTGGGATCGGTGCGCTGGTTGCGCCGCGCCGTCGGCGCCGTCTTCATTCCTTTGCCTTTGCTTTCGTGATGGCATCTTGTGTGGATCCCACGTACGAAGCTGGAATTGCTGAGCATTAATGAACTTCCGAGGCGAGACGATAGATGAATATAGTGTGTTTCTTCGTCGCGAGCGGTCACAGGCGGTTTCGACGCATTCGATCATAGAGCTATTAAAATGTACGCTAGAGGTTCAACTGGCGCTAGTGTCTATGCGACTTCCGGGAGGCAAATTGAAGCAGGCAGCAACCAGTCTACTTTTGCGGTGCTCCTGTGCATTCCTATGGGAAAACGCGCGTGCATTTTGTCTCTTCACCGGAAAATAACATGAAACACTTTCAATTTTTGGGTCTTACCGAACAGTAAGTACCTTTATTAACACAGTAAAAGTGTAATTGCTTTAGTTACGGCATTTTTCTTCACCAGTGAACAATGTTAAACTTTTCTATATTTCGGGCCCAAACCTCTCTTCCATAGCAGGTATGTAAAAACGAGCGACGATTCTAAGAAAAATAATAATCGAAAGGAATGTAGAATGTTTGCAAGGTTCGCCAGTATTCCGGTGGTGCTTATATATTTCTAATATGCAAGTCCATTCACAAATGATCCAGTCGTGCATATTTACGGGCGGTTAAAACATTCAAAACGTAAAGAATAAAGTATGTGGGCTATGTAAGGTGTGTCTTTTTATTCTTTCCTGTGCCAGGCAGCTTTTATCAGGGACCTGTTCTCTGGCGTTTCCATATTTTCAAAGGTTTCAAGCGTGCGGGTGATGTTTTGAACGCAGAGCAAGCATCTTCGCACATATCTAATAGCAGAAAGAATAAAGCAGGACTTGTTTATTGCAAATCGGACTATATTACGTCGACTTCAATTTCTTTTGATCGTCTGCACGCACAAGGAGTTACTGATCCAGTGTTACTGTGTGGTTCTTGCCGTCTGTATTGGTTTTCCACATGTCGTTCGTTCGTTTGGCATGTATATCCCCCCTATAGTGTCCGACAGTGCACATAAATAGATATACAAAGCCGTTTTAGCACCGTTTTTAATGGCCATAATTTGAAATAAAAACCTAGTAACGGATAAATTATTTCATCTACGTGACTGAGAAATGTTCCAATCTACCTAGTAAGCACGAATTATTCGTGATACTTGCTCTTATATTCGAGCGCAAAGAGAACATGCACTCGGCTTTTTTTTGCATAAGAAAACATGATCGGAAGTCAATTTCTGACTGATTGCAGTCTGCTTCAAATTACAACATCACACTATAGCACCATTTGAATCTCTAGCGTACATTATAATAACTCTCTGCATTCGATGACACTCGAACGCTAGTGTGTGAAGCATGCCTTTAGATGTTTAGAAAGCTCGAGTTTCGTCTGGACATTGTTGCACGTACGGCTGCTGCGCGTCTCTGTCGATTTTCTCGTTTTAAAAAAGAAGTCATAAGCCGCAGTCAAACTGACCATACATCGTACAAAAGACGCCGTGTTCTCTGCAGACTCGATGACGGGAGCATTGGCGGACACGCCCCCAAGCATGCTCGAAGGTTTCATGCATGTATACTTCGAACATGGATGTTGGCCGGCTCTTTTTTGCGCTACCAACGTGGCAGGGCCGTCGTCCAAAGAAGAAACTCGCTAGCATGATGTCTTAGCGGAGTGACCGCCACTGTAGAAGACGAGCTGGGAGGCAATGGTTGCGTTCTTCGGCGATTCTTTCGCTTCCATTTTTTTATCTCTTGCAGACAAACATCAATAGACAGCGCGACTGGGTTGTTGCCAGTGAACTCGGACTATACTATCGACTACGGCCAAAGCATAGCTTTCTTTGTACTCACAAAGCCTGACAGTTCGACGACGGAGCCATAGAGTGCCGGGGGGCAGATTTGGAGCGCGAGGATCTGGTAGCACTGAACATTTCTCGGGGAACCTAGGGGAACCTGGACGTCAGCACACAGCTTTTGTAGCGGCGACGACTCGAAACATGGTTTTGAAACCCGACGAGAAAAGAAGCGGTAGCGCGAGGAGCACGAGCGGACATTCCATCGCTCGGGAAAAGTGTGTTTCGGCGTCTCGCCGCAGCGGGGCGCCCGTCACGTGGCTCTCCTCTCATCCGTTGTCTGCCGCTCTACCCTTTCAATTCCGTCGGCCGCTTCTCGTGGCGCTCTGCCAGGCTTTGTCAGACCTTTCCAATGTTTACAAAATCACAGTCCAGCGTGCGATCTTCACAGCCCAGCACGTGCGTGTTCGTCGCTTCGGAAAGCGAGCAAAGCACGTGCCATACGCACGAACGCTCAAAATGTCACCGGCCACAAGCTCGTTTTTGGAAAGGTCTATAGAGGAGGCTATGGCCAAAGCTACAAGCGCGAGCTAGCCCTCGCTCCTGGTTTTAGAGAGGTGCTCGAATGCGCGTCTCAAATGCTTGTAAGCGCAGAGCGCGGAAAAGTTTTGTTTTGAACGTGCGATCGCCACTCATGTTTTTATTTGCACTGCCGGCGTGGCTGTCACCCCAAATTACCAGGGTGACGAATGCGCGCATGTGCGGCGCAAGTGGCCGTACCGGCGTGCTTTTGTGTAATTCTTGCTGCGTGACGCAGGCTGAATACCCCAGGATTGCTGCGCTGGCCGCTCGTTTATACAATGTGAGCCACTTGCCGGAGCTCAAAGGCAGACCAGACTCTCGCTGTCTCGACAGGAAACGTCTAATTTGCTTCGCTCTCTTTAAATGGTAACGTATGTTGCTTTAAAGCACTTATACGCGTTTCGTGCGGCTGTTTAGAGCCACTGACAGTGTAAAAAACGCAGTGACAACTTAAGAAACCGTCATGTGCACGCTTCGTGGCCGCTGAACAATAATAATATTCTCGGGACTCGCCCCGGCCTGCGTGCTTTAAGCTGTCAGTAACTGTAAGAAAGACTGAAGCATCTAAAATTGCACCCCCCTCCCCACAAAAAAAAAAAAAAAGTTTTTTTATTATTTGTTTTAGGGTACACATTCTTTTTTAAATGGCACCTGGAATATGCAGTTGCTACAATATGGGGAGGCTGCTCGGAAAACGACGAGGCCGAAGGTACGTTTTATACCTAAGAAAGTGGGACTGGCTGTGACACTGAGCGTGGTGAAGCGCCATGGTCAGCGTCGCAGCTGAGACTTTTCTAAACATAAATTGAGGAAGAAGATAAATCGAGAACATCCCTCAAGGAGAGTCAAGCCCAGGACCCCAAATTGTTTTGAGCGCGATGCTCGAGCAAGGTGCCAAGGGGGGAGATTTGTGAAGCGATATTTACGACGTGTTGCTCCGCTACCCTTATTGCAAGCATGCGCGGGTTGCGGGGACGAGGCTCTCGCTGGATGTGTGTGCCGCCTTGGATGAGGAAGGGGCGGGCTGAAGAGAAAGCGGCTGAGTAAAAGTGGCGACGTGCTGAGTATGACCATCTTTATTTAAGTAAAAATCCGCGAACATTCGATGCTTGGCTACCCGCTATGGGGCGCGTGCAACACCTAATGGGGGCGCGACGCTCCTCCTTGGCAGTTGCTTGGGAGCGCCACAAACGGCGGCGTCGGCATGGCGCCATGTAGAGACGAGCCGTCCGCTCCGTGCAGCATTTAATGCAATCGAACGCGTTCATCGTGGCAGCTTCGTCCAACGTATAGATTATCTCTGTTACGGAACTGCCCATGTACTTCGTTCAACTTCGAACTGACAGTGTGGTAGGAGCGAAGAGCTCGTCGGACCAATCAATCGCCTCACTCTCATCACCTGACCCCGCGTTCCGCGCGTACGTCCGAGGTGGGAGCGCAATCACGTGACGAAGGATAACCATACGACTGGTACAACGACTGGTCCAACGGTTCATCGCACTGTCAGCTTAGGAGTTAACAGAGCACATAAGCTGCCTCCAAGAGCAGTACCTCCCCCCTTCCCCCCACTGCTCGCATCCCGTCGTTGATCGCGCCACCGTTTTGAGGACGGTTGCTATGGTAACTGCGAGGTATTTTATTGAATGCCTGTTTTTTTATTTAGCGCAGCGTCTGGGTGGCGTTTCACCGTACTCTTGAACGCACACTTGCAAATTTAGATGGCGCTTCAAACGACGGAAGGCGAACTGAAGGGAATGAAAAGTACCCCCCCCCCCCCCCCTCCGCTGGAGTTTTGGAACTTACCTATAATCAAGTAACGTTGGCGTATTCGCGCGGTCATGCTCCTCGATCTTGCCACAGAGTGAAGGTATCTTAGACCGTGATCACACGGCGCATAAAGATCCTTTTCACGAATGGGCGGTCGACGAATTGACCTGTCTGGCGCCACCGGTTTCAGAACAAACGAATCCTGAACATAACTTCGTTTTTTTTTTTCCACATAATTCGATTTCCTCCCAAGTTGGTGGTAATTTAAGGGTTCTCGCGACAGTTCCTCTGTCGATCGATGTGTGTCGTAACCAGGCGCCCCCCCCCCCCCCCTCCTTTCCCCCAGTGTCTTCGGCCAGCCCGCATTTCTCCTAGCCACTTTGCCGTATGTCTCGTTTGGCATTCCCGAAAAACCCAGAAAATAAGGGGGGGGGGGGGGGGGGGGCTTTGCAAGTTTTTTTGCGGAACTCGTTCCTCAATGTGTACTCCTTCGATTTAGGAGAGCCGGCCCAATGTCTTCGAACCGTGATTTTTCCCAACATTCGCAGAAGTGCGACATGAGCACTGCCTCGCGCCATGTGCACCGCAGAAAACTGCGCAATCCATTGAAGTTCTGTTTAGTTCCAGTCGCCCTTATCACTCAGGTAAACTGGTTAAAGGAAGATGGATCACTAGAAGTGCCTCGCTTCATGAAATACTACTCGAAGATATGTCAAGTATTTGTCGTTAACAATCTCTGTTTTTCCGTTTGAGTGTCGCCAACTGACCTCGAGTACAGTCGTGTTTTGTTAATATACACTCTAAAAAAAGTCTGTGCGTCTACTTTCACGCACACCACTCGGAGAGCCAATCACCGCAACTTACGGAGGCAGCTCAGTGAATGACGATGCCGAAACATATGTTTAGACCAAAAAAACGCAGTCTGAGTTGTGACATTAAGTATGCAAGCGTGGCGTTTTGCATTGCTTAATGTGTTCTGCGAGTGTTCTGCGTGAAAGTAGACGCACATACATTTTTTTAGAGTGTATACCCCGTCAATATGGACACGTATAGTTGTAGGTGCTAAACAGTATTATAGGCGTTACCAAAAAAAAAAGTAATGAAATACGTTACTGGTTACTTGCAAATAAAAGGAACGCGTTGCAGACCTACGTTACATCAAAATTAAATGGGCGCGTTACAGTTACCGAGAAAAAGTAACGCACGTTACTTTTTATGCAGAAACTTAACATAATGCAGAAACTTAAAATAATCGCATGACTTTTTTACGGTTTCGATTTGAAGGTACGTGGGATGAGTGAAGAATTCGTATGACCTGTCGCCTAGAAACATTAAAATTATTGAAGTGTATTTTGTTTTTTATGCCGTGAGTAACATAAACACGTTATACATTACTGTTTCGAGAAAAAAAAAGTGAAGAGTACGTTATTACATTATCGAAACATGTAACGCGTTACAGGGAACGCTGTTAGTAGTAACTCATTACCGCCAACACTGGTGTTAGGCACTTGTTGTACCGCAGAGAAGTCTAGAAGCGCGAGCTCATAGCGTTGGGAGCTGCTCTTCACGCACGAGAGCTTGTGCCGCCGAGATGTGCCCTACAACAAGGAGCTCGCGCTTGTAGCCTTTCCTGCGGTACATTATAAGGTGAAACAGAGTATAGTTGAGTCCGTTGCTGCAAAGCGCTAGCTCACGATGATCTTCCACAACGCTTGCACGACGTGCATTTCGTACCGCCAATACTGTAGTTTTTCTCGAAGGACCAGTGGGGGATCCCTTAAAACAATTGCTTTGAACACCGCGCTCAGAAATGGCGCCCAGTGAATAGTGAATACCTTCCTGTATAAACGAAATGTTTTGAGACCGATCGGTCCGCATGCAATTCTGCCGCGTAAGTGCCGAAACCCCTTAGTCTGTATACGTGGGCAGCAAGTTTGGGCACGAACTGGGCAAACGCATAAGTTTTTGTCCCGATAATATTTACACACGTTTTCTAAAAACAACCCCAAAAAGGCAAACAAAAATGGACTTGTGACGCTTTTTGGTTACAAAGTACAACTATGGGTTTCGCGATTGAGTGTTGTTGATTGCCTTTCCTGAGAAAGAGATAATGGGTACCGAACATCTATGAAAAAATCGGAGAGTTTTAGTGTTGATCACAGACCTTTTTCATAACAAACGCCACCAGGCGGTACTCCAGTATTTGACGTCACGGAGAACTTCCGGTTCATAAAATGAATGACCAAAGGCCAGCTTAAAGGGGTGATGCAACAATTATTGTATTTTGCGCAAATACCGCTTAGAACGGGTCCCTGACGTTAATGACCTATGAAACTCGCGTTCGTTTTTCACCCCACGCAATAGAAGTCCCAGAAAAAAATTAAAGAAAAACGAGCAGCGTTCACCCCCTCAACTCGCTGCCAGAGCAAGCGGCCACGTGATCTGGAGCCGATTAAGGTGTATCCACACGACGGACCAAATTGCTGTTTTGGTCCGCGGGCCGTGCATCACGTGATCTTACGTCACCGGTATTTGAGGCCCGCCGGCGGTCCGCGGCCCGCGCTTCTGAGAAATACCAAGCGACTTTTCTTGCCCGGACCTTGGCGGCGGACCGCGGCGTTTTTAGTATACTTGAAGCGCTAAGTCTGGCAACAAGCTGACTTTTGTTTGGATTGGAATCCAAATCCAAAGTCGTTTTCTTTTGGCGCCAACTGTTGAAGACGAAGAAGAAGAACCTTTTGTTGTGCGACGATGGCGGCATGGTGCGACGATGCAACTTTTTACTTCTGGAGCAATTCCCCGCTCTGTGGGATTGCCCTTTTCGGTTCACTTAACTCCTCCTCGTCCTCAATAGTCAACGCCAGGGCCATCGCGGCCAAACGTCTCTTTCGTTCATCCTCCATCTTGGATCCTTACAAATAGCCTCAAAGCAGCTCGCTGCATGCGTTTGGCGGAGCTGTGAGGTCGAGGGTTAGACCGGCCCGTTCGCTCTGTCGTCTGCTCTTTTGGTCCGCCGTGTGGATGCTCATTGCAGCCGGGCGGCCCGCGGGCCGCGCATCACGTGATCAATCGGTCCGCGGCCCGGTCCGTCGTGTGGATACACCTTTATATGCAGCCAATGTTGATCATAGCCACGCACTGGGGTTGGCAAAGCTCAGGACACGCGCTGAGTTCCAGACATTGTTATGGCTCGGCTATTGTCGTCACTGCAGCGATTGGACACGGGCCACTACCCGAATGCTTCTCGAGCTAGTAATTGTCACGAGCCCAAATCGAGTGCCCACGCAATGCTCGGGTCCAATGTATGAACCGCATTCAAATATCGTCATTGGGGTGTACTATGATCTCCACGTTACGTCATCAAATTTTGCAAAGGGGAGATTGAATGAAAATGATCGCTTTTGTCCTTGAAATTACACCGCAACAAAGGAGTTTCTTGGCCGTGTGGCGTTGCGTGCAAGTATCCTTGAGCTCCACCGGTGCCAGTAAGCTCGTGTAAAGTGAAAAACATTCCAATTGAATATCGTTGCACTGCTCCTTTAACACCGCTGCTTGAAGTGTCGCTGAAAGGGACAATGAAGGCGATTTCATTTAATTTTTTTAAATGGTGTTTTTAGGCTTCTTGGGAACCTGGCATACTGCCCAATTTTTCGTAGACATTTGTGACGCATATTTCTGTGCCTACAAAAGAACTGAAGAAACCGAAACTGAACTATCTCCATTCTCATTTCTGGGCCTCCAAAAACGGAGGTGACGTAGAAAGTGACGTCATAAGTGAATAGTCGGTATCGGTAGCATTTAGGAGATCGAGACTGGTTACCGCGGTGGGTTATAGCACCGAGGTAGCGCGACTGTTTCGTCGGATCTGTCAACATGGACGACAATGCCACTCTCGCGAGCGAGTTCTGTTCGGGCTTCCGTTTAGTGACCTAACACCAACGGAACGGGAGTACGTGTGTGGCGTTCTTCGCTATCACCCGAGGCCGACGGTGACCGCCCAGCCGGCAACGAGCGGCCCGCTGGCTCCGAGCAGCAAAGCTGTGAGCAACATTCGCACGGGCGAGACGAGAGCGGCGCGTTGCCGAAGGACAGGCCCTGCCCCTGTCCGACAGGGACACGAAGGAAATGCCGAAGGGGAAGCGGCAGCGACCCTGGAACCGGTTCCTCCGCGGGGGACGCTCCCCAAGAAGGAGAAAATAAACAGCACCATTTTTGCTTTCACCAGAGTCGGACGTCCACTCATTTCGTCGTCAAAGAGCAAGAACGATTACTGGTCTTTAGTTGACCGTTTGAACAGCCATCTACAGCGCACAAATTTGGCATGACTACCACTTTGCAGAATCCTTCGAGTACCGTGTTCCCAAAGTAAACACGACATCGACGTCTCCAGCGTGCTCCGCGCTGCGTTCTTTATTATTTTTTTCGTTTGCCCATAGTTGCTCGTTGCCCGTTTCGCGTCCAGCGTAGGAATGAAAAAAAAAAATAAGTATGCTGTTTTATTTACGGTTTAGTAATCATCTCCGGTCCGATTTATACTTTTCATGGTTATTCAAGCGGAAATTAGAACAGTATTCCTAAAAACTGTGAACCAAAACGTGACCGAGGGCACGTCACTCGTTCCGACCAATCGCTCACGCGTCTTTTGTGACGTCGCGCTTCTTGGCCCCGCATCGGTCACGTGAGCTCCGCTTCTCCTGGCTTCTCCCGCCACTCTCGGGGCGTCGCCCCAGTCGATCCCGATACGATTATTACCGCGACTGTTTCATTGATTTGCGCGGCACACAAGCGCCGGTTTCGGCTGAAATTTGGGCAACGTCGCCTGAGACGGGCCTGGAACCCAGTTCAATCGTCAAAAAAATACCCGAGATTGCCTTCATTGTCCCTTGAAACGTTTAGCCACCAATTCTCCAGATGAACGTCAAAAGAACGAAGAAGCGCGAGATCCGTTAAAATTTGTCAAATATTCTTGTAAACCAAATTGCTTCCTCATAGACAGCCGAAGGCCCTCGTTAAATCTCTCACTTCGTTGTCCGTGCAGCATTTCTGCTTTCTAGCACTGGTGACATAAGCAAGCTCGACAGGCTCGCAAAGGCGGTGCGACAGGAAGTCGCTTGGGACGCAAGCGGCAGTTCATGTTTGTAAACAGCGAGAGGGTCTATAACAGCAAACGCAAGTCTGTAAATTTCCGTTAGCGTTGCGTGTTTCACGCTACGCGTGCGCCACACTCGCGCAACGCAGCGAGCTATGCGTGCGTACGCTCATGGCAGCGGGCCCCCGCGTGTGCTTCTCGTTGCTCTCGTCACGCGCGGGACAGCGCGAGACTTCTCCACATTGAAAAATGCGAACTAGAGCCATAAATGAGCTACGCTTAAAGGGACACTGACAGGGCATTTATGCTCGCCGAGATTTTTAGTCGTACATGACATATGAGGGCCCAACTACCCAGAACAAAATTTGCGGCTCGAAATTCGGTTTCTTTCCGCCCGAAAACCGCCGATCAAGAACTAGCCGGTTCGAGTCTCGCTCACTCTCTTTTCCTAAGGTATCGATGCGATTACCAAATTTAATCGAAGTCGTGGGTCATTGAAGGCACACAGTCAATATTAAAAATAGAAATAAATATGAAACCCATTTTTTCTGGCTTCTAAAAAGCTGCAATAACGTTGATTAAAAAAAAAGGTGCACACACAACCGGAAGCCTCTGTGCGTTCACTGCGTAGATGGTTCTCAACATGGCGTCGTCAGCGTCGTATCGCGTATCGTGGGACTGGGACTAGCTTGCTGGACGGCGATGGCAGGGGACGACGGGCGTGGGACCTCTACTTCGTTCGCGGTACCGGCGAATCTTTCTTCCTTCGAAAGAGAAATCTTGGATAGAACAAAACAATTAGGATTCGTCGTCGTCTGCTGCGCGGCAGGAGAAAAAAAAAAAAAAGGAGGAAAAAAAAAAAAAAAGCGCGGTCGGGTGTAGCCACGTGACTTCCGCCACTCCCGCTATCCTCTCCACTTCTCCGTTTCGGTTTCGGTTTCGCGCAGTTGCGTTTTTTGGCTTTATTAAAAAAATACGCTACTCTGTTGCAAAATATTAATTGGGTAGTCCTCCGACACCATAATAAAGCGCCTGGCAAAAAATGAAAAAAATTTTTTGGGGGGTGTCAGTGTCCCTTTAAGGCCGGTTCAGACACTTGCGTTTGAGTGCGTTTGACTGCGTTGCGTCGAGTGCAGAAAGCCAGTCACCGGCACATCTGTGCTTCGTATGAAGCATGGAATCCAATTCAAGGAATCTTCTTGGCACGCGATATAAGCAGCAGGGATGTCCTGGTGTCTCGCTGCCGCAACGCAGTCAAACGCAGTCAAACGCAACTGTGTGAACCGGGCTTTAGGGTATCGGCACTCTGTTCCCCGATGCTGTTGTGGGCGTCGCCATCTTGGTGCTTGTGCAGGGCAGACTGAACTACCGATCGTCATGATTCAAAAGCGCGACTTCCCCAGCATTTTATTCGGTGTTAGGAAGCTCGTGCAATATCGCTTTGCTCTGTCGCGAAGTGTTTATACATTTATGAAGGACGGAAAAGCGTTTCCTGTGATTTAAGATAAAGTTTCAGATAACTGGCAGTCACGATTTTAAGCCTTCCTTGAGGAAGTGGAGGAGCGCCTCAGTTAGAGTGAGACTTGTGAATTCGGCGGTTAGGGGCACTAATGCGAACCATGCCTAGAACTGCTAGCCGCCGCCATGTCTCTACTCGTGCGGACAAGCCCCTGCAATTTCAAGCTTTCCAAAACTTTGTTCACGCGCAAGCTGCACGTGCTTGCACTCTGGGGCATCATTTGGGGCACCATGCTTGCAGGCATGTGCAGCGTGCGTGTGAGCGTATAGCTTGAAAAGATTGCAATTGCACGTACTTGCCCGCATGAGCAGAGACATGGCGGCTGAGACGCCCCGCTTGCAATCGTCGTGGGGACCTCCGATATCTGAGACCATTTTACGTTGATCAGATCCTTTCATCTCCGTCGCCATGCGGAAGATTTTGAAGACCGGCCAGGTTACTCAACCACCGCTGGTGCGTGCATGATCGCCACTCCGGCGAAAACTGTAATAAATATCTGCCAATAAATGCATTTAATCACTCAGATATAAAGAAAGGCAAGGGAAGCTCACAGCCGGAAACTGGATAAAATATTCGCAACATTTGGGTAGCGATGGACTTCGGGGCGTCGGATGGGCTTGACGAAATACCGGCCTCGGATTGCTTCGAGCAGTTTGCATGGACGCCATCTAGATGGCGTTGCAACTGCTTGCGTATTGGGTATGCGTTTGCGTACGACCTCGCTGAAAGTGCTGGTTTGACGCGCTCCACAGCGCGCCGTTGAGAGCTTGCGTGGGTCGTACGCAGAGCTAACACGAGGGGCTTTACGCCATTCGAAAACTTTCTATTGACGAACACTGCTTCGATCAAGCTTCATCGGTCCTGTGGCTGTAATCTGGACACTCGGCGAAAAAGTCGGCGAGGAACTCGGCCGCCGTGATTGGTCGGTGTCAAGGTCAAGCGCGGCGCCGGCCAGTCACGGCCGCCGAATTCCTCGACGGCTTTTTCGCCATGTGTCCACATTAGAGCCCGCGGACGGAGTGCTCGTAAGCGAAAGATGCGTATGTGCTGGCTGTTTTGTCGGCTGAAATCTTGGCGTTTAATTAAACTTGAGGAAGAAAACGAGAAGGGACGGACAAACACAATCTCCTCAAGTTTGTGTTTGTTCTTTAAGTTTAATTATCCCTACCAACCCGCTCGTTCTGTCCCTTGGCGTTTAATCTCGAGGCTTTGGTCCGCAGGAGAATGGCGCAATGATGCCCCGTCGCCGTCGGAAGTTCAAATAGCGTGATCCGCCGGGCAGAGACTCTGCAGCGGCGGCTTCGGCTCAACGTTGACCGGAGTAATCAATGCTACTTTAAAGAAGTTCCTTGTGGACCAGAAGACTCGCGTGCTTTGAGTAGTTTGGTCCGTCCGGTGCCGCCAAATGGTGTCTCGCCGCTTTCGCGTCCTGCCCGAAAATTGGTCTCCCGCTTTCTCGGTTTGAAAGGAATCGCGCACGCGGGGACGGCCGGCTTCTTTCGGGTTGGGGCATTAATGATTTCCACCGACGTGCGCCTTTCAAATCTGAAGTTCCCGTCGTAATATTGCCACCGCTGCGGAGAAAAGGGAGCAACTTTTTGCGATGCAAAATGCTTAAAAAATGAATGGCCGGTTCCCGGCCGCATCTTGTAAATGGACTGCGGCGACTTTCGAACGCGCTCCACGATCTGCCGCGCACAGACTCCACGCAATCACACGGAATACGAGCATTTTCTCGCTACATTAAGCGGATATATTTTCCCGCCAAATATGGCGCTTTGGTGGGTAAATTACCTCGCTAAATATTGCGGGTAAATTTCTTCACTAAATTTTACGCAACATTTGTTTTTTTTTTTTTTCGCTTAATTGAGCGGTAACATTTTCCCACTAAACGTTAGGGCGTCAGGAGACGTCACCCGGCACTACGACCCCTCGTGACACAATGACGTCACGTGACATTTTGATGTCGCGTCGCGTGGTCCCGTGACTTGAAATGGTGTCACGTGATCTCTCGACGTCGGATGACGTCACGTGACACCGTGGGGTCACGTGCAACGACGACCCGAGACGAAACACATCCAGTAATTCGCTGTGAAACCTCGCTAACAATGGCTGTAGCCGTTACAACGATAACAAATAGGAAATGCGTTAGCATGGCCTTTGGGAAACGCCACACACGTTCCCCTTTGGGAAACGCTAACGCTGACCCCTTTACCTTTCTGTTTTGGCCTTCTCTTTTGCTTCCCTTATTTTTTGCTGCCTCTTTTTGGCCTCATTACGGGGTCAGTGTTAGCTCACGACTCTGCGACCTGCCGAAAGCATGTCGGAAGAGAGAAAGAAGGAGAGATAATGCGTTATTAGCTTTTCTATGAAGCAGCGTACAGAGTAAAGGGCTTTTCACACACTTGCGTTGGGTCCGACTGAGTGCGAGGGTTGCTATGGCAAGTGTGTGAATCGCGCTTCAGTCAAAACACGTAGCAATCAGTTCCTCCGCAAAGAAAAGTACACCAGGAGAAAACAGGTGATGGCTGCGTGTGCTCTGCTGTTTATGCCGTCTCTGGTTCCCGTAAAGCCCTTCTTCAGGTTCACGAGGGGGGATACCGCCGGCCTGCGGGGTTTGCTTTATGTCTGAACCGCCGCCTTTCTGATCTAGCGCTGATTAGGGCGGTGTCGCTAGTAATGCGTGGGTCGCTTTTAGGGCTTGCGGCACTTCGATATTGACACCGGTGTTGGCTCCTGGGGATGATAGTGTATTGACAAAAGTGTTCCCTAACACGGGTGCCGCCAGCGAGTCAAAGCGATAGCATGTCCCTCTGCAAACTGCGTGTACGTGGAGACAGGGTTACAACGGATGCCCTTCAAACCTCGTGAATCTGAACGTCTTGCTGAAAGTACCAGTGAAGCGGCAGGCTTACCTTGGTCAACTGGACGTACAACCGTAATGAATAGCAATGTAACAAACTTGGTGGCTCAAACGTTCCCACTTCATCGTGAATATAGGTACAGATATTCGCATATAATTTGCACCACTGTACCTACTTTTCTACTACTTTCTGTAAAAAAAAAAGTAGGTGTATCGATTATAAGTTTTCGTTCCGCTTTCGTGGAGAAAGTTCAGCTAAAGCTCATATAACTTGTCATTTTAAAGGGAAAAACAGGATTATTGGTTAAATTATTAAAAAGGGAGAACAGCGCGGGTATTGTTTTAGTTAGAATACTTAAACTTGAGCCCAAAACCCGAATACAGCACAACAAATAGATCTAGTCATAAAATACACGGAATCAAAAGATACTCTCGTCTGTGGCATTCGGGAAATGCCGGCGTGGAAGGTACACTTTGCAGCGCTGTAACATTGAAGGAAACAAAATGATGCCACATGTTTTTCGTGAATAAACACGAGAGTATGGTGGAGAACGATTACTATACATTTCAGGAAAATCGAAGAAGGATGTTGTTTTCTAATTCCCCCTTGAAATTTCTTAACTTTGTAATTTAGAACAAGTTTGGAGCAGCATAAAAATTGCAATCTTCGGGATAAAGTAATGCTTTATATATAATTAGAAAGAACGTTTTAATAACAATATAATATATACATTTTAATATTGTAGCTGTTCAATATTTGTCGATAACGGCTCAAAAATCTAGTGACAGAACGTCAAAGGAGCCATGTTTGCACATTTTTGACGAGAAATATATGACCTTCACAATGCTGTACATATATCACTCAATAGTTCCCATACTTTATTATAAGTACAAAATATTTGTGTATTTTTATATTTGTAGTTTGCGTAGTAGGTCTTACCAAACATGAGATAAACAAAAACTCCAGAAATCAAAACTGTTTTTTTGCAAAATCTTTTTTGATTACGTTCCCTAGAGATGTTGAGGAGTAACATGTAAAAATACTGACAAAAACAGAAAATACGTCCGGTTTCGCGTGCATGATCTTATCTGAACAACAGTGTTCTAGAGGTTGTAGTGGCAAGAGCGGCGCTCGCTTACAGTGGGCAGCGTGAAGACGGTCGACGTAGATGGCCGCGAGTGGCGCTGGAGTTCCGGGCCGTAGGACGGTGGCGAATGAGGCAGTGCAGGGGGACCTGGGCTGGTCGTCTTTCGAAACGAGGGAGGCGACAAGCAAGGTTTCCTATGACGGGCGGCTTCGACTCATGGACCGGTGCCGCTGGGCCAAGAGGCTGTTCGTATACACACATATGACTTCTCTGCAGAGCCGTTGGCGAAAGCGCCTTTACCAGCTCGAGAAAAAGTTCGGCTTCTTCACAGAACCAGTGGAGGCGACCACCGAGAAAGAATGGGAGTCTGTGGTGCGGAAGAGGGTTCGCGAACAGGAGAATGTGCAATGGCTGGAGGCTGCCCGGACAAAGTCAACCCTTACCATGTATGCGGAGTTAAAACAGCAAATCACGGCAGAAACGCGGCTGTACGACAACAGCTTGGGAAGCCGCCTATTGTTCGAGGCTCGTGCGGGAGCCCTGCGCACACTGGTGTACAAACAGCGCTTCGACAATAATGTGCAGTCGACTGTATGCCGAGTATGCGAGGGTGAGAGCGAAACCTCGGAGCACATCATACTCCGTTGTGGCGGAATCCGACCTTCTGCCACCTCTCCCACCGAAGAGGCGAACCGACTACACGAAGGTGTCCCACCTCTAGCGACAGCGCTGGGCTTCTCGACAACAAGCGAGAGAGCCGGTACTACTGAAGCCTTTTGGAAGACCATCGAGCAGACGAAAAGACGACTGGAGGATTGGTGGCGTCATACACAACACAGGGGGCGCTGAATTCACCCCCAGGCTTGGGCACGATTAATCGAGCCCGCCCGTTATAAAGGGAGCAGCCGCAGTATCATCATCATCATCATCATCATCATCATCATCGTAGGAGAATTGGTGGCAGATGGCAGATGTGCGATGAGCGAAGAAGAAGGCGAGGCTGAGGGAGCGGTGCGCTTTTCCCGAACGTAGCACCGTAGCACTTTTCTTTGTGGTATGCACCAACTCATGTTTACAAACAAACCGGAGCGCCCGGAGCGCCCCTAGCGGACGCCACCGGCGCCGCGCATGCGCGATGAGGGTGTGGGCAAGAAGCTCGCCGTCGCCCATAAACAAACCATTGAAATGCGAAGTTGTCGGCGTCGGTGTGAGTCCCCCTGCCCTTTTTCGCGTTCGAATTGTTGGTTCTACGTCTTCCTGGCGATGTCTGACTATCTTGAGCGGCGTCAGCGAAATTACCGAGGCTCGTTACACCGCAAAACTTCGCGTGAATAATGTGACATGTGGCGATTCATTCCGCGTGGACGCCGCAGATTGTACGCTAAAGCCTGATTCGCATGATGAGATTTCGCTCGGAATTTTCAGTCGCGGGGCCGCTCGGGCTGCAAAAGCGTGAACCGTAGCTGAGATGGTCGACGACGATACTGAAAATCGCAAGCAGAATCGGACCAACTGAATTAGGCATAACAAGTCGGTGTTGGTCACTGGTAACAATGACCAACATCTCCTTGTATCTACTGTTTACATCGAGCCTGCTTACCAACCTTCAAATTTAAGTCTTTTGAGGCCTGCACTCACTTCTTATCGCAAGTACCGGGCCAACATTTTGTCTACGGACCGGCGTCGTCGAAGAGAGCAGACGACAAGCAGAAACGTTTGAAAGAGCAGACGACAATTCGAACAATCAGGCGGCCGTTTGAACTTGAAGACGCACTGAACGTAGTCCGCAGGTGGTCCGCACAACTTGACAGTTTTCTGGAGTTCATGTTGGAACAAAACAAATAAATCTGATGACCACAAGTATCCGTGAATTCAACCCAAAGTGCTTCCCGCCCAAGCAATCGTTGTCCGACGGCGTCTGCTTTTCCCTTTTCACGGCACATATCCAGATTCTCGGACGAACCGAGCACGTGAAAACTGACCTTCAAACCTTTCTCGACACTTTTGGTACGGCCCCAGTCGCGGCGTTTTGACGAGAAGGCAGGTTTTTGTCTGGTTCCTTTCAAAACAACGCAGGAATACACGTCTGTCATGGGGACTTCTGCCCACAGCCCCAGACCGGAAGTGCGACCGACGCGCCACCACCGCGCCGTGACGTCACAGAGATGAGTTCGTGTATAGTGGTGGGGAGTCTTCACCGTTCTGTGGCCGTCTCGGTCATGAATGCAATGAAAAAGACAGACACACACTGATTCGCGCCGGGATGCAAGTCGGGCTACTCGGACAGCAAGGGCAGCCGGAGCACCAGCGATCGTAAGACGTCGCTGTTTCCTGCGCCAAAGGAGAAATCGCGCAGACTACAGTGGGAACAAAATCTTAAACGAGAAGATAAACGCCTCGCCGGGACATCAGCGGTGTGCAAGGTACATTTTGAACCGCGCCTTATTCTTCGGGACTATGTGCACATCGTCAATGGCGAAGAGGTTAGGATTCTATGCCGCAATATAATTTGAGTATTTTGCAGGTTTTTTCGTACTATGTTGTTGGGTATCTGTCATGTGCTTGCTGTGTATGTCGATGAAGTGTATTACCACTTTTGAGTATTTCTTTTTTTCATATTAGGTGTTGTTGAAGTTTGTGTTCATATTGTATTTTAATGCTACTCCCAATCGAGGTATTTTTCCTTCATAGACTGCCTTCCAGAAAAGACAATTTGCTCTATGTTCGCCAGTTGTAGTGGCACCTTGGCCGTTCCCGCGCGCGTCGGCCTTGCACCTTACACAACACTGGTCCCCGCATCAGCAACATGATGACAAAAAGCAATACACCAGTTTATTGTACCGGTGATAATTGAAAAACTGCGAGATTTATTGAGATATATTAGTTTATTTGTCCTTGTTATATCAGTATTGCGTGGTCTCTTTCGCATCTATTAAGTGTGCAGCTCGAGTGATAGGATTGCTGAACGACCTGTCAGTACTGGGAAGGGGGGAGGGCGTAGTCGGTATTAATCAAATGATCTCCCTCAAAATCATGCGAATATTGAAAGTAGAGTACAGCAGACGCTCTAGAGGCATTCGTCTAAAGGCAGAACTACCATTTTTCACATTAACAATTGTTCTGCGTCGCGAAAAGCTGCAGTCGAACCACAGTAGTACACACACCGAGCAGCATCGACGACGAGGCTGACGGGGGTGCGTTCCTAGGACTCAGGACAGCAGCGCCACGGTGTCGTCTACGCGCAAAATCTTCACGGGGCGGCCACCGCTCTTGTCACTACAACTCTCTAGAACACTATCTGAGCAGAGCCTCCTAGATAGCAAAGCGGCCCTGACGCAGCACTCGTTTCCAATCTGTGTCCAGCGTTGGCCTTCTCTGGTGACGCCCTCTCAGCGCTACGGCCTTGTTATCTAGGGGGTGTTGCGCGGCGCCTCCTTCGGACCAATGGGAGCTTCGCACGCGCCACCCTGTCCCCCTCCTTCTTTCTCTGTCCCCGGCGCTGACGAAAGACACCGCCGCGTTTTCGTCAAAACGAGCGTTCTAATGCTAACGCATTAAAAGAAGAAGAGTGTTGTGGTGGCCAGAGCGTTTTGAGGATTTTTTGGAAGCTCTATATAATGAATGCTTAGCATTTTTTAGTAGTCAAGTATTTGGTGTATCGTTCGCTGTTCTTGGGAAAATTACCGTATCGCGCATTCTTGCCCGTGTTTAGGTTTCACGAGCATTGTTGTTCTTGCGCGTGCTTTCATTACACACAGTGCCAAGCAAAGGAATCGGGTAGCTGTTTGAAGGAACCGTATAAATCGCGTTCTGAACGCATAGAGCTCAGATTTCGTGCAGGTATGGCCGTGCATCAAGGTTATAAAATATTCACTGAACTAACTGAGCTAAGTAAGGAGTTAAAAATCAAAAGCTTGAAATCCCTACACGGCCTACAGCGTCCGTCTGCTAACGAAAGACGTCTGGTTGGAGCAACAGCCGACAGATGGAGCACGTAAGATCGGAAGCGACTAGAGAGCCTGTATTGCAGAGAGTTTCTAATTGCTCGATCGGGGCCATCTGTTTTCGGGCCGCGTTTGCTATTAGCGGCGAGATGTTTTGGTGGCGCCCTCCTGTGGTTCCCCCCTGTGACGTCATTACCTTGCAAACAACAAGTTCGATGGTGTTTGTTATTAGCATGGTGGAAGCTTGCAATCATTGCGCTCTCAAAGGAACCCTGCCAACACCGTCAAAATTCAAATTCTTTCATTCCTCTTATTTCCGTCGATGATAAATCCCCTTTCCGACGTCATAATCAGCGTTCGGCCAATGGTGGAAGGCCGACCACAGCGACGCTTTCGGAAACAAACGGGAGCGCCCCTAGCGGACGCCACCGGCGCCGCGCAAGCGCGATTGGGCTGTGGGCAAGAAGCTCGCCGTCGCCCATAAACAAACCATTGAAATGCGATGTTGTCGGTGTGAGTCCCCCTGCCCTTTTTCGCGTTCGAATTGCTGATTCTACGTCTTCCTAGCGATGTCTGACTACTTGAGCGGCGTCAGCGAAATTACCGAGGCTCGTTACGCCGCAAACCTCGCGTGAATAATGTGACATGTAGCGATTCATTCCGCGTGGACGCCGCACTATGTACGCTAAAGCCTGATTCGCATGATGAGATTTCGCTCGCAATTTTGAGTCGCGACGCCGTTCGGGCTGCAAAAGCGTGAACCGTAGCCGAGATGGTCGACGTCGATACTGAAACTCGCAAGCAGAATCGGACCAAGTGAATTATGCACAACAAGTCGGTGGTGATCACTGGTATGAATGATCAGCATCTCCTTGTATCTACTGTTTACATCGAGCCTGCTTACCAACCTTCAAACTTTAGTCTTTTGAGGCCGACACTTACTTCTTATCGCAAGTACCGGGCCAACATTTGGTCTACGGGCCGGCGTCGTCTAAGAGAGCAGACGACAAGCAGATACGTTTAATAATAATAATAATAGTGGTTGTGTGGATATGTATACAGCGAGTCTTTGGTCAGCCATTTTTAATGTTGCGAGTCTTGCGACGAGTCACTCGCTGTAGATGAGCAATTTAGCCAGTGCAGTACAACCGCTAGCCTGGGGTCTTTAACCTGCACCACGCAGTAGTGATATACATAGTTCTCACGTGACGTCATTCTAGTCGCCATTCCCAGGTACTAAGCGTCCCATTAATGCAGTGGAAGGTAGGTTTTCACGCGCCTCCGCGAGCGTCTCGTATCGTGCACTTTATTCTGTAGAAGGCTGGCCGCACGTGTAAAGGACGCCATTGCTGGGTACTGGATGACGTCAGTGCAAGCTATGTATACGACCGCACGCCGGTACGATGCTCATCCAGATCGAAACGGGCAGGGGTGGGGATTGAACCCAGGATCCCTGGGTTCTGCAGCGCGAGCTTTCGCTCCACGTGCTCCGAGCTGGTGTGCGCTAGCCCACCCGGCCACCGATCCCCCCCAGAAACGTTTGAAAGAGCAGACGACAGTTCGAACGATCAGGCGGCTGTTTGAACTTGAAGACGCACTGAACGTAGTCCGCACGTGGTCCGCACAAGTTGACGGTTTTCTGGCGTTCATGTTGAAACAAAACAAATAAATCTGATGACCACAAGTATCCGTGAATTCAACCCAAAGTGCTTCCCGCCCAAGCAATCGTTTTCCGACGGCGTCTGCTTTTTTCTTTTCACGGCACATATCCAGATTTTTGGACAAACCGAGCACATGAAAACTGACCTTCAAACCTTTCTTGACTCTTTTGGTACGGCCCCAGTCGCGGCGTTTTGACGAGAAGGCAGGTTTTTGTCTGGTTTCTTTCAAAACAACGCAGGAATACACGTCTGGCATGGGGACTTCTGCCCACAGCCCCAGACCGGAACTGCGCCCGACGCGCCACCACCGCGCCGTGACGTCACAGAGTTGAGTTTGTGTATACGAACTGGGAGGAGGTAGTGAAGGCGTTATGTTTTATGCGGCGAATTTTCCGTTTTCAGGGAATTTTCGGTCTCCATTTGTGTGAAAAGTGAAATGGGAAGTTTTACGCGAGTGCAGGGAAATTTAAGGAGTAACGAGGGAATTCCCTAAAAACTGCCGAAAAAAAAATATGATAGAAAAAAAAGATGTCGTTGTTCCATTACGTTTCAACAGAAAGAGAAAAGGTCACGGTGTAGGAAGGAGAGGTGCCTGAACGGTTCCTGGGCGCTGCGAAACGGCGGTGTCTAAAGGTTATATCATTTAGTTAAGAAAACATAGAAACTGAACGGTAACATTTTCTCTCTTGAAACATGCCATTTTACGCGGTTTTCGCGGAACAATGCGCGCAAAGTGACCTGCATAACCACAGAAACCAACTGCTGCAAATAAAAAAGTAAAAAAAAGAAAGTAAAAAAAATGTGCAGAGATCATTTCAAAATTTGCAGGGAAAAAGTACCTCAACTAGAAACTTTTTGTACCCAAGAAAGGGAATTCTTGGACGTGCGTGGTATAGGAAACATCACCGGGGGTATGTGCGGCATCGAGATACGGCTTCGGGTTACTAAGGCAACCATGCCACGCAACGCGTAATTTCCACGATAACTCGCGGTCGCATCTCCACATAAAACCACCGTAATGCAATCAAGACGTAGTTCGATTCTTGCGTGAGTGGCCATTCTATTCGTCACCCGGTCTGCATGTGAAATGTCGTGACGTCACAAAAACTGTTTTCTGAAACAGGCTACTCTCAGAAATCTTGGAAGAGCCAATTCCCTTCAATCTAAGCTGGATGCTCGGCCAATGTCGAGGATAAAAAAAATTGCAGTGGCTTAGCTCGGCTGTGCCAGGATATACGTCGTGAGCTTAGGTTCAGCTGGTTATTCTTAGCTTTCCTGGTTGTCTAGGATTAGCTTGATTATCATGCTTACTGCTGCTTCAATGACACACACACGGTATACGCATTATGTGACTACTTCGGGATCCGATGAGTTAAGCTTCTCCGCTATTCTGCGCCGCTGAGCGGCAATTTCGCTCTCCTTCTCCATGGCTATACCACACTGGCAAACGCCCCGCTATATGTATACCTCCACTGATACCTCTGCGCATGCGCACAAAATGAGAGGCGCTATCAAGCGGCTCCGGTGCAGCGTCAGACTTGCCTACTGCGCAACGGAGGCGCACAGCTGGGCACGCGGCGGCGCCAGTGCGTCTGCCGCGGCTATGACGTCACTCCTCTGGAATGCGCAGACCGCCGAGGCGCGCGCGGCGGCGGCGGCGGCTCCGGCGCGCCAGTTGTGCAGCCGCCTCGGTGGCTCCGAGGTGAGAACGCTGGCCTACGGATCCCCATGTGGCGGGTTCGAATCCCGGCCGAGGTGCCCGCGATCTGACGGAGGCTTATTGCGGAGGAGGCGCCGTGTAACCGAGCTTTCGGTTGTACGTCGAAAGATCCCAGCGGGTCAAAATTAATCCTTAGTCCTCCACTGGGGCGTGCCAGATGCCCGTCGTTGGTTTGGCACGTAAAACCCCCAAATTTGACTTTAGTGCGCCAGCTGTGCGCCGTGTGACGTCACTGCTCCTCGCGCATGCGCAGCACGGCTCTCCAGGAGCCACGCGAAACTGCTCAACCTCGGCCAGTGTAGCTTACGCTACAAAATACTTTTAAACGTAAAAAAAAAAAGAAAAACAGCGTGGGGTGTGACACTGAACATAATGCTTCACGTGCTTGCTCAGTGTCATAGTGCAGTCTGTTTTTCTTTTTAAATCTAAACATATTATCAGCCTCGTCATTGGCCGAGCTCCCTCCATAGGTTTCAGCGATCGACTCTTCCAACTGCTCTACGGGGAAGTAGACGCTCTTAATTTCTAGAGTGTAGTTCTCGAGGCGCGTCTGCTCCATTCCGTGTCGTAAAATGGCGTGTCCTTCATTTGCCACCGTAGAAAAAAAAAAAAAAAAAAAACTAGATATACGGATGTTACGCTTATAAATCGGTTCCTTTAAACATCCAATATGCTATCTTGCACCGGGCAGTTGCAAAGCGGACACCCATAAACGTAATTACGCATATTTGATAAAACATCTCCTGAAGTGATTTTTTGTTTGTTTGTTAATATATAGATTTTATACTCAGCTTCACTTTACGATGGACCGCCGCTGACGCTACCAGCCATTCCACCCAACCCAGCGCTGTGAACATGTCACGTGACTGCGCGCACCCTCCTCTCTCAAAGGTCACGTGACACGAGCTATAGGCACTGGCCTGACTGATGTCTCGTGACGTCGGCTGCTGTCCATTATACGGTGAAACGGAGTATACTCAGACACGGAAAATCCATCGACGGAGTGGCTGTCTTTCACGCGACGCAAATCTAGCCAAGTTTACATTCGTATCGTATACGGCCTTATGATCGATCTCGAAGACAGGTCGGGGGCGCAGTTCTGGCGAACCAAGGTCGTACACGTGGAAAGCAATCGACCGATTGTGCCGACGAAAAGTTGAAATGAAGCAGTGCAGTTAAGGGGCATGGGGTATACGAGTGTTCAGATAGCTGCAAGTTGCAGTATACTACGGCTGCTATCCAATCAAGCAGCGTCAAAAGCCGGAGCCACTAGACCTTTTTTTCCGTCTGTTTATGATCGGTTCAGCGATGATGGAACACGCATGGTAACATGACGACCACCATGAGGGTGCGCTTTTGACACTGTCTGATTGGTCCCCTTTACGCGCGCAGTTTCGGTTACGTGAATGTGAGCCAGTACAGCGTTTCCGGCGGTTATCGCCCGAGCGGAGAGTGCCGGGTCACTGGGCTGTACGAGGCATGGGCGACGCCTGATATTCTCCCCGATGAGACCTGCAGCGCATGCTCAGCACCCGTTCTGCATGCCCAGTCGACAAAGATGGCAGCGGGCTGAAGGCTATTGTTGGTCTATACATCGTCCGCCAATGTATAGACACGAGAGGCGTGGGAAGTTACGACGCGGTGTCTGTTCCGCGAAATGTTGTCGCCGGTACCGTCGAAATGCAACGTGCTGTCGAATCGCTCTGAAACGATAGGCGAGGGTACGCGGAGCGCAAGTGGGTCTGCTCCTTGCGCAAGGGGTTCCGGTGACGTCAGACCGACGCCGAGCTCCGATTAGCTCCGATTGGAAGGATAGTGGGTAGACCTCGAGGCAGCTAGCATTGAGGTCTACCCACTATCGTTCCAATCAGCCAATCAGAGCCCGGCGTTCTGACTTCGCCGCAACCTCTGCGCAAGAAGAAGACCAACTTGCGCTCCGCCCACCGTCGCAATTGAATGCCAATTGGCATTTGATTGATACGGCCTATCCTTGCCCATGGTTTCGTGGCGATTTAAATTTTAAGCCGTGGTCACTCCGCTCATTCATCATACGAAAGACAGTCCGCAGAGGACGCTGTCTGTGTTTCTTCCTTCTCACATTGGTCATACAAGAGAAATGTCCGCGGACATGCTCAAAGGTACGAAGCGAACATGCATTTCTGAGGCCTGTCCGCGGATAAGTCTGTAGTCATGTCTGCGGAGAACTGCGCGTCTTTTGTGCGATGCATACGCAGTTTGACTGCGGCGACCCCCTCTCCGTTCCCGAAGTCGAAGAAATGCTTGCGGGGAAACAAACTTTGCCCTGCAATCAGTGAACCGCAGTTTCGATTGATACGAAGAAAGGAGGCTCGGATCGCAATCTCAAGGAGCTGAGATGTATGTAGTATACAGTTACATACCTAGAGCATGTTGAGTGCATTAAGTTGTAAATCGTTCTTTTGGTTCTTTTTTATTTTTTTATCTCGGGGCAGTTCTGCTTTGTGCTCGCATAATTACTTTGCGAGTGCCCGACGGGCAGAATGCGCTCGTCGAGCGGAGGAATGGCGAATTGATTAACGCATATATTGAATCCCCGGGTTTCTCAGTTGCTATATATTTTAATACACTGTCTTTTTTTATGCTTTGTCTTGGCCGCCATGTATAATAAGGGCGTAGCCGGGTCGCGGAAACTTATTAAAGTGCTTTATTCCGGATTAGAAGGCACTATAGTCGCTGGCGGCTCGATAAACACGGAGCTTATCAACGGCGTTCTTATCAGTGGATACCACAATTTAATTGACTACGGAGACATAAGACGTCCGGGACTCGACACGTCAGTGGCTATAGACATTTTGCATCGCTTATCACCCGGGCGAAAAATGCTGAGTCACTGAGCTGTGGACGCGTGCGCCGCGTCTGATATACCGCACAGCAGAGCAACAGCGCATCTTCAGAAGGCGTTCCACGGCCCAGCAGACAAAGATGGCAGCGCGCAGAAGGCGATTTTTTGCAAATGTCTGTAGGCTCCGTGCGTGCCGTCATGGCGCCACCGTTGGATGAATGGATGGATAGATGGATGGATCGGGCTGAGCCCTTTGGATCGGGCGGTAGCTTTCGCCACCTAGCCATTTTGTTTTACCATTTAAGCTTAGAATATTTAAATGCGAAAACTATATTCACTCCGCACTGAAAAGAAAGTAAGGCTATAAAACCCCCTTGCCATCAGTTAATAAGAAAATACCTAGTTTTCTCTCGCTTTCTGCCACCATTCCCTTAATCTTTGCTTGGTAATCTCTACTGTCTTGAAACGCCGTCTCTCGCGCCATCAGCGCCTCCTGTGATGGATTTAAGAACTAGCGGTATGTTCCTACACGGAAGCGCCGACTGGCGGCATTGCGGGATTGGCAACGGGGCGCGCATTTGCAACTCGAAAGAATCAATGACGCTCTAATATATTTTAAAGCAAATCGTTTCAGACTGGGAAAACAGCTTTATGCTGCAATCACCTCTTTTCTGTGGAAGAGAGGATGATTCACGCCGCGGCAAGCGGCGGGTTGGGTAAGCCGTAGCGAAATGTTTCGCACGAGTGATTCTACAACGACCGTTTGCATTTTGTTTTTAAGCGTGGCGTTTTATTTAGGCAATTGTTTACGGTGCTTTTTCCTAGTGGATAATTTAGTTTTCGACCCTTTTCTTCGCCTTCGCTGTGACCTCCGCATGAAAGATGATGTGTCTGCAGAGTTCCGATCCTCGTTGCAACGGTGAGTGATGCGGGATGGCTGAAATGATCTCTGGAAACTCCCTAACCTTGGAGCCAATCGCAGTCGCGAAGCCAACGTGGATGACTAGCACAGCGTGGGATCGCGCTGGCCATTTTGGGAACACTCGCGCCCTGAGCCTGGGTAACACAATCATTGCGGCCGTCGACGACGGGCCAAATAGAATCACCGAGCTTCTTGATTTCTGCTTCATGCTGCTAGATATATGTAACAAATCAAGAAGCACGAACAAATGCGAACAACGCAACAGTGGGTTCTTTGAATTTATTCATAAAGAAAAAGGTGCAGACGTCTTAGCTGGTAGAAAAAAAATGTACAGTACACTTCAAATATTTCGGGGTTTTGAAGACAAATTTCAGGTACCTAAATTTTTTTTTGGTGTAAAGTGCGGCAGGCACGTTAACCGTCACGCCGTCAGGTTGCTTTTTTTTTTTCTTTTTACATTTAGGAAGAGACTGGTGACCTAGGCAGGGTGGTGCGGCTAATTTCGTCCCTCACGATGTAGGCGCTTCAGGGCTTTTGCTTCTCTGCTCACGGACTGCCACTAGAATTTTGCACCGAAACGGTGGCTGGTGCCAGCTACAGGCAAATCTGTCTAATCGGCATCATAAAAACTAAATAAAAAATTAAAAATAAAATGACGTGAACGGATTTTACGTGGCGGGTCACATCGTGGAACCTCTGTGGTTCATCGCCGTTGACGCTCCGCCGGCTCCACTTACTACGGCTTGCACGGAAATCGCTATAATTCCACAAAGAATAGCTTCTCACTTTTATTCATTCCGCCGTTGAAGCAGTCTTACCCGCAACAAGGAAATAAGCCTTTATATATTGATTCAAGGGGCGGTCAGGCTCTTTAAATCGACCGCAAAATTCGGTTTCTTAACCTATCGCGCTTCGACTTTGTGCAGCGTTGCCCACAGATGGTGCTTTTTTTTTTTTTTGTAAAATTTGCAAAGAGCGAACTTCCCTGAGGAAAAAGTAAAGAAAGAAAAAGGCTTAGCTCCAATGGAAAACGCAGCGAAGCCACCGGTGTTCAAACCATAGGGTGCCGTATTCTTTGAAGACCGGTGGCTTCGCTGCGTTTCCATAGGAGCTAAGCCTTTTTCTTTCTTTACTTTTTCCTCAGGTAAATTCGCTGTTCACAAATTTTACCAAAAAAAAAAAATGCACCATATGTGGGCAACGCTGCACAAAGTCGTAGCGCGTTAGGTTCAGAAACCGAATTTTGCGGTCGATTTAAAGAGCTTGGTCGCTCCTTGAATCACCCGATAATATATATATATATATATATATATATATATATATATATATATATATATATATATATATATATATATATATATATATATATATATATATATATATATATATTGCCCGCAATGCTGCGGTCATTTAAACGAGGCATGGAAAACGCAGGTTTGCCCGCGCAGACAAAGCGCCAGGAACGTACCAATAGTTCCTATTTTGACCACCAAATAGCGCAACAGTTTTTTTTTTCTTACTCCAGCGTACAGAGCTTACATATCTAATTGAAAGGGTTCTTCTCAGGTAGTTCTCTCTTTTTTTGTTGCCTGCAAACCGCGTACTTTATTTTCCATCGCTCACCCCCGGCAAAAAGCTTAACACGGCCACTACCGTACGGGAAAATCACTTTTAAAGGTGTGGCAGGCACTCGATCATTTACGCCTCAGTCCTGAATTCAATATAGAGTCTTAACGGCATTGAAAGCTTTAGATAACAAAAATCAAATGTTACAAAAAATAACGCACACACGAAATATAAACATCGTGCGATGAAAAGACGAAAGGAGCTGGTAGCGGCTGAGCCATGCTGATAGGATGGGAGCACTGATTGCAGCTAAAAATAGCCCCACTGCTTTATCGGGTAATTTTTCAAAAGTTGGAATGTAAGAGAAACTCGAGGGCGTAACGGGAACGGCATGATACGTAAATCATTCTAAATTTTAAATGGAAAACGCAAAAAAAAGACGAAAACAAATGTATTAATTCTTTTGGGATGTAAGGGTGACAAAGGAGGGGTCCCGGTCGCTCCGACGGGACGACAGATATTCTGTAGGCCGGTCACACATTCTCGAGGGATTGGCGAACATCCCTGACGTGAAGCACGTGACCTCAAAACTCGATGACGTTTAATCCCTCTCCTCGGGAAGAAACTCCGTCGTGCTAAGTAAGAGCGCCGAAGAACGAATCGAAGCACGATCCTGATAAAAACAATCCGTGCGTTTCTGAAGTCGCCCGGGACTGCAGATGCCTCATCTGAAAAAAGACGAATGAAACGCAAAAGTAAACTATATAGGTAATTTACGTTGGGTGAAACTTCTGATATTTGCGCAATGTACAGCGTGGTCGAAATGGATTGAACGCACTTCAAACTGACAGCCTGAATCGGTTTCTTAACTTATCGCGCTGGGATTTACTATAGAGGTGATCGAAGCGGGTGCATTCATTAATTGAGAGTATGAATGCATGAAACCTCCGGAGTCAAAAGAAAGAAAATAGAAACTGGTTTTGTTTATGGAAAAATTATCGCAAACCATTTTATCTAAAAATTCTAAAACGAAAAAAACAAAAATTCGTTCTGGGCTATTTTGGCGTTTACTACGATTGAAATATTTGTGAAATGGAAAGAAAATAAAATTGGCTTACCTATTCTTCACTTGATTTTGCCCAAATAAGTGCCACAGTAACACATACTATTTTTAGTGTACATGCAAAGTATAAAGAAAACATGGTTTTTACTTTTTCTTGATTTACTCAGGATAGCCAACCTTTATACAATTTTAGCGAAAGCTTCCACCAACTTTAGGCACCTCTGTTGTAAATCACACCGCGATAAGTTAAGAATCCGATTTATACGGTCAGTTTAAAGTGCGTCCAAAGCATTTCACCCACGCTGTATATAATGTCTAGTTTCTTTTCTTTTTTTCCTCTGGTTACTTTTCGGGGTAAAGCTTCTCGCCGGAAACGGAGCCTCTCTGCGGGTCGAATTTTTTTCCGCATATACACAAGCTCTCGGACGTCGTGCCACATACGGTGGGGCTGCTGTCGGCACTATGCATTAGAGAGCCCAGATAGTAGAGAGGGTGCACCTCAAGCCTCCAGCGGAGATTGGTCGCAAGTGCGCATGCGCTGCGTTTTCGCGTGGCGAGGACGAAAGCAGGCGGAAAGGCTGAGACGTTTGCAGACAATCGACGCTTTTGGCACTTCCTCGCAGCTCGTACTGCGAACGCCGCCCATAAACCACGTGATCGAGCAGTTGGACACATTCCGTAATACGGGCTCCCTACTGCGCATGCGCAGACTCTCCACGCGAGTCTGGTTCCTGCGCAAGCGCAGCGCCCACACACTGGTGGTGTGGGCTCGTTGTCGCAGAGTGCAGTCGACGGAACTGCGTGTGATTCGGCCTTAAAACGAAGCGAGAGGGAATGCACTTTTCCTAAAAAACAAAATGACCGCATCTCCACGTGGTGAATGATGTTGATTGGGGCGAAGTTCTGGTGGTGCTGACGATACTGATTTTATTGTTCATAGGTAGTGCTGATGGTGCTGTTTTTTTTTTATTGCTCATAGGTAGTGCTGAGTTCCGGCTTGCGTTTCGACTTCATTATTACTGCTCTATGGTCGGTGAAACGTTGAGCCAATGCATGCAAAGCTTAACGCAATTATATACGCATTTGACCGCAGCGCCCTCTCCTGTATAGACGTTGAGCGCCTACATGCAACGTTTCATTCATGACATCTCCAGCTCTTGAGTTACTACCACATCTCAGAGCCCCCTACTCGTCCCGCAGTCGTGGCCGAGTGGTTAAGGCGATGGACTAGAAATCCATTGGGGTCTCCCCGCACAGGTTCGAATCCTGTCGACTGCGCAAACGTATTTTCCCTTTTTGTGAGCACGGACGCCGGACGAACAAGGCTAAACCCTAAGGAGCTTCGCCCCTAAAAAAAAAAAAAAAAAAAAAAAAAAAATATTGTTGCAGACGCCAGCACGTGTAGCGGGTGTAACTACAAAGCCAACTTGCTTCTTGGTGGTTGGGAACTTTCGCAAGGGGTCTTTTGCGTACATAATCAGGTCAAATGAAACGTCGAGCACATAAATCGAGCGGAACTTTTCGCGAAATGTTTTGTCTAGCCCGAAACAAGGAGGCGCACTCGCTAAACCTAGCACTAAACTACGCTTATCGTAAGCGCTCAACATTGGGCGCTTTGCTTTTGGTTGTTTCTTAATCCTGGCTTTAAAACATGGCGGCTGGTTTGTGGCGGTCGACGCGGTGAACGAAATTGGTTGTACAAAGTGCTTTAGGCTACGACAGCGTGAGAGTCTCGACAGAATGACCTTCGATTGTGACAAGGATGCAAAATATTGTCGCGTGAAGTGTTTATCGACCCCTGTTTTCAAGCTGGATCTCCACTCTCAGTGCGTGTTAGCCCTAACCGAGATACGTACGGAGCTGTGGGGCTCACGTCTGTCTTCACGTTGGTTATTCTGTCAACGAGCTTATTCGTATGTATACCTTACTGATTTTCGCGTAACTGTAGCGTATTGTTATTTACCAGCTTGTTTATTTCTACTTGCAACGCATATCCTTCAATCCGATGAGCGCGTTGAATAGTGGCAGTACAGTACATGATCTCTGCGATCAGCTGATTGTCGACCCTTCTGCCGTTTGCATCAGATTGCGGCGCTTTTAGGTTATAAAACAGCGAAAAGTCAATTTCTTTTGTTTTCTGAGTTTCGAGACAATCTTCAGTGAATTTTCCTTGTCTCGCGAGTAGAATCTTGGCTTCAGAAAACTGTATCGTTCCATAACCGTAACTTTTCTGGTGATCGCGCTTTTTAGGAATATTTTGCTTTATATATTTCATTCGTTGCGACGACAACTTCTATTCGTGGCGACGACAACTCGACGACTTCTATTCGACGATTTCAGGGCATTTTCGCAGCTGCCGTGGCGAGTTCGTCACCGTTTTGAACTTCATCGGTCTCAGGCATGACTTGATTTTAGTAGTCATCTTACCTGCCTACTTATTCTCGATGATGTTTTGTCTTCAGCGATGTAGCGAGTAGAGCGTCCTTCTCGCGTTCGGTGAGATTTGGGGCCCCCGATGGCTCCTTTATCTCAAATTGTGAGCACGAAAACTACTGTCACTGTCAAAATATTCTGTTATCAACCGATAATAAACACACAATCACAGATGTAAAGAGCATTTGTGTTTATTTAAAGCGTTGACTCCTGTTTTTGAAAGTTAAGCGAAAAAAATGATTGAATTTGGAGACCTTTAATTCGTTACTCACCGAAGAAATACAGCGAAAAGCAGACGGCGACGACGGCTACTACAGCAGGTTTTTTGTTTACATACGAGATTCCTCTCCGCCAATCGTATTCGTCCCTCTGAGCGTTCCCTAGTTCGCTCTGTTTGTCCCTACATTCCCTAGGCACATCCAGCGTTTAGCTAGGGGCGCGTCTGTAAAGCCGGGTTAACGTTGGTGCAACCGGAATTTAAACCCGTGCTTACCCGAGCTCGGTTTAGGGCGCTAAGCCGACTTAGGAAAGAGCCGCTTTGGGTTAAGGTAAGCGACGTTGGTGCAACCGGCCCTGAGTGTTCGAGACTTCCCCTGAAAACGTCCAAAAGCATTGAACTATTTTTCCCGTTCTCGGAAACTATCGAGAATAGATTCCGCAGCTTTGCCGAGGGCGACGACGCCATGCGGGTGCCCCTGCCGCGATGCGGGTTCCCTCAAACCATCTTGAGTAAATATACACATCTCGAGCTTATACGGGCAAAGGTACCGTGCTTTAAAAACAAAAATAAATAAATAAAGCACAACTGAATCTTTCGGTTCGTCAATATTTGCCGCCTTTGTTCTGCGGGTTTCCAGAGCTAGAGTTTCGGAACTTTTTCAGCATATAGGGGGCGCTCTAGTTCCTATCAAATTGACTGTCATCTGGGCCCGTTTGCTCGAAGCGCTAATCGCGGCTAAAGTTAGCCGCAGTACCTAGGAGAGGGATTTCGAAATCACGTGACTGGCTTGGTAGGGATGCGGGGAAACATGGCGGTGCCCCGGTGAGTGAGCGCCGCTCGCTTTGGAACTAGTATTACAGTGGCTTAGAAGGGGGTAGTGGGCTCATCGGCCGCTTTCGCTGAGGCGCTTCATGTCTACGCCTAGAGATGGCGCTCCGGTCGACGCCTCCTGAATCTTTCCTGTAAGCGTCAGCGGTCGTGCCCTCGTTGGCAAGTTTTTACGTTGAGATGGCAAGTTATATTTACGTCTCCAGTTCTTTGCACCTTCAGAACCTGTTTTTTTCATCTTGTGGACGAATATATTCGTGGTTTTAATAGTTCGAAAAATTTCCGAAGTGCTTCTTTTTGGAACATTTCACGTAAACAAAATTTCCTGATTAAGAGTGCTCTGACAGAATCGCCTGTTGCAGTTGCCGCAGTTCCCACAGACAAATATCGCCTATTTAGTGTTGCCTGAGCCGGCACAAAATAATTACACGATGTTGATCTAGGGCCCAGGAACCAATGTTTATTCAAAACACACAGATTTACAAACGGAAGTGAGCGGAAGCTCGGCTTTGCTTTAAAAAAAGTGCTGAACATCTGATCACCCAAATATTATGACTTAGGAGTATTTGCCGATCTTTAAGTGTTTTGCCTTTTCTCTTTTTGCAGCTTTATCGGCATTGAGACCCTTTACAAAAAAAAAATAAATAAAAGTGAAGGCGGGTGGTAACGTAGAAGCCAATTACCTTGGCTGTAAGTGCAGGTGCATGCTCCTGGCAACCGATTTCGTGGTAAAATCTAGATTTCACTATAGCGAGAGTGTCCAAGACACTGTCGGTTTGCAACTTATTCCTGCTGAAGCACACTGTAAACAGTTCTCGAGTTTCTGCACAAGACAAAAAAATGGCACCAGTGGGGAACACCAGCCTTCCTTTGTCACGATGCTCTGTCAGCCTGGCTATACCTGAAGTGCATTCTAGTGCTGGAACAGTCAAGACCTGCATACAAGGCGCGCAATTCTGCTTCATCACACACTTTCGGGCAACATAGCCTGCGACATAGTAAATCAGGGCCGTGAATCACTCCGTTCAACGTGTTCGTCATGATCGAGCGTGGAGGGCAGGACAGTCTAAGTGCAGGTAAATCCCCAGACTCAATCAGCTCGTCAACTTTATCCCATAACCTACCGTCAGGAGGGCCAGCAGTTATCCTTATCCGCGCGGAGTAAGTTCCTCTTCCACTGCTTACGTCGCTCCTCGTTTTTGCGGCATTTTGAACAACGACGTCTTCGGCGCATCTTTCACTCGGCTGTAGCCCGTCTGATACCCGGGCGCGTAACAATAGTTCCGGCGGCGACTAGGCATCTTCGTTTACACCTGACACATATTGGTAAAGGTGAACGGCGAACACAGACCGCGGGTTCCTCAAACAAACCACGAGCAAGGCACTTTTCGCGGATGCGGAGAGCCGAGCGTCATTACGCAGGCGGGAGAAACTTCAGGTGTACACTGCGGCAGCGCCCCTAGCGGACTCTAGTACTGGCGACATCGGCGGCTTCAACGCAAAGCACGGAGAAGAGGGAGGCGTGAACACACTACCCCCTTCTAGGCCACTGTACTAATATGTCGTTGTAGCTGCAATATCGGGCGCGTTAAGGCCGGTTCAGACACTTGCGTTTGAGTGCGTTTGACTGCGTTGCGTCAAGAACCGAAAGCGAGTCACCGGCACATCTGTGCTTCGTATGAAGCGTGGAATCCAATTCAAGGAATCATCTTGGCACGCGATATAAGCAGCAGGGATGTCCTGGTTTCTCGCTGCCGCAACGCAGTCAAACGCAGTCAAACGCAACTGTGTGAACCAGGCTTTAGTCAGCAACGAATGGTGCTGGAGGCTTTCGCTTTTCCTTAACTCACTTAAATCGCAAAGCATGAGCAATGACCTCGCCGCATTTTTTAGATAGTCTTTCGATTCTGGGCATTCCTAAGCCTAAATGAACGCGATAATTGTCGGCATGGCAACGTCTTTGGAAAGTAGACTGCCTTGACTCAATCGGCCTGGTATTGATAGCACACAAGGGCCGTGTTACAAAATTTACTCGATTTTACTCCAGGGTAAGGGTTTTGTACCTTGGCGTTCCAAAACCAATCCGCGTCCAGCACTTTTCAATCTCAGTTGTCACGTGACACGACCCGCCGGAGTAACCGCTCATTCACACTGGAAGCAGATCCGCGTTCGCAAAGCGGTTGCGAACGCGGTTGTATAAAGATCCAGTACAATTGCACGCGCACTCGATGACATCAAGTGCGCGTGCAAATGTACTGGATCTTTATACAACCGCGTTCGCAACCGCTTTGCGAACGCGTATCCGCTTCCAGTGTGAATGAGCGGTAACTCGGATCCATTTGGGTAAGATTTGGAACACAGCCAAAAGCAGACAGCGTCCCAATAGACCTTTTTATAAATTTCCCAAGCACCGAGGTGCATGCTACGAGTGTACCTACACGCGTCGCACGTGCTGGCGTCTGCAGTAGTAATTGTTCTAAAGCAAAAAAGTCTAAAACAAATTTTGCCTTGCACGCGCGTTCGTCAAAGCCTTGATTGTTTACTTTGAATTTTTTATAAGAGGAAGGCCAGCGCGCGCGGACCATAGAATTACACTTCCAGCGTTCTCCTCGATGCTTGGGTAATTTAGTCAAAGGTCTATTGGGACGCTCTCTGCTTTTTTGTGCTATCAATACTCGTCCGATTGAGTCAAGGCAATCCGCTTTTCAAAGACGTTGCCATGCCGACAATTATCGCGTTCATTTAGGCTTAGGAATGGCCAGAATCGAAACACTATCTAAAAATGCGGCGAGGTCATTGCTCACGCTTTGCGATTTAAGTGAGGAAAGGCAAAGCGAAAGCCTCCTGCACCATTTGTTGCTGACTAACGCGCCCGATATTGCAGCTACAACGACATAACAGTTCCAAACCGAGCGGCGCTCACTCATCGGGGCACCGCCATGTTTCCCCGCATCCTTACCGAGCCAGTCACGTGATTTCAAAATCCCTCTCCTAGGTACTGCGGCTAACTTTAGCCGCGGTTAAGCGCGAAACACATGTACGACGAAACCGTCCGATCCGACGTGCGGACTGCCGGAATGACCTTGGGGGGCGAGGGTTTTCGTAGCATTGGAGAGCGTTGAAACCCCTCGCCTCCGACCGTCGTATTGCCTGACCGGACGTCGGATCGGACGTCGGATCGGACGGTTTCGTCGTACGTGTGTTTCGCGCTTTAGCACTTCGAGCAAAGGGGCCCTGGATGTTCGTCGTAGAACAACAATACAAGGTTGGGACTGCGCGACGCTTAAGTAAGTTTCATTTCGTAAAATACGAGCAATATAAGAGCCTTATACTTATACTTTACCGTGAGGAAAACGTAAGGAAGCACCTTTATTCTGAAGACGACCGCCCAGGAGCTAGGGAGCGCGATTCTGACACCGCGATACCACCTTCGCTGACAGTTGCGATTTGACCGACGCAATAGTGTAGACTACGTATGCGAAATTGTTCGAACGTATGGCAACACTCTGTGCGCTGCCATCTTTGTTGCGGCGAGATTCCTCTGCTGTTTGTCAATTTCGTAACATTATCAGTAACAATCGATGTCTCCTGCTCCCCGTCATCGATCCTCACCCACACATGCGAGCTAAGGGTCGGTTTTGTTTTACGCTCTAATTGCGCGTGTACGTTCTCGTGGCCCCTCCGGTCGCTAGTTTCTCGCAGTAACCAACATGACGGACGTACTCTTCAGCTCGAAATTTGACTTTTAAGTGCCGGCAAAGGCACGGGCGCGTGCGCCTGGTTTCCGAAAGCGCTTTCTCTGCGCGAGCTGCTTGTGCTAGCGAAGCATTCTTCAGAACTACGCTTTCGCGCCCTTGCCTTTGCCAGCGTCGAAGCTAACTGGTGAGACGAAGCATGTGCTTCGCCCCCCTAGATGGCGCCGTGCATTTCGCATATCTGCATATCAGTCTGCGACATGCAGAAACTCCTAGATATCTGTACCGAGGTATCAACAGGACTTGGATTCAAATTCAACGCCAACAAGTCAGCAGCGGTGCTGTTTGCAGGTCCACAAGATCCAACATTTGGCAGTCTTTGACTCGGGGTGGACTGTGTGCCTGTAGTGAACTCGTACAGGTAGTTGGGCATTACACTCACAAATACAGAGGACTACTTGCAAGAGCACCACGCCCATCTCCGCCAAGCAGCCATCAGAGGAACCGGCATTCTCCGCAGATGGAATCTCTGGATTTGCAATAGATTCGTTGTAACCCGGGAGCTGTGGAAGGCGGTGGTGGTACCAGGACTGACTTTTGCTAACGCTGTGGTGTGTATTCCTGGAGATATCCGAGCTCACATAGAATGTAGGCAGAGGGAGGTCGGGCGCCAAGCGCTAGGCTGTCATGGTACAGTAGCAAATGAGGCTGTCCAAGGTGATTTGGGATGGTCCTCTTTTGAAGCCCGTGAAGCTACCAGCAAAATCGCCTACGACGGACGTCTCCGACATATGGACACCTGCCGGTGGGCCAAAAGGCTGTTCAGATACACTCAACTGACTGGGCTGCAGACCCGCTGGCAGAAACGCCTATACCAGCTCGAAAGTAAGTACGGTTTTTTTGCCGACCCTGTCCAAGCGTCGTCGGCCACGGAATGGGAGAGAGAGGTCCGGAAAAAGGTTCGAGACCAGGAAACACAGCAGTGGCTCAAAGATGTCCAATCGAAGACTACGCTCAATGTGTATGTTGCAAACAAGAGGACCATCGGCTCGGAGGCTAGGCTATACGATAATAGCCTGGGTAGTCGTCTGCTATTTGAGGCACGAGCCGGGGCACTAAGGACTCTGTCTTACAGACGACACTTCGATTCTACCGTGACCACGAGCGTGTGCCGGGTGTGCGGGGCCCACGACGAAACACTTGCACACATTGTACTGGAATGTGCAGGACTCCGGCCATTGCGGTCAAGAGACAACGACCGAGACCTTCAAAGCCCTCTGGAGCTTGCCGAAGTATTGGGCTTCACGGTTTCTAGAGGTGGGCACCAAACCACTGAGGTTAGGCCAGCCGCACCAGCGGACAGGCCTGCCTCGAACGAGACTACGGCCTCCAGCGGCCCCCATGGGCCGTCTGTCGAGGCAACAAAGACACGATTAGAGGAATGGTGGAAAAAGATCTACCTTAGGGGGCAATAACACGCAAATGCCCCCAGGCTTGGGCAGGAATATTGTTCGAGCCCGCCCGATCTAAATCTAAAGGGAACACCCGCACCATCATCATCATCATCATCATCATCATCATCATCATCATGGTCTATACTGTGCTACGGCACAAATCGCGTATTGTACGTTGCTCTTTCGGTTGCAGGGTCGTTTGACACGCCAAGCCACTTACAATAATAACAATAACAACAGTAATAATAAAAATAACAGAAATAACAATAACAATAATAATAATAACAATCACAACAACAATAATAATAACATTAATAACAATAATAATAATAATATAAACAACAACGTGATCACCACTACAAACTACTACCACGGTGGAAGAAGAGAGAGGTGTCTGAACGACGCCGCATCGCCACGGAGCAAGTATGTCTATGGTTCCCTCACATTTCTGACAAACACCACGAGACGGCGCAGCATGACAGGAGCTCGAGGAATCGTCCTTATTCGCGCTGATAGCCTAGTCCCGACCCGATAGTGCCCCCACTGGGAGCTGCGCGAAGCCCGAATGGAATTTCGACTCCCTTCCTGGGCTTGTTCCTCTTCCTCCTTGCACCGTGCCCGCTACTACTACTAATATTGTTTTAATGATATTTACGTCACTGGCAGGATGAGAACGGCAGGGAGGTCCTTCATTTGCGCGAACGCGGCGCTAGTACGTGGCAATGCCGCGACGGATGCGTCTGCCGCTTTGCTTCGGCTTCGGCCTGTTTGCCGCTAGGGGGCTGGTCGATAATCCACGAACGATGACGTCATGTACGGGCTGTGTCTTCCGGGCGGTATGCGGAGCGCAAGTTAGTCTGCTTCTTTTGCAGGGATCGTTGGGACGTCAGGAAGACGCCGAGCTCTGATTGGCTCTGATTGGAGGATAGCGGGTAGACGTAAAGACAGCTTGCTTTAAGGTCTACCCACTATCCTGCGATCAGACCGATCAGAGCTCGGCGTTCTGACGTCACCACAACCCCTGCAAAAGAAGCAGACGATCTTGCGCTCCGCATTGACTGAAAGCCAGACATCGGAAAGAGGCGTTCGGCCGTTTCCATTGTGTCAACGTACAGAGAGGAACAAAAGATTTTCATTGCTACTGAAAGTACTCCACAGGTCTACCAATTTACCTGCCGCTCTGTTGTTGGGAAAGGGGAGCATCGTGACGCGATGATGAAAGTGAATAACCTAGACAGAGGTTCCCGATGACAATAATAAATAAGAACGCACGCGCGTGTTTTGCGCCATAGTGTCGCTTCGTGTTGTCCTGTCTGTCTAGGGAGAACTTTTCGCGTTTGGTCCTCGGATCTTAATTACCACGTGACCTAGATAAGGAGAAGAAAAAGTAACTTTATTGAGAGTTAAGGTGCCCTATAGTCCGGAGCTCCCGGGATGGACTCCAAAGCCAGTTCTGCGCGTTCAGCCAGGCTTCGTTGACTCGGCACTGGAGTCGCGGCCAGCCTCCTCTCTCATCAGGGGCGGGTGGGAGTCTGTATATAAGGAAGTTTGGGGTCTCGTGTTCATATCCAGGAGGGTATGGTACGTGTCAGGGTACTCCCTGCAGTGCAGATACCTCGTCTTTCCGGGTATGCTCAGGAAGCGGTGGGTGAGGTGTGGCGTGGGCAACGTGTTTGTGCCCAGGTACCCAGGTCACTTGGTAGCAATTTTGTGTGTTTGCGAGGACCTTCTTGAGCATTCGTGCGGTCTTGCTGCCGATGAGTTATCGGTATGCCGCTTGTGAATCGGTGTAGGTGAAGACTGTGCCGGTGCCCATTTCGGATCTGCAGGAGTGTTCTTTTGCACGAACGATGGCCCTTGTCTCCAGATCTGCACTAGTGCTAAAGCCGCGTTCGGCGGCATTTGTGATAAGTTAATTGTTTGGTTTTACGACGACGGTGACACCTGTCCCCTCCCAAAGACTGGCGTCCATGTAGTAAAGTTCCGTTTGTAGATTGAGCGTTTTTATCTGCTTCAGGATGACTTTGATGCGGAGTGTCCTTCTCGGCTAGTTTCTCTCCGGATGCATATTGCGGGGCAGTGGGACGGTGTGGATTATCGACCGCGTGCTAGGTGCCAGTTGTGTCCGGGTGGTGTTTTCTTGTTGGCTAATGTCATATCCTAGATCGTGCAGGATGCTGATACCTTGTGCTGTGCTACGCAGACGCTGAAGCTGGTTGAGCTTGAGCGCGTTGAGCAGTTCCTCTAAGGCAGTAGTTCTCAACCTTTGATACTTCGCGGACCCCTTGTGGATCGGCGGAGATGACGGAGGACCATGTCCGTGGTGAGGTGAAGGGAAAGGTATACGTTAAATATGATAATGATTTACCAAATGGATATGACTAAGGGCTAGTGTGAAGTCGACTTCTCTCATTGACATACCCACGAGAAAACCCATCCGAAAATTGGAACGTTTCTTCTCAGTCGGAAAAAAAGGCAACTTTTATTGCCTGCGGCTTGACTGATTAGCCAGGTCTTCGCGGACCCCTAAATTGCCTTCGCGGACCCCAAAGGGTCCGCGGACCACCACTTGAGAACCAATGCTCTAAGGTGTTAGACGTGCCAGCGTCTTCCAGAACCGTCATTGAGGTGTAAATGGGCATCTCGAGGGCGATTTTGTGGGCCTTTCTTATAAACGTCTCTATGCGCTTGTAGTCAGATCTGTTGGGGTTTCGGTAGGGTAAGGGGTATTTTGGAGGAGATGAGGCGGAGGACCTCCAGGAGGACCTCCCGGAGGCCCCTGTGCCTCCCTGAAATTTGCCGAAGCATGTGCATCAGCTGTTTGCCTTGATCCAGGATTTTGTGGAGGGTGCGTGTGGCTTTTGTTTGTTTTTTGTTATAATGTTAGTTTGAGCACTTCGATCCTACAGGCTTATAGTGAGCTGGGCTTGTTGTTTGCTGGCGTGTTGGGTTACCACGAGAAGCTCGGATGTTCCCCGAGAGCAGGTGAGGCCCCCGCGTTTTGCGTAGCGCTGCACTGTCAGTGCTGCTTTTTGAAGTGCTTCATCAACCTGCGTCGGTGAGTCCCTCGTTATCCATAGAGTAATATTGTCGGAATATATTTCTTGCCTGATGCCCTGGATGCTATCATGTAGTGCTGGGACGTTTTTCATAGCGATGTTAAAAGCATAGGTGAAAGTACAGATCCTTGAGGCGTGTGGATGAAGAGAGCATTCCCGCGAATCGCGCGCACGTTTATAGATTTGTTTTTTTGTTTTCTGTCGTTCTCATGTCACGTGGGTCCCGTATCTGGTATGCGGTACGAAAAGAAATGAAACATTTCAACCTGGAATATGCGAGAAAATATAGGTGAGGCAAAACATGAATGGGTGATAATTACGTATTTCTTGTAAACACCTTCCAGCGGCGTGGAGAGATCAAAACGATGTTTTACCGCATACCAGAATTGACTACATTCAAGATGGCTGTGCCCTTGTGCAAAAGCTGTATACTCCGTTCACCTCTAAGCTGACAGTGTGGTACAAACTACGCACTTTTGGCAGCAAAGTCAACCGCCCCCCTTTCACCACCGGACATTGCTCTCTGCGCATTAGTTTGGGCGAGAGCGGGATCACTTGGCAAGATTATATGCACTATTCAATTCATTGTTTAGTTTAGTATTCGATTCAGTATTCACTTTAGTATTCAATTCAGTAGTCATTTCAGTATTCATTGCTTGCAAAAACGCATGCACAAAGGACAGGCCTGCTAAAGCGACTCTGCACTTTGCATTGCACATTGCACGAAATGAGGATAGAGCAAATCGTGGTATAAGGATACAACAAAAAAGGAAGGAGAAAGAAAGGAAAAAATTCCCAGGACACCTAAGCACTTCTTGTGAGTTGTGAATGCGAAAGCATGAATGTGGTTCTTCCGTTCCCTTAGTTCGTCTGCGGCGTGCTGGCGTGGACGGCCACGTTTCCCTGCTGCCGAGGTAGCGGCCGACGGCTGAGCGCGCGCTCTAGTGAAGTGGCCGCGCAGCACTGAGCTCGGCCGTGCAGCCTCTCCAGAGATTGCCCGTGCTGGCTCTGAGGCCAGGCCCGCATCTCTTACTGGCGGCCGGGCCGCTCAGAGCCGTTTATTGAGAGAGTTTGGCCATACATTAGTTTGAGTAGGCGAGCATCTCGGGACCAACCACAGGCCGCGAAACAGCCCCTAGCGGTGGTCGTGTGCTCTAAATTTGTGACACGACTATACTTCGTTTCACCTTATGTGCGAGCGAAGGCAAAACTGGAAGCGCGAGCACGGAAGCTCCGTGCGTTCAGGCTTTGCTCGAGCGCGCGAGCTGGAGAGAAATGCAAAAAGCGCTGGTCTCGCGCTTCTAGCTTTGGCTTCGCTCGCAGATAAAGTGAAACGAAGTATAATTTGAGCCGTGCCGAGCGGAACTCCGCGTCTCAAGACGCTCGCGCACCCCACCCTTTGCACTGCTTTCTTTCAGCCAGTCTCAGGACGCTGTTCTAGCAGTGCAGACAAAGGCACGGGCACGAGCGTGTGGCTTTGGAAAGTGCCTCCTATGCACGAGGTCTCGTACAAACAAAAGCTTTTCGCTGAGCAAGGCTCACGCGCCTGTGCCTTTGTCTTCACTGCAGACATTTGTGAGATGGAGTAGAGGTCTCCTGATTGGTCGACGCTGTGTCACAAATTTAGTTTACGCTCTAAGCGTGGGGGGAATATTCGGCGCTGGCGGCGGCCTTTGCTCCGCCTATTGTCCAAACTCTCCTAATATACGGCTCTGGCCATTGGGAGCCTATCCACCACATTTCTGCTACAGACGACAGGCTTCGCTCCACTGGGACAGGGGAAGCAGGCGTTTGGCGGGGCTTCAAAAGCTGATGACGTAGGTTCGCTCCATGGAACAGTTAACGCTTTCGCATTAAAAAAGAAAACTACAAGCAGAGCCGTTACGTTTACTACAGCCAATATTTTGAGGACTTTCTTGACCCTGCACATTGTTCTTGCCTTATGTACACAAGAAGGTTGTTCGCTCAAAAACGCGGGCACATAGGTATTTTGACCCTTTTTTTGTAAAATTTTGTCGAGTATCGGGGTGTCTGACAACGCTGCAACTCTAAAGGCTTTCTTATACTCCGACGTTGGGCGCAGCAAGCGTAACGTAGCGCAGAACGTGGTCCTTTCATTGGCCGGCGAGCAGGAACTCGATATCTGTTACGTCGGGCGTAACAATCGCGGCGTAGCGCAGTGGACACCAGTACTGATTGGTCGCAGATATCGAGTTCCTGCTCGCCGGGCAATCAAAGGCCCACGTTCTGTGCTACGCTACGTTCGGTGCGCTCAACGTCGAAGTATAATAGAGCCTTTAAGACAACAGGAAGGGAAGTACGGAACCTTTAAGACAAGATAGATGCAGGAGTAGTCCAATGGGCGCGTCTAGCTTCCACCGCACTGTCGGCTTAGGAATGAACGGAGTATATGCCGTATTTACTCGAGTAATAGCTGCACTGTTTATGAAGAAAACCTGAGGGTTCGCTTTTCCGCGGAGCGCGCAGATGGCCAATCACCGCGATCGACAGCATGATTCGAGCTGTTTACAGGACAGAGATAACGTCTTCGTGCGAAGATACCATCTGTGAAGATTGCATTTGTATGGAGAATTGTGTTCTCAATCTGGTTATTCGCTATGTTATTTATGCGCAACGCAATGATTGGATGTATATGTGTTTTGTGGGAAAGCAGGCGCAAGGGCCTTGTTCATAAATAGTGCGGCTATTACTCGAGTGAATGCGGTAGCGCTCCGCGTTTTGTAAATCCTCTCGGTGGTAATGGATTCCTCGGTCGCGCTTGGCGTGGCCCGCTAAAATATAGGTCAGCGATGCGCTGAATCCGATAAACACGATCATCGCCTTGTCCCGTGGTGCGAGGCCGCAGGGAAGACCCAAGGCATCTTCGCGAATATGTCATTTGCATGGTCTACGTTTTCACACTTATGATAATGGCGTCTCTTCAGACGCGCCTTTCATAAGACGGCATTATCCGTCCCGTAGGAATGGCGCTGTCCTCACAACAGACAAGCGGGCTTCCAGTATTTGTTGTGCACGTCTTTGTTGTTTTTTTATTTTTAATTTTTTTAGGGAGGAAGCGATGTTTTTATTAGTTTCCCCTTTAGAACGCTTTCCCAAGCGTCCAAGATTCTGAGAAATTTGAGGCTTCTCGTATAAGCGCCTTCCCTTGTAGATGCAGTATAGCTATAGGTTTCGTGTTTTCGGATCTGCCGGAGAAAAAAGACCAAAGAACACTTGCCGGTAAATTTTTCGTCGGTTTGGATTTATCTAAAAAAACTCCGAATTTCGAGGTGACAACGACAAAATAAAAAACAAAAATATAGTGTTTTACAAATAAACTTAATACAATCGCAGGGATTGCCACATCATTTTCCTTTGAAATCTCGAACTATAATAACAAAAGATGTTTGCCTTTTAGCTCGTCGAGGTTCCTTCAGGACAACGGGTCACGGTACCCAAATTTTATTTAGTTTTTTTTTATTTTAAGAATTGCGAACACAGTAAAATAAACTCCGAATTTCAGACAATTGGAAATCTCGCACAAAAAAAAAAAAAAAAAAAAGAACTTCCATAAACCCGGATTTTTCAGATCAAAATAAACTCCGAAAAACACCGTCCGAAATCCACGAGAGATAAACTCTGAAAACACAAAATCTTAATTATAGCTAAAATTCCGTGTTTTCGGAGAAATCCGAAAAGCTCCGAAAAACACCCGCCGGCGAAATCTTCGTCAATTCGAATTTATCCGATAAACTCCAAATTTCGAGGTACCGCGGTCACTATATTTCAGCAGAAATTTCGTTGCTGAATCATAGAACATAGTAAAACTTGAGTGGCTAGTAATTAGTTATTTCGTATTTTAATATAACATTATTTAAATTCATTGTTATGGCAACATATTATTTCTCTGTGATAGAATTCAAACAACCAGTGCATAAAAGACTCCTCAGAAAGAGACAGGTATTATTTACCCAGAACACACACACACTACAGAAAAAGGCTGAGAAGGTTTTATATTTCTTGTACGTTCAATGATATACCACAGGAACTTCTGGATCTAGGTTCTTTTAAAATTGTCAAAGACAAGTTCAGAACGAACTGTTTACAAAATAAAACTAAAAAAAAAATCCCAAGTTTTTTTCTTGTTGACATTGATGTTTGCACCGCATAAGTGTTGTCGCTCATTTGCGTATATCTTGCAACTGCTGTATATAGACGCATTTTAAATGCTAATCAGAACTGTTTCGTATGTTGTGCATTTTATATATTTCGATGGCTCTTTCTGTTAGAACTAATTGAAGTCCATGTATTTGAAAGCGTTGTTTCTGTTGTACAAATTGTTAAGTTTTTTATGACTCATTTTCGAGTATGAATAGTGATTGAAGCTTTTGTGTGTGTTTAGTGAATCTACCCTGCAATCATTGAATTTGTTGTCTTTTCCGTTGTTTTTCCATTACATCTTGCAAACGGAAGAGTCTGTGCTTTGTAGTCGGATTAAAAGAAAAAAAAAAGAAACCTATGTGGTTCTTTTTTAATTTTTTTTTTCGTTCAACGAAAGGAACTGCGTTTGATTAGATTACCTTTTGCGACTGCCGGACCAGGTCACACAAACCATCTATAGGCTTTGACGGACCCGATGTTTATACAAAGAAAAGTAATAAACTATTATTATTATTATTATTATTATTATTATTATTATTATTATTATTATTATTATTATTATTATTATTATTATTATTAGTAGTAGTAGTAGTAGTAGTAGTAGTAATAGTACTATAGTGTTTTCTGTTTTCAAGTAAGATAAGCGGCTGTACTCCACCACATACTTTGTTTCCTATTTGTTCACGCATATAAGGTAGATCCGGAAAGAATTATATCTATTCTTGTCTGTGCCTTTTTTATTTATCTATTTACCTGAGTTTTCATTCTATCCTCGGAGAATAGCTTTTTCTAAGAGCAAAGGTTGAAAAGCGAGTAGGTTCCACGGTTCTGCCAATGACAAAAAAAAAAAAAAAAGACGCGCCCTTTTTTTTTATGCGACATTGCTTCAAGAACGACTTTGTGCTTGAGACAGAATACGTCTCTTATAGAACGTGGATACACCCTTAAAGGAACATACCCTCCTCACTGCCCCCGGTGATCACAGCTTTGAGGTTTCATCGAATGTCAAGGCGGTGTTGCCGTTTATTATTAGCTACAGTAGCAGCACAGGGCATCAGTTACTATGAAGAAAAAAAGACGATGTAGCGGAGAAACTAAAGTTTTCTTTTTGTTCGCCTCTTTGTAGGAAAAGAAAGGTCTGCTATTCTTCCGGGTTTAAAAGGCAACTATTTCCAAGATCCAAAATTCCCACGGCTTAACTAGGCGGAGTTCGACCAAACAGCTTCGATGAAACGGCGTTCGATGAAACGCTTCGATGAAACGGTATTCAATGCAACGGAGTTCGACGGAATGTCCGGACTCACATGGCCTGCACTGAAGTTTCCTCGAGGCCACTATTTTTTTCCGGGGAGCCACACTCCGCGTTCATTCCGTGCCCTGATCAACGCCGATTTTTTGTCCGGTCCGACATTGGACATCACCGAATTTGTGTAAAAAGAAACAAACTCCGGATAGCACCGCCCCCTCCCCCCCCCCCCCCGCCCCAAATCGAAGAAACATTAACACCAAAAAGACGAAACCTAGTTTAGGCCGTAAAACTTTCCGGTTTTAGACGAAAAGCACCGATAGACATCCGTCGGTGTCAAACGTGCAAACTCCGTTAAAACTGTAAAACATCGATAAACATTCGTTGGTGTCAAAATGCGAAATCGGTTAAACCGAAAAGCACCGATTTCGGGAAATCTTTTCATCCGTTTAGGACTTTTCTTTATCCCCTCTTAGACTTGAGCTCTTAGTATTTTTGTGATATTTTTTATCAATAATCACCGTTTTTAGAGTACGTCCGAGCCAGATAACCGAAGACAGCGATATTTGCAAAATAAACAAACTCCGAAAAACATCCGCCGATATTCTCCATAAATAAACGCCGGAAAATTTATGGCCTACTTATATAACGAAGCTTACTTCACTTAGCAGGCTAACAAGCTCTTTAATATCCCTTTAAAACAACAGGAAGCTGCCAAATGACTTCAGCTTCCTTTCAGCAAAAGAGTAGTGCACAGTAAAACCCGTAGACCAGCCTGTTTATAGGTGAAGACAGCAAATGACTCGTTCAAAGTTTTTTTCTTCGGTGAAGTTGTAGATTAGTTTCAGGTGTCCAATTACGAGCAAAGCCAACAGAGTTGTTGGCCACTTGGGGAGTTTAAAACTCATTTAACCGCTCTCAGTTTTTTTAAAGAAAAAGAAATGAGTAGCGAGTCTTGGGTAACCTAATCTCCGAGGTCGTTACCGAAAACGGACACCAGAACGAATTCACGGCACTCCACATACTTCGTGAACTAGACCGAGCTAGTCTGCAAGATACAGTATGATATAAAAAGAAAAAAGAGCAAGAATATACATCAGGGAGAAAGCAACAAAGTGTGTAAATAATTTACGCGGAAAAACGAAAAAAGAAAGAAAAAAAAAGGAAGCATATGTGAACGTGATGGTGCACCCTGGGACTAGGGTAGAAAATGTAAAAAAAAATAAAAATAAAAGAGCTCGACAGAATTTAAAAAAAAGTGGCGAGAGGCTTCCCGGTTTCAACGTTTTTTTTTTTTTTTTCCACCAGTCTCAGGTTTAGCCATCACGTTTAATATACGCCAGTTCACCTGCACTTTATCCATTTATAATCGTATATAAAAAAGCCGTGGTTAACTTTTTTCCTAAAAAAACTGACAATCCATAACAAAAAAAGAAGCGGTTTTTTTTTGTTTTTTTTTCCGTGTTGAGTTGAAATCAGCAGCTGCGAGCAAATCTCGTCGCCGGGACAACTGCTGCTACAAGAATCGCTTCACGAGGTGACAGCCTCGGGCCCTATGGGCTCAAGCGTGCTCCCTCTCGGCACAAATCGAGATCGATGGCAGCGACGAGGGAGGCGGGATTAGACTCGACCCGCGACTGGTTCGCCAATTGTCCGCTCACAATTGGATCCCGGACGAGCTTTCGGCGGACGCTACACCGGGCGCGATCTTGCCCAGATCCCTTTAACGAGGGGCCGCGAGTAGCGAACGATGCCCGCGTCCTGCGGCAGCTATGGCTTTCTGTCGCCTCGAGGATGAACGGCAGCGGACTGTATACGAGCGGGCCCAGCCTATCCAGCACTGGTAAATCTGTCACGTGACTGCGCGCCCTGCCCCATCGCCCAGGGCTGCCAACCCGAGGGAAATTTCCCAGATTAAGGTAATATGCAGGTCCATGTGGAAATAAGGGAAATCTTGCTAGTTTGAGGGAAATTTTGGGCACCGTATATATCTGGAATTTTATACGTAAATTATGATTGTTTTTTGAGATAACATCGAATTTCAGTTTCTTTGGCTACATTTGGGTTATTTCCTCCAGTCGTTTGGCGGTTTGTGGTGCCACCATCTGTCAACACTGAGGATATGTATATATATATATATATATATACACACACACACACACACCGTTACATTCTACGATGGACCACAACGGGGCGCTGCGAGTCGTCCTGCAACTATAGACTCCGCTTCACTTTACGTCGGGCCCGTCGAGCAGCGCAAAAAGGGCATTGTCACCGCACTTTGCAGTCCCAATCTTTGAGAGTTTTTTTTTTAAATATTATTGACCGATTAAAGTAATGGATGGATGGATGGATGCTAACGGCTGAACCCTCTATAACGGGCGGTAGCTTGCGCCTCCTAGCCTCAATCACATGCAGTAATAGCGTAGCAATCCTGCGTTTTTTGTTTGTTTTTTCTGTGGGCGTGATTGGTTTAGTTGGTGAGAGCGTACCGAGAAAGACTAACGACGAGCGGCGTGACGATGCACTTTTGACGCTGCTTGATTGGATAGTAGCGTCAAACTGCGGTCGGAGTGAATGTGAAACGGGCTATAGCCAATCCAGCATTACGAACGTATCACGTGACTGCGCTTTGCGCGTCAGGTGCCGAGCTCCTTTTGAGGGTCACGTCACACTCGCACAGTCTTGTACACGCTAGTTGAAAAACAAATGTAATCGATTTGTTTACAATTACTCTCGCTCCAAAGGTATTCAGTTGGGTTACTCGATTACTGGAGACAAAAGTGATTGGCCTGTACTTGAAGAAGTAACCGTTACCCTTTTTCTTAATCTACCAATCTAAACCATCTCGTGTTGAAGACAATTGGTTTCAGGATTCTTTGGTAGGAAATCTTGTTTGAACAAAGGGCGTCGTTAGAAAGGGGGAGGGAAAACCAGTAAAGGTTGCAAGTAACTTTAGTACTTCCAAAAATAATTATATATACTCTCGCGATACATATCTAATAGAGGTATTCGAATGATCACAAACTTACTCCAAAAGTAAGCGATTACTCGTCATAAGTACCGTACAAGTCTGCACTCACACGGTATTGGATTGGAGGCTCGTAACGTCCTCCGTGGTCCATCTTAAGGCGGAAGCGGTGTAGACCGTGCACGGGGTGTCCCTCACTGATTGATCGAGGCGAAGGAGAGTCGCGAGAATTCGTCCGCGAACGCTCTTCCCGGCAGCGTGGCTGTTTCCCCTTACACTGCCTCCGAGATGAATTTGCCCCGTGGGCTACCCGGGTTCGTTCCAGGGACGGACAACTCGAGAGGAGAGCGATGAGAGGAAAATGATGCACTCAAATGGACGTTCGGAGATCTGACGAGACGGAGAAGAGGGCGAGGCGCATTGTTCTCAAATCGAACTGCAGACTCCCTCTTTCGCCGAGTGGAGGACAACAACACGCGGTTGCGGATGGGGACACGACGAAAAAAAAGAGACAGCCACCTCACGATGAATGGATGCTGGATGGACGCGTGCGGCTGAATGGGCCGACCGCTTAAAATCGGGCGGCGTCGTGGGCCACCTATAGTCTGTGTATTAAACCGGGGTAACGACGCCCGTGTGGTCAGTCTTTGTGTGACCAATTTGAACAGGACCGTCATACAAGGAAGGCTCACGCCTCACATAGTGTCTGCTGACTATCTTTTTTGGGACCGCCACTTTAGTGACCTGACTTTAAAGGGATACTACAACGAAATTTCGGCGCTCATTTTTCGGTCTTTATGTGTTCAAAGGAGCAGTATCACATCGAACATACCAATATCTTGTTAAAAAAGTCTCGAAAAGCAATTTTAAAACGAATTAAACGATTAGCAAAGAGCACCTGGTGGATGTCGTTAACGCCTCGCTTGTAATGCCCGTCTAGGAACCTTGACAGCTAGGGACGGTGAAGGTACATTTATACTCCAAGGTAACGTCGTCGGGCGCCGCGTAGCGCAGCGCGCGCAGGTAATTATTGGTTGCAGATATCGAGTTCCTGTTTGCGGCCAAAAAAGGTCGCTTCTGCGCCTCCGGCCACGACGAGAGAAGAGGGGAAGGAGGAACTCCCCTCTTCCCGAGAATGCCTTTTGTGTGTCGCAGAAGTCGCTATTGTCCCCTACAAGATTATAGAAGATTAACCCGCCACTTAAAATTCGTACAAAAGCAGCCGCTTCGGGGGCTGGAACGACTAGGCCATCCTCTCGACGTCAGCCTCGCCGTAGCTTTGCTCGTCCGAGACGACCTACGTCACGATTGCGTTGGATGTCACGTGGTCTCCGCTGGGCCTTCTCCGAGCACTTACTAGAGTGTGCCGTTTATAACGAAAAATACAGCCACCAGGCTCGAAATTCAAACGTGCGATTGTCATTTACGAATATTGTGGATCATATTCAACCTATTTTTGAACACGACGGGAATATTTCAAATTTCGTTCAAGTATCCTTTTAATAGGTGCGCACCCTCTGACAAACGATATCCCCAGAAACTAAACATAACACGAAAAAGTAAAAATGCTTGCGGTTACGAAAAAAAAAAGAAAACAAATAATGCGGCGCAAGATAGAGTAGTTGACCTATACTCTCCATCAGTTCTGCTTCCAGTCATTTGTTTTTTTCTTATTCTGATCGATATACGTCATCGCTATTGTCACGTAAAAAATATCGCCTTTTTTTCAGACGTTAGGGTGTTTTTGTAAGCGATGTGCGAGCTTATAGTGTTTAATTTTCTATTTTAGTTCTAGTTGCTGGGCATCTGGATGGGGTCACGATTTTATCTGTTTTCTTTCGTTGTAGTCCAGAGATACAAAAAGGGATAGCCACGAGAAGGGGGGGCCTCCTCTACGGGCTGGGTGGTCTTAAAAGAGTTAGGGTGGAAATTTAGCGAGGGTTTGAAATTATCGCTATGGTAAAAAGTTTAGATGAATAGACTTCGAGTGAATATGATTAATTGATTGGGCTCCCTGTTCGGAATGTCTCTTCACAGATAATCCACTAGGCCCGTCTTGCGCGGAAACTTAGAATGACTTCGAAGGCTGTCCGCAGTTCCATGTGTTGCGTTAAGCCGGGGTGACACGGTTATACATCATTGAAAAGACAGTCTGCAAACAGATTCGAACGCGATTCACCGCGAGATCCCTGCTTCGAATGCCGCATGGCAACGAGTTCAAGGAGAAACTTGGCACGCGGCATTCAAGCACTGGCAGACTGTCTTTTGTATGATGTATAAGCAGTGTGACTCCGGCTTTATAGAAAGAAGGTCGTGACGGTCGAGTAGGGCAGGCCATTAACTGCGATTACGAGACGGAATGTCCAACGAGCCTGAATGTCCAACGTGACGAAAGATCCAATAATGATATTCAGGCACGTTGGACATTCAGGCACGTTGGACATTCCGTCTCGGTTGGACCTTCCGTCTCGATGGACATTCAGGCTCGTTGGACATTCCGTCTCGGTTGGATCTTTCGTCTCGTTGGACATTCAGGCACGTTGGACATTCCGTCTCGCCTGTCACGTGCTAGAATAATTTGTCTTGTTAATTAAACAGACTTGTGTGTATATTTAATCCGCGTTCCTGCAGACATTGCTGTATTTTCGTCATACTAAAATGTCGTGCCACTAAAGCCGACGTTGACGAGCCTACAGAGAAACGCAAGAGCAGACACACATTATAAATTCATCTATATATGAAGGCATGATAGGTTGATTGTTAGTTAGCTGAGTGCCGATGGGCAGCTAAGATACCCGTCGGTTAAAAGTGTTGATTGTACGACGCAAAACGCTCCTTTGAGATTGACATTTCAAATGTTTCGAATGTTTCGATGACATAAATCAGCCAATTTGAAATATATAGTAAACAAGGGATGCGGTGTCTGCGTGTTCTGGTTTCAGCAGTTTGCACAAGCGTAATTTCCCACTAATAAAAAGCTTTTTAAATAAAATTTGCATCCTAACGCGTTATAAATGCACGAAGGTGGGACCCGAAAACCCATGAGTGAATGCAGAAAAATTGTGTGAATTTAATACATTTTTAGTTTTGTTCGTTTATCTTTGGAACACACAACTACTTTCTGTACACGCACTGCAGTTGCCAGTACGCGTTCCCTGCCAGTAGGTTCGTATGGCACATACTAGAGCGAGAATACTGATATAACGCAGTGCGCAATTTTTTTGCATGGGACATGCATAGTGGTTCTCAGAAGCCCATGTAATTTAACTGGCTTCTGGAACCACTCCGAAGCTCGCGATCCTGTCGAGGTAGTTGATGACGTCTCGGTACGTGGGAGCTTGACTTCTGATAATGGACGCGAACGCATCCATCTCGGCGTGCAGCAGATGGTTCCTGTTGACAACGGCGCTGGTGGTCGGTTTGTCTCCGAATCCCGGAGAAAAGCTCACCGGAGAAAAGCTCACCGGAGATAAGCTCACCGGAGATAAGCTCACCGGAGAAAAGCTCACCGTAAAACCGGCGGATGCGGAGAAAAACTCACGGGCCATTAAGCGCATGCGGAGAAAAGCTCACCGATTTTTTTCTTCTTTTTATATTTATTGTCATTAAAATTCGTCAACTTTGTAAAAAATAAAATGTCTTTTTTGTATTCTTTGTTAAGCTTATTGGGTATAATGCTCCCAAATTTATAATTGCGGGCGAGTGTTTTCTGTGGTTTACTCTGTAGGCAAGGAAAGCTTAACTGAAAACTTTATGAACTTGAAGAACAGGAAAAAGTTAGAAAACTTTATATTTCTGCCTAAAACCTAAAAATCAAAACTGTAAATGCCGCAAATCCAAAAGTGCATGCGGAACAATGCGGTGCCTGAAATTCTCTTTGAAGCTTTTGTAAACCTTTGAAAACAGGATAGAAGGGTTAGTAGGATATTGAGGTTTCTTTCTTCCACGGGCATGCACGTTTTCTAGCCGCTCGTGCTGGTGTTTTCACACGTTGCCTTTGTGTGATAGTGTCCTTCTACGGCGAACCACCCATGACCTCCAGAGCTGCACACTGTCACCGTTGTTACTCGTGACCTATATAAGAACTATACTTCGTTTCACCTTATGTTGTACCGCAGAGAGAGCTAGAAGCGCGAGCTCATAGCGTTGGCAGTTGCCCTTAATGCACGAGAGCTTGTACCGCCGAGATGTACCCCGAGCAAGGAGCTCGCGCTTGTAGCCTTTCCTGCGGTACATCATGAGGTGAAACAGAGTATTGGCGATGTGAGAGATCGAAAGCGTCGCTGTGGTCGACCCACCACAATTGGCCGAATGCTGACTATGACGTCAGCAAAGGATGTCTCATCGACGGAAATAAGAGAAATGTAAGAACTTCAATTTTGACGGTGTTGGCAGTGTTGCTTTGAGAGCGCTATGACTTCAGGCTTCCACCATGCCCATTACAAACACCATCGAACTTGTTGTTCACAAGGTAATGACGTCACGAAAGGTAACCGAACGAGGGCGCCACCGAAACATCTCGCCGCTAATAGACCTTTCCAATGTTTACAAAATCACAGTCCAGCGTGCGATCTTCACAGCCCAGCACGTGCGTGTTCGTCGCTTCGGAAAGAGAGCAAAGCACGCGCCATACGCACGAACGCTCAAAATGGCACCGGCCACAAGCTCGTTTTTGGAAAGGTCTATAGTCCACTGTAAGGTAGCGAATTGGGCGAGTTGGTAAACGTTATACATGATGAAAACCGCTTAAACGACGACGACGGAGTGAAGACAACTAACACGACAGGACGAGGCTGTTTTCGCAACTAAAGTTTTGTTAGTGAAATTAAAAAGAAATAAAACAGCGTAGCCGACACTGATTACATCAACAAACACATACTTATCTATCAGGCACTGCATAATCTTTGAAGCTGAAGCGGTTCACACACCGCTATTCATATTAGCTCGCAAAGAACAAACCTCTTTATCTGACGGAGCTACCGACGGCGCACTGTCAGCTGTCAATAAATTGTCTTTTTTACCGGTGTCCGATGTTCGTCAAAACAGTAAAACGTGGTTATTCATAATTAAGAAAGTAACGCAAAAGTTACGTGCGTTACTTTTTATCGGTAATGAAAACGGTAAGGCGTTCCTTCTATTTTGAAGTAACGTAGGACGGTAACGCGTTCCTTTTATTTGCAAGTAACGAGTGACGTATTTCGTTACTTTTTTTCGGTAACGCCTACAGCAATGCGTGGACCCCACATTTGTTTCCGTGCCAGAGTTACGACGTCCTGAAAGCAAACGCGTGACCGATTGTGAATGGTCAACGAGTTCGGTCTTTGATCTTGTAGGACGTGTGACCTTTTCCACGTCCTTTTTTAATTATAAAAATTATCTTTATATTTACATATATAAAACGAACTACAAAATGTATTGTTTTTTTTGGTGTTATGAAGTCTATGAAATACACGAGCATAATTTCATTTTATTCGGGGGACTTCACAGAGGCAACGTCAGCGGGGCAAGCTCAGCGGCTCACCAAAATAGCCGTGCATCGAAAAGCCCGGTACTGAAAAGCCCGGTACCGAAACGACCACGTACCGAAACACCACGTACCGACATCTCCGCACCGAAACGTCCGGTTCCCCATTTCATCGAACGCGTTTTTCACCGCCGTCGCTTTCGGTAATCCAACCTTTCCATATCCGTTGGATATTCAGACTCGTTGGACATTCAGGCTCGTTGGACATTCCGTCTCGGTTGGATCTTTCGTCTCGTTGGACATTCAGGCACGTTGGACATTCCGTCTCGATTGGACCTTTCGTCTCGTTGGACATTCAGGCTCGATGGACATTCCGTCTCGATTGGATCTTTCGTCTCGTTGTACATTCCGTCTCGTCTGTCACGTGATCGATTGGACATTCAGGCTCGTTGGACATTCAGTCTCGTTGGAACATTCAGGCCATAAGCGCTGTCGCAGCGGCTCGGCGACAGAGTTACAACCAGTTGAAATCCGATCGCAGCCTTGGTATGGTACCTGGGCGCGTATCGGTGCGATTGCTGCATGCCACGTGACCGAAAAACGCAGAGCGGAAACGACGGAAGCGAATCCTAAAAAGTATTGTATCAATTATTCATATTACCTACTTGTTGCTTAATGCATGGTTCACTGCGACAGCAATCGCTTTGGTGGCCGAACCATGCGAAACTAATCGTCGCGATAAACGTGAATGGGCCGACTCCTCTGGACAATCATCGGACAAAAGCTCACCACTTTAGGACTTCACCTGCACAAAGGCTCAATGAAAGGAACATTCTATTTTATCAATTTTTTTGGTATGAGGATAGAATTTTTGTTTCTGGGGACCGGGAAGCCAAATCAGAAATGTGCGGAACTTTCACCCTCGTCAAAAAAAAAAAAAAGAAAACCCTACAATTTAATGTAATTACACAAACTACACCGCCTTGGGCTAACAATAATACTAACAATTTGACCAGGCGTTTCTCTCCCATCTTTGCGCATCATCTTTGCGCGACCAGGGTCATGAATGGGGGAAATACATTAACCCGTAGAATACGGAAAAAAGACTGTGGCTGGGGATAAGCACGATTGACGATTCTAAAAACTCTTCGTGGACCCAGTTGGGGCGGTAACGCGTTACAAATAATGGCGTTACCGGTAACGCGTTACCTTTTTCGGTAACGTACTCGTTACCTTTTCAAAACAGTAAAGGGTAACGTATTTACGTTACTTATTTCAAGTCACGTGTAACGTAGTTACGTTACTCATTCGTGTTTTAGGGTGCCAAGCCATGTAAATTTTTACGTTTTTGTGTTTTCTTTGCGTTCATTCTCGTGACTACTTCGTGAAACCGTAAAAAACATGAAGTAATTACGTTCAGTTTCTTCATGAACGTAATGTTTCTTGAAATATGGCTCTTATGCATACCTGTACCGTCAAAACAGTAAAACGAGTTAATTCATAATTAAAAAAGTAACGCAAAAGTAACGTGCCGTTGCTTTTTATAGGTAACGGTAACACGTTTCTTTAATTTTGAAGTAACGTAGGACGGTAACGCGTTCCTTTTATTTGCAAGTAACGAGTAACGTATGTCGTTACTTTTTTTCGGTAACGCCTACAACACTGCGTGCACCCCACATTTGTTTCCGTGCCAGAGTTACGACGTTCTGAAAGCGAACGCGTGACCGATTGTGAATGGTCAACGAGTTCGGTCTTTGATCTTGTAGCATGTGTGACCTTTTTGCACGTCCTTTTTTTAATTAAAAAAATTATCTTTATATTTACAAATATAAAACGAACAACAAAATGCATTGTTTTTTTTTTGTGTTATGAAGTCTACGAAATACACGAGCATAATTTTCATTTTATTCGGGGGACTTCACAGTGGCAACGTCAGCGAGACAAGCTCAGCGTCACACCAAAATAGCCGTGCATCGAAAAGCCCGGTACTGAAAAGCCCGGTGCCGAAACGACCACGTACCGAAACACCGCGTACCGAGATCCCCGCACCGAAACCTCCGGTTCCCTATTTCATCGAACGCGTTTTTCACCGCCGTCACTTTCAGTAATCCAACTTTTCTATATCCGTTGGATATTCAGACTCGTTGGACATTCAGGCTCGTTAGACATTCCGTCTCGGTTGGACCTTTCGTCTCGTTGGACATTCAGGCACGTTGGACATTCCGTCTCGATTGGACCTTTCGTCTCGTTGGACATTCAGGCTCGATGGACATTCCGTCTCGATTGGATCTTTCGTCTCGTTGTACATTCCGTCTCGCCTGTCTCGTGACCGATTGGACATTCAGTCTCGTTGGACATTCAAGCCATAAGCGATTAACTGCATGCCTGTGGCAGAGGTCCTTCCGCCAGCCTTCATATTAGGGGTAAAAAACAAAAACAAAAAACCCGCGTAGAATATTTTTTTTTCGCGCCCATTGTAGTGGTGGCAGTAGGGTCATTTGCCTTTTTTAGCTCGTAAAAAGTAGATCGGGTGTTTGTGGAAGTTGTTATCAAGCGATGTAGTAAGGCCACTCAATGTCTTGGAAGATTTCAAGGAATTTCATGCGGAAGGCGCCCATTCACAACTCCTGGGTGGGTGTGGCACTCGAGGCAGTATGCGCGTATTAATTGTACCGCCGAAGGGAGATGGTGGGCGTCTGAAATCCGTGTGCCGCGTAAGCGAGGGTGTTAGCCTTCTCGTTACCCAAAATGTCAGGGTACGCCAGCAGCCGCTGAAAGGCAACCTGCCAACTCATCTTCATAGCCAACCTTGCAGCAGCTATTGTTATTGCGGCCAGTGCGCCTCGAGAAAGAACAGTAAATTGCTGCTGTAATAAATGGATGTTTTAATTTTCAGTGCGCAGAAGGCGTGAACGTTTGAAGCGGTGTTTCTTTTAGTTTTACTTGTAGAAACCGTGTCTTTTTTTATTTTGTCGTATTTTTGGTGACACCTGCTTTGGAGTTCTTACACCTATCTCATGGAAGGTACGACTGGCAGCATCGCAAGAGATGGGCGGGGACACGCCTCCGATATTCACAGATAGTTCGTGCGATATAACACTCCATCTCAGCATAAGATGGCAACCTGCACTAGTTACGGCCAACGCGAGCCAGGCAGAGCGCCTAGGAGAGTCACGTGACAAGCTGACAACGTACCTTCGGAGTGTGCTCCTCCCATGGAGAGCTGTCACGTGCTCTGCCCCGTTCTGGCGATAGACCTTTCCAGAAAATCCCACGAGGCTCCTCGGCGACCCCACATTGCACCGCGCGGCGCGGGGAATTGTGGAGCTGTTCCGAACTACTTCTCGGGCCGACTCGTGCGCTCCGTATGCATACATCGCGGAAGCCGCACCATGCTTTCCGTCTCACCAGTTCCGAACACAAAGAAGGTCGAGCGAACGCATAACAAAGCTAATAAGTACCTTATTTCATTATCCCTCTGCTTTATTTGCTCTCTAAACTCGCGGAATTCTAAACCTATATATGAACCAATTTGTCTATTCATTACGGCAATGGATCGCCGTAATGCGTCTAGAAGAAAGAGGGGGGGGGGGGGGGACTGCATATTTCAGAAATTGTTAGGAATTGTCAAGGTTTGGGCCTTTTTCAAGTTTCGATGAAGCGGAGCAAGCAAACGGAACTCGAGACGCGACGAGTTGCGTGCTCTGGTAGTGAAGCTGTCAGCGCTGTGAAGATCGATGTCACGACCGTCGATGGAATGTTCCCCTGAGGTGCCCTGTCATCCAAGATGCACTCCGGCGTCGCCGGCAGCGAAGACTTCCGAATCCAGAGGGGAAAAAAATTACGTCTGTCTGTTTCGTCCTGGAAAGCCGTGTCTGTTAGTCACGTAAACGGCAAGAAGGCACAAAAGGACCCAACGCAGACGACACAGCTTTCGGTTGCGTTTTCTGCGAAACACAGGAAGACAACGCAGACGATACATTCGTCTTTTGTGTCGTCTGTGTTGTCCTCTCTGTGTTTCGTCTAGTGGCCCCCCCTTCTCGGGCGAACGGACTTCCCATTTTGGTTACGCGGTGCCGGCTGTCTCTTGCTGGCGGATCGACTTGGCTTGGGGCTTTGGAGGAAGTCAGTAAGCGGCTCGGAACTTGCCATCCTTTTTTAGGTTGGTTTCGATTTCACGTCCTTCGTTTCACTTTGTTGTCCAACCTATTACCATAACCATCAATTCCTTCGCTCAACCTTGTCGCTTTTTCTGGTAGCGGTTTTGTGTGTTCCGTGCAGGGGAGAAGCGCTTTGATGTGTTTGTATTGAGAGGCTTTATGCTGGAACGGGGACAACCACCCTGTTTTTTACATAGTGGTTCTCGGAAAAGAACTCAATTTCCAAGGTTAGTGTTTTTTTTTTTTTCTGTGTCTTAGTTTGTCGTGTTGTGGAATGTTGTAATTGTGGCGTCAAACGGGTGTCCTTTTTTCTGTACTGACCGAAACGTCCCGGCCAGTAACTACGTATATTTCAAATATTGGGGTGGAGCAGAGGGGGGCTCCGGAACTGAGCGGTATGAAGGTTTACGTATCAATCCGGCTGAGATGTCCATTTGTCTGACAGCTGAATTTGACTGAAGATACCAATTCGGCTGGACGCTTCAATTTGGCTAAATGCCCAATTTGGCTAGAATCTCATTTTCGGCCAGTACGCTCGAATTTGGCTAAATGCCCAGTTTGGCTCCAATTCGTCTAGATGCATCAGTTTGGTTGAACCATCTCGGTTCGGTTTGACGGTTTGACTTATAGGTTTGAATGAGTGAGGTGAATCTAATTTGCTTGGGCGATTGAACTAAACTGATAATCCAAAACATTATTATCACCTACCTAATACCGTGTTGATCCACTTTTGGAACCCAAAACAGTTGCGGGGGTCGTCTGCTGCGGAGTCCTACATTCAACAAAGCCCGATGAGCTGTGCGCTCAGAAACACTTCTTCAACTTTCACCTGCATTGTACCAGCTGTCAGTTCAGCCACAGGTAGCTGCCTATTTTGATTCACCATGCAGCAATGCCCCCGACGTCCACATTTTGTGATGAAGCTTGGGCGTGCAACGCCTCGGCGTCTATTACAATTTCACCGTCGTTTTTTTTTTTTTCACTTTTGGTAGGTTTTATCGACGGCAGCTCGCGAACGCCCGTCAAGGTTTGCAGTTTCCGATGTACTTGTTCCGAGTCGCCGGGGTATTACGATCTGCCCTTTGTCAAAGTAGCTTAAATCATATTTAAATCATAATCATAAATAAATCAAAGTAGCTTAAATCAGCCGCCTACCCCAATACATGCACACGTAGTCGACAAAATGACCCCTTTGTATCCCTGGCAGCCGTTAACTTCCGTCTGCAACATCAGGTGGAAGAATCTGCGGATGTACGCGTCAGTTAGGCGCTTTTGTTCCCGCAGTGTAAAGGTGGACGAAATGTTTTGGCTGATCAGTGTTTTTCTGCATCATGCTTGGTTTTTCCACGTCAGATCGCATAATGACTGTCCGGGTCATATTGTTGATATCCCTGTAATAAATATATTTGAAAACCATGCACTTGGGAGGAACATTCGCTATATTTGAACGCCGGAGCTCTGTTTTTCAGAGAGATATATAAAATTGTGAAGTTGGAGGCGTGGACTTTGCCAAGCACAGTGTTGAGTTGGGCTAGTTAGTGTTGCATTTTGAAAGGGTAAAAACAGCGCAAAAAGACACGGACAGAGAAGATGTACACAGACGGAGCGGTGACTTTCAACCGTTTAATTTCTGAACAAAAGACGCCCACCGTCGTGCCCACATACGTCCAATCAAATTACATCACGTACGTCTCATCATATCAACTGACCATTGTTCATCAGCAGTTTTCGACACAATGGTAAGTTGATATGATGTGAGGTACGGGATGTAATTTGATTGGATGTATGCGGGCACGACGGTGGGCGTATTTTTCTCAAAAATAAAACAGTTGAAAGTCAGCGTTGCGTGTGTGTACATCTTCCCTGTCCGTGTCTTTTTGCGCTGTTTTTAACCTCTTAAAAGTGAACATTGTCCAGATTTAACTACGGTAGTTTGTACAGCCGGCAATGTCACACCAAAGCAGGCAAGTAGTTAATTTTGTTTTTCGTTTATTTTATAGAGAATTTACAACATGCAAACCAAATATTAAAAATTACAATTATATATTTCCACGAAAACAATAATTACGAAACGTCTCAGAAAACACGTTTTAGAGACACTTTCGCAGATTATTTACGAACAAACAACTCTATGTAAAACGTCGCAAAATATATGAAAATGTAGGTCTTAAAATCCAGCTTACGAATATGTAAAATATTTGCTTAGCCATTTGTGTAGTCTTGTTATTAACGCAGACACGTAAGTCATTTCTCTAAAAGTAGCAAAAATGTACATCAATATTAAAAAAAATCTTTCTTTTAAACTTTACCTAACTCCTCACAGTAACTTGAACTAATTTGTGATGGCAAAATATTGAGTAGCATGTGATCTCCAATTGAGAAAAGCGACAACAAACCTTCACTCAAATCGATCGAGCTTGTCTTCTTAAAGGGGCTTCGCCCCACCACGTCGGCTTCAAATATATATTCTATAGAACCGACAAAGTCTGTACAATGGTTCTGATCTATTGCAGAGCGCAGAAAGTTGTCATAAGATAAAACCATAATATGTATTAGGAATAATAAAAAAAAGCGGACAACACAACACAGCTGAGTTTATTCGACCACACCAAAACAAGAAAAGATCAAGGAAACAGAACACGACGTCGCGACGACTTGACCAGACGTGGCTTGACAGGCTAAATATCCCTACAACACGCTTCCGACAACGAGCATATGCAAACATGATATCCGTCAAGACTACGAGAACCGACCAACTTCCTAATCGCAGGGGTGTTATATAGGATGCGTGCGTTCACTTCTCAGAAAGTCATACTATCCCAAGCTTTGTTTTTTATCTTGCTGTATCCTTGTGTTGCCTCCTAAGCCCCCCCCCCCCCCCCCCGCCCGCCCCCAACCCTCTCCCCCGAAAGTCATACTATCCCAAGCTTTGTTTTTTATCTTGCTGTATCCTTGTGTTGCCTCCTAAGCCCCCCCCTCTCCCCCGATTTTTATGTCGGTGGACGCCAATGCTGCCGGCAGTTGCGAACAGTATGAATGGCAGATCGCCTTGAAACTCAACGCGCTTACAAGGAAGGTCAGGCACTGCGTAAACAAAGCGAGAGAAGTCTTTCTGGACATGTTCTCTCCAAATTCTAATGTTAGAGTTTCTGAATGCCTCTCTTCAGGCTCCAAATGTTTGGTTGGTGTGGTGAAACCAAAACGGAAAGAAAACGTCCTTCTTCTATCTGTATTATTTGTACGTTACGTTACACGTCGATACTTTGAAGTGGTAAGCCGATGTTGTTTGTTTTCCTCCTCACTATGTTGACCACCAAGATAGCGACCCCCAGACACTACTTCTCTCGCTTTGTTTACGCGGTGACTGCCCTTCTTTGTGCGCGCGCTTGAGTTTCAAGGCAATCTGCCTCCGCCATTCATACTGTTCGGAACTTCCAGCAGCCGGCACTCCCTCGGACATAAGATGGGGGCAGTGTTGGACAAAATACTCGATAAAAGTATTTAAGTTAAGTTACTAAATACCTGCTTCATAAAGTATTTAAAATACTACTCAAGTTACTTTCACTGTAAAGCATCTTGAGTAGAGTACAAATACTTAGAAATGTATTTCAGTTACTTTTGAAGATACTTCCGCATTGCTTAATTTGTATCGACGTCATTGACAACAATTATGCAGCTACGCAAATCTGGGTTACCAGAATGATTTATTAGCACGCAACAACACAAAACGGGGGAAAAAACTATCGTAGGGCTATTTTATGCAGTCCGACTATAAAGAGCAAAATATTGTCACGAATGATAAATACTGAGGCGGCGAATAACTAAAGAAACTAAACGTTTAAGGGGGCGAACTTGGTCCCAAAACAAAATAGAGAAAGGCTTGCGTCGCAGGCGTCGATGTCGGCGAAACAGCAAGATCGACCGCAGGGACGAGACTGACTCTGGACCGCCACTCGGAGCACCTTTGTACGCGCGTGGGGTTCTGGAAACATTCGCGTAGAAAGTTCGGCGCGGAGCCTCCGCGCGAGAGCGTCCGCGCGAGAGCCAAGCGCGGTAACCATCCGGCCATGCGCTCGCTGGGCAACGCGCGTGGCAATATCACTGATAGATGTTACAAAACATTTCTGGGGCAACAAGAAAGAGGTCGCTTTAACTAATGGGGAGGAGATCAGACCGTGGCGCCCCAAGCGGTTAACTATAGAACTAGATGGATGGGGACAACAAATACAATGGCTCAGCGCTCGGCTGACTTAACCGAACGCGGCGTCAGCGTTCGGCTGGAGTTCATGTTCTCCGGTGAGGGGAAGGAGGGGCTTTTTTGTTACCACTCCGGCCTGCATGAACAATGCAGCATGCACAGTGCCCAGCTCAGCACAAAAGCCCAAGTGGGTCAAGTTCGCATCCCCTGACGACTGCTTTCGGGGAGATCCGGCACTTAACGTCACATCACTAATTGTTTGTATTGTTTCATTACTGTGCCTTGCGCTCTATTAAAAAAGATGACACGAACATGCCCACAAGGCCTATGGGCATGTGCACAGGCTTTGTGTTGGGTAAACACCGAGGTGTGGGGGTGACAAACGGGTCAGAGCGCTTCGCCAATAGTGACATCGCTGAATATCACATCCTGCGGCGCACCTTAGACGCATCGTTTAACTACAATCCATATTCCCTATACGGGGAGTTCACTATAAACGAACTTGGGACACTGATATGAGTGAATGAATAACAAAGAGAACCCATATAATAGCCACGGCAGTGGTCGCACCTTCTTCAAGTAGGTTGCGTTCAGAAAAGCACTCAACGTCGGGGGACACTTTGTTGGCATTTTGAGAGTCATCCAGCTCCTAGTTCGTTTCCTGTACTGTTCTCTGCTTATCAATGTTCGCTTACAGACAGTGTTCGAGAGAGCAATAAGTGCCGGACTGACAACACAAAGAAAAGAAAAAAAAAAACCTCGACGTTTTGCCTTAGCAGGGTCAAATATGCAAAAAGCGAAACAAAAATGTCTACTTTTTTGTGTGTGTCCACTTCTCATTTTCTTCTATTTGTTATTTTCTTGACTCTCAAGTCTGCATTGTTCTCGTTGGTCGTTTCCCGGTCTGCTTGCGCCTCAGGGTCAGGGTGGCATCTTTACTTCCGTAAAAGCACACCTTTTGTTTGAGGGTTTTTTGGGGGGGAACCTTTATACAAACAAAAGGTGCCTTTGGGAAGGCGAGGGGAGAACCTTCATTGTACGAACTTTGGGCTGAAAGATGAGTCACAGTTGGCAAAAAAGCGATATTTTCACGAGCTCAGTTAAAGTCACCGTAGCTAATCGGAGCTAGCAACAGGATTCGGTTGCTCGAAAGAATGTTCACGTTTGCTCGTGCTACGCCCACGCCACTTCCTACCGAAAAACTCGGAAAATGGCGGAATGACAAAAATGTATTTAAGATAATGAGTACAAGATACTCAAAATTGTAATTAAAATAGAGTATTAAATACTCTCCGTCAAAGGTATTTGCAAGATACTAAGATACTCCAAAAAGTATTTAAGATACAGTATCTTGAGTAGAGTATTTGAGATAGGCACAAGTCTGGATGGGGGAAGGGGGGTTAGGAAGTTGGTTGGATCTCGCAGTCTTGAGGGAGATTATCTTTGCAGGTGCTCGTTGTCGGAAGCGTCTGTAGTGTTGTAGGGGTTTAGCCTGTCAAGTCACGTGTGGTCAAAATCTTCGCGACGGGCATGTTCTGTTTTCTTGGTCTTCGCTTGTTTTGTGTGTGGTCGAATAAACTCAGCTGTTCTTAAAATTTTGCGTTGTGTTGTCTCTTTTTTTTGTTTTTATTTTATTATTCCTAGTCTTATAGCTTTAAGTTATGACGACTTTCTACGCTCTGAAACAGAGCAGCACCATTGTACATACTTTGAAGGTTCTAGAAAAAATCTCTTTGGAGCCGACGTCGTGCTAGCTCAATTGGAGTTAATGTTTGTTGTCGCTTTCTCAATTGGAGGTTATATGTTACTCACTATTTTGCCACCACAAGTTAGTTCAGGTTACTGTAAGGAGTTACGCAGAGTTTAAAAGAAATAAAAGATGGTGCTTTTTTTTTAAATAGTGACGTGCAATTATGTTATTTTTAGAGAAATTACTTGCGTTTCTCCATTAATAACAAAACTACAATGATGACTAAGCAAATATTTTGATATGTTCGTAAGCTGCATTTCAACACGCGCATTTTGTTATACTTTGCGACGCTTTGCATAAAGTTGTTTGTTGGTAAAGAAGTTGTGAAAGTGTCTCTAAAACGTTTTTTTTACGTGTTTCGTAATTTTTTTGCACAAAAATATATAATTGTAATTTTTAATCTTTGGTGTGTATGTTGTAAATTGTCTTTAAATAAATGTGAACAAAAATTTACTACGTGCCTGCTTTGGTGTGAGATTGCAAATTATGTAGTGAAATTTCGGCAGTGTCCACGCCTCGAGCTTCTCAATTTTATATCACTGTGAAAAATATGGCTACGGTGTTCACACATAGCTGAATGTAATTACTCCTAAGAACATGGCTTTCACATATATTTATAACAGAAATATAAAAAAAAAGGACACGGAGGGTTATTGTACGATCTTACGTGGAAACACCCTGCGGCGATATGTTCTCCCATGTGGTATTCTTTGAATGTCATTGGCAGCTTAGAGGGAAACTCGAATCAACATTTTTGAATTTCGGATTACGACTGTTTTCAGCTAAGGCACTGTCCCTGAATTACAAAGTACACTTCTTTTCGATATTGTGTGTAGTTTTATAATTATCAAGGCTCAAATCTGGTCTCAAGTGTCTACGGCAAAACCAAAACTATATGCTAGAGGGATGGCAACACTGATCATCAGCCGTACGGGAGAACTGTCAAAAGCGGGAAAGGGAGACATCAGCTTCAATACAGGCCATAACTGGGAGTGCAGGAGTGCAGTAAATGATAAAAATTAAAAAAAAAAAGATAGGAATGCGGCAAAAAGGTTCTGGGAGCACATTCAAAGGCAGGGGAGAAAGAGGGTTTGCAACACGTACTGACCACACAGGAGGGTAGAAGATTGGAGGGGGAAGTGCCACGGGAATATATTAGGCGGACAGTTGATGAGGCTTTCTCCCAGCTTGAGCAGAAGGGGACAGTGGATAGCTCTTGCAGCAGCAGAGGAGGGGCAGAATTATGTAATAATAATTTGTGTAACAATGAAGGCGACCAAAGAGAAAGGGATAAGGCAGAAAGAAAGGTTCTAGTAGGCACAGCGACAGGCCCAGACGACGTATCCATAAACCTCATTAAGACACTAGGAAAAACCAGGCAAATTGAAGTTACGCCATGTGATTAACCATATGATTATGGGAAGAGAGGTACCCAATGATTGGAAACTAAGTAAATATGAGACTAATATATAAAGGCGAAGGAAACAAAAACAATATTAAGTAATATCGCCATATAACGGTAACTTTAGTTCTATACAGATTAGCTATGCAGATAGTAAAGCGGAGAATGGAGAATTGGGCACAAGATATGCAAAACCTGGGTGAGCTGCAAAATTGATTCCGAAGAGATAGAAGACTGGAAGATAACTTATTCGTCACCACACAATGTATAGAAATAGCAATGAAGAACCATACCCCTTTATTGTTAGCTCATTTGGACATCAAGGGAGTGTACGATAATGTGAGCCAGGAAAACTTCTGGGGTCAGCCGAAGGAGTATAACTTAGATGCGAATTTGGTTAGGTTTCTTCAGCAGACGTACACAGACAATGAGGTTGGTATAACTTGGAAAGCAGAAACCTACACACCCCGCAGCAATAAAAAGAGGACTCAGGCAGGGCTGTCCACTGCCACCTCTACTATGGTGCCTGGAACGCGTCTCCGACTGGTGTGTCTACCGCGTCCAAAAAAGTAATCCCCCGATTTTCGCCTGGTGACGTCACAAACGTGTCATGCTGTCGCCGGTCGCGATCCTGGCGGTGTTCCAGCAGCGGTGGTGGAGGTAACAGACGCCTGTTCTGCTGCGGGTCGCTCTCTAGTGTGACAGTCCACGGAAGCTGCCGCTGCCCGAAGTAGGGACGCCATGACGACAACGACACTCGCGTTCGCTCGTGCTTTTCGCCAGCATTTCTACGACCAACCGCCAGGATCGCGTCATCCGACTGCGTGACGATTCGGTTTCTGTGACGTCATTTGTTGCCAGTTCGGGACCGCTTTAGATGTATGGGCAAGATAGGACACTAAACACCTCAGTGAAATTTAAATAAATTAGAGCAGAGCAACTTAGGCTTTAATGTGAGTTATACGGAAGGAGAGAGAGATGTAGTACAGGTAATAGCAGGATGTATGCGGACAACATAGTACTTATGGCAGATAACCAGAATACGTTACAGGAATTATACTCGGCGACAACTTTTCTTGGCAATGCTGCCAAAGCTACAGAGCCGAAGCAGGCTGTCTTTTTACGCAGCCGAACACAGTCCCCGGGTCTAAATTGTGTTTTGGCTGTAACGTAAATTATAATCTTAATATTCGTCATTTGAATAATAATTGTCACATCACTATGAATCTTGAACAATAAAAATACAAAAATGAAATTAGTTTTTTAGTTACTAAAGATCTGGTAGTAGGTAACAAGAGGAAAAGCAGGTAGAGGAGCACAGAACCACGAGATCATGAACGGCACGAGAGGGAACGATAAACCGACACCATCGAAACGGACGTGTCCGGGATCTCTTCCTTAACAGATGGCATCTGCTCTGAGCCCGGGTATGTCCACTGGAAACGGTTTCATAGACACCAACGAGTTGTATAGAGTGCTTGCCTTGAATGCCGACAACGAAACCAAAACTGACGTAATGAAAGCCCGGATGCTTGGCGGAGTGATACATGTGCAGGAGCTCCGCCCCCCTCTTGTATTCCCTTCATTGCCAAGAAAAGTTGTCGCCGAGTATAGCTGGAATATGTGGAGAGGAAGGGAACACCTTGGGCATGAGTTTTAGTGGTGACAAGTCTGGAGTACTTAACGGTGTTTAACGACGAAAAGAGGGAAACCCTGACAATACAAAACATTGTAATAGACCATGTACGAAAATACAAATATCTGGGAGTCTGGCTCAATGAGGGAAGGAACTATTTAGAGGAACACGAGGAAAATATAATTAGAAAAGGAAAATAAATCCATCTATTATGATGCTCAAGGCACTATGGAACTATAATACATAGGAAGTAGTCAGAGCTATAAGGGAAGGAGTGATGGTATCAGGACTGTCTTTTGTAAATAGGGTACTGTGCATGAAATATAAGTTCAAACAGGATTATAAATTCGACAAAGAAGCGTAGGCAGATTGACACTGGGAGCACATGGAAAGACACCAAATGAGGGTGGACAGGGGGCATGGGGTGGTCGTATTTTGAGAGCAGGGAGGCAATCAGTACATTGAAATTTGAACAAATGTTGACCGAAATGGGTGATATGTGGTGGGCACGGAATGTATTTAGATATTTATACAAGAAAAGTTTAAACACAAAATGGACAAACCGAACCCGAAAGCTCACATTTAAATACCTACGCACTAGTGATGGGGCTGAGCAGACTACTTCAGTGAAAAAAATGAAGTGAGAGAGAGTCAACTTTTTGTGGGAAGGGGCTGGTCAGGATGGTGACGGCCGATGATGGTGTTCGCCCATTGGAAGTCCCCAGGGAACTCGAATAAAAAAAAACACTAAAAGTTGTTCGATCCCGCTGGACACATTACGACGTTGGTTGGTTTATGATGGCCAGTGTGGCCACGTTTATTTAAACACATAACGACAAGTCAACGGTAATATACAAAACTTCCAAAATTAAAACCCATACTTTAGTCCCCAGTCTCAAGAGCCGAATTCCCCCGGGAATCCTCTTGGCAGCCCTTTTCTAGACTCGTAGGGGCCTCCTTTCCCCCCAGAGACGGACTAATCGCTTCAAATTTGCCCATTGTCACGTGGTACACTCTTCCTCAATGATCAGCGAGCTGCCAACGTGATCCCCCTCCGACACCTCAACGGTCAAAACCAAATTCCTTGTGGAGTCACTAAATGCTTTCCTGGCCGCCTGGCTGGCTCCAAACAGTTAAGTTATTGCGTCGATTAAGAGCGAAGTTTCTGCGCTAAACGGCGAAATACACCGGACACAAGCACACCCGCTTAAAAGCCACAAGTTCAGACAGAAGTACCTTTGCCCAAGACATGGGTGTTCCGGCGCCCCAAACTGAAACCCAATCCGTTTGTCAACGACCGGGGTCCGACTCATCTCCACCGAGCCCCGCGGCTGCTCGAAGCCCGCCGCGCGGGGGGCGGAAGAGAACTCCCCGGTTCATGCTCTTCCTCGAGAGTACCCTCTGCCGCGTGTGTGCGAGGAAACGCCCAAAAATGCCGACACAAACATAAGCAGACAAAAAAAAAATGCCGACGCAACTATAGAAAGATAAGCTTTTCTAAAACAAATCTTACTTATTACAAACAAAATCCTTCGTTACTTAAAGGGGCCCACCAACAATTTTTTGACTGGTTTGAAGTTCGCGCTGAAACGGAGCTCCATGAAAGCAGGAACACCGAGGTAAAAAAATATAATTCGCAATATTTTGTGAGTTATTAGCAAATTAAATATTGCAGAAAACAACTTTAAATAAACAAAACATTGCGCTTCATGACGTAAAATGAAACAGTTTAGCGATTGGAGCAAAGCGGTTGGCCAATTGGACGCGAGTTTGGTTGATAGCCCGTCTGGCCCGTCGGCCCGGTCGGCCATTAGGCCTCGCTGCAACCATCGTAGCTTTGGAATCGGGTTGCCATCATCGATGAATTTACCGGGCTTATCGGATTTTGAGCGCCGAATTCTTGAAAAGAAGCGCGGAGCTGGGCGTCGCGCCGTACGAGGACACACCACACAAGCGCCGCAGTCCGCTTCGACAGCCGCGGAACGGAAGGCTCGTCTCCCACAACTCCGCCACCGGAGCCACCTCGGCGAGTAGGAGGTACTCCGCCGCTGGGAGGCGCGCATGAGCGACGAGCGACGAGGCGTTGTTTTCGCCCTTTTTGAACTTTAATTTGCAGCTTTATTAGCTCTATAAAAACGACTTTTTAGAGAAATAATGACGGTTAACTTGTGATATACTTTATTCCGGCTCAAAATTTCTGGAACGGCTCTCGCCAATCACGAAACCCAGTGAATGTGACGTATAGTGAAAGGTAGCGCCGTTGTGCGCGCGCATTCGGCACCTCGCGGCGCCACCGTCGGAGGAGGTGTTTCCGAGTTGTCAAACTAAAATATGATGCGCTAATATTTTTAAACTCTTTCGTTGTCCACTGGGTTTCCGGGACCACTAGCGTGGAGAAACCGCAAAAAAAAAAGTAGACGCTCAAATACTGTTGGAGGGCCCCTTTAACAGAGAGGAAAAAAAAAAAATGTGGGAGGTAAGAATGCAGGAAATATCAACTCTAACTGTGTACAGGTCACAAAAACGGAACATAATAAAGGAAAATGCTTGACAATTCACTGGGAAGTTCTTTACTGTTTGAGGCGAGAACGGTAGTTTTGAAGACGAGGACGTATAGGGCTAAAGTTCAGGAGACAGACACATTATGTGCTGCCTGCCATAATGAGAGCGAGACACTATAGAACACTTGGTTTTGACGTGCACGGGGCTTCGCCCTGCCGTTCTCAAGGGGTAACAGATTTGGCCGGGGCCCTGGGTTTTGCTGGCGACGATGCAAGGACGGAAGAGAAAATGATTACAGTCACAAAGAGGCACTTAGAGGATTGGTGGTAATTATTTAGGGAAAATTGAATGATGCACAACTATCAAACACAGCTGGGGACAGGCGGGACAGAGGAAAAGTGGGACTCCCTAGCTCCCGCGTGGCTCCGGCCCAAAGTCTCACCCCTGTCCCTCAGTGGGTCCGGTGCTGGGGTAACGCCGACAAGGTTTGACCAGACGAAAATTGGCGACTCTCTCGCCGGGGGGAGGAGGCGGGAGTTGATGTCTCTAATTCTTTGGCCCGAACCGCCAAAGGTCCTCCTGGTGATATCCCACACTGCCTGGTCATAGGGGGAGAAAATTGGCTTAGAAGGGCGGGAGGAATCATGTTTGTCTTTTTAGACTTAGGCTAGGTGGCGGAAGCTACCGCCCGTTACAAAGGGTATAGCAATTAACATCCATCCATCCATCCGGCCACGACGTGACATCATAATGGTGCTGTGGTACGCGGTACCATAGAGTTATTCTAATGGATGCTAGAGGTTCAACTGGCGCTAGTCTACTGTCGCAAATTGGAGCAGACAGCAACCACTCGAAAATTGACTCCCGGTAATGAATTTCTATGGGAAAAAGTGAGTGCATTTCCTCCATGCGGTCGATTATAAGAGCAAATATACCGAAAAAGTCGCACGTACTAGGTGGCTTGCGACATTTCTCAGTCAGGCAGACGAAATAATTGGTCAGTTATGGTGTTTTTCTTTCAAATGTATCGCATTAAAAACGGTACTAAAACGGCTTCTTACATGTATTTATGTGCATTGTCGGACACTGTTAGCGCGAACACGGCGTCGGCGCTTCTCAGCATGGGGGATAAACATGCCAAACGAACGAAGGACATCTCGAAAACCTAGAGAGATAGCAAGAACTACACAGTAACACTGTGTCAGTAACTCCCTGTGCATGTACGATCAAAATAAATTGAAGACCACGTAATATAGTTCGATTTTCAATAAGTAAGTACTGAAATGATCTGATGGGCGAGTTGGTTATACATAATACACACTGCAGCGCAAAAGACAAGGACAAGTAAAAGACGTAGACAGGACAAGCGCTTGTCCTGTCTACGTCTTTTTTTACTTGTCATTGTCCTTTGCGCCGCAGTGTGTATTAAGTAAGTACTGCTTTATTCTTTTTGCTCTGTGCGAAGATGCTTGTTATACGTTCAGAACATCACCCGCACGCTCGAAAATTTTGAAAACAAGTGCCCGATAAAAGCCGCCCGTCAGAGAAAATAAAAAAGGAGACACCTTTCATAGCCCACGTACCTTATTCTTTTTACGTTTTGAATGTTTTCAACCGCTCGTAAAGATGAACGACGGGGTCATTTCCATATAGTGACAGGACTGGCATATTAGCAATATATAAGCGTTACCGGAATGCTGGCGAACCTTGAACGCACTCTACATTCCTTCGATTGTTATTTTGCTTAGAATCGTCACTTGTTTTTACACACCTCTGTCGAACACAGGTTTCGGTCTGAAATAAAGCGAAGTTAAACATTGTTCACTGATGAAGAAACATGCGCTAACTAAAGCAACTACACTTTTACAATGCTAATAAAGCTGCGTATTATTCGGTACGATTAAATTCACAAAAGTGTTCCTTGTTATTTTCCGGCGAAGAGACAGAATGCACTCGCGTTTTCCCATAGAAATGCCCAGGAGCAGCGCGAAAGTAGACTGGTTGCTGTATGCTTATTTGCGTGACGGAAGTCGTATAGACACTAGCGCCAGTTGAACCTCCAGCGTACATTATAACAACTCTATGGGCGGTACAACCAACCTTACTAAATTAGCTCAGTTAAGGAACTGCTCATACTTGTACGAGCAGTATACCACCCCTCACTCGCCACTACTCGCCTCCCGTCGTTCGACGCGCCGGTCGGCTGCTATGGTAACTGCACTGTACTCTATGGAATACGTACGTTTCTATGCGCAGCGTCTAGGTGGCGTTCCACCGTACTCTATGGAACACGCAGTTTCTAAACAAAAATCTAGATGGCGCTTCAAACGGCGGGAGGCAGACTGAAGTGAGTGAGGGTTGTGGAACTCCCCTTCCGCGGGAGTTCCACAACTGAGGTAATCTAGTAACTTTGGGTACAACCAATTAACCGCAGCTCCACCGCGACGTGACGTAACAGGGGGGGGGGGGGGGGGGGGCCGCGGCCAGTGTTCCTTGACTAAAAACGAACCCGCTTGCCGCCCACCAAAGAGCAATTGGTCGCATCTTTAAAATCGGTTTTAGCGGAGATACGCGGCTTCACTTTGACGTAATATTTCGGCAACGATCATATTTCGTGCTACGAAAGCGATACAAGTCATTTATTTTGGTTTCGTTTTCGACCGGAGTTGCCCTTTAATTAAGAAATCGCAGGACGCGGCGAGTCGAGTGCATTTTGTTTTCACTTCGGGGGCAATGAGATCGCAGCATGAGCCGATAGATAATCACAAAGCGTGATTATGATGGGCCACGCCCTGTGGTTCTTAAACTGTCTGTGATTATGGAGCGAGCAAAAATCACGGGTATAAAAACGCACACCCGCATATTCTTCTGGACCCGCGAATGGGTTGTTGCGAGCGACGTGCAAGCGAAGCGCAGGGCCACGCCGATGCGCCCGTGCCTGGATCAGCGTCACACAGAACATGTCGGATGGAGCGTCGTCTCGTATTGCATAGATCGTCGCGCACGGGAAAGGTTCGTCCGTCGCTGCTGTCAAGCCCGGCGTTTGTGTGTGTCCCTGTCAGACGCATTCGCCAGCTTTGTGAAGTGGACAGCTCACACAGCTCGCATTTCCGGACTGTGTGCTTCGCCAACGTTTTTTCTTCTTGGCTTTTTCTTTTCCGTGTAAACATCGGGACCCGAACGAATCTTTTTGGCTGCTTCCTGACAGGAGGAACCCGTTTTCGAGAGGAGCGATTTATTTTCGGGGTGTTAATGTATATATATATATATATATATATATATATATATATATATATATATGTACGACATCGAGGGAAATGAAACCGGCTTATTTTCTATTTTGATTTTCCGCGGGGGAAATTATGTTTTTTGTGAAAAGGGGACGGGGGGGGGGGGGGGGATGTTATATAACCCACGGCGGACGTTTTGCGGGCTGTCTATACTTTTTGAACTCTGAGAAGAGAGCATGAAAGGGATACGTTAAACGAATAGGGCAAAAGAAGAAAGGGAAAATAAAAAAAAATGAAAAGGAGGACGTGATGATTATGCTCGCTAGAGCCTTTAAATGCGTAAATACGCTTCAGAGTAGCGACACTGCAGCCATGTTGGTGCTTAAAATTGTTGTTCCCACTTATCTCAAGCTTTATCTGAACTCTCAGAAAAAGGTTGTCCGTCCTCCAGAAACGTTAAAACAGTCTGCGACAGGGCCAAACAGGGATTTGTGGCATTGTACCTAAAGCTCAGAGAGTCACTATTTTTAATTATAACAATCGCCAATGGCACACGCCCTGCACTAAACGCCAAAATTGCGGCGCTCACAAAGAATTGAGTGCGGATTGTGTAAGCTTAGTTTATGTTGTAGCTTTAGTGCTGGCGTTTGTAACGCGTTTCGTATAGACCTTCGCATCGGGTATCACCCCGGGCGAAAAATGCAGAGTCACTGAGCTGTGGACGCATGCGCACCGTTTGATGTACAGCACAACAGAGCTACAGCTCATGCTCATAGAACGTTTCACAGCCCAGCACACAAAGATGGCGGCGCGCAGAAGGCGATTTTGGCAAAGGTCTAAAGGTTATCTTGGATAAGCTCGTTTTGGGGAGCTAATCGTCCGTGCAACGGTACTGCCGTGTCATTGCACGTGTGAGCAAGCAGGTGCGGCTACAAGCTCGTCCATGTTGTCTGAGCGTGTATGCTTGCTGCTCGTGCTTGCGACAGATGGCACTAACCAGGTTGGCGTGCACCCGGTGAATCTTTTCCTCAGAAAGGTGGCACACAGCGGTGGACGTAACAACTTCGTATGGGAGTAAGCTAGCTGTCACCAGCATATTCAAACTGCCTCTCTGGAGGAAGACCCGGTGAAAGCTATAGCGCTCGTGCGAAGTGGCAGGTGAACGCCGCGTCTGGCGCGCTAGTGCACCTTAGCCAGCTTCACGAGGGAGAGGGGGGGGGGGTGCGTCTTGAAAACTGTGGCTTAGTTAAAATATTTGGATGCGTGACGGAATATTTGTGACGTAGGCGTTTTCTTTTTGCATCGGTAACTGTTAGTGCCTCTTCCCGACAAAACATGCTCACCTACACAGAGGCACTGCTCTCCCTCTCCCCGTTGTTCCTCGCACACGGCAAGGCCACCACCTCCTAGATAAGAAATAAGAAAGCCTAAGTGCTGAATTTTCCAGCGTCACTAGAGAAGTCCCCCGTAGGCCAGAGATTGGACACGGCTGCGGCGTCATCGTCCGGCTAGGAGTCATGTCCAATCACTGAGAGCACGACTCCCAGCCGAACCCTGAAACCGTAGTCGTATCCATTCTGTGGCCTACGGTGGCCTTCTTTAGTGACGCAGGAAAATCCAGCACTCAGGCTTTCTTCTCTAGGAGGTGTTGGCAAGGCTCTCCCCCCCCCCCCCCCCCCCTTCCCCCTGTAGACCTCCGCTGTTCCGGAAAACCCACGTGATCACGGGGAGAGCGCTCTTCGCCTCCCCCAAATTGTTCCTGCTACATCCACATACTCTCCCGCGAGACGCCCTCCCCTGCTCCCCCTTCTTTCCGGCAGCCGCCGTTGCGAAATGCTCATGTCGTCGCCCTTTGCGGACATGCTCCCTCCCCTCCCCACTGCCGCCGCCCAGGTTCCGTCCTCTTGCTCGTGTCTCTCCGCGCCTCTATACACCTTTTCTACGTGGGCGCCGCCATCTTCAATTCTGGCACTTCCGGTATGCGGGAAAATGTCGCTTTCTTCTCCCATCGACAGTAGAATGTGTTAACATTTTAATTGCAACCGTCAGTCGTTCTTGTTATAACCCTTCTATACTTTGTTTACTGGTTCGGGGTTGTAATTTCTTGCTTTTTTTTCGGAACGCATACCGGATATGGGGACGACGTGGCTGGGTCCGAGGCTAAACGAAAAAGGTGTATAGAAGAGTTCGTGCACGTGCTTTCGCTTGTTCCACCGTAGGCGCGGTCACGGGCGTCCCTGTTCTAAAAAAAAAAATTAGCCAAAAAAAACAAAACAAAAAGAAGCACGTCTCTGTATTTTTAACATATGCAACATCTCGCACAATCGTTCCGCCAAAGCTCAGATCTCATCCCACACGTCTCATGCATGATTTCCACTGTAAGCAAAGAACTCATTGCAAACATTGTACATCACACTGGCTGAGGGCAAATATTCTTTAACATGCCTTTCCACAATGCAGCAGCTACCGCTGTCAATCGCAGCACACTTTCTGTGGTCGTTTGCAATTTCAACATTAGTGCCCTGCATACTAAGGTAGTAATTCAATTACTGTAATTGAATTACTGTAATTTAGTTACTTGATTTTTGTAATTGTAATAAATTATTTCAGCCAAAAGGAATTGTAATTGTAATTTAATTACTTTCTAGCGTCAATAATTGCAAAATATCAGGCATAATTACAATTACTTTTGCGAGACTTTGCAACGCCGACGGAACCTCTCTGAAAGCCTCAGCGTTCGCACAAGCGGCCTAGCGCTCGGTGACACACTCGCGCACATTGACACGCACGTACGCACACGCACAACAAGAATAGCGTCGCGTTGTTTGTTGTTTTGTTGCTTACACTGCGGGCTGAGAGACAATCCTCTTTCGAGCCTACCTCAACGGCGCCGTGTGGCACCGTCCGCGGTGCGAGCAGAAAACGATAACGTAAACATACCAAAATATTGAAACAAAATTGAGCTCCAGCTTTTAGCCGAGGTTGGGGATTTAGATTGTCTATGAAGTTATTTTTATTTTATTTTTTGCCAGGTTTTACGTCCCTCCTCCAGTACTGTCGCATATTTGTTTCTATGTATTATTTTTGTTTATTTCATGTTTGTTTTACTTTGGGATATTATTTGCATAAGCATTTTGGAGACTGACCTCGCGCCTGCGAATATTGTCACCATTGAAACGGGAGCCCCGATTCGGTTGTGTTATATTTCTGAGCCGATAGAGTTTCAACTCAATGTAAATAATTTACAATAACATGAAACGTTTACGCGTGAATGTGGTCATATTCGCGCGTGCGGGTTGTAGTTTTATATTTACACTATTAAAATATTCAGATATGACTAATTGCCACATTTTTCTTTGCCTGGCTGACAAAAGTGTGTCAACCCAATTTTACTTTAGCGATCGGACGTCTTCGAGTATATGAACGAATTTATTATTTTTTATTGAAAATACGTGAACGTAGGACCTCATTACAACAAACATTCAAGTTTTAATATAAAGTTAACAAAAATAAACAAAATGAAAGGGCAATACGTGGCATTTATACAGCGATGCTTCAGCCTCCACAAACATTGGCGCAAAAAATGAACAAATCCGTTGAATTCTAAACAACTTGTTTGAAGTTATATGGCCCAACTCGGGTCGCTCTCAAAAATAAGGTATGGTAAGGTAATTGCATTACTTTTTAAAAGTAATTTGTAATTGCAATGATTTACTTTTCACGTACGAGTAATTCTAATTGTAGGTAAGCTACTTTTGGAGCAACGTAATTGTAATTAAATTATATTTGGAAGTAATTTACTCATGTATGGTGTCCTTGTACTGGTTGAGGAACAAGTATTCAAAGTTCTCGACGTCGCCACGGGATGGCGCCACAGCCCCACGTAACACCGAGCAACCGAAGATCGCCGGCGACGTCCGCCTTCGCCGATTTCGTCGCTGCGCAGTGCGGGACGGCGGGTGTATCACAAGGGTGCGGGTCAACCCCCCACCCCTTTCAGGCCGCTCCGCGATTACACTCTGCGGATGGCTCATTACAAAATATTAACCCACCTTGGGCCACCCGTGTACAACGCCTCGCGGTGCCCCTCCGGCGGCCCAAATATGCCCTAGCCCCGCTGTACCCCACTGCACCTCGGTTGCTAGGTGCTACGTCACGCGGCCGGCGTGCGGGTGCGCGTTTTGACGCCCTCGGGAGCTCCTGCCGCCGGCGGCTTTGGAGGCCTGTCGACGCACACGGGCTGCGGTTCCCTTCTTCGGCCTGCCACGCCGTTCTTGACGCGCAGTCGTCTTACCATGTCACCGGGCCATGAGCATACGGTGTCGTTGCCATCTCTATGCGCAACGTGTATGCACAACGAAATGGCTCTGTCGTTTTCCGCGCATCGCGCGCAGGTTCTTTGTGCGCACGTTAAGTGACCTGATCTGCTTCCGCCAGGGAGAAGAGGGGATTTCCGGAATGTTCACCCCGCCGAAAAGTGTTAAAGAACTGCATTCACCATTTTTTTTTTAAATATTGTACTATACATTGCTGCGCGAAATGCTGACGAGGCGAGAATCAACATGGCGGCAGTATCAATTTCAACTCTTTTTTTGTATCTCGCTCTGCCCGCTTAAATTGTCAGCAGTAATTCTCAATTATTTAAAATAACGCTGAACGAATTCCTTCATTAAACTGTTCGAGTGCCATATCTTGAATTTGCTGTGTTTTTGTTGAAATTTTCGTGCAGACCGGAAGGTTCGCAGTATTTCAAATAAACAAACGAATAAATAAATGGCGTCGGGCTAATATCCCTCGTCTCAATGTACGCATGTCGTGTATTTCACGGCTTCGGGCATACCATGCGCCGTGATTTGACCAAGCGCACCGTCCACGACGGACCGCTTTGAAACGATGACGCGGAGCGAAACGCAACCTTTAAACAATCAAAATAAAAACGAAAACATGAAAATGGCAGGCGATCGAGTCGACGGGCGTCCGCTTCCTGATATAGCCGGCCAGATCGATTAGTTTTCTCCGAGCCCCGAAAACGCTTAGGATCCGGTGTGTGCCCTTCGCGAGAAAATGCAAATAAGCGCTCGCTGTGTGCATCACGCCAGCGTCCTTACGGCTTCGATCGGCGGGGAAAGGGGCGCGGCCAGCCTGGGTTCTGCATTGCGCTCCGTGTACACCGTAGCTCCCGTTTGCACGTGAGAAGTACGCGCTCGCCGGACCAATCAGCTGTCTCCCTTTCACCACGTGACCCCGCTCACTGCGCGTGGGTATATTACCAGCACCGCCTAAACGACAAGGCCGTGGTGCTTGACATTTTCGCGTCACCAGCGAAGGCCAGCGCTGGACACAAATTGGAAACGAGTGCTGCGCCAGCGCTCGGCTTCGAGTCAAGTTTGAGCCGAATGTTGACGCCATCGTCGTGTCCAATCCGTGACGAGCGGTGGCCTTCTGGCCTTCGCTGATGACGACATTAGGGCTTTGTTATCTAGGATGTGGTGGTCTCTACTATGCGGGTAGAAATTGAGGGAGGAGGAGATAGCTTTCACCGCACGGCACGTCGCTTCCACCGTACTACCAGTTTAGGGGTGAACGGGTTTAGGGGTGAACCTGCTTCCGGTCCCCGGCTATTTCAGTTACTCTGTGCGCCTCTCGAATGAGGTCAGTTTCCTAACTGTTCGTTAAAGCAATCATACCAAACTCTATTTCAGTTTTTTTTTTAATCACAATCGCGTTTCAAAGTTAGTGGACAAAAAGTTGACGCGCTAAACTTGGGCGTTAAAATTGGCGTCCTTATTTGTATCGTTTTACGAGGCTTAGGTCATCTGAGCCGAAGCCCGTTCGCGCGGTAGCATTTGACTATATTGCCGGAACTTATAAGGGTACTAAAGTGGACTTTGGGATAGCGCATTTTTATGGCGCAGACTCAACCTTCACGCCCAAAGCATCATACAAAACCCAAAATTACAGTCATGGTGACTTTCTTTTTTTTTTAATTTAAACCCGCGACCAAACGTCGCTACATTCCCCATTTATTTTACAGCGAAGCTGTATATAACTCGTAGGTCGAATTTTTTCGTGTCCGTCGAGACAAAACCATCGCACAGGCCTTATCACTGTTTGCGTGTGCCTTATCTTTTATTATGTGGTTTTGACACATGTTTCAATAGAGAAACCACAAAACAAGTGTCAAAACCACGTGATAGATAAGCACGTAGCGCTTTCAGCATGCGTTTCTCGGTAAAGACTGCGGTTGCATAAGCTGCCGCGGCAACGGCAGAGTACGAAGTGTGGAGTGACGTCACTAGCTCCGCTAACGATGCGAAGCACGTAGCGCTCCCCGCATGCGTTTGTCGGTAAAGATTGCGGTTGCATAAGTTGCCGCGTCAACGGCAGCGTACAAAGTCTTTCATATATAAAACAAGTTTTGGTACAGTGCATTTACTTCTATTTCGTCAATCATTTAATATAGACCCTTTTGCTGTTTACAAACGAACTGCCGCTTGCGTCCCAAGCGACCTCAGGTCGCACTGTCTTCGCAAGCCTTTTGAGGTTGCTTATGTCACCAGTGCTAGGAAGAGTACATGCTACACGGACAACAAAGCTGGAGATTTAACGAGGGCCTTCGGCTGTACATTATTACATCTTGGAGGAGGCAAGTTGGTTTACAAGAATACTCGAAACATTTTAACAGATCTCGCACCCCTTCGTTCTTATGGCGTTCACCTGGAGAATAGGTGATTAAGCGTTTCATCTGCATGTCAAGCAGCGGTGTAAAGGTGGCCTTTGTTCATTCTTTTTATAAACCGGAAGTTCTCTGCGACGTCAAAGGCAGGAGCGCCACCTGGTGGCGTGTTTCGTAGAAAGGGTCTATAGTGCAGTGGGAAATCGTTGCAGGTGATACCACAGCTTCGCTGACCAACCACCTTCTCAGCGTGGATTGGAGCCTTAATTTTTTTGTGTCAGTGACATCTGAGGGGTGGGGGGGGGGGGGGGCGTGTTACGTTCCCTGGTCGCGTTGCTAATGGAAAAAGGTCACGCATGATTGTAGGTCTGGGTTTTTTCGATAGACCTTTGCAAGAATCGCCTTCTGCGCGCTGCCATCTTTGTCTGACGGGCTGTGGAACACCTTCTGAGCATGCGCTGTTGCTGTGCTGTGTTGTATATCTGACGCTGCGCTTGCTGTCACAGCTCAGTGACTCAGCATTTTTGCCCCGGGTGATGATGAGCTCAGAAAAGGTATATAGACACAGTTTTCAAAACCGAGGGATTATTGCGTTCGATCAATCAATCAATCATTTTATTTGCATCTATGCAAGGACAGATGCCAGGAGACAGGACAAAACGCCTGCGGTTGTTGGCTTTACAAGATCTGGCCTCTCGTCTTCCTGGTAAAACTAGAGCTACAATTACAAAACAGCAACACCGAGAAAGTTTACTAACATATGTGTCGCAGATAGATACAAAAACGAAAACAACCGTTTTAGTTATTATTACAACGTTGGTGGAAAACACTTTTTATTGATTTGGAAGCGATATTTTATCTATGTGATGTAACGGTGCAGACTCGTTTTACTCGCAAAAACACCCCAGTGCGCGCTGCGCCCGTTTTTGTCTCTCCTAGTTCTACAATAGCAACCATCGGGCCGGCTGCTCCACATCCTAACAATCGCCTCTCCTTGAAATATGAATATAACAATGTTTAAAGTGCAGTTCCCGTTGTAGGCCACTAACTGATTAGCATGGGCAATGGCCGCTGGCCGTCCACTCTGGCTAGGCGGTAATAATTGCAGCCGATTTTCTGCACGATCAGATATGGTCCCGTCCTTCGCGCTGCCAGCTTCGCTGCGATTCCTCTGCTGGCATCACTCAGAGTGTGAAGATCGTTCAACACCAAATCGCGGACGTGGTGCTCCACGGGCTTCCTCTTCTTGTCATATTATTTACGTTAGAACGCTTGTGCTTTCCCTTAATATTTCAGTGCGTAGGCATCTGCATCTTGCAACCTTGAGGTCCAGTCAGTTTTAAATGCTGGAGCAGAATTGCACGAGGTTGTTTTACTTTGCTCATTGCGGGATTCTCCTTGCATCCGAAGCTGTCATCCATAGTACAGGAGCGCTGGAGTATACCCCAGTTGCGACGCTTTCGCAGGTCCGTATGGCAAATGCTACCTCTGGAGTTCTGAGGTCCCAATCCCTGTGCTCATGACAGTAAGTCATCAGACACTGCTTCACAGTGGCGTTATGACGTTCGGCCAGCTGACCTGCCGGTCGATATGGTACCTTATGTCTGTCCTTGATTCCGCGATGTTTCGGGACTGCCTTCCACAAGTTACTGACGAAGAATTTGCCGTCGTCGCTTAAAGTACTCTTCGTGAACCTATGGCAACAGAAGATTTCCAGCATCCGTTCCAAGATAGCTTTGCTTATGGGAACGCGGAGAGGAAACAGTTCTACAAGCAGGGATGTTTGCTCTTCCTCATCGATGTTTAACAACCCAGTTCAAACCTTGCAGTCTCAAAACCCAGCGGCGCACGCAGCTTGATGTTTGCTCTGTTGTGAGCATCTACTTTAAGGAGGCATGGTCGGTGTGGATCTCAAACTGGGTGTGTTCCAGGTAAGGTCTAAACTTGTCAATGGCCCACACGACTGCCAGGCACTCCCATTCCTGCACTGTTTAATGTCTCTCTGCTTCCTTGAGAGTCCTGCTGATGAATGAAAGCGGTCTAAAATTACCATCTTGGTCCTGTATAGAAGGACTGCAGCCAGGCCCATGGACGCTTCCATCGGTCTCGACGACAAACGGTTTGTTGAGGTCTGGTAGTGTTCGCAAGAAGATCTCGTAGGTCATTGAAAACCGTTTGCTGCTGGTTTTCCCACGTCCATCTAACGTTCTTCCGCAGCAGGAAGGTAAGGGGTCTCGCTACTTCTGAAAATCTAGGAATAAAATTTCGAATATCCTGCTAGGCCCAAGAATGCTCGCAGCTCTTTCGCTGTCTGGGGTGTGGGAAAGCCTCTCACTGCAGCAACCTTCTCTGGATCTGGGTGACATTCGCTTAAATAAATTATGTGTCCTAAAACCTTGGGCGACTTCCTGCACAGTTCGGCCAGCTGGGATTGATTGTGAGTCCAGCCTGCTGAATCCTGTGCAACACTTCCTCAATGTGACCCAGCTGGTGGTCGAAGGAGCTGGATATAATTAACACATCATCCAGGAAAGCCATGCAGAGTTTGTGCTTGATATCTCCCAACATATTAGCCATCAAAGCTTGGAAAGTGGTTGGTCCGCCAACTACCCCAAAAGGCATTCTCTTGAATTTGAACGTGCCCCGGGAACATATAAACGCCGGGTTGGGTACGTCCTCGCTGTGTACTTCGATTTGAAGACAGCCCTGAGACAAATCAAAACTTGTGAACCACCCTGCCCTTTCCAGCTCGGTTAACTCCCAGTCCGTCCTTGGCATCGGGTTGACGGGCACATTTGTTTTAGCATTTAGTGGGCGGTAGTCGACAGCTAGTCTATAACCTTTTGTTTTCTTGGCCACTAAGACGGGCGCATATAGCCAGTGGTCATGCGCGCCCGTCAACTTGGTTGGATTAGGTCTTGTCGCTGCAGGTCTTCAATCCAGTCGTCCATGATCTGCAGCTTTTGAGCGTTGACTGGGCGGAGCCCGCAACGGGCTAGAGAGGACTCCCCAGTGTTTATGCAATGCTCCATTATTCTGGTGCAGCCAGGACTTTTGTTAAAGGACCCATGAAACGATTTTCGGACTTCCGGCCAAATAAGATGGCGTTTGGGGATGCCCCTCAACTCATACAATGTTTCGCGGGTCACGTGCGCATGACGCGCCGCGGGGTACGCGGCTTCCGGTCTTGTCCTCTTCTTAGCACTGTGGACGTTGCTACAGCGAGAGCAGGCTCTCGCTGTAGGCGAGAGGCTGGCAAGGCCGGCCATTTTGACGGTGTGGAATGCACGTTGCAAAAGGACCCTGGAAGCTAGCCATCAGCACACGCTCAGCAGTCGCGCACACAGCTATGGCCGCCAGTGTACGTTTTAGTGGCGCCCTCCTAGTTCGATGGTGTTTGTAAGGAGCATGGCGGAGGCTTGAAATCATTGCGCTCTTAAAGCAACACTACCCACACCGTCGAAATTGAAGTTCTTTCATTCCTTTTATTTCCGTTGATGAGAAATCCTTTGCTGACGTCATAGTCAGTATTCGGCCAATCGCGGAAGGCCGAGCACAGCGAGGCTTTCGATCGTGCACGTCGCCAATTTTTTTTTATGGTTCCAGGCAGGCGAACCAGGCGCACGAGAAAGAAAACGAACCATGCAGCTGCCGAAACGTGGTTTTTATATCGCGTTGATCACTCTGCTCGTCCGGTAGCACCGTGTCCGGTAGCAGCCAGCCAACGTTGCTAGGCAGCGGAGCAGCGGGGAGGGGATGCTTTGACTTACTCCGGATAGATGGCGCTGCGAAAACTTCGTGTACTGAACAAGAATATAAAACTTTCGATCGATTTGTTTATGTCGGCAAGACGAAGCCAACGTTACCCGTGACGGAGCGATGTTCCCCCAGCCACGGCTGTCTTATCGCTGCATCCCCCGCCAGATTGGTGCTTGATCTAGTGTCGAGAAGCGCGCGAAAAGTAGTGTCCTTTATACGGGGCTCCAAAAGTTGCTCGTTTCCACCGGCATTTTGCAGCAACATGCGCTGGTGTATAGACACTCGCCGGAGCAGCGTCTACACTATCTGCCAGAGTCCCGGACAACTTGCTTGCATGTGGCCGGGTCGGTTGCAGCGGAAGCAACGAGACGAGCCTTGGCGTCTACCCGTCGAGCACTGGCGTGAAGTGTGAACTTCCATGCCCCCGCGGCGATGGTAGAGTATTTGGGAATTATGATCACTTGGATGATTTGCTGGGCGCTGAAGAATCGGGCCGTTTAAGCTCACGTGGTGGGGGGTTCCACTGACCATCGCTGCACCGATATGGTCCCTGTAATACGACGGTTGGATAGCCGCTGGATGCAGGGGCCAGAGATGAGCTGCCGGAGCAACCAGGGCGGTCGTGGTTCATGTAGCAACACTCGGTCAGGTTACCGGAGGGGGTCGCGCCGTCGCCCGACTGTGAAACGCCAAACCTCAGGCAACCTGATTTATCGGCTGAGCGTCGCCACACGCGCCCCATTAAGCCATCGGTGGCATCCGCGAGCTCCTCGAGTGTGGCAAAGGTCCTTCCTTCTTTGACATCCTGGAATTGTGGGGACATTTGCCGGAGTACCCGCTCAACCTTCTGGGTATCTGTTGCAGGCTCACCGATCCTGTCGTAGAAACTACTGATGACGTACGTAAACTGCTTAATGCTTTCTTCGGGGTGCTGAGTTCTTTTCCGCAGCTTTTCTTTCAGTCGCTTCTTCTTGTCCACTGGAGCGAATTCGCTTCAGAACGCAGTGACAAAGTTGTCCCAACTCCGAACGGTGACTGCGAAGCGTTACCACAACTTAGCACTTTCCTCGAGTGCTGCGGGAACGACGCGGCTGATGCGGTCCTCGGGCTTGACACTATGAATAACGCAGAAACTCTCGAGCCTGTCTATATAGACCCTTTTCATGTTTACAAACATGAACTGCCTCCTGCGTCCCAAGCAACTTCCGGTCGCTCCGTCTTTGAAAGTATGTCGAGCTTGCCTATGTCGCCAGTGCTAGAAAGCATAAACGATACACGCACATCAAAGTTGGAGATTTAACGAGGGCCCTCGGCTGGTCAATTTAACGTCTTGGAGGAGGCAAGTTGGTTTACAAGAGTATTCGAAAATATTTATCATATCTGGGGGTTCTGCGTTCTTTTGGCGTTCACCTGGAGAATTGGTGGTTAAACGTTTCATCAACATTTCAAACAGCGGTGTTAGGGTGGGCTTTGTTCATACTTTTTATGAACCGGAAGTTCTCTGGGACGTCAAAGACTAGAACAACTCCTGGTGGCGTTTGCCATGAAAAGGGTCTATACTCCTCGGATGATTGCAAATCCCCAAATCCAAGGAAGTTGGGAGGCTGGATTGTCACAAATCGAGAGTACGTTTGGCCTTAAAGGAGCGGTGCAACGATATTCAATTGTAATGTTTTTCACTTTACATGAGCGTAGTGGCACTAGTGGCACTCAAGGATACTCGCACGCTACGCCACTGGCCAAGAAATTCCTTTGTTGCTGTGTAATTTCAAGGACAAAAGCGCTCATTTTCATTCAATCTCTCTTTTGCAACATTTGATGACGTAACGTGGGGATCGCAGTACACCCCAATGACGATATTTGAATGCGGTTCACAGATTGGACCCGAGCATTGCGTTGGCACTGGATTTGGTCGTTTAGGCTCACGTGGTGGGGGGTCCCACTGACCATCGCTGCACCATAATGGTCCCTGTAATACGACGGTTGGATAGCCGCTGGATGCAGGGGCCAGAGATGAGCTGCCGGAGCAACCAGGGCGGTCGTGGTTCATGTAGCAACACTCGGTCAGGTTACCGGAGGGGGTCGCGCCGTCGCCCGACTGTGAAACGCCAAACCTCAGGCAACCTGATTTATCGGCTGAGGAGGAGGTACGTAATCCAGGCGTCGCCACACGCGCCCCATTAAGCCATCGGTGGCATCCGCGAGCTCCTCGAGTGTGGCAGAGGTCCTTCCTTCTTTGAGATCCTGGAATTGTGGGGACATTTGCCGGAGTACCCGCTCAACCTTCTGGGTATCTGTTGCAGGCTCACCGATCCTGTCGTAGAAACTACTGATGACGTACGTAAACTGCTTAATGCTTTCTTCGGGGTGCTGAGTTCTTTTCCGCAGCTTTTCTTTCAGTCGCTTCTTCTTGTCCACTGGAGCGAATTCGCTTCAGAACGCAGTGACAAAGTTGTCCCAACTCCGAACGGTGACTGCGAAGCGTTACCACAACTTAGCACTTTCCTCGAGTGCTGCGGGAACGACGCGGCTGATGCGGTCCTCGGGCTTGACACCATGAATAACGCCGAAACTCTCGAGCCTGTCTATATACTCCTCGGATGATTGCAAATCCCCAAATCCAAGGAAGTTGGGAGGCTGGATTGTCACAAATCGAGAGTACGTTTGGCCTTAAAGGAGCGGTGCAACGATATTCAATTGTAATGTTTTTCACTTTACATGAGCGTAGTGGCACTAGTGGCACTCAAGGATACTCGCACGCTACGCCACTGGCCAAGAAATTCCTTTGTTGCTGTGTAATTTCAAGGACAAAAGCGCTCATTTTCATTCAATCTCTCTTTTGCAAAATTTGATGACGTAACGTGGGGATCGCAGTACACCCCAATGACGATATTTGAATGCGGTTCACAGATTGGACCCGAGCATTGCGTTGGCACTGGATTTGGGCTCGTGATAATTACTAGCTCGAGAAGCATTCGGGTAGTGGCCTGTGTCCAATCGCTGCAACGACGACAATAGCCGAACCATAACAATGTATGGAACTCAGCGCGTGTCCTGTGCTTTGCCAACCCCAGCGCGTGGCTATGACCAACATTGGCGGCATATGATCGGCTCCAGATCGCGTGGCCGCTTGTTCTGGCTGCGTGTTGAGGGGGTGAACGCTGCTCGTTTTTCTTTAATTTTTTTCTGGGACTTCTATTGCGTGGGGTGAATAACGAACGCGTGTTTTATAGGTCATTAACGTCAGGGATATGTTCTAAGCGGCATTTGCGCAAAGTACAAAAATTGTTGCATCGCCCCTTTAATCTTCTCCGCTAGCTTCAGTAACGGCCGCCGTTCGAAGAGGAACGGGTTTATCTTCTGCGAGCTCGCTAGGGGTTGCAAGCAAGATGTCTCGAACATAAGCGGCCATCTGCTCACGCTGCAGTACTGCTCCGCTCGTCTGCTCCATCATGACGCACAAAATCTGGCGGTATATACACCGGATGTTGAGACATCCTCTGTCGGACGAGTCCCCACTTGTAACGGTTCAGACTGGTTTTACTCGCCAAAACACCATCATACCCGACATACCCGAGCCCCAGTGCGCGCTGCGCCCGTTCTTCTTTTTCCTCGTTCTGCACCAGAAACCGGCGTGCCGGCTGCTCCATATCCTAACCAACGTCCTAACAGTGAATATCATTTCGTGTGCTTCTTGCTTAATGATTCGTCCTTCGGTGTTTTTATTGCATCATATTGGAATTTCATTGGCTGTGAAATGATATTATTATGCCAAGGACTCCCGGGCGTTTTTGAATCTCTCAGCCTGTCTGTACCGGCCGGGTGTTTCAGCCAAGGCTTTCAAAAATTCCTAAAAATAGGGTAGTTGAGTAAAAGAGGAAGCTATTTCCGCGAACAAACTGCCAGCCACGGCGGAAATCAAGAGTTGCGACCGCACGGGAATGTCCCCCTTTCTCGTAATTTACAATACAACAACAACAACAAGAGTTGCGAAACGCGTACTAATTATCTAAGTAATTAACTAAAATTTGCAAATTAACGTTTTAATCAGCAAAAGGAAGTATATGGTTCAGATAAGAAATTTGCTAAGCATTTTCGAAAACCTCTAAATCAACCAATTTTCTGTAAGATATACGGCAAGGGCAGCATTTTACTTCGTTCCGAATAAAACGTTCAATTTGGAAGCGTTTCTATAGGCTTCGCGGTTTCTTATATCGGAGTGCATGCTGGCGCCCGAGGTCCTGCTCCCCGGCGACCGATGCGCCCAGCCACCGCTTCGCCTTCCTCGGTCACTGTACTCGTAGGATGGCGGGAAGTATGGCGCACGTGTGTTGCGCGTCTCGGCCACTGGGGAGCAGGACCGCTAGCGCAAAGGTGCGCTACGATAGAAAACCGAAACCCATAAAAAAGGGTCCGAATTCAGAGTTTTTTTCCGAAACATCGTAAAATGCCTGTTTTACCTGTTTTCGAAGATGCTTAGAAAGTTTATAATCTGAACCATATGTTTATTTTCACTGCTTAGAAAGTTCATTAGCAAATTTTAGTTAATTGTTTAGCTCAGTGATTCTCAGATGGGGGTCCGCGAAGGCATTCTAGGGGTCCGCGAAGCCCTGTCTCATCAGCCAAGCCCGATGATAAAAGTTGTCTTTTTTCAGGTCGAGAAGATATGTTTCAGTTTTCGGGCGAGTTTTCTCGTGTGTATGTAAATATGAGAGGTCTACTGCACACTAGCCCTTAGTTATATTCATATATTCATTTAATAAATCATTATTATATTTAACCTATACCTTTCCCTTCCCCTCACAGCGGAACGGGGTCCTCCATCATCTTCGCCGACCCACAAGGGGTCCGCGAAACACCGATGGTTGAGAACCACTAGTTGAACTAATAATATGTTATTGTTTTTTTTTTTTCTAATCCTTGCCGTTTGCCGTGGCTGGCAGTTTGTTCCCGGAACAAGTTTCGTTTTTGCTGAACCCCCATATTTATTAGCGACGAGATGTTTCGATGGCGCCTTCTTATATGATTCCTATCCCTGACGTGACGAAGATTGTTAGTAGTGAGCGACAACTTCGATGGTGCTTAAAGAGCGCGGTGGAATCCTATTCATCCTGTTTCTAAATTGTATACCGTCAGAGTTGAGAGTTGAGAACCTGCTTCCGTCGATGAGAACAGAAATAATCCTACCGCGTTTGGCCAATCGTAGAAGGCCACCAATAGGGATTTTTGAAAGCCTCCGCTGGAACACCCTGTACAGTCGAAGTCTACAGACTGCGTGGACGGCGGGCCTTTCGAGCGTTGCGCACCAGTGCGTTTTACGCACGACTGCTCTGCCCCGAACTGTCAGGACGTGTTCCCAATTCGATCGAGAGGCAAACAAGCTGAAAACTCGAATTTTCTTGCCCCAATCTGGCGTCGATGTCACGCGCGAAGCTCACACGGTGTGCAAATCGACGTTTGTATTAAAAAAAAGAACAAAAAGAACTATAACTTATAAGCTTTCTGCTTGCGTTTTATCACACATACATTTAGGAAGAGGACAGGAGAAACTGACGCGCGGACGTGACTGCCGAGCAGTTCGTAGGCGTTACCGGAAAAAAAGTAACGAAGTACGTTTACTCGTTACTAGGAAATAAAGGGAACGCGTTAACGACCTACGTTACCTCAAAATTAAAGGGACGCGTTGCCGTTACCGATAAAATGTGACGCACGTCACTTTCGCTTTATTTTTTATTTTATTTATTACTAGCCCCTTTTCAAAAGTCCGCGCCACTGTCTGTCCGCCATTGCTTGATCACTTATACTCATGGCATTGTCTAGGGAGTATTCCCTGGCGGCCATAGCTGTGTGCGCGACTGCTGAGCGCGTGCTGACGGCCAGCTTCTACAGTTCTTTTGCAACGTGCATTCCGCAACATCAAGATTGCTGGTCTTAGCAGCCTATTAATGTGAGCTCGTTGTGAGCATGCGCTCTAAACATCGCCCTCAAATATGGCGTCCAGTGAATACTTCCTATTGGACACGAGGGTTGCGTCAGCGTTCGGCGTGATTTCGGCTCAGCTCCTATTGGAAACGAGTGCTGCGTCAGCGAAGACTCGGATCCGATCACATGCTTGGTGTTCGAGCAATGGCGGCCGCCAATGTTGCTCGATGGACTTTTAAAAGGGGCCTTTGTAGCGTAGTTTTATTTTTAAGTCTTAGGAAGACTGCTGCTGAAACCACTATTGCTAGTTGTCTATGCGTTGCGATAGCATTCGTCTACTAGGACAACCTTCAGGAGGACGTTGAGGACGACATCCTAAAGGACGATATCAAATACGTCGTCTAGGAAGACTTCAAGGACGACCTGTAGGACGACGTCCAGAACGACCTCTAAGGCGATCTTAAGGACGACCTCTAGGACGACCTCAAGGACGACGTCTGGACAGGGATGACGTCTGAATAGGACGTCTGGACGACGTCTGGGCCTCAAAGACGACGTCCTGTTTAGAAGACGTCGAAGATGACGTGCCTAGGACTACCTCTAAGACGATTTCAAGGACGACCTCTAGGACGACCTTAAGGAAGGCATCTAGGACGATCTTAAGAACGACATCAACGACGACGGCAAGGTCGTCAGGGCCTTCGAAGAGGGTGCGAATGTGAGCTGAAAGGGTCTACTGCGCATATCTACTGCGCATCAGGAGGCCAGCAAGTCCAAGGAACCTGAGGGGGGGGGGGGGGGTGTAGTTAAGGAATGCTATCGCATTAAAAGGATGCGCATGGGCGCTGCACGGTTCTCGGCAGCAGTCACGGCGCGCCGTCAGGGAGCGCGGCGATGCAAATCGGTCGGCGCTCCGGTGCTATCGGTGTGACGTCACTTCCGTAGCAAGCTCTTGCAACATCGATCTCTCCAACTTCGCACCCCTTCCGAGCGCGAAGAAAGACGTAGTTCTAACTTCTACGTAAAAAAATAAGTTACAAGAAAGAATCGATAAACATATATTGGTGTCAAAGGAGTGATTGCACGCTGACACTACGTTTCAAGGGAGTCTTGGTCAACGAGCTCTGGGGGTGGGGGGGGGGGGGGGGGGGGGGGAGGGGGGGGAGGGAGGGGGAGGGGAGGGAGTGGGAGGGCGGGTCGTAAGCTGTTCTTAAACGTATACCTTTGTGGCAGAAAGGCTCTCCCATTGTTTTGGCGCGTTTTGTATTTCGCCCTGGCTACACGACTTAATTCGTTTTACAGGACATCCGGGGTTCATCAATTCATCTAACATAGTCATCATCGTAATCGCCTCTCTCGACAACCTTCACAACCCCCATCCCTCCTGCCTCAGGTTCACCAGACCATAGGCAGGCGAACCATTCTGATAAATAAAGACACGGTTTCAATCAATCTATTAGTTGTAACGTAATCGGCAATGTCTTGACCATTCGTGCCGTTGAAAAGCTAGCAATTTTGTTTTAGCCTGCTAGCTTTCCAAGCAAATTGTTGTGTGTATGTTTATACAGCCGGAAGTTAGTCTGCCTCAGTGGGCGTCTGGTGTCTCAGCTGTAGATGAGCAATTTAGCCAGTGCGGTACAACCGCTAACCTGGGTTTTTTTAACGTGCACCACGCAGTAGTGATACACGACCGCACGCCGGTACGATGCTCATCCAGATCGAAACGGGCAGGGGAGGGGATTGAACCCAGGATCCCTGGGTTCTGTAGCCGAGCTTTCGCTCCACGTGCTCCGAGCTGGCCTGCGCTAGACCACTCGGCCACCGATCCCCCGTGCTAGCTTTCCTTTGTAAGGTGCGGCAAGCCTGATTGCTAACAAAATTTCGTTATCAATGACTGTCTTTCATATTAATTGTAGATTAACCGCAGGGCTTTCTTTTGAACATTTAATGGCGCATTAATGCTCGTTTACAACCGTGGGTCCGATACTACGTCCGCGTAGTCTATAGCACGGTACGAATAAGGCTTTTATAACACGCTAATTTAGTCGCGAAGGTGCACTAGCGTAGGTTCCTTCTCGAAAACCACAACTTTCTTTTTGATTTCTTAACAAGGTCGCTGATATGCGAATTTCAAGATAGATTAGACGTTAGTGCGACGTCGAGGGATTTGTATTCGGTGACTGTTCCTAAGCAGGCATCGCTAACGGCGTGGGTGAAGGGAAGCGGTTGTTTTCTATCGGTGACTGTCATGTGGGCACATTTCGAAGCCTTGAGCAACAATTTGCCATTTTTTCACGCCAGGTTGATACTTCCGACAAGCAATCGTTCAAGTGGATTTGGTGGGCAATACGTATGACGTTTCATGGCGCAGTCGTCCGCAAAGAAACGGCATTGTATCGAGGTGACTCGATCAGATCGGGTCGATACACCCCTCGGTCAGATCATCGAAATTCACGGGTAGTTGAAAAGTGAGTAAACACCGAAATACATTCGCCGCTTTCCTTCTAATTAAACGCCGAAAAATCTCCGCAAATTCTGATTTTGATGCGCTTAATGCACTCGCGTTGTTTTTATTTATTTTTTTTTTTTTATCGCAACAGCATGGCGAGCGCGCGCGCGCGCGCCGAATTGGGATGTTGCGCGAGTCAATTACGATTTTTTTTTTCCTAATCGCCCACGTGCTGCGCCGCTGATTTTTCTTCTAAGATCTCGAATTATTTGAAGAGCGTGTCACAAAGAACGTCTTGTATACACGTCAAAAAAAAAGTACCATACATGTTGCCGCTCGGTTCTATTATTTCCACGAATTAGCGAAATGCAGGACCGCCCATCTAGTTCCGTGTCGCTAACAAATAAATTGTAAAAAAAAAAAGTTTTTGTTAATCTCGGCGTGCGGTCGACCGACGGAATACTTTCGAACGCGACTGCGACACGTATAAATGCGCCGTTTCTTACCTAGTGTAGATTTCTGTCAAAAGATACCTGTGGAGATACGCGTGCGAATGAGAAGTTATACTCTGTTTAGCCTTAAGCTGAGCCTGCAAGCAAAAAGCTACATTTGTCACATCATGCAATCTGGCACTCGTTTCAAATGAGACTTGCCGCTTCACGAAAAACAATCTAAATAACCACACCTAGGGTGCCTACATGTTTCCGCCGCTCCGGAAGCGGAGCGGAAACATGTAGGCACCCTAGCCACACCGGGCCGCGCCGGGCGGACTTCGCCTCTCTCGCCGATAACGAGCGCCACGGCTGGCGCTGCGGGGTGAAGTAGAACTATCGCTCTCACCGGCGGCGCGAGACATACGGCAGGCCGCTCCCAAGGGGAGTCCCTTATCAAGCGGCCATGCCTGTGGAGATACGCGTGCGAATGAGAAGTTATACTCTGTTTAGCCTTAAAGGAGCTGAGCAACAATTTCAGGGTTTTGCTTAAATAATTGTGGAAGTTGATGCCTGACACTTCTGCAGTGAACTACAGAAAACAGATTTTGCCTGGATACCCTAGTTTTTATTTAAAAAAATGAGAAAGATCCAGGTTTTGGCCGCCTCTCAACTCGTACATCGTCTTCCGGGTCACGTGCGCAGTGACGTCACCTGAGTAGGCGCGGAGTTCCGGTGCCGACGCCTAAAGAGTGCGTCTGCTGCAGAGAAGTGTTCGTATTGATGTCGCTGGCCTGTAATAAGGCGGAGCCTCCTCAGGGGCGGGGCCTGTGGGGGTTCTGCGCTCGTTCTCGCACCCGCGGGCCGTCGCCGCCGTCGCCGCGCGAGGCAGCCGGGGCTCCGTACTCGTCGCTAGGCCTAAATTGTCATCGGGGGCTCCGTGGGTATATGAACGGAGCGGCGTCGTGCGCGCTCCCGCGGGCCGTCGCCGCGCGAGGCAGCCGGGGCTCCGTACTCGTCGCGGCGTGAGCTTCTCCGTACACGCGCATGTCTGCCTGTCCGGGGTCCCTTCTACTAATCCTCCCACACCACTCACCCCCGAGAGGTTCTTCGCGCGGTAAACGATGGAACAGGAGCTTTTTAGCACGGACAAGAGGACTTTGTGGAGTCCGGTTAGGACACAGGAGAACAGAGAACCCGGTCGGCATTGCCGAGCGGCGGCGTTCGAAGTCGAGATCGACACGGCGGAAAACCAAACCAAGGCGCTCGTTCGGCTCCTCGTGCTATAGCCGCTGACGCTGCTCGAGCTGACGGTTTTGTTGACCTCGGGTAGATGGCGCCACTAAAACACTGTATGTATAATAAACATTTTGTCAATGATACTACGTTTTTGAAGCATTTATGTTGTTGGGACGACAATATTTATGGAAAAAATACCCTTTATCGAGCAGGTATAGAATTTGCTATCTTTTTTACAACTTCCTAAGTGACGTCACGCCGCGTGTTTCCCATGACGGCCGCTCGCGGCTGCAGTTCGGGGGATATTCTAATTTTTACCTCGCGATTACGCGGCGAAAACGCAACATTTCGATGAAAGGAGGTGTGTTTTCTGTCATTTGTGACAAGGTGAACAGTATCAAAAGCAGAAGATGCCAATTCTTTCAACGTTAAAATCGTTGCACAGCTCCTTTAAGCTGGACTGCAGCAAAAAGCTACAAGCTCGAGCTAGCCAGTGCTCCTGGCTTTGAGGCGTGCATTTCTAGCGCGACTGCCCGTTCCGCGCGGAAGAACGCGTCAAAGCAGCGACCTTGATCTGTCGCGCTTGTGGCATTGGCTGCAGTCTCGGCTTCAGGGTAAACGAAGTAAAGACCTTTCGAGAAAAAGAAAAAAGAGCTCCTGATCGGTTTTATTTTTAGTGTTCGTGCGTTGTATGGCGCGTGATTTGCTCGCTTTCCGAAGCGACGAACATGCGCGTGCTGGGCTGAGCAGGTCGCACGCTGGGCTGAGGTTTGGAATGGTGCGATGCAAGCCGGAGCTTTGCAAGTATTGTGTACAGTGGTCAGCTGTATGAGTTAGAGCGCGCGAACAGCGATCAGGCAATACCTGTCTTGTACGCGTTACCTAAAAAGGTAGTCGATTACAGTTACAATTACTCTCGGTTAAAAAAGTATTAAATTAGATTAATTGGTTACTCGACAAGCAAAGTAATTGGCGATTACTTGAAAAAACGTTAGCTTTACTTTTTCGATTACTTCAAATTTTTTAAAACGACAAATATTTCTGCCGGTTTGAAAACGGCCGTCTTTCGTACAATCCGTTATTATATTATATAATCCCGGAATTATAAACTTCTTATCTTCTTAATTCACAAACTTTTGTAAACCATCTTTCTTTCGAAGACTTGGGTTGAGGGTCCCTTGGTAGGCAACTTGTAAAAACAAATGGAAAGCAGTAGTGGTTACGAGTAATTTCAGTATATTTCTAAAAGTAATCAGATTACTCTCGCGATTAGTTCCTAATAAATATATTCAAATGATTCCAAAATTACTTAAAAAGTAACCGATTGCGAGCAATTTGATTACTTGTCAGGTGTACCGTACAAGTCTGTGCAGTACACAAAGCAGCAGTGACGGCGTTCAACTTTGTTGGTGCGCCCACCGCGCGTGTCACCTCTCTGCGCTCTACCGAGCACACGATAGCGTATGTATCGCGCGGTCTCTGTCGCCTTATTTAGAACGGTGTTGATATCGGAACTCGCGCTTCGAAATCGACGCGCGGGTTCATCTGCGCGCCCTCGGAGCAATTATTGTGCTCTCCTCTCAATACCGATCTACCAACGATGGTCGCCTTTAAGCCGGTTCACCGTCATCGCGCACGTCACATAAATAGGCTCGCCGTTCGTGAAGCGGAGGAAAGCTTCTTTTATCCTCTTGATTTAAAAAGAACAATCGCATCGAAGCGTGCTTCGCAGAGAAAGAAGCCCCCCCGAGCCCCTCACGAAGTAATTGCACGGATCGGCGAAGTACAAATACCATCACAGCCTGGGCGTCGTCCGCCGACGCCTCTCGATTCTCGGAATGGCGTCGTCGACTACTGCGTCTCCATCGTATCGTACGCGTACACTAAAAGCTCCCCCCCTCCCCCCCCCCCCCCCCCCCCCCCCCCCCTTCCGGCACAACTTTGGGGAGGGACCGGAACGCGCTAAGCATCGATTGGCGCTAGTCGCCGTTCACCCCTGAGCTGACAGCGCAGTGGGTTCTACGCGCTCGCAGGACCAATCAACCTCCCTTCTTTCTCTCACTTGACCCCGCTCTGTCCCTCGGCGGCGCCATGAGCGTCAGGGCAATCAGATGGCGAAAGATGGACGTGGGATTGGTCCCACGGGTGCGTAGCTTCCGCCGCACTGTCAGCTTGGGAACGAACGGATCTACAGTGGCCGTAGTCGTACACCGTGGAGGCGATCCGGGCAGCCGTGTCTCGCGCCCCCAAAGCCCCGGGCGCCCGGCAGTCGGCGTCCCTCGGTCGGCCTGCCCGGTTGGCTGCGTCGCCGTTCCGCTTCCCGACGGACCCTGTGCCCAATTGCCTCGCCGTCCTTTCGCGGATGTCTGGATCGCGCCGAGAGGAACGGCCGTAATCGACGACGGCAGTTCCTGTAACGTCGCTTCCAGGCAACGACGCATTCTTCCCGAGAAGATTGATCTGTGTGAAGTGACGTTGCGGTGCAGTGACCGCGGCAGCGGCCGCGGCGGTCCCACTGCTAGTACAGGCAGAAAGTGAGGGAGAGGAGGAGACGAGAGCGCGCGGGGGACGTCAGTACACCGTGCTCTCTCCCCCTGTTTCCGGCCGCATTCGTCACACGAAAGACAGCTTGCAGACGCTGTCTTAGGTGTTTTTTTTTTTCTTTGTACGAAGGCCCTGTGACATTGGTCGCACAAAAACTGTCTGCTCATATGTTCGACGCACACAAATGTAATCAGCAAACATGCTTCAAGTATGCTTGAGAAGTGTCAATCCCGTCATCATGTGTTCATCGAACACCGTATCCTTTGTATGATGTACGAGCAATGTGACTTAAAAAAACGCTGCAATATTTTTTTTTTTTTTTTTTTTTTTTAAGAGCATAGTTGGGACAAGCATATTTTCCGTAGTTTTGCATGAGAAGAAAAAAAAAAAATTGCGCAATCTTTGCGCCGTTAGAGGGAATTTAAGTGGAGGTCACGGCCCGCATTAAAGGGATACTTCAACGAAATTTGAAATATTCCCGTCGCGTTCAAAAATAGGTTGAATATGATCCACAATATTCGTAAATGACAATCGCACGTTTGTATTTTGATCCTGGTGGCTGTATTTTTCGTTATAAACGGCCCACTCTGGCAAGCGCTCGGAGAAGGCCCAGCTTAGAGCACGTGACATCCAACGCAATCGTGACGTAGGTCGTCTCGAGACGAGCAAAGCTACGGCGAGGCTGACGCCGAGAGGATGGCCTAGTCGTTCCAGCCACCGAAGCGGCTGCTTTTGTACGAATTTTGAGTGACGGGTTAATCTTCGATAATCTTGTAGGGGGACAATAGCGACTTCTGCGACACACAAAAGGGATTCTCGGGAAGATGGGAGTTCCTCCTTCCCCCCTTCTCTCGTCGTGGCCGGAGGCGAGACAACCTCCGTCACTAGCTGTCAAGGTTCCTAGACGAGCATTACAAACGAGGCGTTAGCGACATCCACCAGGTGCTCTTTGCTAATCGTTTAATTCGTTTTAAAATTCCTTTTTGAGACTTTTTTAATAAGATATTGGTATGTTCCATGTGATACTGCTCTTTTGAACAGATATAGACCAAAAAATGAGCGCCGAAATTTCGTTGTAGTATCCCTTTAAGCCCCGACCACAAGTCAGTCGCCCCTCCCATTACAACTGGATTGGCTTGGCTGATCGGCCGAACACGCTATCAAGCCTGGTGTCTCCCTTTCCCAACATCCGGCGCGTCTTGTCTGGCGTCTGCCAACGCCTGCTAGTTGTGCGAGCAGAGGGGCGGCAGCCTTTAGCATCGTCTGCTGTTTCACCACCGTCTGTCGTTGCCTGACATGCCTGAAGGACGCGGACACGAACGCTGCCCGTCGGCGTCCGTTTTCGCCTCCGTCCGTCTGCTATTCCGCCCCATGTCTAAAAACTTTTACAACGCTCGCGAGAAAAAAAAAATGGGTTGTGTGTATGTTTATACAGCCTAGAACTTCGTCTGCCTCAACGGGCGACGAGTCTCCCAGCAGTAGATGAGAAATTTAGCCAGTGCAGTACAGCCGCTAGCCTGATCTCTTTAACGTGCACCACGCAGTAGTGACACACGACCGCACGCCGGTACGATGCTCATCCAGATCGAAACGGGCAGGGGTGTGGGGATTGAACCCAGGATCCTCGGGCTCTGCAGCGCGAGCTTTCGCTCCACGTGCTCCGAGCTGGCGTGCGCTAGCGCACTCGGCCACCGATCCCTGCAACGCTCGCGAGACTCGGCCATGAAAGCTGCGTTTAGCGTCCCATCATGCGCGAGCGACGCTCCAATACTAGCGTCTGTCAGCGTCCGTTGATATACGGTAAAAAGTGACCAAGAGAACTAAAAAACGCAACAAAATAAATGTGCTGCCATTTCAGCTTTTATGTTCTCGTTATTTCTTTCGCATGACATCCGCGAGCAAGGTGACAGAGCGTTGTGACGCACACTTGAAACGTGACCTAAAATAATTCGCTTTGGCAGGCCAGGTACACTGCAAAACTTGAGAGCTATTTGCCTTTCGAAGCGAAATGACGAAAACATACCTAGACTAACTTTATGCGAGCCGAACGCCGGATTGCCTCCAGCCAATGGACCTTTTCCGAGAAGCGTTATGCGCACGCGCGTGCGCCCGATGCCAAGCGGTGGAAGTCGGCACGAAAAATCGAGGAAATTTGGAAGGAGGCTGTGGATCAGCGAGTAGAACGCGTAATTGCAGCATATATATAATTGTGTTACACAAAAAAAGAAAGTGGACGGAAAGAAAAACATGGCGTTTGGGTGGAAGCCACAGATCCTCCTCTTTAGAGTCGCCTTGGGCTCGCGCCGCAGCTCAGAGAGCGAAGAAACTGGTAGCGTAGCTCCCATAATCGATTGGTAGCGCAGGTAGGTCACTTCCTCGATATTTAGTCCGTGCAGCCACCGCCTGGTGCCGTCGGTATGTGGAAAAGGTCCATTGGCTCGCAAATTCTTACCTGTGTAGGTATCTTCTCGGTATTGAAACCATGGTAGCAACCACGATGGCTGCGCAATTCACAGAGCAGCGGGACCGCTTTTACGGGAACCAACATCTTTGTTCAGCATCAACACGCGCGAAGTTAGAAATCAAGCCAGATCGATCAACACAGTGAATGTGGGACGCTACACTCTTAGAAAAATGGGTATCGATAGTCCTCCCTTAGGGGAGGAACGGTCTTGTAACCTATGTTCCTTCAGAAAGAGAGGAAATTTCGTCCCTGAAGCAGGGGAGCAAAGTTCCTCCGTCGCCTGCATCTCATTATGGCGGCCCTGAATCGTAGCAAATCGAGCTCAATAAGGCTTAACGAGGACGCTACGTCTCTTGTACGGGACGAGAGTAGCAGCAAATAAAGGCGTAACACGAGCTTTCCGCGAACTGTGTTTATTTCCGAAGCCAGATTCCCCCCACAGGTACAGAAACTTGCGTTTCGAAAGCAGTTACTCAGTCTTCTCGTCGACAGCACTGCGATGTTAAACGGAGACAACCGATACCCAGTTACTTCGCTCGAGTTTACGTCTTACCTTTGGTGTTCCTCGAGTCACTATTACTTCGTCAACCGCAGATCACGGAGGAACGGCAAACCCAATCCGCGAAACCAAAAGCCGCTCTCAAAAGAACTATACTTCGTTTCGCCTTATGTGCGAGCGAAGGCAAAGCTGGAAGCGCGAACACGAAAGCTCCGTGCGTTCAGGCTTTGCTCAAGCGCGCGAGCTAGGGAGAAACGCAAAAAGCGCTGGTCTTGCGCTTCTAGCTTTGGCTTCGCTCGCAGATAAGGTGAAACGAAGTATAACTCGAAGCGCTCGAAGCCACTGTTTATCGCGTAGCGTGAAAGGTTAAATCGCTTGCCACTAGATGGCAGGGTCAAGCAGAGTAATTGCAAGTAGCTAGGCTAGGTGGCACTAGGTACTGCCCAATTCATGTTCTAGTACAAAAAGATCTTCAACCCACCATTGCGCTTACGGATCTTCGGGAACCTCTCCTTTACTCACATTACACATACTACAAGCACCACGTGAACATACACTGAGCACATACACTGCACATTCAAACATCAATTCAACGGCACACTAACCCGAACGCTACACCCGAGCTCTGCTTTTCCGTCTTTTATACCTTCGTTTTGATCGTACGGAATTTTTTGGTGACTGAATAAGCAATAAAAAATATTCCCAGCATGTTGATTTTTTTCTAGCAATGTCATACCTTTGACAGTATTTTGAATGACTCAAGGGATGAATCTCTTCTTAAAAAGCGAACGCTCGATCATGCCGTAAATATTTGAAATCCAATAAATCAAGCCGCTCCAATGCGGTTCGAAGCCATGAGTTTGTTTCCCCGCGCGGCACGTCGTAGCCTCTATTTATATTGTAGTGTTTGTTTTTCTATTTGTGCTGTTCGCGCAAGGCTGCAATTGCCGTCTTGAATTAATCTCTGTAGAGCGGATATTCACTCAGCTGGAAGTGATGCTTCACGGGCTGAGAGATCGCTTTTCGATCAACTTGAATGCAGTCAAAGCCGCGACTTGCGGCAGGTGTTAAGTGTACGGAGCTACGCCGTGGCGAGCTCGAAAACTTCTTGCGAGCATCCCAGCGCGCCACTTTGAGGGCAGTTTCTCCAGGGACCGTAGTATATTTAAACAGCGAAATAAAGGGTAGCTTTTTTTTTTCGATTTTACCTACTATTCTTTTTTCATGCTAAAATTCCACACTGTAAATATACCTACTTTCCGTCATGATTTCGTACTGTTCAGTCCTTTCCCCAGAGCGCAATCGCTCTCGGGCACGAGACAACCGACAGTCACATTGGCCACTGTACGATAGGAGCTTACTGTTCAGACCAGCGTTCCAACATGACTATCCGCACGTCGATCGATTGCACCTAACCCCTCAAGTGGTATTAAACATTTTAATGTAAAGCGGAATGTCAACCTGCGACACCCCACCCCGTTCGATCACGGCCCGACCAGCGGCATCAATGCCCGACAGTTTACGTCATCTCATCTTGTTGTTACACCACTGATACGCGAACACGCGGTCACATCGGCGATAATTCCAGTCTTCTGTTAACAACCCACAACACTGCCATCACGATGTTGCTGCTATGTTGCTGACACGCACAAATACAGAACCACGTTGAACGCCGGTCGCACTCGGCATCGGAAAACAGAACCGAACTCAGCAAGAAAGGCGCCCAGGCAGCCGACAGCAAAACCTGCCTGTCTTGGACGCAGTTCCTGCGATTTCCATAACGTCGAGAACGTCGACACAGTTCCGCGTGGTTTCGCTACTGTAGTTCCGCGTGAGCCCCGCAATTCGGAGACGGCCATCTTTCCCAGTGTACGTGGCGCTGCTGGCACTGCTCCGGAACTTCGCCGTTTCTAGCGGCTTCGTTTGCTGGTTTCATAAAATTAGTGATAAAAACGTCAATGCAACCGAAATGCTCTGCACGTTTGGACTAAAAGACGGAATTACAGGCGGCCTTCGCTGCCGCTGAAGCTCAATCAACTCAACAGCATTTATTAAACAACGTGCGCGACCTGCTCGAAAACGAAACCGAAAGTTGAGTCGGGAGGGCGAAAGCTTTCTCCAGTCTGCCTGGAGAAGGAGGAAAATGTCTCGTTCCTCCCTCCTTCTCGTGTCCGCTTGGGGGCGCGTCAGTAGAAGGGAGGAAGTCGCGCCGTTGCTACTTTTTTCCTCCATTTTTTTTTTAGAGTGTAGGCTTAGGCCAGTCCCGCTACGAAAACAAGCATCCACGCAGCGCTTACGAAGGCGCGTAGTTGCGAAAGTTGTTTGCTATAAACTATGTCGGTTAATGAGATATCCCACTAAGCACCTCTGTGAACTCGAAACGACTCGCACACATCAAAATTGACGAGCTCAACTAGCTACACTCGGTCAACTCCGTAGACCCTGGCAACCGTTTGTTATCGTTTGAAACCGAAGCAGAAAGGCAATCTCGGGATATTTTTTTAAAACAAAAATGACTCTATCTAAATTGTTTGTTTCTGAAACGTAAGAAGTAGTTGAAAATATTGTTACGGGAGGGAGGTACAAATTTTCCACCAACTTTTCACACGCCAATCATCTCTCCAGCCAGTGATAGATGTAAGTCCCCTGTTAGGGAGACGTGGCTTAGGGGGCTGCAACTTGCATATTCTGCACCTAAATTTCGCCTAGTGTCGTAAATATTGCAAGATTTGTTTTTCTGGTAATTTTTGTTTTGTTTTAATTTAAGTTGTTTTTTTTTCTTTCTGATTTTGTTTTAATTGCAGCGTCCTTTTAAGCCAGGGTCACACTGCTTATACATCAAACAAAAGACAGTCTGCATACAGATTCGAACAGGAAACACCACGGGATCCGTGCTTCGAATGCCGCACGGCTATGAGTTCAAATATAAACTTGGCATACGGCATTCGAACCAGGGATATTGCTGTGACTCGTGTTTGCAGACTGTCTTTTGTATGATCTATGAGCAGTGTGATCCCGGCTTCAGAGTAGCGAGTCTACTGACACTTCAGCCATCTTGTTGATAAAAGTCATCGTTGCCAGTTTTCCCACGCTTCATCTGAAATCGCAGGAAACGCTTTTCCGCCTTCCAGAAATGTTAGAGCAGTCATCGGCAGAGCAACTGCTAACGCCTTCGATCCGCTGGACCGCGAACATTACTAATATTGGATTTGTTGAAGAATTCGCTTACAATACATCGTTTCATCTGAAAGGCCGACTTAAAGAAGCGTCTTTTGTCGGGAAGGTAATCGGTCCCTAGTTTCCCTCTCTCCATTCTCTCTCACACTGTTCTCTCTACCTCCCCCCGCAGGAATGGGTCTCTAAGCTACTCCCTGCAGAAAGAGGGGGTTCTTCCTCTTTCTCAAATGGAAAGAGGAAATGAGGGATGGTTTTCTGATTTTCTGACTGCTCGTCGGTCTTTAAGTACTGCATTTTATGCATTATAGGACATTGGATTTAAAAGGATTACCGCGAATCTTCTTCTTTTTAATTTTTTTGTTGTTGTTTTGAAACTCGCGGCTGCTCTGTGTTTCATCCCCGGCAAGCCACGACTGCCTAATCCAGAATCTAACGGACTTGACTAAACACGACTGAGGGGAATATGCCAGGCAAAAAAACTAGTCATTTGTTTTCAATTTGGTTGCAAATTGACAGTCCGAATCAATTGCTCTTTCTAAACTGCTAGCCAAATTATGTGATCGAAATATATGTTTTTCTTAGAGTTATTAATTTTTTGGATTAGTGTATTTGTGTGTCCACTCCACCCCGCGAATTCCTACTCGAAACACGGAAAATCCCTACCTTTTCCTGCCCATTTGTATCTCAAGCCGGGAAGCGGTACTTACTTCGGCGAGATTTGTTTTTCCCGGAGAGTTTTGGTTGAATGTTCCTTTACAATGGGCGGAAATCTGTGCTGCGTGGTTTACTGCACGATAGTTACCGAAAAAAAAACAAAAAAAAACTATAATGCATTTTTTCTAAAGAAAAGAAAAAGCGCTCTGCCACAGTAATGGGTGCGAGCCACATCAAGGGGCTTTAGTGCCAGCCGCGCTTGTCGCCTGTGTTCGGTAGGTTTCACGACCGCGAACTAAGAGACGAGTACCCTTCTGCGGTTGGAACGGCTTCAAGAACGGCGGCAGCAAACTCAAGCTGGGTGCTGTACCATGACGACCGGCCTTCCAAATTGTAGTGCTAATGAGATTGGAAAAGAGCTCGTTGCGTTGAGACGGGCCTTTCAAGCGCGAGTGTTCCTTCCGCAGAAGCACGTTTGCCGCGATCTCGTGCTGTGCTTTCATCTATATGGTGGCTAGAGTGGAGCTTAATCTGTGAAAGGAGCCGGAAAAATCGGTACCTCGTCCTCCGTATAGAAAGCTCGAACTTTCACCAAATGTGAAAGGAGTTGGTGCCTTTAAACCAATGAAGTTTTAAGGCATAGTTCCCTTTGTGGGAAAAATGAGAACAACAAACTAGCCAAGGTCAATGCCGGACGGGTTTGCAGACGACCGACTTAGCGATGCTTGTAACGCGCGGCGCCATCTCCCGATAGGCGCAGCGAGCAGATGACGCACACGCTAAGAAAAGAAAGGAGGAAAAAGGTAGCAACGATGCGATTTCCTGCCCTCTACCGACGCGCCCCCAAGCGGACACGAGAAGAAGGGAGGGACGAGATGTTTTTTTCTTTTTCTCCAGGCAGACAGGAAAAAACTTACGCCCTCCCGCCTCATTTTCTTTCGGTTTCGTTTTTCGAGCACGTCGCGCGCGTTGGTTAATAAACGTTGTTGAGTTGATTGAGCCTCAGCGACAGCGAAAGCCGCATTTAATTATGTCTCCCAGTCCTAAACATCTGGGTTGCGTTGACGTTTTTACCATTAATTTTGTCGAACGAGCTGACGAAGCCGTTAGAAACAGCGAAATTCCGGAGCAGTGCCAGCAGCGCTACATACACTGGGCTAACATGGCCGCCTCCGGATTGCGGAACGACGTGTTGTCGTTGACGACGTTATGGAAGCCGCGGAAACAGCGTCCAATACAGGCTGGTTTTTGCTGGCGGGTGCCTGGGTACCTTCTGTGATGAGTTCGGTTCTGTTTTCTGTTGCCGAGTGCCAACCGGCAATCAACGTGATTTTGTTTTTCTGCGTGTCAGCAACAGAAGCAACATCGCGATGACAGTGTTGTGCGTTAGGAAGGAAGAGGCGAAGACTGGAATTGTCGCTGATGTGACCGTTTCTCGTATCAGTGGTGCAACAACAAGGTGAGATGACGTAAACTATCTGGCATTGATGCCGCTGATCGGGCCGTGATCGGAGGGGGCGGGGTGTCAGAGGTTCACATTCTGCTTTACATTAAAGAGTTTAAGACCGCTTGAGAGATTACGGTGCAGTCGATCGACCTGTTGATAGCCATGCTGGAACGCTGGTCTGACCCGTAGCCCCTATCATACGACCAATGCGACTGTCGTCTGCGATGTCTTGTCCCCTCTCTGAAAGCGATCGCGCTCTGGGGGAAGGACTGAACAGTCTTGAAATATGACTGAAAGCACGTATATGAACACTTTGGAGTTTAAGCGTTAAAAAAAAGGGGGGGGGGGGTAGGTGAAATCGACAAAAAAGCTATCTTTTATTTTGCTGTTTAAATATACTACGGTTTCTGGAGAAACGGCCCTCCAAGTGGCGCGCTGGGATGAGCGCTAGAAGTTTTCGATCTCACCACGGCGTAACTCCTCTGTACACGTATCACCTGCCGCATGTCGCGGCTTTGACTGCATTCATGTTGATCGAAAAGCGATTTCTCTGCCCGTGAAGCGTCACTTCCAGCAGAGTGAATACCCCCTCTACAGGGATTAATTCAAGACGACAATTGCAGCCGCACGCGAACAGCACAGATAGAAATACAAATACTACGATAGAAAAACTGGCTACGACGTTCTTCGCGGGGAAGCAAACGCATGGCTTGGAACCGAAGTTGAGCGGATTGTTTTATTGACTTTCAAAATATTGCGGCATGAGCGCTTACTTTTTACTAAGAGATTCATCCCCTGTGCCGTTCAAAATACTTTCAGAGGTATGACATTACTGGAAAAAAAATCAACATGCTGGGAATATCATTTATTGCTTAGGTGCTCACCGTGTAAATCCGTACCTTCAAAACAACGAGTATAAAAGGCGGAAGCGCAGAGCTCGGAAGTAGTAATCAGGTTAGTGTGCTGTCTTACGTATTAATGTTTGTATGTGTCGTGTGTGTATGTGTATGCGCTTGTTGTATACACGAACTCATCACTGTTACGTCACGGGGCGGTGGTGGCGCATCAGGCGCACTTCCGGTCTGGGGCTGTGGGCGGAAGTCCCCATGTGAGACGCGTATTCCTGCATTTGAAAGGAACCAGACAAAAACCTTCCTTCTCGTCAATACGCCGCCACTGGGGCTGTACCAGAAGAGTCGAGAAAGGTTGAAGGTCAGTTTTGATGTGCTCAGTTCGTCCGAGAACTTGGATATGTGCCGTGAAAAGGGAAAACCAGACGCCGTCGGACCACGATTGCTTGGGTAGGAAGCACTTTGGGTTAAATTCACGGATACTTGTGGTCATCAGATTTGTTTGTTTTGTTCCAACATGAACGCCGGAAAACCGTCAAGTTGTACGGACCACCTGCAGACTACGTTCAGTGCGTCTTCAAGTTCAAACGGCCGCCTGGTCGTTCAAACCGTCGTCTGCTCTTTCAAACGTTTCTGCTTGTCGTCTGCTCTTTTAGACGACACCATCCCGTAGACCAAATGTTAGCCCGGTACTTGCGGTAGGAAGTAAGTGCAGGCCTCAAAACACTTAAGTTTGAAGGTTGGTAAGCCGGCTCGATGTAAACAGTAGATACAAAGAGATGTTAATCACTGTTACCAGTGGCCTACACCGACTTGTTATGCCTGGTTCACTTGGTCCGATTCTGCTTGCGATTTCCAGTATCGACGTCGACCATCTCAGCTACGGTTCACGCTTTTACAGCCCGAGCGACGTCGCGTTTGAAAATTGCGAGCGAAATCTCATCATGCCAATCAGGCTTTAGCTTACATTCTGCGGCGTCCACGCGGCGTAAATCGCCGTATGTCACATTATTCACGCGAAGTTTTGCGGTGTAACGAGCCTCGGTAATTTCGCTGAGGCCGCTCAAGTAGTCAGACATTGCCAGGAAGACGTAGAATCAACAATTCGAACGCGAAAAGGGGCAGGGGGACTCACACCGACGCCGACAACATCGCATTTCAATGGTTTGTTTATGGGTGACGGCCAGCTTCTTGCCCACACTCCATCGTGCATGCGCGGCGCCGGTGGCGTCCTCTAGGGGCGCTCCGGTTTGTTTGTAAACATGAGCCGGTGGATAAGTTCAGCTGATACTTGTGGTACGCGTAATGTATCGACATCTGTGATAATAAAGGTGCCCGAAGCGCAATGGTGACGTGAGCAAATTAAATTTTTGTGGCACATGAATTGGGCAGTAACTAGCGCCACCTAGCCTAGCTACTCGCAATATATCTGCTTAACCGCTTGCCTACTAATAACGAATGTCACTCGTCCCACCCCTTATGGACTATAAAGCCCAACCACGAATTTGACTCGCGTTTCGGCTTGGGCGCTTGTTTAGCGCGCTCTCTGGCAGATGACAAAACCACCCTTCTTTCTCCATTAACCTTGGATAGTTTCCTCGTTTGTTTTGCTGTTTGACAGAAAAAGAACGCGCCATTTAGCCAAGAAAATAAAAAGCGGTCGCTTGTGAGCGTTTACGCTAAATCAACATGGCTTTAGCGTGGATGTCCGCGTTTGCCGGCAAAGTGAAACAAAGCCTTCTCTTTGCGAGGGATTAATGATCAGGCATATGTGATGATGAATCCTTCAGCCTTTCAGATTTTTAGGAATCCGACGAGTTTGGCGGGAAGTTACAGGAGTGACGAAAACGATGTGAAACCTGCAAGCATACTTCGGCGTTTTCACGTCAGTGGGACTCTGGCCAGAGGTCCTGATTTAGAGCACGATACGCCTGGAAGTCGAGGAAATGTTTTTGTGTTACTTTAATGCAAATTGTCCGCTAAAATGAAACTTAGTCGTACGTTCCTTGAAGAGAAAAATGAGTAGACAAAGGATTAACCGTGCCGTCTAGTGACGAGGGATTTATCCTTCTTTCTCGCTTCGCGACGCGACATTTTCTGCTGACCGTGCAACAATGAGCCAAGTAGACTGCTTCGAATCCGCTCTTTTGAGTGCGGCTTTTGGTTTCGCGAATGGTTTACCACTCCTTCGTGATGTGCGGTGATTAGGTAGGAATTGTGGCTCGAGGAATGGCAAAAGTAAGACGTAAAGTGCGCGAACTATCTGGGTATCGGTTGTCTGTTTTACATCGCGGTGCTGACGACGAGAAGTCTGGGTAACTGCTTTCGAAACGCATGTTTCTTTTACCTGCGAGGGAATTTGCTTTGAAAATAAATACAGTTCTTAGAAAGCTCGTGTTACGCTTTTATTTGCCGCTCTTCTCGCCCCATAGAATAGACGTAGCGTCCTTGTCACGCCTAATTGAGCTCGATTTGCTCGATCCGTGGCCGCCATAATGAAATGGAGGAGACGGAGGAACTTTGCTCTTCTGCTTTCAGGGACGAAAGTTTATTCCCTTTTAAGGAAACATGTGCGTCAAGAGCGTTCTTACCTTTAGGGAGGACTATATGAACCCTTTGTGTCGTCTGCTCACTGTATCTATTGGGAAATGGTGTCGCGCATTAAAAGCATGGCTAACTCCGTCGTTTACGAACCCGTCCGCCTTTGACTCTGGCAAGTTCGTTGGTTTGTTGCTCTTATTTTTCCCAAAAAATAAGCTATGCCTTAAACTTTTATCGGATAAAAAGATGATCTCGTTGCACATTTTATGAAAGTTCGAGCTTTCTATATGTACAGGTACCGCCATCTTGCCGCTGGCATGTGTATGGATGGTCTGAGAGGCAAACCTTGTTAAAGGGGCCCTGCAATCATATTTAAAGGGGCCCTCCAACAGTATTTGAGCGTCTACTTATTTTTGCGGTTTCTCCACGCTAGTGGTCCCGGAAACCCAGTGGACAACGAAAGAGTTCAAAAATATTAGCGCATCATATTTTAATTTAACAACTCGGAAACACCTCCTCCGACGGTGGCGCTGTGAGGTGCCGAATGCGCGCGCATAACGGCGCTCCCTTTCACTATACGTCACATTCACTGGGTTTCGTGATTGGCGAGAGCCGTCCCAGAAATTTTGAAGCGGAATAAAGTATATCACACGTTAACCGTCATTATTTCTCTAAAAAGTCGTTTTTATAGAGCTAATAAAGTTGCAAATTAAAGTTCAAAAAGGGCGAAAACAACGCCTCGTCGCTCATGCGAGCCTCCCAGCGGCGGAGTACCTCCTACTCACCGAGGTGGCTCCGGTGGCGGAGTTGGCGGAGTTGCGGGAGACGAGCCTTCCGCGGCTGTCGAAGCGGACTGAGGCAGAGACGCGTCGCGGCGCTTGCGTGGTATGTCCTCGTACGGCGATACGCCCAGCTCCGCACTCCTTTTTAAGAATTCGGCGCTCAAAATCCGATAAGCCCGGTAAATTCATCGATAATGGCAACCCGATTCCAAAGCTACGATGGTTGCAGCGAGGCCTAATGGCCGACCGGGCCGACGCGGCCGACGGACTATCAACCAAACTCGCGTCCAATTGGCCAACCGCTTTGCTCCAATCGCTAAACTGTTTCATTTTACGTCATGAAGCGCAATGTTTTGCTTATTTAAAGTTGTTTTCTGCAATATTTAATTTGCTAATAACTCACAAAATATTGCGAATTTCTGTAATATTTTTTTCCCTCGGTGTTCCTGCTTTCATGGAGCTCCGTTTCAGCGCGAACTTCAAACCAGTCAAATAATTGTTGGTGGGCCCCTTTAAGTGCCTGCCTTTTTTGCGGTTTCCACGTCTCTTGGGGTTCGGGAAAGCCAGCGGGCATGGAGAGAGTAACTAAATATCAGTGCGTCATATTTTAACCGGACGACGTGGAAACCTCCTCCGCCTACGAGGGCGACCCACGTTGCCGAAAGCGCGCGAACTGTGACGTTTTTGGTCCTGGGCTCACTACTGGTCAGAGCCGCTAAAAGCTTTTTTTTAGTCGAGATACAAAATTTAAGTGTCGCGAACCGTTTCAATCATGTATGAAACTAGTTTTTCTTCGGTATTTTAGATCAGAAAAGAAAGAAATGCAGTTTGTAAAGTACGGAAACAAGAAATGATCCGTCGACGTACCCGCCACCAAGCGGCGGAAAAAACGGCGCATACTAGAAAGGGCTAGTGGGATGACGCCCCGACGAACGGCGAGCGTAGAAAAATCCCGGGTGTACGTGGGAGTGTCAGTCGCTAGAGACAGAGCGAACTACATTAACGAAAAAACTGAATGCTCTCCATGTTTCGCCGGGGGATTCCAACGCCCTCCTCTTCCCATCAGGATCCCGGACGAGAAGAACAAAGATACTGAAAGCCCTCATGGACTTTTTAGAAACGACAAACTTGTCATCCAGACTTTGAAACAACATACGACATGCCTTCAAATTATGGTCTCCGATGGGTCGAAGCGGCGGGTGCTTCGTTCCGTCGCCCTGATCGCGGCGGGGGCGCTCGTGCCCCTGTGGGGCTTCGGCTTCCTGAAGTCGGCGCCCAGCCAGGAAGCGCGTGCTCCGGCTGCGTTTGGGGCGGCGGTGGGATGCGACCTGTCCTTCTATTGTATCAGCGGCTATACCCTTCATTTCTGTAAATACGCCCATCCCCATTATCACCTCCTACTTCCTATCCCCTTTTTCTCCCGATCCCCGCAAGACGACGAACCAGACCCCTCCATGGGTGACTAACAATGCGTCTTGCATCCCTCCTTCTATTTATTTATTTCTTTTAATTTATAATAAAAGCAATATTTACACACACACACGGCGGCGCTGCGATCGTATACCGGCTCGAGCATCCGACCGCTTCCGAGCGTTCCGAAGGCCTTCGGCGCGGGCTTGGTTGGCGATTTGGCCATTTGGCGGTATGGCAGCGCGAAGTGGCTCCCGTTCTGAACTGATCTTTACCCCGTGTTTGCTGTCGTTTGTGACCAATGAAGTGTTATGCCGAATTAGTCTTTAATCGCGCAGCAAATGCAATGCGAGCCGCCCTGGCCGCCCGCTTCATACAGCCTATCCAAAACATGCTTTAGTGGCGCCATCTCGAGCCGTCGACACGGAGTGCGGCAGCCGTGAACGCTCGATAAGCCCACTACCCTTCCTCTAGTTTACGGCCACTCAAGCCAGGACCTACGACGTCATGAAGGAGGTTATTTTTTGCTTGTTTTTGTAATTCTAATTTGCCTATAACTTTTAAAATAAAGCGAAATTTGAGAAAAGAAAAGTTTCAATAAGTTACTACGTTCAGTGCGCTCAGGTTCGGTGCAAGTTAAAAACCAGTAAAAAGTCATTGCAGGGCCCCTTTAAGGCGTGCCCACTGTTTCCAGACTGGCGCCCAAACAAAACATTCCTCATCCATGGTGGCCAGACTAGCAAGGCATGACCGCTTGGAAACCTCTATAGGTCCTTTTGAGGTCACTGAATGTTTAACTTTTCTTTTTTTTTTAGGGGGGGGGGGGGGGGGGAGTGCCGGGTATTGCTTTCGCACGTCGAACACAAAGTTTGATCCGATACAGAAAAATGGTAGCATGCTTTATAAACTATATTTGTTTATCGAAGACACACTGACCTATGGACTCAAAGTTAACTGATGTCTGCGTGCCTCCAAGCTAGGATATTTTTCTCGAAGTATCATTTTCGAGACGGTACTATATGCAAAATGGCAGCCCGCGGCCTCCTGGCGTCATCATTTTCGAGTCACCTTAACCGACATTCTCTTTTTTTTTTTACATTTGTACATTGTAATTTTTTTTTAAATTAGTCTATCGGTAAATTAGTTTATTGCTAATCTCTAGATCTGTGTTTGCTACAAAGCGCGAGGTTCAGCAAAGAAGGAGCAAACCGAGACAGAAGTCCTCTAAAGAAAACTTTCCACATGCCGTCACCAGGTGTTCACACGATACAGAATGTTGTTCTACATATACAAATAAAATCGACAGCCCATTTAGGAGAGGTATAGAGGAAGCAAATCAAAAACTGAAACCTGCACAAGAGCGCGCCCGAGTATACAAAGTGTCCCCCAAAACATTTACGAGGATATTTTACTCCGCGAAAATAAACTACGCATTGCCGAGCGCTCATTCTCCGCCCAAATGGATAGTCCTTGTCATATAAGTGGGAACGCATCTGGCGTTATAGACGCTTTACACACGCGCCAGAATACAGCCGCCATTGCTGACCTTCTCTTGTTTTACCGAGATACCGAGCCACTGAAATTGGTGTGGAGGAGCCTCCACAAAGGCCAATGCTGGGGAGAAAGACAGAATAAAATCTAAGATGGCAATAACCTGGCCTGCTATGGCAATAATGAAGTGAAGTAAACGTAATAAGGGGAAACAAAAACTGAAGGTCAGTTATGGCGGCGCCCAGGCACAGCTGCTGCAAAGCGTCTATATGGCACAAGCGCTGGCTGACTGTGTTGACTGGCAGATGAGCGTGACTCGGGTAGCGCGGGACTGATGCGCGTGTACGGTTGCGATGCGCGCGTGTGGGGGCTCGAGGTTGGTGGTTGTTCGATAAAGGCTACCGGCGTAGCTGGGGTTCTCTTGCGGCTCCTCTCTCGGGTCCTCTTGACTCGACTCGGTACACGACATGATGGCAGCGGTGGGATAGAAGATCCTCTACCGTCTCCGAGGACCTGAGAAGCGGCAACAGGGTTGCCAGCGTGACCTCACGGCCAGGCAGGAAGCGAACCAGTGGCCGAACTACGCCATGCCTAACGACGCAGGCGGTTCGGGTTATTCTAACACCCAGGTCAGCGGACGGGCATCCTTCTTCAATCCTTTCGCAGTCGAGCTCCCGGAGAAGTTGGATTTCCGCAATCCTAACGACGAACAGATGGATAACCCGGTGGGAACGCTACCGCAAAATCTCAGGACTCCCTCCATCTCCGGGACGCAACGACTCAAGTCAACACTTTCCTTTATGCGATGGGCAGAGAGGCAGAGGATGTTCTCTCCTCGCTCAACTTGACCGAAGATGAGCTGATCGACTACGATGTAGTCAAGGCCAAGTTCGACACCCACTTCATTCCTAGGGTGAACATCATCTTCGAGCGAGTCAAATTCAACTCGAGAAAGCAAGAACCGGACGAGCCAGTGGAAGTCTTCATCACGGCCCTTCATAAACTGGCGGATACTTGCGAGTATGGCTGTCTGCGGGACGAGCTCATCCAAGATCGCATCGTGGTAAGACTGCTCGACACAAAACTCAGTGAGAAACTCCAGCTGGACGCTCAACTTACATTGAAAAAAGCGACCACGACAGCACGATCGTCGGAGACAGTTAAGCGGCAACAGTCAGAGCTGCGCAGCGCAAAGACTGGAAGCGACGTCCTCGAAGAACTTAAAAGACATCCGCGAGAAAAAAGCGGAAACAAAGATACCCAACGTCAGAGCACGTCGCAAAACCAAGGACGTCCTAACAGTTCAACGTGGACATGCCGATGGTGTGGCAGTTCGAAAAAAACACACCCAGCTTCAATGCGCTGCGAGAGGCAAGAAGTGTAACGCCTGCAAAAAGCTAGGCCACTTCGAGAGCGTCTGTTTTTCGAAGCACGCGATAGAAAATCGAAAATACAAAGCACATGGGCAGAGACTAAACGAAGTCTTCCTTGGCGAGCTGGTACACTCAAGAAACGGGAGCCCCTGGTTCATCACAGCTAAAGTGAACGACCGGGAAGTAACGTTCAAGGTGGATACAGGAGCGGACGTCACGGCTGTCCCTCCTAGCGTTTGCGACGCGACAACCTTGGCAGCACTGGAGCCAACGAAGACGGATCTTTTTGGAGCCGGACACTCTCCACTCAGCACACTCGGCAAGTTCAAGGCAACTATAACCTGGAGTGGGCGAACAACCAGAGAGACGATCTACGTGACCGAACTGCTGAGATACCCTCTGCTTGGACGAACGGCTATTCAAGCCCTTGAGGTGCTGCCAAGCTTACACGAAGTCAACGCTGACAGCAACATGGAGTACGATCAACAACTGCACGCTAAGTACCCATCGCTTTTCCAAGGACTGGGGAAAATGAATGTCCAGTACAAGATCACACTCCACCCGGACGCTAAGCCGTTTGCAATCACATACCCGCGACGGGTACCCTTTCCGCTTGTACCCAGCGTGGAAAAGGAGCTACAACGCATGCAAGACATGGACGTGATCGAACCAGTCGACCACGCCACAGCCTGGTGCGCGCCCATGGTGGTTGCCAAAAAGCAAAATAACTCTATCCGGATCTGCGTGGACTACACTCAGCTCAACCCGACGCTTGTGCGGGAGCGCATCATCATGCCCACGGTAGAAGAGACCCTGGCAAGGCTTGCAGGAGCTAGGGTATTTAGCAAACTGGATGCCAATTCCGGCTACTGGCAAGCACCACTAGCTCCGGAATCAAGAGAACTAACTACCTTCATCACACCCGTGGGGCGTTTTCAGTTTAAGAGACTCCCGTTTGGCATCGCGACGGCGCCAGAATTCTTCCAGCGGGAGATGCTGAGGATTCTGGAAGGAATCCCGGGGCATGTTTGTCACATGGATGACATTCTAGTTTTTGGCCGCGACAAAACAGAGCACGACAGAAATCTCGAGGTGGTGCTCCGCCGCCTCCGTGACACCGGAGTGACCTTGAACTCCGCAAAGTGCGAGTTCGCCAAGAATCGCGTCAGGTTTCTGGGCCACATCCTGGACTGCAGAGGCATCGCGGCAGACCCTAAGAAAACGGAAGCGATTGTCAAGATGCCGGCACCGGAAAGCATGGCAGAGCTACGATCGTTTTTAGGCATGGTGAATCACCTCGGCAAGTTTCTACCTGACATCGCGGACAAGACTAAGCCACTTAGAGACCTACTACATCAGGATGCAAGCTGGCTCTGGAGCGAGCCTCAAGAAAAAGCATTCGGCGAGGTCAAAGATCTCCTGTGCAAGACTCCTGTCCTAACCTTCTATAAACCAGGAGCGCACCTGACGTTATCGGCAGACGCATCTTCGTATGGGCTCGGGGCGGTCCTACTTCAAGAGGAGGAGAACGGCAACGGACGCCCCATGGCATACGCGTCGAGAGCCATGACGTCCACAGAACAAAGGTACGCCCAAGCCGAAAAGGAGGCCTTGGCCATCGTCTGGGCTTGTGATCATTTTAGAACCTACTTAGTAGGGCAAGTATTTCACGTCGAGACAGACCATAAGCCCCTGATACCGCTGTTATCGACAAAACGTCTCGACGAAATGACACCGCGGCTACAGAGGCTAAGAATGCGCATCTTCGAGTACGACTTCACAATCTCACGCGTACCAGGTAAGATGATGTACACCGCAGACGTCTTGTCCAGGAAGCCACTAACAACGACAGACAACTCTACGGTCACACTGAGAGACGCAGACAAGAGTGAAACATTCGTTCAAGACTACGAGATGCTGACAGTGGAGCTTCTTCCAGCATCTTTTTCCTTTTTGGAAAGGCTGAGGACTGAACTGTCCAAAGACCCTAGTACCGCAAAAGTTACGGAATACTGCCAAAAACAGTGGCCCGAGACGGACAAGCTTCCTCCAAACTTAAAGAAGTTCGCCAGTCTCGCAACAGACCTGTCGGTTGTGCAAGGTCTACTCATACGGAACGACAGGCTGGTTATTCCCCCCGTCTGCAAGGAGAGGTCCTAGAAAGAATACACTGTGGACATCAAGGTGTCGTCCGATGCCGTGCAAGAGCGAGGGATTCTGTCTGGTGGCCCGGAGTCAGCACAAGGATACAAGAATATGTAAGTCGATGCCCAACATGCCAGCAATATAGACGAGCTCCTACGGACCACCTTCTCCAAACTCCACTGCCCGATCGCCCATTGCAAGCGATCGGAACGGACCTTTGCCAGCTTAGAGGGAAGAAGTATGTAGTCATCGTCGACTACTACTCGAAGTTCTTCGAGCTTGAGGAACTTCCACGAACGACAACGGAAGACTTGACAAAAGTCTTCAGTCAAGTTTTCGCAAGACATGGATGTCCGGAAGTTATACGCTCAGACAACGGCCCCCAGTTTGGATCGAGCGAGTTCCGGCGATTCGCGAACCATTGGGGAGCCCAACTGCTGACTTCTAGCCCGTATTACCCCCAGAGCAACGGGGAGGCCGAAAGAGCGGTACAAACGGCAAAGAACCTGCTAACGAAATCATCAGATGCGGCGCAAGCTCTTCTGGCACACCGGACTACCCCAGGGCCTGAAGGTTTCTCCCCTGCAGAGCTTCTGATGGGACGGAAGCTCCGTTCAACACTTCCGAGTGCGCCAAATACACTGAGACCTCACTGGCGCCACTCTAAGAGGTATCGACAACGGTACAAGGTTCGTAAGACGAGAGAAGCGTCTGACTATAACAGACGCCATAGGACGAGAGACTGCGAGGTGCTACCCCCACACTCAGCGGTCTGGATCCACGCGGGTGCGGCTTCGCAGGGAATGATACAAGGCCAAGCAGGACAGCCTAGGTCTTACCTCGTGGAAACGGACCAAGGGACAGTACGACGCACACGGCACCATCTTCAGCCCGCGAGCTCCGAGATGGAAGCGGCCAGTCAACAGGACAACGACCTTTCAGCAACCGTAACTCGGAGTGGCCGAATTTCTCGTCCTCCAACTCGTTATGGACATTAATCCTTAAAAGGGGGAGGTGTCATATAAGTGGGAACGCATCTGGCGTTATATGGCACAAGCGCTGGCTGACTGTGTTGACTGGCAGATGAGCGCGACTCGGGTAGCGCGGTACTGATGCGCGTGTACGGTTGCGATGCGCGCGTGTGGGGGCTCGAGGTTGGTGGTTGTTCGATAAAGGCTACCGGCGTAGCTGGTGTTCTCTTGCGGCTCCTGTCTCTGGTCCTCTTGACTCGACTCGGTACACGACAGTCCTAACAGTCCGAACCAGATGCCAAAGTTTTATAACTAACCGTTATCTTATTTAAAAAGTTACAACCCGACGTTTTTGACATTTTTGAGGGGAAAATGGCCGCCGACAGAGCTCTCAAATACACGGAACTGAATGGTGCGTTGTTAACGGAAACGGTTAAAAAAACGGGTTCCCATTTTCTCATTGAAATTTTCAGAAAATCACTTATAAATTTCGAATGAGACTTAATTCAGAAGCTTTAGCATCCGGTTCAGACCCGTTGCGCTCCATGTGGGCAAAGAAGGAGCGTTCGACAACGCGCAGTTTATTTTTAAGATAAAAGAAATACTTAGTACATTTTTTTTTGAGAGGGGGTGGGGTTTGCTGACTAATGCCGCAATTTGATTGGCTGCGAGACGTTAATGATATGCTCGGTACTGGCCACGCCCCGTGTTTCTTAAAGGGGCACTGACACACCAAAATCATATTTTTTTTTTATTATCCGAAACGATTGAAAACGATGCCGGGACATTACCCTCAAAATTTGAAACTTTAAAATTCAGTATTTGTGAATTAAAAAAACAATTTCCAAATGCCGAATTTGAAGTTCCCGCGCGATCCGCGCCAGTGCAGCGAGTCAAATTTTGCGGTCTCCTGCGACTCGACTTTCTTTCGGACCTCCGCCGTTGCCACGGCGACCCCAAGCGAGGAGGAGGTGAGGGACAGAAGGGCGCCGGCGGGAAAAAACCGGTTTTTCCCCGACTCGCCAACGAGCGCCGCCAAGTTTTCCGAGGGAGAGTACAAATCTAGGAAGCAACATTACACCGAACTCTGATTTTCAGCATTTCAAAAAGAGGGGCCGTAGTGCGTTCGCAATTGCGTTAAAAAACATGTTTTACGATTGCCGTTATTAAATGTTATAGAAATGTCACCTACAAAGCTTCTAAATTTCCTGATTTTTGACGTCACCGATCAAAAGAAGCGAGGAGGTGAGCGGCGGGAAATACAAACGCCTAAACTAAAAAGGCGCGCGCGCGCGCGGGAAAATCTTTTTTCGCGATGCGGTTTTTGTTTTGCGTGTCTATGACTACAAGTTGCCTCGTTTTAGACAATAAAAAAAATATGACCTTTGGGTTGTCAGTGCCCCTTTAAGGGCTGTCAGTGCCCCTTTAAGGGCTACGTAGTTCGCATACCCGGTATACTGGACAAAAACAGACTGCAAGACATTACCACCTGGCATTTGTGAAACAAATAAATATATAGAAAAGTAAAAAAAAAAAAAGTGACAGTCCCGATTGAAAACAAATAAAATAAAGGGGGAGACTTTCTAGTGGCGTGGTGAGAGCGAAGCCATGTTTTCTCCCGTACACGATGTTCCGTCGTTCGAAATGAAACAGGTCGCTCTCGGTCAATATCAAACGAAGAAAAAAAAAACAGTGCAATTGGAATGATTAGAAACAAAGTACAATCTCGAACAATACATAAAAAAAAAAAAAAAAAACTATGATGGAGTTCCAGGCGACTGTGCAGGATTCGCTTAGGCCGAGCCCAGTTTGATTGGGGTGAGAAAGTAAATGGACCAAATTTCTTCTCTTGTCTTTTTGAAAACAAAGGCAACTGAGTCTTTCATATTGTGGGAAGCGCTATACAAAATGCCCCCCCCCCCAAAGAAGAAAAAAATGCAGTCTATATTTTGTGTATGTGTGTGTGTGTGTGTGTGTGTGTGTGTGTGTGTGTGTGTGTGTGTGTGTGTGTGTGTGTGTGTGTGTGTGTGTGTGTGTGTGTGCGTGCGTGCGTGTGCGTGCGTGCGTGTGCGTGTGTGTGTGTGGGTTTGTGTTTGTTTTGTATTGCAACTATAATCTACGCATCGTCGAACGGTCAGTTTCCTCCAAAGTGTAGCGCTAGCGGTCTGAGCCAGATGCCAAAGTTTGAGAACGAACCGTTATCTTATTAAAAAGTTAAAAGCCATTTTAGGAAATTTCTAATTTGAAGATGATGGCCGAAGAAGTCCACAAATACCTGGGGCTGAATGGCGCAAACTAGCGAGAATGGGCCCCGTTTTGCATTGAAAGTTTAAGCATTTTAATTGAAAAATTTCTTTTAAAATAAGGTAACGGTTAATTCTGCAATTTTTACATCTGGTCCGGGTCACCAGCGCAACGTTTTGGGTGGAGACTGAACGTTCGGCAATGCGCACTCTGTTTTTGTAGTAAAAACAAAATCACGGTAGACATTTTGGGGTTCGTACACGCTGCACATTCTCAGTGAAAAGTCAGACGAAAACGTCCACGTGTACCGTCTCTTACTTGTCATTACTTAAAGAACAACGTCAATTCTATCTGTAGATAAGCTATGAGAAAGAAAGGATTTGAATAAAATAAGTAGACGAAACGTCTAGCAAACCCTTTGCCGAATCTTTTGAGAAAGCTTAGCGAAAGTTGGCCTCTGTTCAGTCGGGTGATTTGGCCTTTCTTTTTCGGTCTTCCGGACGAGTGTTACGTTCATTTCTCCCTCATTATATGGAACGGATTTCTCTATTACTTAGTTCACAAAACTTTTTTTTCTTTTTTGCTGGATGGCTTAATCCCCCCCCCCCCCTTTTTTCAGAATTGAATTGGAGGTCCAATTTAGTATACTTATATGAGAGAGGAGAAGTGCCACGGTTAAAGTCCCGAGAACAAATCTGCTGGTAACGAGGTTTAGCGTGTTTTTTTTTTTTTCCTCTCCTAATGATTGCTTTTATTGATACGTTGAAATGTTTCAGCTCATATTTTTTTATCGGGTATTTTAATCCTGACAGTAATCCTTACTCAAATACATTGTCAGTGGAAGCATTGAGGAAGTTTTTTGCACTAAAAATTTAAGACTGCGATTGATTAGGGGGAGGGAGGTTAAACAATATGAAAAGTATCCGAGACCGGGCTTACAGGCTACAGTCGCTAATAACGCAAGAAACGCAGCGCGTGGCGATTTACGAATATCTTCTTAGTGTGACGCAGCCAGTGAGATTGAGGCATTAGCCTCCTCTATACTCACAAAACCTGGCAGTTCGACGACGGAGCCATGGAGTGACCTGTCGCAGATTTGGAGCGCTGGGATCTGGCTACACTGAGCATCAAAGAGCCATTTCTCGGGGAACCTGGACGTCAGCGCACAGGTTTTGCAGCGGCGAGGACCCGAAACACACTTGTTTGCTCGGGAGAAGTGTGTTTCGGTGTCTCGCCGCAGCGGGGCGCCAGTCACGTGGCTCTCCTCTCATCCGTTGTCTGCCGCTCCACCTTTTCCATTTCGGCGGCCGCTTCTCGTGGCGATCTGCCAGGCTTTGTCAGTATATAGGAGGCTATGGATCGAGGCATTAGCCGATAAAATAAAAGGTCGTGAAACGTTTTTTTATTTCGAAAATTCTGCGCTATGTGCTTAATTTAATTACAGGTCGTCTAATATGTAACCCAGGCGCATTCGCTTTATAGTCCGGACTCATTTATTAGCGTAAAACGACAATTTCCGTTTCCCGGAGAGTTTCCCTTTCAGTTCTACGACTACGTCACTTCAAGACAGCCAATCGGAAAGTTTTGCTTTCTGACGTCACGCGTACAAGTCAAAGGCGACCAGATGCTTTCCTTGGATGCAAGATGTCCGATCGGTTGGACCTCCCCGAGCTTCTGCGTCGCTTAATCGAGCGCAGCCGACTTTCCGGATTTGTGCCTTACACGGACACTCCCCTCCGACGAGTAAGATCAGACCGGTCACCATCCGACGGCGACAGCGAAGACGGGGCGAGCTCTTTGCAGCGAGGTTTGACGAGACCTGCCGTTTCGTGTCAAGGCCAAGGCTTCGCCGCATTTCGATGTGCAATTCGTAGTCCCCCGTTAGAAAGTGACCGGAACACACGTCACCCACAGGCCACTGCATCTAGGAAGCAGGATCGGCAGTTTGATGCTCTAAAGTTTAGACCCATGTTGCGGATAAAAAAAAATATAAGAAAACAGGGCGCATCCCGCACCCTGTTTTTTTATATTCATGCGTATTCGTGTAAGGCTCGTCAAACTTTGAGGCGCTGGAGAAAACCAGCCTTTTGCGTTAAGTCCTTATTTCGAACTCTTTTTGTTCGCGTTCCGCCCTTTGGAGATCATACGGGAAATGCCTCAGCACGCCCCTCGTATCGCTGCGCGCAGTGCTCTTCCGCAGCATAAAGGCCCTCTGCTTTCATGGCCGTCACCGTGGCAACGAACGCCAAATGACCGACTTTTTCCGACGGCGCGTGTATCAACGTTGGCGTCGCGGAGGCCTCCGGCGTGACGGTCGTCGCTGCCGGTTGCCGACGGAAACTAGTTTTCGACTTCAGCACCGCGACGGACGGCGCCGCACAGTCAACCGCTCCTTGCGCGGTTCAGAGATCGGCGCCGCTCGCCGCAGAAGAGAGGAGCCAATGGGAGGTGGCGACGCCTTCCCCAACGGAGCGGTTCCTTGAAACTGTGCGACTGGTTCCCTTTTTATATGACAAGACGCAGCCAGGCTACCAAGATAATGACGCTAAGAACAACCGCTGGGAAATTATAGGAGAGGAATTCGGAATTACAAGTCAGTTTCTCCGTGGCACTTGTTGCATGCCGTCTGTGTTGTGACGGATGTCGTGTTGATTTGGTGACACTTTCGAAAGTAGCCTTCATCTTTGGCGCGCTGCCGGTGCAGCAAAGCACGGACCTTTCCTTCGGTGTTTTGGTAGAACCAACTCGGCCGGACAGAAAACCTGTGCCTCCTTCCCTTCAGAGCGCGGCGACGTCGCAAGATCAACGAGCAGGCTAGGATAATCACATTCACGCTGATCACCAGGTCATCATGGACACCTACCATGTAGGCAGGGAGCGCGGTTTCGATGCTGATATATGCGAAAGATGACAGCCGAAACGGTAGAATCTACCGAAGAGCAGACGACGAAAGAACGGGAAATCCGGCGGGAGGCGCGATCGCGAGAGCCAGTGCTGTCACGTGACGCCCGCAAAACGGAGGCCAATGTGGACTCCTCGCGTTGGGACGCCGGACGGCGGTGCCGCCCAGCGGCGCCGACCGGCGGCGCCGTTCACGCTAGTGTGGTAAGGATGTTAACGCACCCTCCCGCATGCTGTTGCTGGATTCACACGGCGGTATCGTCCGTGCTTTCATTCATTCGGCGTTCATAGCGCATCGAATCGAATAGGAACCAATCACACGTACCCTGTCTTCCTACTTCTTCCTCTTCTACCCACCCATCTGCTTCCGTTCAGAATACTCAAATCTCGATTCGAAGCGCTACGGTCGCCATTCCCACGCTGTTTTCACGTGACCACGCGCTTGTTTGTCACCTTGGAGTTGGAGTATAGACCAACACGTGACTCCGACGTCACGCCACTACGGTGGCGCTGCTGTCGACATGGTGCATGGGCAGACGGTCTACTTCGTGCAATACAAATTTATAATATAAACCTATGGAGCTTAGCGATAGAAGACATCTCGTTTAACACACTTAATTAGCTACGACCAAAATGGTGACTTTTCATCTTAAAAGAAAAAAACAGAAAACCTTGGGACTGGGGATAATAGAAAAAAAAGTTGATGTGATTTCCCCTTTTTTTCTGTTTTCCTCAGTCTCGAGCTTTCTCAAAGATAAAGAACTCACGCCTTTGCGACATTTTGTTGGGAGAGCCGTTTCTCATTGCTTTTCGATTATTGGGCATGGCCGCTTTTCGGCAGTTGTGTGTGAGCGAAGCCGCAGTTTAGCTTCACTTTCTGTTATTCCGTTTACTTCACTACATCACGGTAGTGTCGCGCAGGTACTTACCTTTTAGACGCCACGGTGCTCTGTGCCCAACACCGACTTTTTTATGGATTCGCCAGCGTTTAATATTTTGACGAGCCTTACACGAAAAGTATGTCTTTAGCTCAAAATCTGGACGAAGTTTTTTTGTGTTAAAAAGTGAGCCTAAACTTTAAACATTCCAGGCTTGCATAGAGTGCACCGGCTAAATTTCTCATCCACGGTGTAAACCAGTGTTGCCGTACCTGAAAGGCAGGCCGACCTTACGCTGTCTAAATACGAACATCTAATTTGCTTGTCTTCTTTTGTTGTGCTTCCGTGGGAGCCTTATACCTCTGTCAGACGGGCACCTAAAAGGACCTTTACGCCAAAGGCCTTTAGGATTTTCAAATGACCTTTGCGTTCTGCCGTGCCAGACAGCGCAAGTATGGTGCCTGGATCGCGTCTCCGACTGGTGTGTTTGGCGTCCTATCCCGTCCATACATCAAAAGTGGTCCCGAAGTGGCAACAAATGACGTCACAGAAGCCGGAGTGTCATGCTGTTGACTGTCGCGATCCTGGCGGTTGGCCGTAGAAATGCTGGCGAAAAGCACGAGCGAACTCGAGTGTCGCTGTCGTCACGGCGTCTCAGGCGTCCCAACTTCCGGCTGCTGTAGCTTCCGTGGACTGTCACAGTGGAGAGCGACCTGCAGCAGAACAGGCGTCTGCCATATTAACCGCAACTGTTGGGACGCCGCCAGGATCGCGACCGGCGACAGCATGACACGTCTATGACGTCATCAGGCGGAAATTGAGGGACCACTTTTTTGGCCGCAGTAAACACACCAGTCGGGGACGCGTTCCAGGCACCATAGCGCAAGTAAACGTCATTTAGACGATGTTTACAGCGATTGAAGTCTCGTAGCTCGGTTCAAACGCATAAATCATGTTCACGCCAAAAACGTAATAATCTGGCGGTATAAATCATTTTTTTAAGTTTTTTGAAGCAAACAATATATTGAAAGAGACAAAATGACGAGTTTAGTCGATTGATTACAACAAAGTCCACTTCAAGGCCAAGCAAAGTGGTTTTTTGGCGATTAGCGGCAACCCTGGGCGTCTCCCGCTTCAGTCCTAACATTGCTCCGTGCTCCCGGTCCTTTCCGTGCTTTTGCTACGCTTTTGCCCTGTTTGATTTGGTGTCGTGCTCGCGCTTGAGGTTCATCGCACGTGTCGGAGGTCCTCCAGACGATCCTTCCAAAGTCGTATCAGCGCCCAGGTCGCCTCAACGCTCCGAAGGAAGCGCGACGACCCCTTCCTACTCGTGGACGCTCCTCCGTCATTCGACGTATCGCACGACGCGAGTGTGAGATACAGAAATATATATGTAACAAAAAACATGAAATATATACAGTTTGGGTAGTAATATAGGTAGACAAATAAAAGCTAAATAACTATGGTTGTAAGGAAAATCAAGAGGAGAAAAACCGAAGTACCGAAGCGGACGACGCGAGCAGGCGACGACGAGGCCTACTACAGGGTGTCACAAAAGTAAATTTGCATGGTCTTTTTTACCGAAAAAATAAACTAGGCATCGCCGAACGCTCATTCTCCGCCCAAAGGTAGAGCTAGAGGTCACAACCAGATGCCAAAGTTTCAGCCCGATCCGATAGCTTAATCAAAAGTTATAAGTGATTTTCTGAAAATTTCAATGGGAAAATGGAGCCCATTTTTGCCCGTTTTCGGTTTCTGGTGCCATAGAGCCCCATGTGTTCGAAAACTCCGTCGGCCACCATTTTCCCATTGAAATTTTCAGAAAATCAGTTATAACTTTTGATTACGTTATCGGATCGGGCTGAAACTTTGGCATCTGGTTGTGACCTCTAGCGCTACCTTTGGGCGGAGAATGAGCGTTCGGCGATGCCTAGTTTATTTTTGCGGTAAAAAAAGACCGTGTAAATTTTCTTTTGTGACACCCTGTAGATAGCTGGGGCCGTGAGTACAGAAAACTATTTGTAAAGCGAGGTCTAAACGGAATACGCGAACCGCGCTCTTTTTCAATAATAAAAATGGAAACGCATTGATTTTAGATATTGGTACGATCTTTTATTTCAATTCACTTCTCTAGTGTAGACCGCTGCTGACGAGAGTAGGCCTTTAGCAGCCGTAAAGGAGTTGCGGGAACTGAGGTTCACGAAAAGGACCTTTACGCTAAATTCCATTTGAGTTGCCGTGTGGCACTGCCTAAATGACATACACTAAAGGTCCTTTGGCGTAAAGGTCCTTTCAAGTGCCCGTCTGACAGGGGCATTATTTAATCCCACAACCCTTCGTAGGCGAATTCCCCGTTCACGTGAGTGACCCTAAGGAGTCCGAATTTCCTGTTTCCCTAACGGGCCACGCTAAGTACCGTCGGCGTACATCTATCGAGGGTTCGATCTGCTCGTCGGATCGAAGCCGTTCCCGTCGGACGGAAACTGATTACTTCGACCATCTCTGTCTCACGATCGATGCCGGGGACACACTCGACGTGGGCCAGACGTAATCCCTCGTTTCCCCGACCAGACACATCTTTCACAGCGGTGCTTGCCCCGACGCGAGATGAAACGGCAACAAGTGGCTGTCGTCGAGTGCGTGCGACATATATGACCCGCGCTCAATGCAGCTGACACTAGAGACACTAATTAAGATACAGTGATGTCTCGTTAATATGGACGCCTCCGTTCCCCAAAAAATCGTCCATAATGCGAGTTGTTCAGTATTAACGAGACAAAAATGCGTGTATTTTTCCAGTTTGTCCCCGAAACTGGTGTCCATATAGCGGGGTATCCATATTAACGGGGTCCATATTAACGAGACTTGACTGTACGCGTAGAGTATCGTCACTCCTTTTGCGCGATTTGCTTGTGGGCGTCGCCATTTTGTTGCTTCGTGTACTGCGCGCGCATTACACTACTTGCGAGAATTCCTGCATGCAACACTGCGCGCGTTGTATTATGGGACCCGTTGAGCCATGGAGAGCAGAGGAGGGGCGTGGTTTAGATTTTGATTGCTCCGTTAACGAAGTAGAGCACATCAGCGTTGCATAAAAATAGTCAGTACTCGCTTCCATTGCACCCATTCATCTTTGCGAGAGCCCGCGTCGAAACACGTGCCTCCAACGGCCGTAAAAACTTGCCCAGGCTTATGGCGCATTCACACTGGCGGCTGAGCTGCGTTTGCGAAGCGGATGCGGTTTGCGAGCGACCCCGTTCAGACACACCGAGACGCGGTTGACGGTTTGTCGGCGAGCACTTGTGATTTTTTGAGACTTGCGTTTGGCAACCCTGTTTTACAATCCAAAATCCGCTTTAATGCACGATTCAATGCCAAAATAAAGATATTTTGCCATTCTGAAGATTTTTCTTCAGGCTGTTCGCACGCGTCACGAGTTCAGGCAGCGAAAAAAAAAGAGACATAGACCCGCAAAACCCGCCTGCGATTCCCTCGACTTCGCCCACAAGCAAAGCCCAGCTGCTCGCCTTGCTGACTCGGAAGAGGATAGCCGCGACCCTTTCTTCGAAGTGGACCATTCCCGCATGAATAGCTTACCTGGTTTTCGGAATAGCAAGCCAGCCTACCTTCCCCTCGTCGTTCGCTTTTATAAATTTCGGAGTAGTGACCGGCACTAGTGGACCGTGGTGCGGGGAATATGTTTGGTGTTAACCGTGGCTTCTTGTGGCGGGGTCTCCTCTCGTCACTCGTACTTCAATCGAGTCTACTTTTTGTTTGACATTAAGCTCAAATAAACGCCGTATGGATTACCTTTGCATCGTCTGGTACGTACACTTTATTTGTTGAGTAGGTTCCTTTTATTTCTTTTGGTAGTAGTACGTTACAGGTCGAGCTAGCGCAGGTACCCTGCCAGCTCCGCGGTAGTGTGTTGGCTACGCAATTCGGCTCACGACGTCTCTATCGGCCGGCGTGGTGGTCATACACGGTGTCGAAAGCTTTCAGTGATTCACGTGTCTGACTTATACCCCTGTTACACGGGCACACTTAACTGCGGTTACGCTAAGCCACAGTTAGCGCACAATATCTGCCGACAACATTCTGCGGCTATGCAGTCAAAGCTATGGGCGAACGTGCGCTTGAGCACCTTGAGCACCCATCAAAGCAGTGCACGCGGGCTCTTCACTTCTTCTAAAATAGCTCTCCGAGAGTATAGTGCGGTATCAGTGGTGCCGCGTAACAGCAGTTAAGCTGAGTTAACCGCGGTTAAGTGTGCCCGTGTAACAGGGGTATTAGTGGATGCAAAAGGACGTCCCTTCGGTTCATCAGGGGCGGGTTCCGACGTTCTACGGGCAAAGACTAACAAGGCAGCGAGCGGCAGGATTTGGCACACCGAATAATAAAGAAACACTTACTCGAACCAAATCACCGGAGCGAAGCCGGTTAAGATTGCGGGTCAATTCTTTTAGCGGCGGATTCAGGTGACGGACGTGAGCATCACGTTTCTTTTTTATCATGCCCTCTTGCTTCCAAAAGCCACCGACGTCACGTCACATCAGCGCCGCGTTGCGATTGGTTGCCGCGTTGCAGTTCGCGGAAGCTTTTGGGACAAATCGGTCCCGAAGCGGTTGGTCAAAAAAGCGCTCCAACCGCTCGATCCCAGACGCTTTGCATTTGAGAACGGACGGATCCGCTTCGCGGTTGCGGATCCGCTTCGCGGTTGCAAATCTGCTGCGCGTTTCCGGATCCCCTTCCAGTGTGAACGCACCATGGAGTAGGAGTACGACTTTCCTCGTCTTACGCCAGTATGGAGGCCTGACTACCACTTCAGAGTGCAGCATGACCTTCCCAACTCACGAATAATTTGGGAAGCCGAGGACATCGACGTGACGATAGAACAGGATGACCGGCACAGTATACGTCTTCCGTATGCGCTACCGTAGTCCTGTTCACCTGCGTACAAACTCTCGCACAATACAATACAATACAATACAATACAATACAATACTTTATTGCATGGAAACATGAAAAAAGAACAGCAATCAGGCCTACCAAAGCCACAAAGGGCTTGTATGGTAGTGCCTGGCAGGCAGCGACAAAACATAAAAAAATATCATCAGAAAACAAAAAGAGAAGGAAGAAAGAAAGAAAAAAAAAACAATAAAAAGAATCACCTGTAGTTACAAGTTCAAAATAAAGGACGTTATCTACGGAGGCTCCTGAGAGCATTCCTCAGTTTGTATTTTGTTGTGGCATTAAAAACACTCGCAGGAAGTTTGTTAAAACAAGAGGCAACGTAATAATCACGGATCCGCTCTCCATACCTTGTAAAGCATCGAGTAGTCAAAAACCGATCCTTGGGCCTTAGGCAACGTACAGGAGTATAAGGGATCTTATACGAACTATCCCAGAAATGTCGAAAAACCACAGTATCCCTGAAGAGGGAGTAAAAATCAGGCAAACACAATTCTTTAAACACATCACTATCGTTATCAAGGCAGCGATCGTAAGAAATGGATTTTAACAAGGACCGCAAAATTGAGTTGATTCTGAGTTTCCAACGGGCCGCACAATGACCATAAACAGTGATACCGTAACGTAGAATATTGTAACCCAAAGCATGTAAGACTAGCTTGCGAACTGAAAAAGGCATGAAGTATCTTATGTTAAACATCACACAAGACAAGGAACGAAGTTTCCTACAAACTTGCGCAAGCTGAGAATTCCAAGCCAGGTCCCTGTCAAAAACCAATCCGAGATATTTCACCGAGGACGAATAGGTCAAGTGTGTGCACATTGGACGTATGTAGAACAAACGGATAAGAAACGTTAATCCTTTTTAGTGGGTTATGGAAACAGATGAGTTGCGTTTTGGACGCATTGACTGAAATTAAATTGGCCGCAAACCAATCCATTGTTTGAGTTGCAGCATTTTGTAACATAGTGATCGCTTGTAAGTATTTAGGTGCGCAGGCCACAATGAGAGTATCATCTGCATACTGGAACAAGGAAGTCTGTACATTACTGGAAAGATCGTTTACATAGATGTTAAATAATAAAGGACTAAGTATAGAACCCTGGGGGACGCCGGACCTGATTATAGAAAAATTACTTCGAATTTGATCAATAGACACACATTGGCGCCTGTCACGCAAGAAATCTTCTAGCAACGATAAAAAGGAGCCACGAAAACCCAACATTGACAATTTATCTAATAACAGACGGTGACTCACGCTATCGAATGCCTTGCTGACGTCTAAGAATAGAGCACACGCAACCTGGTTTCGCTCAAACGATAAGTTAAGCAAATCGGAGAGATCTTCCAGCAAAGTTTGAGTGCCACGACCTTGCACAAAGCCATACTGGGTGGGAGATAAAGTATCATGCAAATCTAAAAAACGTGTCATGATCAGGCATAAGTGCTTCTCTAATATTTGCGAAATACAAGGCAAGATTGAAATTGGGCGATAATTTTCTGCTTGATCACGCTTTCCCGTCTTGAAAAGCGGTATAACTATCGCTGTTTTCAACTTTAAAGGGATTACACCATTATAAAGTATGCCGTTTAAAATCGTAAGCAAGACTGATTTAAGCTTATCAAACGACCTTCTTAGTTCGTTGGCTGAAATGCCGTCAATACCAGGTGACTTGCATTTTAGACTAAAAAGAATGGTCTTAAGGTTGTCTTCATCGAAGTAAGGTAGATAAGCAGATTCTACAGTGCTGTTGCGCAAAGTACACGAATTTGGGGGTTTTCTCGCGATTCCCGAAACACTAGAAAAGAAATTATTTAAACCATCCACGGCGCCCTGCCCCATTGAAGAACAAAGGGTGCGGTTGTTGTTACGATTTGAAGCCGTTGTATTTAAGCCTCTAAAATCGTTGATTAGCGACCAAGTCTTCCTAGGGTCTGCTCGGGCTTCTTTAAATTTATTCCGGAGATGTAGACGCTTAGCGCGACGAATCATGGCATTTACTTTATTTCTACTAAGCTTGTATTCAAGTTGTAACGTATCACATTTCGGGGAACGTCGGCAGAACAACTCAAAACGTGCCCCCGCGCATTCTATCCGTCTGGTAGGCAACACCTGCAATATTGTAAATTTAAGGAGAGTCACATATTCGAAAATGTAAGCAGTGTATTTGGTCGTGACGAGATGTTGTGAAAGTGAGTTTGGAAAATCGAAACCGAAACTTCGACTAAGGGGTTTATGGTATGCCTCGCACGGCACTACGCCGTAATAATCGCTTCGATTTTGCGAGATATCTATAGGGGATCGTATACCATTCGGAAACGCCACTTCCTTGGCTTTGTATACGGTGTTAAGAAACTCGCGGAACATCGTCTTTGCTCCGTTGCGGACTGACTTTATCATTTCTGGAGGGCGGAAGAAAACGTTTCCTGTGGTACCAGCTAAAACGTCTCATAACTTCAATGTTGGGGACTTTTAGGGGGGATCGGTGGCCGACTGGGCTAGCGCACACCACCTCGGAGAAGCGAAAGCTCGCGCTGCAGAACCCAGGGATCCTGGGTTCAATCCCCACCCCTGCCCGTTTCGATCTGGATGAGCATATCGTACCGGCTTGCGGTCGTACATGTATCACTACTGCGTAGTGTACGTTAAAGACCCCAGGCTAGCGGTTGTACCGCACTGGATAAATTGCTCTGTCTACAGCTGAGACATCAGACGCCCACTGAGGCAGATTAACTTCCGGCTGTATGAACATACACAGAACAATTCGCTTTGGGGACTTTTAGCAAACCGTATGCGTGTTCGGCGTACCGCACTACCGGGGGCCGTTAAAGCATGCTTTTAAGCGCGCGCTCCGCGGTCACAGGTGTCACTCAGGCGCGCGCTTAAAAGTATGCCTGAAATGCTCCGGTCGTGCAGTAAATGGAATACGATGACGGCTTGCTGAAAGTCTCAAATAAAAAATGAAAAAGAAAAAGAAAAACCGCGCGGGCGCATTTTCGCACTCCTATCCTTGTGACCGTTGCTTGCACGAGTGCTAACTCTAGCGTCGTACCACCTCGCATCCCACGTGAACGAAATCCTTCTAAAATGCACTATAGTGGTTTTTTGATGACGCTCAGGAAGCTCCTGATTGAAACCGTATTTTTATCTTCAATGTTAAAGAAGGTATTTAGCAAATTTTAGTTTATTAATCGACATATTGTGACGATTGTTTCTCTATATTATGTCCAGACCGTATCAATGTAGCTTTGACGTTTTCTTTTTTTTTTAAACAAGTTTCTGAAACCTTAAGATAAAATTTAAAAAATAACCCTTTATATAAATATATATATATATATATATATACATATATTGTAAAGGAATTAATTTTCGTCCATACCTAATTTTCGCGAACTTTGCGACTTAAAAAAATAGTGCGAAAAATTGAACCCACGAATATATCAGACCATGGTAACTAATGCATAGCATATTACTCATAATAGCGAATGTTTTCGCCCGCCAAAGATTATCGTTAAATTTCCCTTCGCTAAATTCGCGAAATATTGAGCCCGCGAAAATAACGTCGTTTAGAGTATGAATTTTGACGCGTTTTTGCGGGGGATTGCCAGACCCCATTTAACCGGATCGTAGAATCCGACCAGTGCGCTGCCGGTTAAAGACATCATTCTGAATTCATAAGGCCGACAATCTATTCCGTAAAAGGCAAGGAAATACAAGAAAGAAAACAACAGAGCCGATGCCAACGATGCTTAATTCTTTTTTTTTTTTCTTTTTCAAACGAAACAAAGGCTAGTAGCCGGTCCCTGAATGGAATTGCACTTTGTCGTGGCGCAGCACTTTTCCGATTGCAAACCGGACTCTCGGACGATTTCTCCGGCCCTTTCTAAGACCCTCATCACGGCAAGGACCTCTCGAGAATAATTTCCACTCGGAGATTCACATCCGGGTTTCGAAGCTGCTCGAAGGAGGACAAAGCAGTTAAGGACAAAAAATATAACATAGCCTGAAAACCATTCCTCTTGAATGTTTTGTTTTTTTTCTTGGTAAACTTTAAACGGAATCAAAGTAGCCTTGAACTGGATACGGGAGTAGCGCCGGCTCCTTCCACGAGCTGACTTATGGCGAATTCCATTTGCGGTTTTGGTGCGCGCCGGGATCAGTAGACCAGATCCGAGATGGAGCACGTGATCCGAACGGAGTCGCTCCGCCTGCAGGATCCCCAAGTGGAACGTGACCACTCCTCCGGGATCGGTAGATGCCTTCCCGTCATTCCCCTTCCCGGGTATCCCCTTCCTGCGATCCCGGATCTCGAGGCGGGATGCACGGCGATGAAGGAAGTCACGTGTGCGCGCCGAGGGCTGGCCAGGCTGGCTTCCGGTCGCATCAGCCGAAATTAGCGGAGCGACTTTTCTCGAATCCGAACCGAGATCTGGAGTGGGAGCTGATCCAAAACGACGACTGGAACACGCCCGTCTGGATCCCAATCGCCCAGTGAAATAAGCGCACTCCGGAAAAGTCTATCCCGGCGTGTTCCAAAACGATCAGCGGAATTCGCCATTAGCATCAACATATACAACTATAAAATTTACAAAAAAGTCACATGCAGCCTAAAGGGGCGTCACTGACAGCTGAAAGTATGCGCGTGTTAGTGACGTCACCTATCAGTGACGCCCTGCATTTCTACAGCTGTCAGTGACATCACGGGCAGCTTAAGAAACGAAGGGCGTGGCTTATTACTGTTCACGCAATCCTATTGGCTGTCGAACGCTAATAAGATGCACACGGAACTCGCCACGCCAGCTGCGTTCCTTAAGTTGTCGGTGACGATAGAGGACTGGATCCTCAAATCGGCATCCGCGAGTTTTTTGTGAGTCAATTTTTTCCGCCACCGTGTAGTGCGGAAGAGTGTACATTAGTGTTAGTTGGTATGTCAGTGCCGCGGAAACCACATTCGCGTGAGGCGAAGCTTCTGCGCATGCGCAGTGCCGACAGCCACGCCACTGCAGTGGTGGGACGTGAGGAGCTGAGTTGGTGTATGCAAAGTAGCTAGAGGGTGTCCCCCCAAATAAATATACGGGGTTTTTCTTTTTTTGTTTTTTTTTTTAACCACAAGGTTAAGCTATGCCAAAGTTTCACATATAAGGTTTATCTTATTCGAACGTTATGAGTGATTCTCGGAAACTGTCGGCCGCCTCGGTGGGTTCGAGGCAAAGCGCCGGCCTACGGATCCCCAGGTGGCGGGTTCGAATCCCGGCCGAGGTGCCCGCAATCTGACGGAGGCTCATTGTGGAGAAGGCGCCGTGTAACCGAGCTTTCGGTTGCACGTCAAAAGATCCCCAGAGGGTCCAAATTAATCCTCAGTCCTCCGCTGGGGCCTGCCAGATGCCCGTCGTTGGTTTGGCACGTAAAACCCCCGAATTTGGCTTTGTAGGAAACTTTAAATTAAAAAATGGCGGCCACGGTTCCCACTGATGCACGTAGGTAAGTGGCATCAGCTATGGGGAACGGATGCCATCTTCGTATTGAAATTATTGATACATCACTTCTAGCGTTTGAATAACATAACGGTTAGTTGTTGAACTTTGGCCTCTGATCCGGACCGTTAGCGCTACATGTGGGGAGCTAGGCAGAGCGTTCGGCAATACGTCGTTTATTTTTGCAGTGAGAAAAAAAAAAAAAAAAACGGTGTTGTGCCAAATACTCAACAAAAGTATTTAAGATAAGGTGCTAAATACACACTTCAAATTGTATTAGAGTCGTATTTAAGTTACTTTTACTACGAACTATCTTGAGTAGAGTACAAATACATTGAAAAAGTAATTGAACTACATTAGAATATACTGGGGCTAGTAGGTTGCCAGCTGGTAATATAAGAACAGAAAAGTCCAAATGGGGCGCTCTATTCTGATGACTTGGCTGAAAATCAAATTCTAATCTTTATGACTATCAAAAAGCTACTTGGCTGCTGCAATCGAAGTTTTCATTGAAATAATTCGGAGTATGCTACACACAGGGTACCGTAATGTTTTAGGAACAAGGGAGACTCACGTATTGTAGGCATGGCAACTGGCGTTCTTTAGTTTGGCGGCAGGCTCGGCTCATGACGCATTCCGCAAAAGTTCGCAATATGCCTTAACGCGATTGGGTGGACTTAACATATAGCCGACATTGCGTATCTCTAACAGCCGAACTAAAAGTTGGTCAGGCAGCCAGACTTCAACATGAGTACGCGAAAAAATGACAAACGTACACGCACAGGAGAAATATCAGCTAGAGGACTGCAGCATTTGTCGCTGATCAACAACCAAGAGCGAGTATCTTGCCTCCCCAGCCAAGGGTGAGGAGGAGCGCCTGCACTTTCAGACTGTCAATAAATATTATAAAGGTCAAGAGGAAAACATAAGTAACAGAAGGGAGTGTCCAAAAACCCTCTCAATCCCTGGCTTCACCTGGTGGAAAACTGGATTGGAGGAGTCTGAGAATGAAACTGTGTGCGCGTTTGGAAGGAGATAAAAAAAAAAACACACGCTTTTGAACGATCTTGGGAGCCAAAGTTAAGCCACAGTAGGCACACAAGGGACTTTGGAGATGCTCAGTCAAGGTTACGGCAACTCTATAAAGCCAGCAGGATCTACCTTCCTTGGTCGATGCAGGCTGTTCGCGCCCTTCGTCGCGTTGACCGCTCCTTGAATGTGGCTAGATATTTTCATCGTTTGCGGCGGAGTACCCCTGCCCGGTTCAAGTCTGGTAGATTCGCCGGTCTAGTGTCCCCGCTCACACCGCGGCAGACGCAGCCTCTCACCCTACGACGGTGGTGCACCCCCTTCCTCTTCTCCAGTATCCAGCCACGGATGCTTTGAGCATTCACAAGGAAACCCTGCGGCGCACCACACGAGCACTTATTCCCCCGTGTGGTTCCGACCTCCCGAATGTTCTTACCCCCCTAGAAGAGGTCTCGTTCTGAAGAGTTCGAGTGAATGCGGCCATAACACCGGCTGTCCGTGCCAGTTGAAGTTACACCACGACCTCCACCTGCTGTCCCTTCTGCTCCGCCCTAACCCGGGAGGCGGATCTCCCGCACCTTTTCTGGACGTGCCCGGGCCTTCAAGCGGCCTGTCGGCGACATCTTAGCCGGGTCGCCCCTCACCCCAAGCGGCCACAAGACTTTCAGCGCTGGTCTGATGGCCCGAACCATCGCTCTCTCCTAGACTTTTCCCAGGAAACTGGACTACATGGGTACATGCAGTCCTCGTTCCCTTCTTCTGCCGCATGGTACACAGACGTAATAAAAAGTAAAGAAAAGAAAATGTGCTCGCGCATTTTCATACTAGAACACCCTGAACCAGCGTTTTCCGAAAATGGTCCATTGTGACCGTACCAAGTGTTGGCTTCCCAATCTTCCGCTGACGGAACCACTCTAGCTTCAGACAAAAGGCGTAAAGTCCCGATGATGTCACCAACACTTTACTATAGTCCGTTGCAACTCCAGAAGATAGGGCGAGGGAAAGGATGCCAGGGGAGGAGGAGGCAGACGGAACGCTGGATAGGAGAGAGGAAAACTGCCTCCTCCCAGCGTTCCGCCTGCTTCCTCCTCCCCGGCCTTACTTTCCCTCGCCCTACCTTTTTTAGTTGCAACGGACTATTGGGGAGGAGATCGGGGAGTGGCGCTCCCTAGCAGCTACCTCGGGAACTAATGCTGTGTGGCAAACAAACCCTCCGACCGCTGCCATTAGTGCATTTGCTGTCATGAAGGATGACGACGCAAAGTTAGTGAAATATATGTAAGATTCTTCTTTTCTCCTAAACGCATCTAGACAGAAGTAATCTCCTACCTCTTGCGTTCAATGCTATCGAAGTCCTCATGGAAGGCAAAAAAAAAAAGCGCATGTGTGGTCACGCGCGAGCGTGCCGGGCCAGCCGCTTCGTGTTGGCCGCGCGCGCTGGAATCGTGTGTGGCCGGTGCGGCGTCCGTGCTTTTTTTTTTTTTTTTACTGATTCACAAAACACGCATTTCACTTTTCAGTTACCCTGTCTCTTTCGACAATCATGGACGACATCGGCGAAAGCAATCGGTGTCTCGTTGAAGGAGAGGAAGTGGTCAACTACGATCATGTCGTCGAGTACAGCGTTGCACCAGAGCCGACGGCGGACAGTGTCCGCATCGTCGCGTACGTGCTGCAGTCCTCCGCTCTGCATAGATTCGGTTCAAACGCATGCTTTGAGCACTGTGGTACGCAGCAAGTGCGCACCATATCGCTACAAACAAATACGCAGCGAGCGCGGAAACTACGCGGCGTACGCTTGGCAAGTGTTGGCGTCGGAGTTGTTTGCCACACAGCGATTGTTTGTGGTGATGATGATGATAATGAAACTGCGCCCCCTATAGTTGGATCCTCTCGCCAATTGCTCCAAGCGTAACGTTCCACTCAAAGATAACTTGAAAAGAAGAAAGAAAATAAAAAAGCGGATAGGAGGACACATAAAGACGGGCGTACTTGGGGCTACCCATTTGGACTTTTGTTGGCATTCGGAGGCTGCGTTTTGCTAGTGCCTTGTTTCCTGTACTGCGTTTGGCCGCTTGCCTCCAAGTCTGCAATCGGTTCAGCTTTGCCGTGGAGTCTGACGATCCCTGGTTCCGTAGATTGTTCCTGAAACAAGTATTTCCGAAGCTTGAAAAATGTATTTGAGATACTGAGTACAAGATAGTTAGAAATGTAATTAAGATAGAGTAGTAAATACTCTAGAGAAAATGTATTTGCACGGTACCAAAATACTAGCAAAAGTATTTGGAATACAGTATCTTCAGTAAAGCATTTAAAGGGATTGTCCGGTAAAATATTGTCACTCAGAAAACTATTAAATTACCGGGTGAAACAAGGAGACGGCAGGCTCTTTAAATCGACCGGAAAATTCGGTTTCTTAACCTATCGCGCTACGACTTTGTGCAGCATTGCCCACAGATGGTGCATTTTTTTTTTTGTAAAATTTGCAAAGAGCGAACTTACCTGAGAAAAAAGTAATGAAAGAAAAAGGCTTAGCTCCTATGGAAACGCAGCGACGCCACCGGTCTTCAAAGAGCACGGCGCCGTTTCGCACGGGACACAAGAGATGGCGCAACGAACGCCGCCAACGAACGAGCTAGTATTCGGCGCCGAGAGCCAGCGTCTTTAGCAGACAATCTTTTCGACTCAAAAGCGGCGCGCGTTCCGCAGGCGGCGACAGTCGCAGAAACAAAAACAGGCGCGGTAACAAAGCAGCTGCAGTTCCTTGTCTGCTAAATACGCCGGCTCTCGGCGTCTGCTCGTTCGGTGGCGGCAGTTTGCGTCGCGACCGCTTGCGCCATCTCTTGTCTTCCGTGCGAAACGGCGCCGTGTTGTTTGAAGACCGGTGGCGTCGCTGCGTTTCCATAGGAGCTAAGCCTTTTTCTTTCTTTACTTTTTCGTCAGGTAAGTTCGTTCTTTGCAGATTTTACAAAAAAAAAAATTCACCATCTGTGGGCAACGCTGCACAAAGTCGTAGCGCGATAGGTTAAGAAACCGAATTTTCCGGTCGATTTAAAGAGCCTGCCGTCTCCTTGTTTCACCCGGTATATTGTCATTGCCACTACGTTTCAACTCATGCGAGAAAGAGCGAATACATCGAGTTTTTTTTCCCCCAAATAACCCTTTTAGTGCCTGTTGCGAATAATTCTTTCCCCCATGCACGTGTAAAAGGTACTTTTTGAAGTCTCGGAGACGCTGCTAATGCGTCATACAAAAGACAGTCTGCAGATATGTCTGCAGATATGCACCCTCTATTTTCTTCTTCTTCTGTCTGCAGATATGTTCGAAACATACATATATGTACGAAGCAAACTTGCTTCGGATGGATGGATGGATAGATGGATGTTAGTGCTGTACCCTTTGTAACGGGCGGTAGATTGCCCCACCTAGCCTAAGCTTAAGGAGTGTCCGTCATGTCTGCGGAGAAACTCCGTGTCTTTTGCATAATGTGTGATCAGTGTGGCTGCGGCTGGATGTACCCTACAACAAACAACAAAAACTTTCAGCGCTGCCGAAGAAGATTTCGCCGGTTGGCGTTCTCTTCGTATAAACAGATATTGTATTTATGGAACTGGAATCTTGGTGTATATAGGGTACTCGCATGAGACCGCGATGGAACGCTGCTTCCGGCATAAAATCTTCGCGGGGAATCCACGTTACTGACGTTCGTTTGCTTCCGGTCTGTGTCCGGCTGTCTTTCTATGCGCAAATGCATATTTTTAAAATATTTTTTTAGATTTAGATTTTTTTTTGTCGACGTGATCGATTGCGCTATACAGAGCAGTCGGGAACATAAAGAAGTATCGACTGGCACTTGATCTTTATACAGACCGATATGTATTCGGAACTTCAAACAAACCGACGCGCTCGAGAAGTCAGCTCGTCGGGGCAGCAAAATGTCCTCTGCAGACGACGACGTTGGGCGGCTCTGAAGAAGTGAAGAAAACGGAGCAAACCTGGGTTTAAGCGTTCCAAATACGTCCCCGATTGTATTCCTTGACTTTTGTCGTCTGCTTGCTTTTGAAGCGTTTTATCAACACCAAGAACGACGCTACAATGCCTGATTCACCGATTTTACTCGCGATTTCGCAATTGCAACGTTGCCGCTGTGCGACAAAAAAAAAAAAAAAAAATGTCACGATGGAAGTTGCAGTCTTTACCGCCGCACTTGCGAAATAGCGAATAAAATGAATCTCCCCGTGTGAGTAGGTCTTAACGAAGAATCGCTTGGCGTGCGTGCGAATGTGAAAAGTTGCGGAAGCTGTCGCCGGCAGCGTACGTATGTCTAAACGGCGACGACTTATATTGACGTAGTATTTCGTGGTTTTTCGAACCCGTTGCTTTGTTCAGAGCCACCTGGAAGACAAGGCCTGCTTATTACATCATCGTTAGTGGATCGCCGACCCGTCCGTCCCAAGTAGTAGACACACGACGAAAGTCGCTGCAAAGTGGCAGACGCTTCCATTTTGGCGTCACCGCGCGTGCTAGCGTCGCGGTACGTTATAAGACACTGCGAGACGCGCTTTCGGCTATGCTGACGCAAGCAGGGCGGCACTGCGTGGGTCTGCTGTGGTAACGTTTGGAGGGAGGGGAGGGGGGGGGGGTGGAATGCGGGGAGGCAGGGTGGCGGGTGAAAGGCCCTGGCCTTATCTCTAGGTGGTGTCCGGAAGTGACGTCAGGCGCGATTCCTATATATACACCTTAAATGGGGCGTTCAGTAGCTATTGCTTGCGCTGCAGAACCCCCTAGGTTCAATCCCCACCTCCCCCACCCGTCTCGATCTGGATGAGTTTCGTACCGGCACGCGTTCGTGTAATGACTAGTGCGTGATGCACGTTTAAAAACTCAGGTTAGCGGTTGTACTGCACTGGCTAAATTTCTCATCTACAGCTAAGAGACAAGTCAACCGTTGAGGCGTCATCAAAGCTGTATAAATATACAAGCAACACAATTTTTTTTTCAGCAGCCATTTTCACGGCTTGTGCCTTCGTATACTCACAACACAAGTGAACCAGGCTGTAGCTCGCTCACTTGCAGCGTGCCCGTGAATGCAACTTTGGAGCACAGAGGTTGCGGCGGCCAGGAGATTTATTGGCTCGCATTCTCGAGAGATGGGTAAAAATAACTTACCGTCCGTCAGGATCGCAACAGCTTTGGCGGTGTGAAACCAATTCTGGCGAAAAGAAAAGAAAGATTGTTGATTTACAATTGGCTCAAGACGAAAGAGACAAACTGGTGACGTGCTCAAGGTGAACGCATTCAAGATGAGCGCACTCACCAATGGCGACCAGTGGATAGTTGATGTTGTTATCACTAATGCTTGCTTTGTCGTAACGAGGATGATGCGTTCTTTTCGTTGAAGTCAATTAAAGATAAATAAATGAGCGCGTCGTCCTCGAAAATGCAATTACTTAGGATCCGCCTCTAATTCCGGAAGAACTTCGTTAATCCGATAATCCGGATAACTAAGAGATTGTTTTCTACCTGGCACCCTCGTTGAGGTTTTTTTTTTTCTGGTGGGGTTCGAATCTTCATTAATGAAAAAGTGGGTCGCATCCGAGCGGAAATAATATCCGCCCATTACGATGTACAGAAAAAAGAAAACATCTCCCAGAAGGAATCTAAGCGTGTCTCTATACTGTATCATTGACAGCTTAAGAGGCGTCGTTCGCTGGGGATCACCTTGATTGGTTGTCTCTAACCTACAAAAAAATAAACTCATTTTTGTTTTTAGTGCCGTCGCTTAGGGTTTTTACTGCACCCCTTTTTTTTTTATCAGACCGCACGACGGTAACGAAGAACTCTTAAAAATTTAAAGGCATGTCTACTAAGTGTTCTAGAATTCAGAAAACGTAATACTTACGACCACCGAAACACCGAAAAAAAAAAGTTGATTTAAAGGTGCTTTAAGCTCCTGAGTCTCTGACGTCATGTTCGTCCACGCTGGTTTTCTACTTTTGATCTTGACTTTTTTGTTTTTTGTTAAAAAATAATGCGCGATTTATTAATAACATATTGATTGAATGGTGTGTCGGCATCCTAACCTAAAGCCGGGCGCAGTACTCATACATCATACAAAAAAGACAGTCTGAAAACGCGAGTAACCGTAATGTCCGTCGTTTGAATGCTGCTTGCCAAGTTCCTCCTTGAAATCTTTACCATGCGGCATTCGAAGCAGGGATCTCGCAGTGACTCGCGTTCGAAAAAAAAAGAAGGTGTCGCAATTGTCGTTGAATCTGAGGCTTTACGTCGAACTTCGAAGTTAGACTGGTTCGTGGAACCTGTCTACCTTTTGTCAAAGTTGGACAAAATTCGTCTTTTGAACCAGTCTTGCCTGACTTCTACACAAAATGTCCTACTTCTTTTTAGAAAACGTTTTTTGTAGAGTAGTTTGTTTCATATTTTACTGGATATGCGGCCAACATGTATGCTTTTTCACGAGTTCATTATTTGGTTCGCTGATGTGAAACAATACACCCGATTGAGATTGCACGTGGTGTTCGGCTCGTTTTCAATTTCTGCTCATACTCAAAGTAGAAAACCGAGATTGAAGAGAGGGTCCATCTCAATGCATGGGGAGCGTTTGCAATGTAATGGCGGTCGCCTCCTTCGGAGATTCGCCGCCAGTGCGCATGCGCTGGGTTGTGACGCGGCAAGGAGGGAAGCAGGCAGAAAGGCGGGGACGTTTGCAGACGATCAACGCTTTTTCCACCTCCTCGCAGTTTGCATTGCAAACGCGGAGCATAAACCACGTGACCCCCATTGAGCAGTCGGAAACTTTCTGTAATACAGGTTCTCTATCTCTAACCCATAGTCGTTGAACTTCGGTCAAACTTGTGTAGAACTTTGCGTTAAACGTTCGAGAAAACCGAAGCCGATGGAACCCGAAACCCAGCAAGTTGGCTCCATTTGTAATCAGATGCCTCTGACAACAAATTTAGAGTTAAAAAAAAAAAAAAAAGTGTCTAATGGGGACGACGCGAATCGGCCCAGTTTCGATCAGGTTCGACTTCTTCGAACTTGACTAGCACAGTTCGACAAAGGTTCGACTGAAGTTAGACTATATTCTGTTCGGAAATCAAAAATGACCGGGCGCCACCTAGTGGGAGAGGGGGGCAGTATTAACCCGGTAGGTAGGGAGAGAATCTGAGATACAGGAGGAACTTTGGGTAGAGGCAAAGGCAGCTAGCCTTTGCGTAAATCCGTCGATACTTCTAATCAGAGTTCAACGTCCTGACGTCCCCGCGTGCTTCTCATCTCCTCCTCTCCCTCAGTTTCTCTACGTATTGTTTCACGTGAACAAACTGACCTTGTCATTGAGAGACTATGCGTTCTTTCTTTATATTAAGTAACATATAAAACAAACTACTTTTTTCTTTTTTTTTTTTTCTGTGCCAAACATTTAAAATTATATGTAGCAGACGGGTAACACAGTTAAGAAGCCGAACTTTCTGGAACGTTCGAAGAGTTCGAGGCTCGACGTCGAACCGCAGGTTTGAAAAGAGTACGCGACATCCCGATACTCGGCGTCAACTACTGTAAACGACTAAATTTTCGCGAGGACCTAATTTTTGCGAATTTCGCGAATCGCCTTCAATTCGCGAAAAATACGTCCCGCGAACAATTCGGGCAATATGTGAACGCTACGAAAGCTACACTCGATTCGCGAAAATTAGAAGCCGCGAATAATTTCAAATTTTCAGCTTCGGCCCGATTCGCGAAAATTTGAGCCCGCGAAAATTAAGTCGTTTACAGTATTTTATGGTGCGTCGTCAATGCTATGCCGTAGCTTCCGCAGTGCTCCAAGTCTGTCAAATCTACTAATGGCGCGAGCACGCACTCTCGCAGCAACGCGGTACTGCAGAACTGCGGAAGCTACACTCGCCTCGACTTCGTAGCAAAAAAATAGTTGACGCCGAGTATATAATCTTGAACCAGGAATTGCAGAGGATGGGGGTGGGTGTGTTGCCTGAAAGCGTTCCGACTGCAGGAAAGTTCCAAAATAAATAAGTTGCGTCGACGGAATACACACACGGTCTAGAGGAAACGAAAACGTATGCAGCACAGAATGCTCGGGAAAAGACAAGCTTTCCTCAAACCCATAGAACGGTACTCGACGTTCCCGTAAGCGGCTTAGCTCCCTTACGAAACGTGGCCTACCGAAAGCTTTCCAAACCTTCTTCTTCTTTTTTTTTTTTTCCCCCGGGATGATCAATAGAATCGTCCCCGTTGGTAAACAGAGAACCACCGTTGGCTTCCCATCACATACCTCAAAGAGGTGGACGATCGCTTCTGTAAGCCGGTTTCGCCGGCTAGGCAGGAGAACTTTTACTTTCACGTTTTCGTTTTACGAAGGTCGCCCCGCTCTTGCAGCAACCCGTTTCCAGGAGGCGGAAGGCTCTTTAACGGTACACCCTGATCCCAGAAATTTGCCCTTTCCTTCCTCCATCCATCCATCCGCGCATTTCGCTCTAAATTGAGGAGGGGATGTCACGTGACGCCAGGGTATAAAATGCTTCGCAACTTCGAAACTGAATTGATTTTCAGGTCACGTGACGTCAATTTCCCCGCTAAATTTAGCTGGGAAAATTTTCTGCTACGTTTAGCGGGAAAATATTCCCCTACATTTGGCGGGAAATACTTGCGCTAAATGTATCGGGAAACTTTTTCTCCGCTAAATTTCCTCGCTACATTTAGCGGGGAAATTGTGACGTACCATAATGCAACGCGCGCGATTACGCCGACGGCGACGCCGACGCCGCTCAACCCGGAAACAGGCGCCTAAGAGCTGCGCTCTTAAACGTCACGAATAACCGTCATGATTAACCATCCCGAAGAACCGTCACAAATAACAGTCACGAAAGATATTCACGTCACTTAAAGGGGCGATGCCACGATTGTTGTACCTTGCGCAAATACCGCTTAGAATGGATCCCTGACGTTCATAACCTGTGAAACACCCGTTCGTTTTTCACCAAACGCAATCAAAATCTACAAAAAAAAAAAAAAAAACGAGCAGCGTTCACTTTCTCAACTTGCAGCCAGAACAAGCGGCCACGTGATCGGAGCCGATTATATGCCGACAATGGCTACGTTTACATGAATGCGATCGTAGCGCATCGAATCGAACAGGGACCAATTCGCACGCAGCCTGTCTTCCTACTTCTTCCTCTTCTACCTATCTGGTACCAATCAAAATAGTCAAATCTCGATTCGATGCGCAGCGGTCGCATCCATGTAAACGCCTCCAATGTAGGCACGCGCTGGGGTTGGCATAGCCACGCGCTGGGGTTGGCAAAGCACAGGACACGCGCTGAGTTCCAGACATTGTTATGGCTCGGCTATCGTCGTCGTTGCAGCGATTGGACACAGGCCACTACCCGAATGCTTCTCGAGCTAGTAATTATCACGAGCCCTAATCGAGTGCCCACGAATCGCTCGGGTCCAACGCTACGAGCCGACTTCAAATATCGCCACCGGGTGGTACTGCGACCGCCCAGCTACGTCATCAAGTTTCCCGAAGGAGAGATTGAATGAAAACGCTCGCTTTTGTCCTTGAATTTACACCGCAACAAAGGAGTTGCTTGGCCAATGGCGTTGGGTGCGAGTAGCTTTGTGTCGCACTAGTGCCAGTAAGCTGGTGTAAAGTGAAAAAAAAACAAAAAAAAACATTCCAATTGAATATCGTTGCACCGTTCCTTTCATGATGTCACTTGACACCATGACGTCACGGGGTTATGTGATGTCACGCTGCTTTGTGACGAGCCACGTGACGTCATGATTTTACGTGACTTCATGACGTCACGTGGCTCGTCACAAAGCAAAGAGTTGAGTTGGTGTATAGAGCAGCTTTCGCTGCCGGAGTAGCGCTACGCTTTTCCCTGCGACACCTCTTGCCGCGATTGGTCTATACACCAACTCATGTTACTTGAAATCCACTTTACAAACAAACCGGAGCGCCCCTAGCGGACGCCACCGGCGCCGCGCATGCGCGATGAAGTGTGAGCAAGAAGCTCGCCGTCACCCATAAACAAACCATTGAAATGTGATGTTGTCAACGTCAGTGTGAGTCCCCTGCCCTTTTTCATGTTGGAATTGTTGATTCTACGTCTTCCTGGCAATGTCTGACTACATGAGCGGCCTCAGAGAAACTACTGAGGCTCGTTACACCGCAAACCTTCGAGTGATTAATGTGAGATGCGGCGATTCATTCACCGTGGATGCCACAGAATGTAGGCTAAAGCCTTATTTGCATGATAGGATTTCGCTCGGGCTGCAAAAGCGTAAACCGTAGCTGAGATAATCAACGTCGATACTGAAAATCGCAAGCAGAATCGGACAAAGTGAATCAGGCATAACAAGTCAGTGATGGCCACTGGTAACAATTTCATTTTCATTTTTTTTTTCATTTTTTGTTGCTCAAAGACATCCGTTCGGACGTACTACATGAGCGAGGATTTGGGAAAAAATCATACAAAGCACAGTACATATCAAACTTTGGGTTCAAAAACAATCAAACCCAAGAATTCGGGGTAAAACAAATTATAAAAAAGCATAATACATATTAAACATAGTGTTCAAAAACGATCAAACAAGAAAGAACAAGATCAGAGGGACCCTTGATTGGCTCAAGTAATGTACACAATGCCAAGAACATTCAAACCTAACACAGATTATCATCTTGGAAACCTAATTCAACATTAAATCGCTACATATTTTTTCTAAACAACAACTGGTCATGTTCAGTTGCCACAGAGTCTGGGAGTGCGTTCCAATCTCAAGTACACAAAACTGACGGAGATAAAAGGAATAGATTAGTGCGTGATGCAAACGGTTCCACTTTCTGGGTGTTATCACATCGGGCCGAAATATGAGTTGCAGGCCTACAGGAAGTTTGTCTGAAAGTAGAGTCACTGTAATAAATTCGATTAACAAAAACACAAGCGTGAAATTTTCCTTCTTATCTCCAAACACGACAGACCCAGATTTTGTTTTAAACTCGTGGCACTGGTTTGATAAGAGTATTTTCTAGAAATAAGACGGGCGGCTTTACTTTGCAAGACCTCAAGATTTTTAACAAGGTAATTTTGGTGCGGGTAGTTTTGGTAGAAGTATAGTTTTATAGGCAAGCAGGCGTGTTTCTTGGGGTGCCTGGTACAGCGTACGCCTTGGAAAACCGAGTTTTCTAGATGCGTTTATAATGATGTGATCAATGTGCTCGTTCCAAGCGCTGGATGTGAAATGGACACCTATATATTTATACGACGTGGCAACTTCTAGTTCGAGAGAGAGGAGCCTGTACTGGGTTATTATCGCATTAGTTTTATTGGTAACTCTCATTAGCCGGCATTTTCTGATGTAATTATAATGAAATTAATGCAATGCAATAATGCAATTCGTCGATTTTCTGATGTTAATGTTAAGCTGCCATTTTAAGCACCTATAGTACTAATTTTGTCAAGGTCAATTTGTAGAGCGTGACTGTCATCTGTACTAGTTCTTTTGGATATAAAACACAATCGTCTGCAAACAACCTGATTGTTGATGTTAAGGTGGATGGAAGATCATTGATATAAATTAGAAACAAGAGGGGACCAATTACGGTACCCTGAGGAACGCCTGATGTCACGGGAAGTTTTGAGGAAAGGGTATCGTTTAACTTTACTAATTGGGTTCTACCACGCAAAAACGCTGCAATTCATTCCACGATAGATGGGTCTATTTGAAGATGGGACAATTTTAAAAGTAGGCGACAATGGGGAACTGTATGAAATGCCTTTGCAAAGTCGATGAAGATAACATCAGTCTGGGTGCCAGCATGAGTGTTGAAGTGCAAATCCGTGATGAACTCAAATAGTTGAGTATTGCATGAGTGGTTTTGTCTAAAGCCGGGCTGATTCGAAAAAAGGAAGTCATTGCCATCGAGGTGGGACATAATAGCTGTAAAAATGACGTGTTCCATGATCTTGCACGAAACGCTTGTGAGGGAGATAGGCCGATAATGGGAAGGGTCGGACTTTATGCCAGATTTGAAAATTGGTTTGACGATAGCGAAACCCCAGTCAGTTGGAACAGTGCCAGTATCGAGACTTGGCTGAAATAGCATAGATAAAAGAACAGAGGCCGAGTGTTTTAACATTTTAGGGCTGAAGCTCCTTAGGGTTTACGCTTGTCCGTCCGTCCGTCCGGCGTCCGTGCTCACAAAAAAAAAAGAGAAAAAATGTTTGCGCAGTCGACAGGATTCGAACCTGTGCGGGGAGACCCCAATGGATTTCTAGTGATTTCTAGTCCATACGACTGCGGGGCGAGTAGGGGGCTCTGAGATGTGGTAGTAACTCAAGAGCTGGGGATGTCATGGATGAAACGTTGCATGCAGCTGCTCAACGTCTATACAGGAGAGGGCGCTGCGGTCAAATGTGTATATAATCGCGCTAAACTTTGCATGCATGGCTCTGCGTTTCACCGACCATAAAGCAGTAATAATGAAGTCGAAACGCAAGCCGGAACTCAGCACTACCTATGAGCAATAAAAAAAAAATTAGCACAATCAGCACTACCTATGAACAATAAAATCAGTATCGTCAGCACCACCAGAGCTTCGCCCCAATCAACATCATTCACCACGTGGGGATGCGGTCATTTGTTTTAGTATCTTTGAAGATATGGCATCATCGCCGGCGGCGCAGTGAGACGGTAATTTATCAATAAGTTTAGCGATACCGTTACTAGTGAATAAAATGGGAGACATGGGTGCAAATTGAAACTCCGGTGGTGAAGGAAGCGGGAATGATTCTTGAGTGAATACCGTCGAAAAAAAGCTATTTAGCATATGACCCGCATCGTTATCGGACAGGCAGCCACCCTCTTGGTTTGTGAACAACATAATTACTTCGAGTTTCACTAGGATTTAAGATTTTCCAGAACTTACGAGGATCGTTTCTTAACATATGTGTCAGTTTGACTCCGAAAATCTCTTTTTTTGCTTTTATGATTTCCTTTTTTATACTTTTTGACCGAAGACTATGTGCGAGCCAATCATCGTCTCTGTTAGTTCTTTTTGCTTTTTGAAACAACCTCTTCTTTTTATTCAACATACGTTTGAGGGAATTTGTGAACCAGGGTGAGAGATAGTTGGATGCGATATTGATTTTAGGAATGTTGGTTGACACCAAATTCCAAATTTCGTGTTTGACTAGGGTCCAATTTTCTTCGACGGAGCGATCTTGATAATGAGCCAAAACGTCTTCCAAAAATATGTTTAGCGAGATATTCATAACTTCCATATTTGCCCGAGCATAGTTAAATATTGTCTTGCGATTGTTTGCTCGGTTTTCGGAGGTAAAGGTAGTTTCAACGTGAATAATCGCATGATCACTGATGAAATCTAGGACAATTATTGTGCTTCCTTGGTCAAGGTTGTTAACAAAAATAGGTCTAAGGTCGCATTGCCTCAGGTATGGACAGTTACTAGTTTGTGCAGCCCCAAACAGTTAGACAAGGCAAGAAAATTATTGCAGTGACCCGGATTTGCACACTGAAATGAGGGACTAAGCGTCGCCCAGTCTACACCTGGAAAATTGAAGTCGCCTGCTAATATTATGTCGTCGTTTGGGTAAGCTTTCGTAAAGTGCCCCAGACAACTATACATGGCATCATGAAATTCGCTGGGGTTTGTGTTCGGCGGACGATAACATGCGCCGATTAAAACTTTACGAAAACCCAGCAGCAGACGTATCCACAACGTTTCAAGAAACGTGTAATAAGTTATTAACGTACATTTTAAATTAGCTTCAACTGCAATGAGTACACCACCGCCCCTTGCACTTGGGCGGTCTTTACGGTATAGGTTGTATAATTTGTTCAGTGTTAACTCTTTGTTGTCTACGCTTGACGTCAACCAAGTTTCAGTTCCAATGATTATGTCAGGTTTGCAAGAGGCGGTAATGTACTCAAATTCATCTTGCATTGAAAGTAAACTACGAAAATTTACAACAAAAAAGGACAATGTTGGATTAACAGAACGTTGACGTACATTCCGGTTTCGTCAGACGTTTGCACGGACAACTTCAGGTGGTCTTTGAACAGGTGTGACAGTTTCGGTAGCATAGTTATACACATACGTTTCATTACCAACATGCAATTTATTGAACGAAAGTTTGTACCTAATATGTTGATACCTAAACCGGGCGGCAAAATCCAGCAATTTTTTTCTTTCGAAACGTACTCTCGGCGAAAAATCCTCCGAAACCAATACCCTCGGCGATACGTTTTTAGGGTAGAAGCTCCTTAGGGTCTAGCCTTGTCCGTCCGTCCGTCCGTCCGGCGTCCCTGCTCACAAAAAAAAAAAAAAAAAAATATTTGCGCAGTCGACAGGATTCGAACCTGTGCAGGGAGACCCCAATGAAATTCTAGTCCATCGCCTTAAGGCCCGTTCACACTCTTGCGACCGAGTACGACTGAGAGAGACGCGATCTCTTAAAACTTCTTAAATATTTTTAGAACGAGGGAACACACTGGCATTGTTTAAGAGGTCGCAAGAGTGTGAACGGGCCTTTAACCACTCGGCTACGACTGCGGGACGAGTAGGGGCTCTGAGATGTGGTAGTAACTCAAGAGCTGGGGATGTCATGGATGAAACGTTGCATGTAGCCGCTCAACGTCTATACAGGAGAGGGCGCTGCGGTCAAATGCGTATATAATCACGTTAAACTTTGCATGCATGGCTCTGCATTTCACCGACCATAAAGCAGTAATAATGAAGTCGAAACGCAACCCGGAACTCAGCACTACCTATGAGCAATTAAAAAAAAAAAAATCAGCACCATCAACACTACCTATGAACAATAAAATCAGTATCATCAGCACCACCAGAGCTTCGCCCCAATCAACATCATTCACCACGTGGAGATGCGGTCATTTTTTAATTTGGCAGCGTTTTGGAGAACGTTATCTTGGCTTTGAGGCTGAGAAAGCGGACAATTATTAGACGGTTTGAACCTAGACGCTTTGGCCCCAGTCGATGGGCTCTTTCTATTTCGCCAACGTTATGCGTCATTTTTCTTTGATAAAAGTAGACACCACTTCTTCTGTGCCACTCCAGGTTTCGTTTTCACGTTCCGGCAAACCGCCAAAGATTAGATTGTTTCTGCGAATCTGCCCATTCATGTCATCCAGAGAGTTCCTTAGCCCAGAAAGTTGTTCATGCGCACTAGCAGATTCCCGTTCCACAATACCAAGTGTTTCGGTGACGTTAGCGAGGTTTTCCTTTATTTGGCCGATTTCTGCAACTCTGACTTCCACGCTGGACACACGAGAACTCAGGTCTGCAATACCTTTGTTGATTTCGTTTAATTTGGATACGTTTTCCCTCTGGTTTTGATTGCTACTTGCTATCAGACTATCAATGGATTCTTGCAGTTTATCTATTTTCTCAGCGTTAGTGGGACCTGGGTTTAGCTCACCGTCACCTGCCGAAAAAAGTAGTAGAAAACGTACAGTCAGGACTAGCGAGAAGTTTGAAATGACTAAATGCTCCCAAACCAGAAATGTTGAACTGTTTTGGTGATAACTGGAGAGTCTTTCTTTTTGAGCAGGGCGAGAACCTTCCGACTCGTATTCGGTACGTCACAACATCAACACCCATTTATACACTCGAGTGGGATTTGCAGCCAAAGTAACTAAAAAAAAAATGCGGCAAGGGCTAAGGAATTACTAAAGTGTACACACCTGTGTACACATGACACCATGACGTCAAGTGTCACCACACACAGCATGTTCCCAGCCCATTCAGATGCACATTCCGCGCTCCACGGTATTGGTGAGCATGATAAAGCTAGTTTAATTTTGTTTTTCCTTACCCGCTGATTTTCAGAAACGGAAGCTATGATACGGAGCCATCGTTGGGAATACTCGACAAGCAGACAGGTGTATTGTAGTACAAGTCTACTGTTGTGCAGACGCAGATATTTGTTTTTCCAACAATTGTTTTTTGAGGTTTAACACATTGTTGACTGATCCCAGTCGATAAATGAAACATACAGTGACTAGTAGCGGAAGTAAATAATATTATTGGTCAAGAAATAATCAAATTCGGCTGAGCACTTGGCTGAGCCAAGTGCTCAGCCAAGTCTAGACAAGGTCTCCCCATACCCTCAATGTTGCCTATAGGAGCCACAACACTTCAGTATTACAAGTGTTGAGCCGCTAGACGGTTTCGTCGGCTACTGATTTTGAAGATGCCTGCGCACTCGCGAAAAGTGTCTATACTCCTTTTTAAATTAATTGCTATCGGTGCACAAGTTAAAAGAGCGAGCTCTATGCTCTCGGCTTCCCCGCCAAACACTCACGCTTGTGCAGTGCAGGCATTTTTTCCGGGGCAACATACTCGTGCTTGTAGTTTCGTGTTTCATCCAACATTCCTAAAAGTTTGAATGATTCGCGAATCCTGTTTTATATTTGATTCGATTCGCATCGCACTTTTACTTCTCAAATGATTTAAGTTGTGTTCCCGCTGATATTCGAAAGTTACGAAGAATTCCCTTAGAAATCCCTATTTTCTCGGGTCAAAACAGAGGTCCGTATCGCACCGGCGCTCTAGCCTCAAGCTTCAGCGCTTTGCATGGCGTGCGCGCTTCAAGCTTCACTGCTCTGCGTCGGCACGCTCGGAAAAACGCCTGACGGGTTGGAGCCTCTCGGTTGGTTCGATGGGCCCAGAAAGTTTGCCCAATATCTTAAGTCACCCTTCCTTGGTTACGATTATAGTTGACCTTGATCTTCAAAGACATCGCTGGAAATAATGTAAACCTAAACCCGAATAAAGAAGGTAGCCTGCTTTTCTTGTCGCGTCACGTTATGTTTCTTATATGTCCCACATACCTCAAACAAAAACAGTTGTATATTGAACTTACGTATGCCTATGAAGTTTCTCACGCAATAAAACTGTCGCTTTTTAATAGCCATGTTTTGCCGATAAAAAGTTACAGCTGGAACTAATAAGATATCCGCGCTCAGTTTACATTAAATATACAATATTCAACTCGCAATGTTGTATAATTTATTCGCCGCCGGATATTCGGTATTAGCACACCTCTAATATTTGTAATGTAATTTCGTTACAAAATATTGGTAACGGACTACTTTAATTACTCATTACTTTCTAAAATAATGAGCATAATACAGTAACTGGAGCAATACTAGCAGAACATTCAGCAGCATAAAGAGAGCAAAAGTTCATCAAAATAGAAAACATCAGGAAGGAGAGAATAGCCGAAAAGAAAACACAGCATTTTTTTTTTTGTATGACCGGTCACTAGAACCACTAGAAAAACGGGCAAGGCATGCACAAATATACGAAAGACAAAGATCAAGTAAGACAACGCCGAGTAGGCTCTCCGTCGGAGAGCCTGCGCTGAGTGGTCCTTCCATCCTGTTTTTCTTCTTCTTTCGGGCAGGAGAAAGCTGTTCGTGTTTATTTGCTTTTGTTTTTAACACCGTTTCACCCTTTCCAACTTCTTCGACGTCTCCCGCCACTTGCACAGACGTCAAACGCGGGTCCGTACCCTTCGTGATTCGCGGGTTCACAACTCGCGTAACAAAGGATGTAGCCTCGCGCGAGGGGGTCGACTTGTATTTGTCTTTGATGTGCGCTACTTTATTCCAGCACGCTCTTGAAGCACGGCTGAAAGGCGCCCATCGCGAGGCTAAGAGCAAATACTTTACTAGGGGGAATACATTCCACTACGCTCATTTGCATTTGACAGAAAGCCTACAGCGCCGAATCCAGCCCTGACGGAGGGGAGGTCCGCGTCAGTCCACGCGCATGTGCACGTGGATGTTCGCGGCGGCCGCACCTTAGTATGGACTATTGTTAGCCGCGCGTGCTAAAAGCGCGAGCTAGTCGTTTTGAATGAAGCCGCGGCGGCTGCACGAGCGCTCGTGCAGCAAGTGCTCTAGTCAAGGCAGTCAAGGCTGGCCGCTCGCGCTAGCACAGCCTTCGCGGTTAGTCCATGCTAGGGTGAGACGAAGTATAAAGCCCCTTCATGTCTCAAAAGTAGCGCAAGGTGCGTAGATGCACGAGGCACGTGCAACGGGCAACCCTTGGGAAGATCATGGCGGCACAGCGCAGCAAAGTATTTGGTGCAGCTACAGTCTAGCGCAGCACTGAGCTAGATTTTAGACGCCATGTTCTTCCTTGAAGTGGCGCCCGGCACGTGTCTCGAGCATTTGCACAACAATGAATTTGGTATGTAGAACGACCATCATCATCATCATCATTTACCGCCCGATAGCCGAGACCTCCCCGACGATAGATGGCTCTCGATCGCCAAGCCCAGAAAGCCTGTCCGCGCCGAGGCTATTGTGTTTGAGAGGAGCGGAATGTACTCCCCCTAGTAAAGTATTTGCTAAGAGCATCGTCTTCGAGGGTACGGACGATACTTTCGGTTTACTTGTCTGGGCATTGTGGTCAAATCCACTCCTAACTATACAGTTAACTGTCAACTTAAGGGGAGGGCGGGGGGGGGGGGAGGGGGGGTTGGCCATCTAAGGAGTGCTGACAGGGAGAGAGAGAACGCGTAAAAGTGGTGTGATCCTCTATTGTTTTGTGAGACCGATGGTCACCGCTTCTCTCGTTCTCTGTGCCCTCCCCTTTCCTGGCCTCACCCAATATTGGTATGAAAGTGAGGACCGATGAATGATCGATAACCCGTAACCGCCACTTTTTTTCTGACTGGTCGAGTTTCCGGTTATGGGGTGTCCATCGTCTCCATGGCCATCTCATAATGAGATGTTCTAAATTCAGGGCATTAAGGAGAACAGAAACCTAGAGTTTCAGTGCATGCTTTGCTTGCCAAAACAAAACAAAAACACATTTTCATCAGCAAGAACAACAAACTATAATCTACGAAAACTCATCAAGGTAAGCTGGGACACCTGCATTCTGCATCGGGCTATACATTGTAACGTTAGATTCAAGTTTATCTTTTATTGTGAATAACGGCGAAACATCCCGAGTCAAAAGCGAGCTTTCGTAGATCGCTTCTTTAGCTCCGAAACTCGTAGCGGAGGTAGACGTTGCTATTGAGCATGCGCACCGCTAGCTTTGTCTGCACAATTCCAGGGATCATTTCCGGAGGCCGTAAGCTAGCGGGATAGTGGGTGTGGTTGCAGCTTTCGGTGTCTTGTCAGTTTACAGGTGAACGGAGTGCACCTACACTCTTTCCCTTAAATACAATATTTTTTTTTTACAAGGACTACCATAATACGGGCGTATGAGAAATAAAAAGTAGTGTTGCAGGACATTTCTGAAAAAATATAAATTTTTTTTTTCTGGATAAGTGTACGGAAAATGTATAATGAAAGTAATTTGTAACTTCACGAGTAAAGTAATCCGTTACTTTTCAGCAAAAGTAATTTGTAACGGTAAACCATTACATTTGAGGCTCGGTAATTTGAAATTGTAATCCATTACATTTTTCAAGTAACGAGCACAAGCCTGGATGGCTCTGTAGTATTTCGGAAAACAATTTATTGGCCGCAAGAACTATTGTTCCTAGAGTTGAGAGTGTTTCCGACTGCTCAGTCGTTGTCACGTGGTTTATGTGCTGAATTTTGCCGCTACCACCAAGAAGACCAGGCCTGCACATGACGTCATCGTTCGTAGGATCCACGACCCGCCCCTAGCGGCAACATGCCGAAGCTCGACGAGAACCCCCTTAAGTCGACGGACGCGCCCGTCTTGGCGTCGCGCTGCTCGTTCTGAGAAGGTGTCTAACGGGCCGACGACAATCCTGACGCAAGTTGGACGGCGCTGCGTAAATTCCAAAATGTTAGTGGAAAACAAATACACTGGCTAGGTAGCGGAAGACGCCAACCAAATCAATGGGTTCAGCCTCATCCATGCATTCATCCAGTGATGACGTTTTAGAGGCAGAGGAGGGGGGAAAGTCGATGTCTTTTTGGTGCTATTGCTGTTTGCAATGCAAGCTGCGATGAGGAGGAGAAAAAGCGTCGTTTGTCTGCATCCGTCTCCGACCTTTGCTCCCTTTATCCCCATCCACTGTCCTCCTCGCCACGCGACAAGTCGCGCATGCGCACACGCACCCAGTGTGCGTAGAAGGCGTCCGCCATTAGGGTGCAAACGCTCTCGCGAAGCGTGGTTTTAGCTGCGCTCTTTCTTATATCTAGAGTTTAAAAACGGAACTTTATCAGCTCATTTTCTTGCAGGACAGGATACAACGAATCCCGGCGAGCAATACCAGTATCCGAGCGAATGGCGAAGCTCGTAATACGATTACATACACACACACACACACACACACACACACACGCACGCACGCACGCACGCACGCACGCACGCACACGCACGCACGCACACACACACACACACACACACACACACACACGCACGCACGCACGCACGCACGCGCGCACACGCACGCGCGCACACACACACACACACACGCAGCACACAACACACACACCACACACACACACACACACACGCACGCAACGCACGCACGCACGCGCGCACCACGCACGCGCGCACACACAACACACACCAGCACACACACACACACACACACACACGCACACACACACACACACACACACACGCACGCACGCACGCACACGCGCACACGCACGCGCGCACACACACACACACACGCACGCACGCAAGCACACACGCACGTACGCACGCACGCACACACGCGCGCGCACACAAACACACACACAAACAAACAAACAAACAAATACGATGTGAGCGTTGACAATGTGTGTGACGTATTCTGAGATTAGTCATTCGCCGGTGCACTTTAATTGTTCGCCGTGAGCCCTGTTCTCTAAAAAAGAAAAGAAGTAAACTTGCACGCTATTTTTTTTTTTTAGAGTAGGACGGTTTGCATGTTTCTTCGCTCTTTGTGCACTTTGTGCGTTTTTTTACCCCGTAAACGCGGTCACGTGGATTTCGTTTCCCCCTCCGCGCGCGCTTGACTGCCACGTCATCGCGATCGTTCCCTGCGCGCTTTATATGTGTTCCCCTTTGATCGGCAGGCTCCTCCTTGCGTTCCGGTGCGCGAAAGACGCGTTTTTGGAGCACTTGCTCGCCGCATAGGCTCTCTATATAATATAGGCTGTCTGCATCTTGAGGCTTCCTGCTTCGCCATTCGGTTTTTGGCGTTTTTATTGTCCAAGGCAGCAATTTTGTTGACTTGCGGAGCCAGAATGAGATTCTCGGGATTCGACACGCCCCCCCGTGCCTCGGTCACATTGTTAACGGACCATACAAAGGACAGTTTGCAGACACTCACTGAGGCTTGTTTCCTTGCATGCTGTTGCGTTGCCCGCGTACTACGACTGTCTGCAGAGATGTGCGAAGCGCATATGTATGCACGGAGCAAGCGTGCTTTGAACATGCTTGAGGCATCTCTGAACGCAATCATGTTGTCATGTCTGCTGACCGTGTTTTTTTGTACGATGTCTGGGCAGTGTGACTGCGGCTTTTGAAGGGACGCCGATAGGGTATTTACGTTCGCCAAGGTTGTTTTTATTTCTTCCATGACGTATGAGAGCCCAACTATCCAGAACAGAATTTGCGGCTCGAATTTCGTTTTCTTTCCGCCCGAAAACCGCCGATCGAGAACCGGCCGGTTTGAGTAGCGCTCACTCTTTTTTCCGTGGTCCCGTGCCATTTCTTCTGGTTTTGGCACAGGCAGCAAATATAATCGTCGTGGGTCATCGAAAGCCCACACTCAATATTAAATATAAAAAAAAATCATGATTCCCATTTTTTCTTTTGTGGAAAAGCTTAAAATGCGTTTATTGAAAAGAGAAAAAAAAAGTTTTACAAGGAACTGGAATCACTCTGTGGATTCTCTGCGTAATTTTCAAAGTGGCGTCGTATGGCGGGAGTCGCGGGCTGGACACTGGACGGCTGAATGGAGCGACGCCGTCGGTCGACTGACGCGGGACCTCTACCACCTATATTCGAGAGCTCAATCATGTCACCATTTTCTAATTTAAACTTTCAGAAAATCACTTGTGACTTTTGAATAAAATGTCAGTTCGTGCCGATATTTTATTTATCTGGCTCAAACCTCTAGCGCTACCTTTGGGCGAAGAATAAGCGTTAAGCAATCCGTAGTTTGTTTTTGCGGTGAAAAAAAAAAAAAAAGAACCTCTACACTTTTTTTTTTTTTGGGGGGGGGGGGGCATCTTGTACGTGACGCTGTATCAAAATATTATTTGGGTAAGTCTTCTGACACCATCGTAAATCGCCTGGCAAAAAAAAAAAAATTAGAAATCTTTTGGCGGGTGTCAGCGTCCCTTCAAAAGCCCTCAGTGTCACCGAGTCTGGCGCCTCGGAACGCAAGAATGAGCCCGCCAATCAAATGACAACAGAGATGGCGCGCAAGAGTCGATAGTCACGCCGCCTGCTGCAGCGAAACTCGCAACCTACGCTCCGTGTTTACACACTCGCTTAGAGCGTAATTGGACTGTATAGCGTCGCCTACAGCTATAGCGGTTCACATTTCGCCGCGCCATACACCCTATTCCGCGCGCCGGTGTACATTTTTCAGCAGGTCCGCACCTGCACGCACCGAAAGGAAGCTCGCCCGAAGCCGGGGACGCGAACCGCAGCGCGACGTCCATTTACGAGATGTCAGCTCGTCAAAAGTCCTCCAACGACAATGCTCCGTGCGCCCAGCCGCCGGCAAGCCCACCTGTATTATTTACGGCCAACTCACGCCTTTAGCCACGTGTGTCCATACCCACCCTTTCTTCTCTCCCCCTTTTCTCTTTCTCTCTCTCTCTTTTTCTCGCTTTCTAATTTAATGCGACGTTCACTCCATTAACATGTATGAACAACGTCGCCTGCTCTCTCTCTCCTCCCCATTTCTTCCCTTTGTTATACGACTTTTCCCTCCTTAGCAAGTTTTCTTTTAACTCGTTATAGGTAGGGTTCCGTGTTTTCGGTGTTCATTTTTCCTCTAATTCAAAAATATTTCGTTCTTTTTTTCTTTTTTTTTTTGGAGGGGGGGGGGGGGTGGGGGGTATTTTTTTGTTGTTGGAGATGTGGTGTTTTTCCGTATAAAAGTTGGGTGTCGGAAAAAAAAAAAAAAACCGGAAACTACAAAAGTTTAAATGAAAGAAAAAAAAAAGACGGGACACCAGCACGGGTTTTTTCCACCTCAAGCAAACATACGCCAGGCCCGATTAATTGAAAAAAGCGTCCCCGTGCCGATAAGAGAGGGAAACGAGATAACGCGTACGTAGTTTTAAGGAGACAAAAATGAGAACAATAAAAACACCCTTGCGGACAGTTTATTGGAGGTTGTATTCCAGGGGCAAAACAAAATAAAGCTATAGAGATAAAGGTTTTCTTCCCGTGAACCAAGGGTTATTTATTCTTAAACGAAATCAGCCCCGATTTTGTGTTTTTCGGTCTTCCCCGACTTCGATAAAAAGGGCTCTGTGGTTAATTTTTTTTTCGGGTTTATAGGTATTTACCGAAAACGCAAACCTTTCCGCAAAATTTGTTCGCTAACTTTTTCCCTCAAATTGTTTGGGAATCTAGTGCCATCGTTACGTCATAGGGCGACGTGACGTCGTTACGGTGTCGCGTAATATCATTGCTTCATGTGGTGTCATTTTGGTGACACCAGATGACGCCGTGACGTCGTTACGGTGTCATTTGGTGTCATCCGCCACATTTTAGTGGGAAATTTTCTCCGGTACGTTCGGCGGAAATTTAGTGTCACGTGACGTCATAGCTCGAAATTACTTCCCAGCATCACACTTCCCAGGGTGTCAGTTAATCCCCAAAACACGGCAAGGGGCCTGCAATTTTTTTTTTTAAACACAGTGTATGTTATCGGGCGAATTAACGCGTGAAAATCCTTACGAAGAACCTTCACAATGATCCGTCATTAGGATTCATCGAGTAAATTTCCTCGCTAGATTTAGCTGGACAATTCTCGTCACGTGACTAGGTCATGGGACCTTAAATCACGTCATGTCGAATTCCTCGCTAAATTTAGGGGGAAATCGTGGTCACGTGACTACCTTACGGGACGTCAATTTCCCCGCTAAATATAGAGGTGGAAATGACGTCACGTGGCTACGTCATGTTTCCTCGGGTCACGTGACGTCAATTTCTGCGAGGTTGTAGTTAACGCATTGTGCGTGCTCCCCGGTCTCTGCCGGCGGCACGATCAAACTCGCGTCATTTTTGTTTCTCGTTTTTTAGGACAGTTCAGACTACAATGAAAATGGCTCTGCACGCCGGTCTTTCATAGACAGGACAGGAACAGCTCGCACTGATGACTGGCAGGTATGTCGGTGCCGCGTACCTTCCGCTGCGTTCGCTGTAATTCGATGTCTGAGAATGCGCGGGGACGATTATTATCCCGGCGCAAAACAATTGCCTCGCAGTGCTGATGAATCGATCGAAACGCGCGCGCCTGCGTTCCTCTCTAAATGCGCCTCGAGAAACAGCGAGCGTACATACAGAAAGCCTCCCGTTCCAACTGTGTCCGGGGTTGTCAGGCACGAACCGAACAGGTCGCTAACTCGATTGTCCTTGAGTGGATGTTTACCAGTCAGAGTGCGCGCAATCCGCGCGGATCAGCCCGCGCCTGTTTGTCGCTTCGGAAAGTGAGCGAAGGAACACGCCATACTCTAGAGCAGGGTTGGAACTAGTGCGTTACAAGTAATGACGTTACTGGTAACGCGTTAGTTTTTTTACGATCGTACTCGTTAGAATCCCAAATGACTAAGGAGTAATGTCGTAATTATTTAATGGTATCTCCTATCAAATTACGTTACCCGTTACTCGTTGCTTCTGATTAAAAATGACCGAATGATTGTTAGAAACCAAAATAATTTTTATTCTGTACACTACGTAAAAGTGGCAAAGAAACCCCAACAAAGCTATGCATAAACGGCGTCATTTCAAACTCCTTTGGAAGATACTTTTAACGCTCCCACGACCGGGCCCAAAAGGAGCGAGATTATCGCTGTGGGGAACCTTTAAGCGTCCTTGGAGCAGTCTTTGTATACAAGCTGCTAAGACCACCGTGGCCTTGTCCCGAAGGAGCAGTCGTCTCGTTGGAAAGAGACGTCCGTTCAGAAGGCAACAGTCTTCCGCCGCTCGAAGGATTCTCCCTAATCGTCCCTAGCTACTCCAGCTGGTCAAGTCCTTCTCTTCAAAACATATATATTCTTGTTCTGTCAACAACAGAAAGGATAAACGCAAAGTTGGGAAGCGTTGAGGTTCCCACGCTTTGAACCAAAACAAGAGTGTCAGCGGTGGCCCGGTGCTGACGTGTTGTTAATTGGAAGTGCGACGTTGGTTTGTGAAGGAATAAAATAACGTTTATTTTGCCGGATTAACTTTGATTACACGAAGAGGTCTATTTTGCGTCCGTTACCTGGTGTGCATCCGGTCGTTCTTTTCAGAGCGGTTTCTTCTTCTATGGGCTATGGCTATGGGCTATGGACTTGGGCTATGGGCAAAGTTCAATACTCCGAATCGCGCTCTTGAAGCGTCACGTGTTCGAAGATATACATTACACATCCTGCCGAATTTGAATCTTTTATTAACCTGGCCAATGCAATGTGAATTTTTTGGTTAGTATTTTTGGCGTTATTGAAATTTTGAAATGTTATTATTGTGTGTTGTTTTGAATTGTTAATTTATATTGTTGGTTGCTGGTTTGGGCTGTTTGTGCGAGTTTCTCACGAATAAATGTGATCTGTACTTCACTCCTCTGCTGTAATGCTGCGGCGTTGCAAAGTACAAATAAATAAATAAATAAGCACTCTGAACAAGTTGTTGCCGAATTTTATGGAGGCGGTTTATTATAAACAGCTGTCATTAACAGTGAAACACAAAGTAAGGACAAACTAATGACAAAGTAACTTCCGTTGGCAAGTAACGAAATCGGTATTTCGTAACATGTGTAAAATGGTAACGGAGCTCTGTAACTCGTTAGCTTTTTTTCCAAGCTATCGAGTAAAGCTATTTCGTTACTTATTTTCGGTAAAGGGCACAACACTGCTCTAGAGTTCCTGTATATAAGCTCCCGTGGGGAGCGGAGTTGCGCGTTCATCCATCTCGAAATCCAAAGTTGTGCGGGGTATACACTCTTCACCCATTCAGGAGCCGTGCTCCGCCGAATGCGGCTGGTAGTTTGCGCTCTTTCTTTCCATTCTCAATTTTTTTGGCGACCGGCATATACCGGCATATACCGGCACGGGCATTCGGGAAGTTTTGAGCGACTCGCTGACCGTATGTTCGACGCACGCAGACGCGCACTGACAATTTTAACTTGGTCCTACACAGGAAGCGAAGGAAGCACGCGCTTGCGGCGCTCCGAAATATCCCTTCGGCAATTGTCCGCATTGTTCGTACTCTGTCGGTTGGCGGTTGCTATGGTACTGCGCTGTGCGTAGCGCAAGCTGGTTCTTTTTTTTTTTTTTTTGCTTGGTTTGTGGTGACGTCGGGAAGCCAAGCTCTGATTGGCTTTGAATGAAGGATAGGGGGTAGACCGCGAAGCAATCTGCCTCAAGGTCTATCCGCCATCCTTCAATCGGAGCCAATCAGAGCTGGGCGTTTTGACGTCACCACAACCCCTGCAAAAGAAGCAGACCAACTTGCGCTACGGATTGTTGGTGACAAATAACAGTTCACGAGAAGCGTTAGCTCTACGAAAGTGGAGAGAGGTGGCAGGAGGCTTCACCTTAACTCTTGACACCGACTATACACGAACTCAACTCTGTTACGTCACGGCGCGGTGGCGGCGCGTCGGGCGCACTTCCGGTTTGGGGCTGTGGGCGGAAGTTCCCATGTGAGACGTGTATTCCTGTGTTGTGTTGAAAGGAACCGGACAAAAACCTGCCCTCTCGTCAAAACGCCGCGACTGGGGGTCTACCAAAAGAGTCGAGAAAGGTTTGAAAATCATTTTTCATGTGCTAGGTTCGTCCGAGAACGTGGATATATGCCGTGAAAAGGAAAAACCAGACGCCGTCGCACCACGATTGCTCGGGCGGGAAGCACTTTGGGTTGAATTCGCGGATACTTGTGGTCATCAGAATTATTTGTTTTGTTACAACATGAACGCCGGAAAACCGTCAAGTTGCACGGACCACCTGCGGACTCCGTTCAGTGCGTCTTCAAGTTCAAACGGCCGCCTGATCGTTCGAACTGTCGTCTGCTCTTTGAAACGTTTCTGCTTGTCGTCTGCTCTTTTACACGACACCGGCCCGTAGACCAAATGTTGACCCGATACTTGAGATAAGAAGTAAGTGCAGGCCTCAAAGACTTAAGTTTGAAGGTTGGTAAGCAGGCTTGTTGTAAACAGTAGATACAAGGAGATGTTGATCATTGTCCGACCCTTCCAATTATCGGCCTATCTCGCTCACTAGCGTTTCGTGCAAGATCATGGAACACGTCATTTTCACAACTATTATGTCCCACCTCGACGGCAATGACTTCCTTTTTTCGAATCAGCACGGCTTTAGACAAAACCACTCATGCAATACTCAACTATTTGAGTTCATCGCAGATTTGCACTTCAACACTCATGCTGACACCCAGACTGATGTTATCTTCATCGACTTCGCAAAGGCATTTCATACAGTTCCCCATTGTCGCCTACTTTTAAAATTGTCCCATCTTCAAATAGACCCATCTATCGTGGAATGAATTGCAGCGTTTTTGCGTGGTAGAACCCAATTAGTAAAGTTAAACGATACCCTTTCCTCAAAACTTCCCGTGACATCAGGCGTTCCTCAGGGTACCGTAATTGGTCCCCTCTTGTTTTTAATTTATATCAATGATCTTCCATCCACCTTAACATCAACAATTAGGTTGTTTGCAGACGATTGTGTTTTATATCGAAAAATAACTAGTACAGATGACAGTCGCGCTCTGCAAATTGACCTTGACAAAATTAGTAATTGGTGCCTAAAATGGCAGCTTAACATTAACATCAGAAAATACCGGCTAATGAGAGTTACCAATAAAACTAATGTGATAATAACCCAGTACAGCCTCCTCTCTCTCGAACTAGAAGTTGCCACGTCGTATAAATATCTAGGTGTCCATTTCACATCCAGCTTAACTTGGAACGAGCACATTGATCACATATTATTAAACGCATCTAGAGAACTCGGCTTTCTAAGGCGTACGCTGTATCAGGCACCCCAAGAAACACGCCTGCTTGCCTATAAAACAATAATTTTACCGAAACTAGAATATGCAAATATAATCTGGAGCCCGCACCAAAATTACTTTGTTAAAAATCTTGAGGCCTTGCAAAGTAAAGCCGCCCGTTTTATTTCTGGAAAATACTCTTTTCTAACCAGTGCCACGAGTTTAAAACAAAATCTGGGTCTGTCGTGTTTGGAGATAAGAAGAAAAATTTCACGCTTGTGTTTTTTTCATCGAATTTATTACAGTGACTCCACTTTCAGACAAACGTTCTGTAGGCCTGCAACTCATATTTGGGCCCGATGTGATAACACCCAGAAAGTAGAACCTTTTGCATCACGCACTAATCTATTCCTCTCATCTCCATTAGTTTTGCGTATTTCAGATTGGAACGCACTCCCAGACTCTGTGGCAACTGAACGTGACGAGTTGTGGTTTAGAAAAAAATGTAGCGATTTATTGTTGAATTAGGTTTCCAAGATGATAATCTGTTTTCGGTTTGAATGTTCTTGGCATTGTGTACATTACTTGAGCCAATCAAGGGTCCCTCTGATGTTGTTCTTTCTAGTTTGATCGTTTTTGAACACTGAGTTTTATGTTTATATTATGCTTTTGCATGGTTTGTTTCCCCCGAATCCTCGGGTTTGATAGTTTTTGAACCCAAAGTTTTATATGTACTGTGCTTTGTATGATTTGTTCCCAAATCCTCGCTCATGTAATACGTCCGAAAGGATGTCTTTGAGCAACAATAAATGAAAAAAAAAAAATGAAAATGAAATTGTTACCAGTGGCCATCACTGACTTGTTATGCCTGATTCACTTGGTCCGATTCTGCTTGCGATTTTCAGTATCGACGTTGATCATCTCAGCTACGGTTTACGCTTTTGCAGCCCAAGCGAAATCTTATCATGCAAATAAGGCTTTAGCGTACATTCTGCGGTATCCACGGTGAATGAATCGCCGCATCTCACATTATTCACTCGAAGGTTTGCGGTGTAACGAGATCAGTAAGTTCGCTGAGGCCGCTCATGTAGTCAGACATTGCCAGGAAGACGTAGAATCAACAATTCGAACACGAAAAAGGGCAGGGGACTCACACTGACGTTGACAACATCGCATTTCAATGGTTTGTTTATGGGCGACGGCCAGCTTCTTGCTCACACTTCATCGCGCATGCTCGGCGCCGGTGGCGTCCGCTAGGGGCGCTCCGGTTTGTTTGTAAACATGAGTTGGTGTATAGACCAATCGCGGCAAGAGGTGTCGCGGGGAAAAGCGTAGCGCTACTCCGGCAGCGAAAGCTGCTCTATACACCAACTCAACTCTTTGGCGTCACGGCTCCTGGGTGGCGCCGCTGTCGACACAGCGCATGCTCATTGCTCAGACGCTTCATCTCACGCAAGTCTGCTTTCTGTTCATGCGCTGTGTCCACACTCGGTGTGGGCCAAAGCGGACTTGTTTGCAAACCGCGTGTTAGTCTATACAGTCGGTGTATAATTTTCCAATGACTGCAGTGAGGGAAGGCAACAGCCCGGGGCACGAGCTCTTAGCTTAAGAAGCTTCCTTTCGCGCACGAGCCAGGCGTCAGCTCGAACTTCACGGCTTCGAACGGCACCCGTAGCATCCGCTACACTCTCAGTAATTGTAAACGCATGACACCCGAGGGTCCCTCCGGAAACGATGAAAGACTCGCTAAATCCTATACGGCGAAAACTATTTAATGGGCGATTCCCTCGGCGCTCGGGCCTTTGGGGTGGGAAATGCTAATGAGTGTTCACTTTATATCCACCGAGGGAGTTCTCCATTATAAGTTATATCTAGGGTTCCGGGTTTTCAAATAAATTCGCTTAAAAAAAAAAATAACTTCGACGAACACTTGCCGGTAAAGAAGTTTTTCAGTTCGGATTGATCCGAAGCACTCCGAATTTCGAAGTCACGATGGCTAAATAGAAAGCACCAAGGACGGTATTTTACGGATAAATTGCACGAGAGCAATTTATTCGTAAATATCGGTGGTCCTGAGTAGAAATCGCTTCTGTTTCCATTGAATTATGAGACTATTGACGAAAGAGAGTTAACCGGTTATCTCGTCAAGGTTCGTCCTGAACAACGGGTCGTTGGAGTACTTCTGGGTCACGTCAAAAGCCTCTTCTTCTGTTTCCAGTTTGGAGCGTACGATTCGCGCTTGTTTGAGGGAGGGGCTGGGTCTTTTTACAGCGGAGCTGTTAAGGGCTAGTTTCCCCAGTTTTGTATCCGCTACCAAACAAATGTCGACACAAAACTGCACAAAGCTCTGCACAGCTACCGCCATCTATGAGCGACGGCGGCAACCAGACGAGCAATCTGGTTGCCGCCGTCGCTCATAGATGGCGTCAACCTTTACAGCCTTTTTGTCAAAGTGTGCGATGGTCCGCTGGCCGCCGTCGTGTACGCCTTCCCCGCGACCGCCAAGAGAGACATTGAAGCCTTCATGAAGGACGTGTTCGGCTGGGTCATGCGCAGCGACGACACGTCTGCCGTAGTGGCGGGTGACCTTATTGTTGACATTGCACGCCAGGAGGAAAAGCGGTTCGCTTCGTTTATGCTCGATCGCTTCGGGATTGCGTCTGTGAACAAACCTACGGTGCCCACGACCAGGCGTCGGACGTGTATAGACCTCGTCTTCACGAAGAACGTGCCTGCCGTCAGCGTACACCCTATGGCGGTGTACCACAGCGATCACAAGGCCATGGTCACTGTGGTTACGAAATAAATAACAACCCCGCATCGTTATATATATATATATATATTTTTTTTTTATATGATTCTTATATCGTTCAAATGACCAATTACCCAATCACACCTTAATCCTTACATTTATAAATACTTAATTCCCACCATGGTACAGCTTCGCTGGTCTTTCTTCTTCATCAGAATGGAAAGGCTGACAGCTTTTTTTTTTTTTTAGCGAGGAGGGGCAGAGCAGCTGGAGCTTGCTTGCTTCCACGCGACTACGTCCAGGCGTTTAGTGGTTTCAAAATATATGGGCGTTAATTGAAGCAATACTTCTTGGCAGGATTCGTCGTGACAGTTTGAATTGCCAATGACAAAGGCGCCAATGCTAAATGCTGTTCCAGACATATCATTCGATGCAAGTGAGCTCGTATGAATTTAGTGTAACGTGTTGTCCAGATATTCTTTTTTTTTTCAACAAGAAATGTTTGAAAACTGTAATAATAATCTCCGAATTTCGGAGAATTGGGAATCTAAAAGAATTAAAATCTGATAAACCCCGACTTTCTCAGGCAACTCAGCTGGATCGGTGTTTCTATGCATCTCTTGGGATCCTCGAAACACATTGCCCTGTCTGAGTCAAGCGGGCGCATCTGTGTTTGTGTGCGTGTGTGTCTGTACGTATGTGCTCGTGTTCTACACATTCGTCAGCATATCATTCTAACTGCCACCTCTTTTGTATATCTCTTCCTCGTCTTCCTTCGCTCTCCTTTCTCAATCTTTACTTTCTTTCTGGGAGAAACAGTTCTCCAACCCTTGCAAAGACATCCCCCTCGCCTACGACCTACGGCCGTAGCGAAGCGGCAGTGATCGAGTGATCGAGCGGCTGTGACCCGCACCACTCATAGCCAGAACAAGAGGGTACGTGCTTTAACTGTATACAGTCAACGTTCACCGTAACTATATGATCTGGGTATGACTATGCACACGCACTCGCTATCCTCTAGTCATTTTTAGGGCTGGGATAAACCCATTACCCCAGTGATCGGACACGAACCAGAACTCGAACATGCCCTAAGGAATGGGCTACGTTCACGTGCGTTGTGTTTACATGAATGCGCGACAATGACAGATCGAATTAAAAGAGGACCAATCAGGCGCATCCAATCTCCCTCTTTTTTCTTTTTTTAACTCTTAACACCCAATTACGGTTTTCCCATCTCAATTGACTGCTCAAAGGAGTTGTTGCTGCAGCATGTGGTTCCTCGCGGTGCGATCGCGCGCCGTCGCGCGGCGCTCAGTGGCGCGACGGAAGAAAGTAGGGCCGGGCTCAACCTTTCGACGCGGTGTGTTGCGGCAGACCAATCCGCAGCCGCGAAAAGAAACGAAAACCGCATCCGGTTTCCCGTTGGGAGACGGAATCTTGCTTTTGCTTGCTGGTGAGCGCGGTGGTAAAGCGGAAGCAGCTTATTCCAAGGTTGGATGGTTCAAGCTACAGAGTCACTTTCGGCATAGTCGTTTCAAGACTGAGAGAACCGCCCATGTATATCGAGGTGCAAAATGCGTTTTGAAATTTCACGAATATGCGCTCGCTATGGGGGAAATGAGAAGGACGTTTCATGTTTTAAGGATTTTTAACGCCTTGCCAGATTACATTTTTATATCAAAGTCTAATTTTCAACCGACGAAAAGCTCGAACAAATTGTACTATGATCGGGACAAACATTTAAAACTTTAAGCGTCATCTGTTGACTTGATGCTGTATTGTTACTAATACGAAGAACGTGCTTGCACTACAGGTCACGTCGCACAAGCCTTACTTTGGCTTAAGCAGACCTGCCCTCTTGTATTGCCTTATTTTAGAGCGCAGCTCTTAGGCGCCCGTTTCCGGCTTGAGCGGTGTCGGCGTCGCCGTCGCCGTCGGCGTAACCGCGCGTTGCATGCAATTCAGGTTGCATGCAACCCGTCGGCGTCGGCGTAACCGCGCGTTGCATTCAACCCAGGTTGCATTCAGTCCAAGTTGCATGCAACCCGCGTTGCGTGCAACCTGCCCGAGTCGCCGGGTTGCAGGCAACCCGGCGACGCCCCCGAGGTTCCGTGACCCCCCCCCCCCCCCCCCGAGGTCACGTGACCACCCTAGGTCACGTGACGCACCGAGGTCACGTGACGTCTCGCCTACCCCCCCCCCCCAAGGTCACGTGACCCCCCTCCTCGAGGTCACGTGAACCCACCCCCCAAGATCACGTGACCCCCCCCCCCCCCCCCGAGGTCACATGACCCCCCTCAGTACCCTTCCCTCCTCCTCCTCAAGAGCTGCGCTCTAATTCGGCGTTACAGGGAGTTGTAAACGGCTTTCATTTTTTGAATAAAATAATAATAATTATTATTATTCTTATCGCCTCAAGACACGCCATATCGACGCTGTCACTGAGCGCCGCCATATTTGCCGTGTCTTTCCGTCGCTCTCGGTGATCGGCGACCGGCGATAGCGCGTTTTTTTTATTCCTGCCTGCGGTCGACTGCGTGTCAACGCGGCTGCGCGTACAAGCATGGAGCAAACGCTCTTCGCAGCGCTCTGCATATTCGCCTCCTGCAACTGAACGCACCTCGCTTTAACACAAACCAGTGTTTGGGCTTCTGCTTTTTCGTATGTAGAGGGTCTTTAGTCGCACCAAGTGTCCCGTCATAGCGTTTATTGACTTTCATTCCGCTTCAAGAGGTCTGCGTCAAAGTACATGGTGGGCCGTCTTTAAAAATGTAAAGGCCATCTTAAAAAAAAAGAAGAAAAAAAAAGAAAAAAAGATGGATAGATATTCCCCGCGCGATTGCCTCGGGGCCGCCATCACCGAAAGCGATCGAAGGAGAGCGTAAGGTAGACCTCCGGTCATGCCCCTGTCAACGTGTGTCGCGCTCTCGCGGTCGTGCGCATTCTAAATGTCCGTTTGTTGACGAGGTCCCATGGTAACGAGGCCGACGTCGCCCTGATGATCTGCTCTGACGTTCGAGCCGTTCGAAGCGAGAGCCGCGCACGAGATCGCCGCGCCTTGATGCGTATGCCGCCCGGCATGCGTACGGACATGCGGGTGCAGACGCCCTCATGGCTCGTGTTCCATCGATCGTGGGATTTTGGGGGCATGTGAAACGCGCCTGTATTTCGTGAAAGAAGCTCGCGCTTTGAAAGGATAGCTGCTGAGCACGCGCGCTCGTGCAGTGCACGAGTATGGGCACAAACTTAGGTAGAGGAGGAGGCGAAAGCTCGTGGGGACGTCGGAACGTCGAGCTCTAGTTGCAATGATTAGTAGGTAGACGCAAAGCTATAGCTGCCTTTGTCTCCACTGCACTCGTTGAACTCGTTAGAACGCAAGCGTCCGACGTTTGGCTTCTCGATTCCACTCTGAAGTAAAGGTTTCGTACCGCGGAGTTTCGAAACTTACTCGCGCTTACTCAATGACGTCACAACTCGCGTTCTCGAAGCGGTTTGTTTACTCCGGGGTAATTACTCACGTCGGATAAAATCGAGTAAGTATACGTCACGTGATCTGTTCGCCGCGTGCTCGTCGTCCGCTTTCTGCGCCCACCGCCGTCAAAGCTCGTCTGCTTCGTCGGCTTTGGGGGCAGCCGTTCGAAGTTACAGAGAATGAGGTGCCGCCATTTATGCGTGGTCGTTGCGACTTGGTGTTTTCAACGCACGAACTGTCTACGCATCACAACCAGACCGTGCACCTTCCGCAGGAAGCTACACTTGTTGTTATTTTCAGAGTGCGAACGTAAACAGGAACTTCACCGCATCCTCGTCCTTGGCGTTGGTGTGAACTCGGTATTCTTACGTTCAAGGCCGAAAATGTTCGAACGCAGCAGATGATTTGGAAGTCGTTTTTTTTCCCGAGTGTGCGTTATTAATTTCGCCCTTCATGCGTTGACTTAAGATATATGTAAGTGCGTATTAAATTAGCTTTATGTCATTTTATCAAAACGTACAAGTTTCAAACCCCAAAAAGCATCGTTCCTTCCTTCGACAACCGAATCGTGTAAGAACTACTTCGCACAGCACATTAATAATGCACAAAACTTCCTTTTTTTTTTTCTTGATGTGACGAATCTAGCAACAATTACTTCGCTCGACTAGTTCCCGCAACACCGTTTTCTCACCTTACGCCTAATTCACCGAAACATACGTGTCTCGAGTGTCGCTCGCGCTGCCAGGCTATCTAAAGCCCCTCTATTCTAGGAAAAGTGGCCCCATTCATTGTTGTAGAAATGCTCGAGGCACGTGCCGCGCGCCGCTTCTGGGAAATTCATGGCGCCTAAATTCTAGCTCAGTGCTTCGCTGTGCCGCCGTGATATTCCCAAGGGCTGCACGTTGCACGTGCCTCGTGCATCGACGAACATTGCGCTACTTTTGAAACATGAAGGGGCTTTAAGGCTATCTCCTTGAACTGGTGGAAACGCTTAATATGAAGCACAGATGCCCCGGTGACTTGTGGCGTAAGCAGACGTAAGCAGACGTAATCTTCCTTAACAAAGCGCGACGTAAGAAAACGGGGCTGTGTGAACCAGCCTTTGTGCTGAACCAGATGTACCTTCTGTATTCGCAACTTTCAGCTATGCTGGTGCTGCGGTGTGAGAATCGGGTTTTCCAGCTCCTGGATGATCGGCTTCGCAGTAAAGGCGCTTGCTTACAGATTCCTGACGTGCAAGTATGAAGTGAGGTTCTTACATCGCTTCTATTTTACAAACACTATAGGATTACCTACGCGTCGTATATCCAACCTTGTATGGATTTTCTACGACGATCTGCCATATGACAGCCATATTGACATAAAGTGCCTTCGTAGAAACCTGCGCTTGCATGAGGGGTGAAATCTCAACCACTTTTCCGCCCAATCACTTTTTTAAAATATATTTTGCAGTGTGCGCAAATCGGTGTGGCTCAGCTCAAGTGAGTAACCTTGGCTAATGCTTAGACACCATTTTACTGCACAAGTCACGCACTGAGTGCACCAGCCCGTCACGCGCTGGCCCACTCAGTGGAGCAAAGGATGTCTTCGCCCTCAGACAGGCATACATGCCGGCACCCTATTTCGATATGCCGTGAAAGTTGCGAACATGTGGAGTGAACACAGTTTTGACGTGACCACGCTTGTTTATCAACATTGCGTTGGTGCGTACTTTCCCAGCTTCCACTCAGCAGCACATGCTAAAAGCAGCTCAGGAGCTGGTGCTGCCACTGCACAAGCGCTCGCGCGGCCGAATCGCGATCAAACGCCAAGGCCTCGTACTCGAAGGCTTTGCAGGTTTTCATATAACGGTAAGGCAAAGTACAAACGTCTCTTGGTTCTCCGGCTGTGCAAAGCAGGATATAAGATATAACCAGAATTACGTTCGGAGATTATTTTTCGTTGAATTCGGAGGGTGTTTTTCGGAGCTCAACGTATTATTTTCTTTTTTCTTCTTTTTTTTTAATGGGTTGTACGGAACATTTCTTTTATTAAGTTTTATTTTTGTCTATACACTATGAAAAACCGTAATATTCTCGAGGGTAGCAATAACGTCAGACTCATAGCACGTATATAAGTCAGAAATTTATTGTTTAAATGTAATCGTATTATTTCGAAGGGGAAAAGGAGAAACGGAACGCCCCGCATTCTCACCCATATTTGCGCCAGGATACGCATAGCAGCTAGTTCCGCGTTCATCCAATTTTCGAAGGCATCTCTGCGTAGACAGCATGTACGGCATCCGCACGCAGCGGCGCTGGCAGGATGCGCGCTCAAAACACCGATCGCGGAGTCACGGGGGGAAGGGAGAGGCAGAGAGCGAAATACAGACTGCATTGTTGCAGCTGGCGACACTTTGCGCATAATTAGCGCAACAATCTCCCATACATCGCCCCAGCTTTCGTGAGTGAGGAGGAAACGACACGTGGAAACGCCTCAGTGCGCGTGTATAGGATTGCAAAAATCGGGCTGAACCTGGGGCTCCCTATCGCCCGGCTCAACACTTCGACCGGCCCCCGATATTGGCTAACATACATGAGCGACCGGATAAGTTAACGCGTAGAGTATCGACCTATAGACCCTTTCTTCAAGGGCGCCGCCATCTTGAAGTGTCGTCACTTCCAGTATGGGCGAAAACATTGTTTTGCCGTCGCCACGCCAGCAGAAGACACTTAGGATATAAGCGTAACCGTCACACATTCTCGTTTGGTCTCCCCCTTATTTTTTACTAGTTGCAGGCTGAAACGTTTTAGTATTTTCTTCGTCGCCCATACCGGATACGCCTATTAGGTGGCTGGGGACGAGAGTACACAGAAAAGGTCTATATACTCCGTTGCAACCTAAGAACGAAGGGCGAGGGTAAGACGGGCCGGGGAGGAGGAAGCAGACGGAACGCTAAAGAAAAAAGAGGTTTCCCCCTCTCTTCTCCAGCGTTCCGTCTGCTTCCTCCTCCCCGGCCCGTCTTACCCTCGCCTTTCGTTCTTAGGTTGCAACGGACTATAGTTTCCGAATTGCCTCGTGGCCGCCGCCATTTTTCTTTTCTACGGGAGAGCGTGCTCGGGGAGTCACGCTGCGCGTACATCATAGACAAGGCACGGTGTTCGCTGCAGACACAGAAATAGGGAGTGTTAGGGAACCGTTCTTGCACATCCGATACGGTACGATGGGCCGTCCGGTATACGAACTGCGCATGTGCTACCGCAGAAGACCAGTTCGTACCGGGGAGCCCATCGTACCCGTATCGGGTGTGCAAAAACGGTTCCCTAAATCTCTCTAGTGTCCACAGACTGCGTTCTGTACGATCTATTTTGCACCGGAGCCGAGGCTTTACGATTCGAAAAAGAAAAAAAAAATTGTGACTTCCGGGACTTTACAGATGAGGTGTCAGGAGGCCCAGACGATATCGTTTTGCTCTGTCGTGGAGCGTTTTTAACGACCCCGGAGGACGGAAAAAGCGCTCTTTTCGCGATTTTATATGAAACTCCGGTTAACTGGGCAACATTTCTCGCCTTTCGTTATGTCGTAACGTTTATTTTCATAATTCTATCCTGGGCCACAAATTGATCACCCATATCCTCTTTTATGTTTTGTGTCGCCTCGATCGTCAGCCCAACGTTGGCATCACAAGATCGATCACGACAACCTTTCGTACACCTTTCGTGCGTCCCCTCCAAGTCTCAGAACTGGAACGCGACAATGGCCGCATTCACAAATCCTGAGCTTCTAAAAAGAAAAAAAACTGCCATTAATAAATGTATCTTGGTTGGTCGCACTTGATTTTTAACTTGTATTTCTGTTATTGTCTTAACCGCTTTTCCCGCCCTCACCCTCTGGAATTTCTCGGAGCCTTGGGGAACCGCGAAATAACTATACAAATAAATAAAAAAAAGGAAGGAAAGAAAGAACTATTTTTTTTTCTTTCACACCAGCCATGATAAGACACTGATGTAAGCTGCAGGAGAAAAAAAGTTAAAAAAGGAATAAATGTTTCACATGACGACGCTTCTGCCGCAATCACTCTGCTCATGCATCATACAAAAGACATGGCGTTTGCTGCATGTGTCAGAAGTATTTGCGGCCACGCCCCACGCATGATCGAAGCGTGCTTGCTTCGTAGGCTTCCGACGTGCCCGCAGACAGCCTTTGTGTGTGTAAACTCGGTTGTGCGACCAATATGTCGGGGAAAGATAGAAACAAATAAATAACCACCGAGTGAATTTAGTTAATTTAAGGTCAATCGGGCGCATGGTACACGGAGTAATCAAAGGAGTAATCCTGTCATGAACCTATATGAAGTCACATTTGTCAAGAATAACACGAAGTAATTGACGGGGTAATGAAGTTTGCTTCTATAAATTGATTTGCGCCTGTAATAGCTACGCAACCAAAACGTAACCAGGAGGCCAAAGAGCTTCTACAGAGTTATATTTTGTTAATAACCGCCGAATTCACAAACCTCACTCCAATTGAGGGGACCCTCCACTTCCTGGAGGAAGGCGCGAGGGTCGGCGCTGGCTATTCGCGATGGCGAATCCGTGATCACGATTGGCCAGCGCCTGCCCTCGCACCTTCCTCGAGGAAGTGGAGGGGCCCCTCAATTGGAGGGAAGTTTGTGAATTCGGCGGTAATTCCTCGCAGTAATCGAGAGTAATTAAATATGTCCGTTGAACGTTTATCATATAAATGGGTTAATAAAGGTTGATGTAAATAAATTTGCGAGTCATACGTCAAGAAAGCTTTACATGAAGTCAGCCGTGTCAATAATAGCGTGAAGTAATAAAGAAGTAATCACAAATTCTCATTCTACTTATGTCGTCTGAATTATATCGTCGCGGATGGAAAAAAAGGCTCGGCGAACGTAAACTGAAGATAAAGGTTTAATCGGTGAAATTTTTCCAGAAAGAAAAGAAAGAATGAACATCGAAAAAGCAGCAGCGAGCGTCGAAGGCGGCAGAGGTGAGGTGAGCGTCGTAGTGACAGCTCTCTTGAGTGGATCGGCAAGGCCACGCTCTGCTCCTTATCTACTACACCAGCTATCTGGAATATTCGACCTAGAATGTTCGGGAGGGAGCAGGGGGGAGGGGGGGGGCGATATTGACTCTTCATAAAGTCCCTCGATACTTCTTTTACAAATAACGACAACTAGGGGCGTGCGAATAGTGGTTCGAATCGAATAGCACAGCGTCATCGCTAGCTTATGCACTGCTGAAGAGCCGGCCGTCTTAAATTTCCCTTTCATCGTCAAGGCTATGAATGACGCAGCGCTATTCGATTCGAACCAGTATTCGCACAGCCTTAATGACAACCAATGCAAAGCACATTCCGCTGGAACAAAATGGAGGCAGTTCAGTTCAAACCTCTGCTGTGCGCCGCCATTCGCTTCCTAAAACCTGCACCGTCACGCAGTCGGCGCTTCAAAGAATGTCGCTACTTGTAGCAATCTCTAAACTAGAGACTAACTCGTCACGGTCATGTTGGCCTCCTTGTCTGTTACACTCGGGGCAAGCATAAACTCAAATCTGCTAGATGTATACGAGGAAGCGTTCCTTCTCGGTCATGCACGCGGCAATATATATATAAAAAAAAGTAAAAGTAAGAAGGAAGAGTAAACAAAACGTCCATTCAGCTAGAATAAAGTCGAGTGTGATAAGTCGAGGTTACCAGAAGAGTAATCAACATGGCAATTCAGACTCATCAATCGTGCGACTGGTAACCCCGAGTGATCGAAATAGTGATCAAAATAGTGATCAAAATAACATTTGTCCCCAACGAAATCTAATTATGCAAACAATACTTTAAGTTATCAAAATTGTAACGAATCACGACCACTGAGGACAAATAAGAGTGTGTATATTTTGTCGGATAAATTGACTGACCCCGGGATTAAATTAGGCATCGCTGGAACTAAATTGGATGGCGCTTGGGCTGAATTAAATGGCACTTCGATTAAATTGACTGGCATTTGGATTAAAATGAGCCGGAAAACCTGTAGAAGCGACATATATTTTTCAAGTCGCCCCTGAGTGGTTTGTGTGGAAAAAACGGAAAGCAATCGTACAACGTCAACACCGGAAGCAGTCTGCCGGGTGTGTCGTCAAAAAGAAACGCGGTCGAAACTGAACCAATCAATTTAATTACTGCAGTTGCAGGAACGGGGCCACAGGGCGTGCTTTCATGTAGAGTGAGGCGAAGATTTAGTCGCATCCAATCACTCAGACGAAATATTGTATGTGCGAAATCTTGCGTCAACGGCACTTAGTGCAAAAGGTGTTTTATTGGTGCCAGATATAAAATAATATTCTAGATACCACCAGCAAATGGGGATTTAGAAGACACTTCAGAAATTCCAGAATTTCTTTTTCCTATAAGTGCTCCTTCAGCTCTATTTTGTCCTATCCATTTCACCATGACTGTTTTGTTTTGAATCGATCCTCGGAGTGACGGTCGTGGCAGCAACTTTTCTGTCAAGAGGAACAAGTGCGGTCGAGCCGAGTTAAGCCTTGACGTGGAAATCGTTTCTTTCCTTGGACTTATTCGAGTACTTCTCGTCATCCTTCAAGCCAGAAAATAAACCCCTGGACATTTTTGTGCCGTCGCAATGCCTCGCACGAAATTCGATGATGTTCAAGACGTTTTTTGAGTACTTTGTTTTATCCAATGACTATCTGGACTGATGGAGATGTTCAACGCATCTCATGCAATTATGAAATTTGTGATGTTTTTAGGGGAAATTATGTTTCGATCCTTTATTTTGAATATAGCGATTTTCTTCTAGAAGAGTTATTGGCAAGCAAAACGGTCAAAATATTAGATGAGAGCTTCTATATTTGCTGAAGAAGTGTCGTTCGGTATTAGATTGTATGTTTGATACCAGAACATTTCGTTTGTGCCACAATTTCATTGAGAAAGTGGACATTTCAAAATATTGTGATTTAATGGAACTGCACTCATCCAAGACTATTTCCGAGTTCAGGCATTGAAGACCGTGCTCAACGACCTAAAACCTCTCCCACTTTGCAGCAATGGAAGGTTATGTCGTACTCGTTCTGAAAGATTGGGCACTCAGTGTGCAAAATAGGTCTGCTCATGTCTCTCAAAACAACTATATCTTAAAGGAAGTCAAATGTTTATCATCTGGGAAAAAGATTATCCTACCGACCACCCGACCCTGAAAGTTACAGTTGAACCACTGAAACATCGTTTGGCTCGTGTCAAACTCTGGCTTTAGTTTTAAATTGAAACGTGAATTTTTTTAGTTCAAATGTGTTAGCACCAAGATCGTACCCCTCCTATACGTTTTCCTGGTACAATGTAATTGTACTGTATATTTCCCCAGCTAGCTTCTTTTTTTTTTTTTTGCTTCAAGGCCAGGGCGCGTTTTGAAGGAAGCGGTTCTTTTTCTCGTATTGCTTTATTTATTGAAAGTATGAATTGGGTTGTTAATATGCTGTATGTTCTTCGTTGCGACCATTGCTCTGACCAAAAAGATTTTGAACAAGGACACACATGACACGTTTTCTCTTTTATACCCTCTTTTGGTATCGATTTTCCAGCAAAGCGTTCGTTTCCGCAGCGTTCTTTTTGAAACTCAATCTTCCCAACTCGTTGTTTGCTTCGTCATGCTGACGCTTTTTGTTATATCTTTAAGTTTTCAAAGGTCGACTGGCGTCTCTTCTGATTTCTTTGCCTTTCCAGAGCGAACCTTTACAGTTCGTCTCATTTGACAACTTTATCCAAAACAAAATATCGTGTTTGCTTCTTAACTATGGTTCAAAAACCATTAAAAAGAAAGCGCCAAAAAGAACAGGTTCTTGATTTCTACAGTAGACCAGGAGCGCTTCGGATATGTACGACTACAACTTCTTGAAAGGGGCTACGTCGAATCTGGCGAGCTTCTGGTGGCGCACATTACAGGACCTGAAATAAGGCGATCCCCTGTCTTCCTCGATGGCGTCATAGACACCTTGAGTCGTGGAGCAGAGGTTGGGCTCTACTCGAGGTCTGACTTAATTAGAAAGTTCAGGGCACATACCGTCGTGAGGGCAGTGTTAAGCCTGTTCCGGAAGTAGGGCAGAACCACAGCGACCTTAGAGCATTCTTTCTGACCAGCTACGTCGCAATGGCCTTGTCAGGGCTTGTACTGTTTTGGTGAACTTGATCTCCATCGTTCGTCTTGGCCGTATTTTGAAAAGCGGATGTCTCCATTCCTCTTGAAGGTTCATTTACTTTGTCGTGCATCTCATAGGGCGGAGGTTAAATCCAGTGAGCACAGTGTAAGGCTTTCTACTTCAAGGATCGCTCTTTATCCAGGGATCTTCCATTGGTGTACCAAAACGCGAGGTATTACGTTCTAGGCTGTCGGATCCTATGGTAGGCATACCTATCAAAGATACTATACTTCGTTTCACTTTACCTGCGAGCGAAGCCAAAGCTAGAAGCGCGAGACCAGCGCTTTTTGCATTTCTCCCGAGCTCGCGCGCTCGAGCAAAGCCTGAACGCACGGAGCTTCCGTGCTCGCGCTTCCAGTTTTGCCTTCGCTCGCACATAAGGTGAAACGAAGTATATGAATATCACCGGTTAACATTACAAGCACAGGGATCACGGGATTTCTTTTCAATGTTAATAGAGACAACATTTATTGATTGTGCTGTGTGTTCAGTGGGATTCGCCAGGCGGGCGTCTGAAGACCTGCAACACGGGAGTGTGTATTATTTGTTTTGTTGTGCGCCTAAACCGACCACATTCTTCGGACCTCCACCGTGACTCAGCGGTATTGTGAGCCAATATCTATTTCCTCAACCGTTGTGCTTGACTCTTTGCGTTCATATACTCTTGCAGCTTCTATTGCGTAATTATTTGTCACTCTCACGCAATGTTCAAAGTCTGTAAACATGAGAACACTTTACTTAAAGAGAAAAAAAAAACATGTGATCTGGTTTTATGCGATTGCATACCTTTACGTGCGGACACGGGTCGTTACAAATGCACGTTTGAAGGTGCTGAACGAGAAAGTATTGTTTAGACCGTGGTTGCAATAAATTCGTGTTTAGTTTGTGAAGCACACGCAAGTCCCTTGCTAAGGCACGTAAACAATGTAAAATAAAAACAAAAATTATTTGGTGAAGATTTCGTGGAGATTTACTTTCTTGTGGGAATGTCGGACAACCGTTTTTTTTTTTTTTATGTTCAGGCAGTTTGAAACAATATTCTTTATAAATCGATCCCCTAGTATACACTGTATCAGGTTAGAATGGAATGATAGGCTAGTAGTGCTATAAAATAGTCGGAGCACATGACAAGGACGAAAGACAGTGACAAAACGACCCGAAATTTTTAACTAAAGATTTACCGCAAAAGCACAAGCTATGTATATGTACAACTTCAATCAATCCATCAATGTTATTCAAAATAACCACTGAACATATGAAAAAACCCATCTGGATCTGTAGCCTTCCTGGCCAGTCTTGAATTCATTCCAAACGTACAAATATATTAATACGTCAGGTTGCTCACGCTCGTACAGTTGGCTAACACAACTCGCAAAATGCCGTGCGCTCCTACATTGTAGGACTCGGCTGTTTCTTGCGCTCTCTTGTCTTAAAATTTCAGCATAGTTAGGTTGTTTTTTTTTTTTCGAAGTTTGGAGTGGAAGGGTATTTAAGCTATCTAAATTATTTAATAGGTTGTCCAACGGCAGCTTTTGACTGACAGGGCGTGTCCACGTGCCCTGTTGCTGACACATCTTCCCGTTTCCACCAATTGTGTAGCATCGACTGCAGAATTAGTCAGCCAGTTATTCAGCCTATTGACATACAAGTAAACTGCCAGGATATTTTATTGGGTTTTAGAGGGGATCCGGATTAAATTGAGGTAGGTATCAGAAACCTTAAACCGAAGTTATCTACTACGGTAGATTCTATTCCGAGCTTTATAATCAAAGGTTGTGGTGACTTGTCTGCACCGATTTTGAAACACATTTTCAACCTGTCACGTCGCTCTGGTGTGTTTTCATCGTTTCGGAAGCAAGCGGTTGTCGTACCGATATTGAAGGTGGGCGATTAATCGGTTGTCAGTAATTATCGGCCGGTTTCTTTACTGTGCGGCTTTTCTAAGGAGTTTGAGAAAGTTATTCATAAACGCATAACTTATTATCTCCACGCGTATATCATTGGACGCTGGTTTTGAAAGCATGTGGCTGTGTTTAAAAAACAAATTTAACAATGTGGTTCTCGGAGCGGTTTACTGACCACCGGACTTCAGAGGGGGTTCCTTTTCTGAATTTCGCGATGCGCTTGGAACCCTCTCGTCACGGTTTCCTGATTGATATTTTATTATCCTATGTGATTTTAGGCACCCGCCTATTGACTCGATGCATAATCATTCTTATAACTCTGCTGAATGGAAAAACTTTTATCGACGCTTGCCTCGACTTCAACCTCTCGCAGCTTGTGAAAGTTCCCACACGGCCCACTGCCTCTTCTTCAAACATTCTCGACCTAGTCCTCACTACTCAACCCAACCTGTTCGAGCTCATCACAACGTTACCAGGCTTATCTGACCATGACATTTTGATCACTAAAACTAAATTACGAGTTCCTATAAAAAGCATCTACCAATGAAAAGCTATGGCTGGGAAAATTACGATGCGATTAACATTGAGTTAACCTAATTTTATGATGCAATACTTATGCGTGTTTTGAGTGCCACACTGTTCAAGAAAACCGGGAGCTCTATAAAAATAAAATTAGGGCTCTGGAAGATAAATACATTCCTCTCATTCTCATCAGGACGTATAATCTTTCTCCCTGGAAAGGGAGAAATATTAGACGGCTTCATTCCTACTATGCTGCGCGCAATAAAATGCAAGGTTTTAGTCTCCATTTATTCCTAAAACATAAAATAATCTCAGTTTATCTGATACATCAGGAACTTTACTGTCCGAATTTTAAAGTGCTACTTTTTCATATTCCACTTTCGGTGCAGTATTTTTTCCCACAAGGGACTGATTTCCGTCTCATGAGCACCATCAAATTAAGATTATTGTGATAAATGTGTCCGAAGTTTTAAGACTAATTAAAAATCTAAAATTGTCTTCAGGGTGCAATGATAAAATTAATTTTAATGCGCTTGTAAATACTAAATTTATTTTCAATGTCATTTGGTCAGATATTTTTTTACAATCACTGCTCGCTATTCAGTTCCCGATGACTGGCGGGTCGGCGAAATTTTCCTACTTTTTAAATCGGCTGATGGAGAATCTCTTTAAGCTATCGACTTATATCCATTATATCCATAGCTTCCGAAATTCTTGAGCATATGCATTCGAAAATCATCCGTTTCTTTTTTTGTGTTTTTTTGCGGGGGAGGGGGGGAACAAACAATCTAATTTTTCATTACCAACATGGATTTCCCAAGAGGTATTCATGTGAAACGCAACTTGCAGACTTTATACATGACCATAATGTAAAAACAGCGCAAACAAACACAGACGAAGGAGAAGAAACACGCAGACGGGACAAGCGCTGTACATGACGTTCACGTTTCCATCGACTCTGGCCCTCAGGTCGGCGCTGTATTTCTAGACCTTTCAAGAGCATTTGATCGCGTACCACATCAGCTCTTGTTACGCAAACTTATTCCTTTTATATTGGATAACAGCGTTGTGCTTTGAATCAAGGATTGGCTTTACGACAGAACTCAATACACAGTCGGAAGCTCTCATAATTCATTAAATATTCCCGTTTCCTCAAATGTTCCACAGGGATCAGTCCTTGGTCCTCTACTTTTTTATGCATATTAACGATCTGCTATCCTGTGTTTCATCCTTCATTCGTATTTTGCAGATAATTGCGTTTCATATCGACAAATTTTAGGCAAATTTCAATACATCCATCTACAAAGCGACCTTACTAAAATATCTGATTGGTGCTCATCTTGGCTCATGAAACTAAACCCCTCAAAGTGCAAACATATTTCGTTCAGTAATCAAAATCTCTTTTCTATACATTCCTACTGTATTGACTCTTACTGTATTCAATCTGTTTCTTCCTCTAAATATATTGGTCTTCATGTGGATTCACATGTGCCATGAAAATATCACATTGATTCACTTTTGTCATACTGCAATCGCTCTCTGGGTTACTGAAAACATAATCTTCGTTTTGCTCCTTCTAACCTTAGGAAAACTGCATACCTTTAATCAATTCTGCCTAAACTTACTATACGCATCGAGCGTATCGGTTCCTTATCATGCATTTTGTCATTATCAAAATAGAATCTTTTCAGAATCAAGTCACTCGTTTCACTGTTTCTGGGTATTCCTCCCGCCATGCAAGCATCACCTTATTAAAGCAAATAGTCGACCTTTCAGAGTTAGTTTCTTGCTTATGCCTCCTTCACCGCAGTTTTCGCACGCCCTTTCTCCGCCTCGGTCTCCTCACCCAGACGTCGTTTTTTACGCCTCGTCTTAATCACTCACGCAAACTTGATCGCTACACCTGCCAAACCTCTTCATTTCTATTTTTTTTTTCCTCCTCATCTGTCGTCTGGTGGAATGACCTTCCTAATTCAATTGTCACAGAAACTAACCCCGAAAGTTTTTGGGCTCTTACTTCTACCCATTTAGGTATTATATGATGTGTGGTCGATCCTTTCTTGTTTAAGATTGTGGTCGTTCTGTGTAATCAGATTTTGCTATTGATTGATTTGTGTTATTTTTTTTTTGTTGACTCTTTTCGTTGTGCATATATACTGTTTTGTGTTTTTGCTCTGAATATTTTGCTGTTGTTTTTAGCAGTGTTTAACCCTCGAAATGTTTCTCTGGACCCCCCCCCCCCCCCCCTTTATGTTATTTCCTTCTTGAAGGAACCTTTAAGGTGTTCCAATAAATAAATAAATAAATATAACCAATGGGTCAGGGCCGTCATATAAGTGAGAAACACACCTTACACGGCGTGTGCAGACTGTCTTTAGTATCATGTATCATTGGTGTGACCGCGGCGCAAATAATAAACCCCCCCCCCCCCCAAAAAAAAAAAGGAAACTTTCGAAGGCAACAAACAGAACAAGGCGTAACTTCCAATTTTCTCCGTGTCCTCTGCATGGGCGGATGCAGGAATTTCCTGAGGGGGGGGGGGGGGGGTCAGCTGTTGGTCAACGTACCATATGCTTAGGAACCCCCCCCCCTCTCCCTCGTTTCACGCCCTAAATTTTACACATGCAGAAATCAAGAAGGGGGTCAGGACATCCGGACCCCCCCTCTAAATCCGCCCCTGGACTCCTCTGTCACCTTCTCCTTTGCCCTCTTTTATTTAACGTCTCACCGTTAAAATGAACAAAACTTGGCGACAACGGTTTTAGGCAGCAAGATGTCCGATTTGTCGTCACTTTCAAACCTAGTTTATTTAGCAACTCAAATCCCCCTTAAAAAAAGAAAAAGAAAGAAAGAAACGACGGTGTACGACATCCCTAATCGTCGTGATCCTCCGCGAACAACGATTTCCGGTGTCACGTTTCCGGACATGGACGGGGGCGTACTCCGATGCGCACAATGCCGTCGTCAATCACGGCAGACTTTTCGTCGACCCCGGGCCCTGACCCTGGGGCGAGACGGGGCGCGCCACGCCCCGGGGACTTATCGTTTTCGCGCACTCCACTAGATGGCGCCAGCAGCCCGGGACCCCGCTAGTGTGCCCAGATTGAAGAGTGCCTCCAACTGCGCGATCTGGGTCACGTGGTCTTTTGGCCGCATTTACTGCGAGGAAGGTTTCGATCGTCTGCTCAGGTCCGACCGCCGACGACGCTACGGTCCAGTGGAGTCAAAAGTATCATCATCGCGGCGCTCGCTGTGTTCCTGGTTACGCTATTAGTCGGCGATTGGTTTATCCGCTGATTGCGAATCGGCAAACAAAACGAGCGCCGCGAGCGAAACGAAGTATAGGGTATCCAAATGTTTGTATTTCTCCGCCTCGCTATGATTTTTACCGCGCGGCGACGCACGCATGCGCAACGAATCTAAACGGGTAGGCGTCGGCCATAAAGTTGCGAATGTCCTCCGTGGTCCGAGTTGCTCCGTCTTTTAAGAGGTAGGCTCGCTAGACGTCGTCGTGTAGTCGACCTCCGTGCGCTCGGCTGGAGCGCGGAGCCTCTCTCCGATGTCGACGGCTCAAGCGGCCCGGAAAAGCGCGGGCTTAATTCCTCATGGTTCTGAGTGTCGCGACTCTCTGTACCAGGGAACGGCTTTCTGAAGACCAATGCAATCAGAGCGACACGCTCGCATTCTTTCCTTCCTTTGAACTGCCACCGAACGTTGTCTTTAACTATACAGTTTCGCGTTTTTTTTTGTTTTTTTTTAATATAAATTGTGTTAAAAACTGTTTTTTTTTTTTTAAGAAGTTCCTAAAGAGAGCGCTACACAGCAGTGTAACACAGTGGTTCTCAAATAGGGTTCCGCAGACCCTCGGGGTCCGCGAAGCCCTGCCTCATCAGTCTAGCCAGGCAATAAAAGTTGTCTTTTTTTTTTTTTTTTTTCAGATTGAAAAGAAACGTTCTAATTTTCGGGGGAGTTTTATCGTGTGCATGTCAATGAGCAATCTCTACTTCACACAAGCCCTTAGTTATGTTCGTTTATTAAATTATTATCATAAATAACCTATACTTTTTGCTTCCCCTCACCACCAACGGGGTCCTCCATCATCTCCGCCGATCCACAAGGGGTCCGCGGAGCATCATTGATTGAAAACCACTGGTGTAACACATCATTTTTCCCGCTAAATAAAGCGGGATGGGTATATAATTATATACCAGTTCAATTTCCTCGCTAAAACTAGCGGGGAAATCACGAAAGAAAAACACCTTGGACGTCTGCTGAACTCCAAAGAAAAGGAAAGTGAAACAAATAATGATTGAGATTGTAACGAGCGTAGAAAAAAAAAAAGTCCACCTTCCATTCTGTGCACCACGGCTTCGTCACGAAAATCAAGCACTCGCACTTTTTGTTTTCTATTCCTTTTTGAATTGAACTTGGTCACCTTCGTTTTGAAGTCTAGAAAGTCATTTTCTTTTTGTTTTATTTTTGTACAGTCTGTTGCAACTTTAGAACTGGAAGAGAGCGCTCCGTGCTCCCCCGAAACCAACGCTTCGCTGTGATGCCCATCAGCCGGGGTTGTGTTCTTGTGGACGCGGCATACTTGCAGAAAGAAATTGCTGGCAGATGCACGTCCCTAGAGTAACTCGATATGCTCCGCTCGCGGTGAACAGTATCACAACGGTCTCAAATTTGTTTTAATGTGAAATATTGCAGGAAGCGAACGTCGCTCTTGCGGGAGATTCGACGGGGCGCGACGCCATGAGGCGGCGATTCACCGCACAGGTGCCGGCGTGCATCTGCCCGATGCGTATACCGTATTTACTCGAGTAATAGCCGCACTATTGATGAACAAGGCCCTTGTGTCTGCTTTCCCGCAGAACACATATACAGCCAATCATCCCGTTGCGCATAAATAGCATAGCGAATAACTAGATCGAGAACACAATTCTCCATACAAATGCAAACTTCACAGATGCTATCTTCGCGCGAAGATGTTATCTCTTTCCTGTAGACCGCCGGAATTATGCTGCCGATCGCGGTGATTGGTAAGCTGCATGCCTCGCGGAAAGGCGAACCCTCAGGGTTTCTTCATAAACAGTGCGGCTATTTCTCGAGTAAATACGGTATGGGATTTCCTCACAGAGTAAACCCATGGCGCGAATCCGGGGCCCCTGATTGGCCTTTTTTCACACACGTCACGAACGCGGACCCTTCGGTAACTAGACACACGCGGCTTTGTGTTTACTCCATACGTATCTCTGGTTTACGCGCTATATATATATATATATATATATATATATATATATATATACATACGGTGAGAGGGTTCAACGGGCTGGTTGGACGTAAACCGGAAGTTGAGGAGTTCCAGGAGGGCCTTTACTTTACCAACATTTCAAGCGGGGACCGCTTTTCTTCAGGGTGGGATGGCAAATGTCCTCTTCTTCTTGTTAACGTTCGTGTGGAAGAAGAAGAGTGACTATGAAGGGTTTTAAAAATATTCGAAACAGGAGCAACAAAAGGATCGTAATCTTTGAAATTAGTAATTATAAATAATATTAATTCAAATTATTAAAACTAAATAAATTGATTTGCAGTATTTGCCACAGTCTTTGTTACAATTCTTAAGCACAATCACCCCCGAGCAACCGGAGCGCACACAAAAGTAGCAATGAGGATGTGTTCGGGATTAACACCGCTTCGAGAGCGGAGATCTAGAGAGCGCAAGAATGCCGTGGCGGTTTCTTATGAAGTATTTATGTCATATTTTAATTATGCTTACGCGCCCAGGAATTTAACGCAGCGGAAGGATTACCACGGGACGCACGCTCACGAGGATGTTCACGAGAGGCGTGGAACAAGCTCACGATGGCAGGCGCCTTTGGCGAAACAATGTGATCGACGCACTCGGCTCAGTCCGTCGCAACTTTAAAATGTCTGACCAACGACTCGCTGTATAAATATCCACACAACCCCAATTGCAGAACCAAAATAATTGTGTGGCTTCAGCCCTACACAGACCGTGGCAGCCAAGTTCACAAATTCAATTCGGTTGCTTGTGGTATTAATGCAAGTCAAGGCGTACTCACTTGGCTGCCACGGTCTGTGTAGGGCGTTCACGCACCCGTAGTGAAAACTGCGAATGCACTCGCCCGCGCAAACGATAAATGGTTGTCATGATATCGGAGCATGGGCAGATACCGCACACACCCTTCATTCTCGAGCCCCTGCTCGATGATGAATGTGTGACTTCAGTCTCAAATTGGCCTCAAGATTCGCCCGTCCCGCGCGCTGCGGCCAAAGACGGAATTATGCTCTACTTCGCTTTAGCGTGACACACAGTGACAGCAGCGCGTCTGCAATTACAAAGATCAGACGATCTGAGTATACTATCTGGAAGGCGAGCGAATCGCTTCAGGGTCCATAGCTGCCCCACTTTCCCAGGCCGTAGCAACTTAGCAACAAGAGTACAACGGTTCCAAACTACGGGGATTACGAGGATTACTTCCTGTCAGAGCTGGAAACAAGAACTCGGACTGTGCAAAGAATAAGAGACTGTTCCCTACAAGCCCATACACACATCACGTGACGTAGTGATGGGCTGTAATGACGCACGAAGCGTAACATCACGTGACGCACTCACGCGGCTTGATTGGCTAGCGTCTCTATGAAGTCTTAGAAGGTACAGCAGTATAAAGGCATTGCGCAAGGTCGGTCTGCTGCTTCCCATCTCAAGCCTACGGCTTGCACTTCCAGATCCACCTGACGTAAATTATTTCCTTTGTCTGTGTCGTTCTACTATCTACCTTTCTGTTGTTGTTTTTTTTTTTTTGCGGCACTTTTGCTTGTATTTTTAGCCGATCTTATCTCGTCCTTGCCAGAACGCGAGCAGACACTCCGTCTGCTTCGACGGCCGCCGGGCGCTCGAGCAAAGCCCGTTTCCGTATCGATTGCGGTCCCGGCGGGCTTCCCTTCCGAAAACAAAAGGGGGATCTTCCCGGATTTTCCCCAAGAAAAGAAAGAATTACAGGCAGGGCTATCAGTTGTGCGCCCTGTGACATATATTTGCCGCCGGAACCTTTGTAGGCGCCGTTGTCGCTGTAATTTTTTTTTAGATTGTCTTTAAAGAATGGTACGAGTTGGCTAAACTAATTATATTTCGTAAACTACTTCACAGGGGTTATCGGTGAGATTATCCAATCAGCTGCCTTGAATGCGGCCTGCTTCTTCACCCTTTGCCCGCTGGAACAGTCGCACGAGCCAAATTAGGTATAGATACAAACCTCAAGTCTGCTTCAAACACTCGCGTTTGGTTGCAAGCGGTGTTGTATGCGTTACCAAGAAAAGTAACAAAATACGTTACGCGTAAAAAAAGGAAAAAAAAAAAAAGAACGCGTAACCGACCTACATGACCTCAAAATAAAAGGAACGCGTTACCGTTACCGATAACAAGTAACGCAGGTTACTTTTGGGTTACTTTCTGTTTATGAATTAAAACATTTTACTTTTTTGACCTAGATATTGAGAAGCGCTAGATTTCAAGGAAGTGGCGGTGTGTATGTCTGGGGAAAAGAGAGCCAAGTTTTTTGAAAGTAGGTCGGAGGAGTGCAAGAATTCAGATGACCAGAAGCACGAAAAGAACTCGAGTAGAATTTCTTTGGAAGTCTCGGCAAGAAGGTGTAACGACTAACGTGGCTACGTCACCCGTTAACTCGACGTAAGTAACACTAGTACGTTATCCGTTATTAGGGAGTTTTAGGGAACCGTTTTCGCACATCCGACACGGTACGATCGGCCCTCCGGTACGAAGTGCTCATGTGCGAGTCTTCTGGGGTTAGCGCATGCGCAGTTCGTACCGGAGGGCCCATCATTGTACCGTATCCGAAGTGCGATAACGGTTCCCTAAAACTCCCTAATGTTTTGAAAATTTAACGAGTACGTCATTACGTTACGGAAGAAGTAAGACGTTAACGGTAACGCCGTTACTTGTAACGCGTTGCCGCCAACGCTGGCTGCAACCGAGTGCGCTGCGAAGCCTAGAGTTCTGTTGCACACTGGCACGCTGGCGCCATCTGTGAGTCATTCCTGGAACTGCATTTAGGAAGAGCGAGGGTTCTGCAGTATTAGCGAGATCAAATGGATACGTACTATATACTGTAAGCGACTTATTTTTTCGCGGGCTCAATATTTCGCGATTCAGGTCAAAGCTGAAATTTCGGAATAATTATCAGTTTCTAATTTTTCGCGACGCGGTGGGGTCTCAATATAGATTCCCATGTGTTTACATTTTACCGGAATTGTTTGCGGGACCTATTTTTTGCGAATTGTAGGTGATTCGCGAAATTCACGAAAATTAGGTCCTCGCGAAAATGAAGTCGTTTACAATATGTGCAATTGCCGTTTATAACATTGGCAAACATGTTTGAAACTAGCGGTGAAAAATAGTGCGCGAAAAAGTATGAAAATATTGTCACGGTTGGAAACTTGTAAGACGAATGTGAATATGGAAAAACACTTACAGTGGGACGTGTAGGAATGCGAAAGCATTATAGTACCGCGGGAAAAATGTTTTCGGGTAATGTTTCTACACGTATTAAAGTTTAGGACGACGTGTTGAATGAAGTCGAGGACGACGTTCTAGAGATCGACGACAAGTGCGGCGTCTAGGACGACCTTTAGGACGACATCGAGGATGAAGCCTAGGACGACCTTAAGGACGATGTCGAGAACGATGCCTAGAGAACGACGTCTAGGGCGACGTGAAGAACGACGTCTAGGACGACCTTTAAGACGACATCAAGGACGACGTCTAGAGGACGATGTCTATGATCTCTAGGACGACCTCAAGGATGACGCCAAGGACGGCGTCGTCCTTGAGCATACGACTGAGCGGCGCGTGCTTGACGTATTTTTATGGCCATCTTTCGGGCACAACGACGCCGCTTTTTCGCACAGTGGGACAAGTAAGGCTTTCGCCTTAATAAATGTTTAACGAGGCGAACTTGCGCCTGCAAACTAAGACGAAAAAGTATCGATCAGGCTGCTTCGGCGACGGAAAGGTGACTGTCCCAAAGCAGCCCGTAACCGCTGCTTTTATAAAATCCCTAAGTTTTGGAACTTTCCGAACCAAGACATACGATTACAGCCGAGAATGACTGGGAACGTTCCAAAAAAATACATAATTATAAAAAAAAGATCGGACAGAGTTTGTGATGTTGCAGTTTAAGCTATTAGATGCATACATACTTGAAAGACGAAATTAATCCCTGGAGAAGTGGAGCAAGGTGGAGAAAGGATACACACAAATCTCCAAACACAGCTATGTGACGGGTGCGCGTCCGAAAGAAATCCCTCTGGTTCTGGTATCGAACCAGAGACCTCACCTTTTCCGTCGCGCACCAGTCACCTAGCTGTGATTGGAGATTTGTGTTTGTCCTTCGTCCGTCTTGATCCCCTTCTCCAGGGATTACTTTGTCACTTTTCTCCAGCTCGTTTGCACCTTTGCATTTGTTATCATCGTACGTGAAAGAGCCGCGGCAGGTCACGTGTCTATTTTCTCGCTAATTTAGCGGGGAAACCTAATGTTTGTATAGGTCACGTAAAATCGTGTCACGTGAATTCGTTTTCTTTCGTTTTTTTTTTTTTTTACACACGAACACAAAACTTTTGAGAGACCACACTCCAGGACGCATTGAAAAAGAAAACTTGTACATTTTAGTACACCAATACGCGGTCCTGACGACACGCAGCTGCGATGATGCTGCTATGGGCAGGGCGCATATGTAGGCGCTGCACGCGGGTCTGGTTCCTGCGCATGCGTGTTTGCCCACACCACGTGGAGGCGTTTTTGCAAACAGCGCCCCGGCCTATATGTAGAAGTGGAGCTATTAACACGAGTAAATATAACGCAAGCATGCCCATAGACGTGAAATAAATTGGGCTCTAGGATATTTGATTACCACAACCTAAAGCAATTTGTTCATTAAAACGAATGGCTTGTGAATTAGTATGCAATAAGAATGGTTGCTAATTCTGAGCGAGAACTTGTACTGCACTCGACAAAAAAAAAAAAAAAAAAAAAAACGGCATCGGTAAGATTGTTTGAAAGATTTCGAAGGATGTGCGAGGCGCCTGTTGAAAAATTCAGACACGAGCGATACTAAGCGATAAATTTACGACTATTCGCGACTCCAGCGAACTATAGAGGGCGTGCTGGTCAGGCAAGATGGAGGACGAAAGGACATCGTTTTCGTCGTTCAGCGCTTCAGACCACCCTAAATTTCTTGCACTGCAGCGTGAAATCGGTGTTACATATTACATGTTACCCCGCACCACCACTCATCGTCTCACAACCACGAGATCCTGGAAACTTCACCGGCACTGGCGGCCAAGATGTCGCGGAGTGGATTCATCTTTATGAACGGATTAGCACCCACAACAGCATCATGTTGGCCAACATCATTTTTTACCTCACGGACACGGCACGGACCTGGTTTCTCACCCACGAAGAAACCATCACTTCGTGAGACATTTGTAAGGACCAACTTCGACACTTTTTCGGCGATCCCACTGGCCGAAAATTAACCGCAAAACGAAAACTTGCGTCCCGCGTCCAAACATCAACTGGGTCATACATGGCCTACGTCCAAGACATCTTGTCACTTTGCCGTAAAGCTGACGCTGCCATGGCCGACTCTGAACGAATATTCCACATTCTCAAAGGCATCACGGACGACGCGTTTCAGCTTCTTGTTTTCAAGGACTGCTCCACCATAGACGCCCTGGTCAAGGAATGCCGGAGGTTTGAAGAGGCCAAGAAACGCCGCATAACTTGCAATTTCACTCGGCTCCCTAATACGACAGCCACTTCCACGTGTGAGGACACATCAAACTCAGATATCGCAAAAATCGTTCGTCGTGAGCTAGAAGCGATACTCCCACCAAATACTCTTCCTCGCCCCGCAGAACCATGAAACGATTTCAATATCAACACTGCAAGCCGTCATCCGACAGGAAATTGATAGACTTCACATGCCAACGCCCCCACGGAGGTCCTGGTCCCCAGCCTACCTCTCAGCTAACCGTGAGGGTCAAACGCCACGACGAGACCCTGCAGCGTGGAGGACGCCGGACGATCGGCCCATCTGCTTTTACTGCAATGCCGTTGGCCACATTGCCCGCTACTGCCGCAGCCGATGGAACAACCGACCTCGTACCTTCTCTTCTCTCACCCACCGCCGCTCCTCCGATGATCACTTCTCCCCATCCTTGCCCCTTACTCCTTCCCAAAACGAAGGCTTCGCACCACGACCTCTGTACCACCACTCCCCTTCTCCACGTCGCCGACAGTCTCTGTCACCTGCCCCTCGCCGCCCTATCTCGCCAGCCCGTGACCATCGCAGCTCGGAAAACTAAATCATGCAGCTTCAAGAGGTGAAACTGCATCACTGTCACTGCCCACAAATCCTCCAAATGACGCATCGACCACTGCCCATAATCAGCTCGCCATTTTTTCCACAACGTTTGCATCTCACCTCAAGCGACTCGACCAGGTTCTCGCCCTCTTCCGGAAGGCAAACCTTCAATTGAATTCTTCCAAGTGCCAGTTTGGTAGCTCTGAAATTAAAGTGCTAGGTCACCTTGTGGACAGAAATGGTATCAGACCTGACCCCGACAAAACCAAAGCTGTCCAAGAATTTCCAACACCAGCCTCCCCTAAGGACGTCCGCAGTTTTCTCGGATTGTTTTCATACTTTCGTCGTATCATTTGCCAGTTTGCTCAAATTGCCCGTCCTCTTACAAGCCTCCTAAAGAAAAATCAACAATTTTTATGGACTGCCGACCAACGCAAGGCTTTTCAAGCTTTGAAGAGAGCCCTAACGTTCAATCCCATTTTAGGCCATTTTGATCCCACCGCCCCTACTGAGCTACGAACAGACGCCAGCGGCCACGGCATTGGAGCTATATTGACACAGCACCAACAAGGCCAAGAACGTGTGACTGCCTACGCCAGCCGCACCCTTTCATCGGCCGAACAAAATTGCACCATCTCCGAGCGTGAGTGTCTGGCTGTCGTCTGTTCTATTACGAAGTTTCGCCCCTATCTCTTCGGCCGTCCATTTTCTGTCGTCAGGGATCACCACGCACTCTGCTGGATCTCTTCACTTAAAGATCCTGTGGGTCGCCTTGGACGCTGGGCTCTCCATCTTCAGGAGTATGACTATAGGGTCATTCACAAGTCAGGAAAACTTCACCAAGACGCCGACTGCCTTTCTCGACATCCAGTGGACCCACCGGAGTCAACGCCTGATAGTGAGACACTCCCGCTCTTCCAAATATCCGCCATTCTTAACATCGCCGAGGAACAACGCCGTGATTGTACTCTCCAAACCATCGTCAATGACCTCACGGCTGGAACGAGTTGCCCACCTTCCACTCCCTACAGAATCGAAAACGGCATCCTTTATCGCCACAATTATCGGCCAGACGGTGCTCCTCTGCTTCTTGTAGTTCCCAAACACCTTCAAACGACAGTGCTCGCCGAGCTTCACGACTCACCATGCTCCGGCCATTTAGGTGTCATTCGGACCTATACCCGTGTTAAACAGAGATTCTACTGAACAAACATGTACCGCACAGTCAAACGGTATGTCTCCTCTTGTGACTCCTGCCAACGTCGCAAAACGCCATCGACGCGACCCGCAGGCCTACTTCACCCTTTGACACCTCCTGAACACCCCTTTCAGCGACTGGGCGTGGACCTCCTCGGCCCATTCCCAGAGTCCTACACTCGCAAACGCTGGGTCGCAGTTGAAGTTGATTATGCCACACGCTACGCGATTACAGGTTCACTCCTGATTGGGACTGCTGTCGAAGTCGCCGAATTCCTCCTTCAAGACGTCATTCTGTAGCGTGGCGCACCATGAGAAATTCTTTCTGACCGAGGCCGACCTTTTGTATCGAAAGTCGTTGCTGAAATTTTGCAATACTGCTCCATCGTGCACAAACAAACAACGGCCTATCATCCCCAGACCAATGGGATGGTTGAGAGACTCAACAGGACCATCTCCGAGATGCTTTCTATGTATATATCTTCCGACCACCGCTATTGGGATACAATCCTCCCATATGTCACTTTTGCCTACAACTCCTCTCGACACGACAACACGGGTTATTCACCCTTCTACCTTCTATTCGGCCGTGAACCATCGCTCATGCTAGATTCCCTGCTTCCACTGCAACACAACTCCACGCTAACGGGTCATACGATCGACGCCTCATTCCATGCCGAGGAGGCGCGCCAACTGGCACGCCTTCAGACTCTAGACTCCCAGGACCGTCAGTCTGCCCGCTACGATCACAGGCACAACCCCGCCATTTATTTCCCTGGTGATTTGGTGTTGCTCTGGACACCTCAGCGTTGCGTAGGCCTCGCTGAAAAGCTTCTCCCACGGTATCGCGGTCCGTACAGGATTATCCGCCAAACGTCCGACGTCAATTATATTGACGACCCTTCTGGCCCTCATTGAAATCAGCACCCTCATCGCCCCCAGACAGTGCATGTCCTGCGACTCAAGCCATACAAAACTCCTGAAAACAGCGAGACGCCGTTTCCTCCGGCAGGCGAGTAGTGCTACGAAGAGGAGAAGGAAGTTTGAGCTCGGCTGGTCGAGAAAGAAGAGGAAACAGCAGCGCTTCTGGGCCTTCGCCGGACCGCCATCTTTCACCCTCTCGTTCATTGTAAAATATAGTGTACCATAATCACCGTAACACTTCAAAAGTAAAGCGATTTTTTGACGGTAGAAACCTTCTTCTAGTCAGTGCGTATAAATGACATGGCGGAAGCATAAAAGTAATTACTGGAAACGATGTCTTTTTCAATGCTGCCTACGAGAACCAAGGAGCGATAGCAGACGGCAGAGTCGAAACGACCTCCGCTCCTGAGCTACTCGGGGTTGCCGCTACGCGCCGGCGATTTCGCTGGAGTCGCCATAACCGAACGCGGCTTCCATCTGGACATTGAAGATGTTTCGATAGTACACTCCTCTATTTCTTAAACGTTCTATTTTTGTAGTTATTTTATTGCTAGAATGAAAATTGTAGGTTTGTATAAATATAGGTTGTAACTTTCCCTGTTTTGGTGATCAATATTGTCAATCGCTCACTATTAAAAGGACCCGAAAACAGTTCTTGTATAGAATCTAACGGGTTCATAAAATAAACTCTACGTTTATCTTTTTTTTTTTTTTTTCACGGGCTGGCTTTACAAGAAAAAGCAATCAAGGGAATTAGTGTACGAGTACTTTCGTTTTTATTTTATTTTACCTAGCAGAGGGTGGTAGCGATCGAATCACTATATGCTTCATAGCTATACGTAATATAAACGCAAAAAGCAATATTTGATGCAACTACATTTCTTAGTACTCATCACGTCAACACATTATGACACGTAGGCAGAAAAACAAAACAAAATGGAGGCCACTTCGGGATTTGCTTATCAATATCTCAAAATAATGCGGTTTCACGCCTCAACGTTTCATTTTCATGTTTTGAAATTATTTGACTGGTTTGGGTTTCCTGCCATTTGCCTGGCGCTTGGGGCAATCAAATACTTTGGAATTTTGGTGTAGCAGATCACTCCCCCCCTCCCCCCAGATAACAAAACAATAGCTAAACAACTTCAGTAGAACTTTCATGGTTATGATTATTTTTCCTTCATGCCCATTAATTACGTCTTATAGTAAAGTTCGTAAAATAGCAGTAAACTAATCCACCTTTATACGAATTATGAAATCATGAATGAATGTACGCCCACCCCTGTTGTCATGTAAATAAAGAACAATAATACAAAGCTGAAAAGAACGAAAGCCGGAAATCAGACGGGGGAGCAAGCGCAAGGGAACACGGAAAACCAGATCTCTTCTCACTGAGACGGCGTTCATGCAATTCAATTCCAACGACAGCAACATCTACAGGGGACCGAAAAAGCTAACAAAAGGCTGGACCGAACGTTGTACTTTTTCCCTAACTCCCTCCGATCGTCAATAAAGACAATAGAAAACACGCACACACGCACGTACGCACACACAAATACACATACGCTGACACACGTACATACGCAGACACGCATACACATACGGAGACACACGCAAACGCATAAGGTTAAAGTAACAAAAAAATACAAAAAGACACGACGGGCGGCACTAAAGCATGTAGAAGTGAACATGTCTGGGGAGATTGGGCCACTTTGCAATCCTTTAGTCCCGTGCCGTCTCGGCGTCGGGATGAAAAACCTAAGGGAAATAAATGTCCGATTTCAGCTGCAGGGCATTGTCTAGACGGACAAAGACAGGGGCGTACTACATGCACAGATACACGGCTGTGCGTCTGTCTGTGAGATAGAAAGAAAGGAAACGACGAGAACAAAGGATGTGTCCGAATAAAAGGGAGGATAAAAATATAAAAAAAGTTAAGAAAGAAGGAGGAAATAAAAATAGAGAAAAAGGGAGAACGACGGAATAAAAGTTTAAAAATTAGTACAATATCAGAAAGAAATAAGGAGGAAAATAAAAGGGGGGCGCACTCGTTGAGTTATTGAAGAAAGAAAAACGAGGGGGGTTGGGACGTAACGAGAGATGACAGAAAAGAAAGGAAGAACAGAGGAAGAAAACATAAATAGAGAAAGGACGAGAGAAGAAAACAACGACCTGGAGCAAAACTGAAAAATAAAAAAAAGGATTGATAATAAAGTGAAAACAAGTCAGGGTGGATTGGGAAGGAAGAAGGAAAGACTGACTAGGAACATCCATCTCAGACGAGCTTGCCGCCCCTCGTTTCGAGTTCGAGTTTCCACTGAACGTCGTCGCATGGGGAAGAGCTTTGGGCTTTTTGAGTAAGTTGTTTGTCATTCGAGCCATTCGCGAGACGACCGAATTCATTCCCGAGTGGCCGCAGCAAATCTTACCTGCTCGCTCTCCGAACTGTCTTTTACTGTACCTAAGCTGCCAGTGCGGTGGAATTGCTACGTGCTCGATAGACCAGTCGTCTGTCGTTCTTTCGCCATCTTGGTTACACTCCCTCCCGTGCCTAGGCGTAGAGATCGGGGTCAGGCGATGAAAGACATGCGGTTGATTTGTCAGGCGAGTGCGTAGCTCTCGCCGCACTGTCAGCTTGGAGGTGAACGTAGACCAGCTCCGATTTCCTTCCGGTTCAAAGGAAGCGCCGTCCCTTGGGCGGGGCACTCTTTCGAGCAGGAATGCCAGTCCCTGTGGATTAGCGTCTGAACAGACATTCGGGCTCTTACCTACATAAAAGTGCGGTTATGGATTCGGATACGGCTGATACGGAGGGACCAAGAGTGAGGACTCGAAGCAACGGGTGGCCATTGTGTTCAAATCGTTCGAGGCGGAAAATACGCGATTGAAGGTATGGAATGAATGGTTTCTTGACCGGTGACAAACGTCGTTAAACAAATAGTTCGGTGAAGAACATTTTTTAAGGGCGGGGGGGGGGAGGGAGGGAGGGGGAGGGAGGGAGGGAGGGAGGAGGGAGGGAGGGAGGGGAGGGAGGGAGGGTTGCTTTACTTGATGCTTCGCAACGTTTTACAGGCTGCAGTTGTTCTCTCTGTACCTGATCCATCCATCCCCCCCAACACACACACGCACACGACAAACACACATGACACATTAACGCGCTCACACTGAAACACACGAGCGTCTACACAGCACAAAAAAAAAAAAAACTCAAGCGGAGGCGAACGTTCTAGTCTCCCTCTATTGTTGGGAATAACGAATGATGTCAGAGACGACTGAGGTATAGTTTTTGGCCGAATCTCCACGAAGCGTGTCGCAAATAGAACCTATAAATCGCTTCTGGAAATTAGACTTTGTTCCCCCCGTGTCCACGTTGGGGTTTGGCATTTTTCAGCGTGCTTTAGCCTTTACTTTCATCGTGTGTGCCACTCGCTCCCACCGCTGTCTTTGTTGGGCGGCGATCATCCGCCCTCTTTGAAGGGTCACTTAAGCACCACACACGTGGTTTCCGAGAATGAGAGCGTGGCATGGCTCACACGCATGCATGAAACGCGCTCTAAAAAAAGCCCGTGCGTCTACTTTCCCGCACAACACTCGGAGAGCCAATCGTGTAATTAATAGCTCTTTAGTAATTAAGTTTTTAATTGCAAATTTTAAAGGTATTGTTTCAATTAGAAACTTGATGCGAATCGCCGAAAACTACTAAATCCACCCACATTACAATGATATAAGACACGTGCAGCATTTTACGGCATTTCGAAAAAAAAAAAAAAGAAGCTCAAGTTGGAGGCATATCTCTATGTTTCGTTTTCTTATCGGAGCGCATGCATCTCCGCTCTTGCAATCCCACTCCCCGTGATCAAAACGCACAACGCAGGTGCGCCGCCCCGCATCGGGTATAGATAAGAAAGCCTCCTGACCGTCACATGAGGTTCGCCTTTCTGACGTCGGGCGGCGCACGCACGTTGCGCGTTTCGGCCACGGGGGTTCCGGACATCCGGAGCGGAGTTGCGCTCCGATAAGAGACCGAAACCTAGAAACGCGCTCTAATTTAGAGGCATGTTGAAACACCGTAAAATGCTGCTCGTGACTTATCATAATGTAATATGAAATATTACATATTACAATCACACGATGGCATATCATTATATCATTGTAATATTTCTGGTTCGCATATATGTTTCTGCGTGGCCAGTTGGACACAGTCACTCAAGTGTACACTAAGTGTTCTTAACGTGGTGCACTTATACAGGGTGTTTTTTGGAAATGCGGGCCGAATCGCTCCTGCGAAAACTGTGCATCGCACAGAAAAGTACATTGATACCGTAGTGTTCTGTCCAATACAAATGTTCATAGTGTCCAGTATAACTGCGTTTCTTAGTATTTTTTATAAGATTAGTATATATTATTTTTTATGACTCGCATCAAGTTTCTAAATGAAACGGTACATTTAAAATTAATCATTAAAAATAATTGCTATATAGGAATTATTTATCCAATAATACTGAACGCCAATTAATGGGCCCATTGGCACAGACCACTAGGGCATCTACCTTTTTTTTTTTTTTCAATGCGTAGTTTTCGCTGGAGCGATTTGGCCCGCGTTTCCAAGAAAACAGCCCGCATATATAAGAAGGAACCTGCATCGCCATCAGGCATTATTATTGCGAGGGGCGCGTTTTTTTTCAAAGAGCCGTTCATCGGTGATGTTTGAAATAACCACAAAACATTATCTATCACACACAACGAGTATGAAAAAAAAAAAACATTATCTGTCAAACAACTATAATATAATATACCTGATTTAGCGAGCGTATCTGGAATATAAAACGCGCTGTCCGTTAAATATAAGCTGAATAACTCTGCATCGAAGACAATTTTGAAACTTCATCTTGTACGCGTCAAATTTTCATGAGCATCTAACATGCCGGCAAACAGTGACTGTTGTTCCGCTCTCTCTAAGATGGCGAAGCTTTTATAAAGCTCTTTGACATATAATTATACATACATTAATAAACTACTTCCAAAATGTAATTTAATTACAATTACTTTTCTCCAAAGGTAGTTAAAGTCCAATTACAATTACTGCTACGTATAAAGTAATTCATTCTAATTACAAATTACTTTTACAAAGTGCTGCTATTACTTTACAATTACTTATTTCTGTGAGCGACCCGACTTGGGCCATATAACAAGTTGTATAAAATTGCCCCACTCTCTGAGGAGGCTTAAGCATCGCTGCACTTTCGTTTTATAAATTTTGTTAAACTAATGATAGAACTTGACAGTTTGGGGCAACGAAGTCCTAAGTTCTTCTATTTTCAATAAATAATAATAAATTTGTTCATATACTCGAAGGCGCCAGGTCGCTAAAGAAAAAAACTGGATTGACACACTTTTGTTAGTCAGGCAAATCAAAATGCGACAATTAGTCATATCTGAATATTTTAATAGTGTTAATATAAAACTTCAATCCACACGCGCTAACACGACCACATTCACTTACAAACATAATGTTATTGTAAATTATTTACATTGAGTTGAAATTATAATGGCTCAGAAATATATAACAACAACCGAATCGGGGCTCCCGAATCAATGGTGAAAATATTCGAAGGTGCGAGGTCAGCCTTTAAAATGCTTATGCAAATAATATCCAAAGTGACACGAACAAAAAATAAACTTGAAAATGATGCAAAGATACAGATATGTCGCAGTACTAGAAGAGGCACGAAAAAAACAGGCAAAAGAAACAAACAAACAAAAAAACTTCATAGACAATTAAAATCCCTAACCTCGGCTAAAAGCTGAAGCTCGATTATTTTTTACCAATATTTTAGCATGTTTTCGCTATTGTTCTCTGCTCGCACCGCAGACGTTGCCACACGGCGCCGTTGAGGTAGGTTCCAGAGAGGATCTCTCAGCCCGCAGTGTGAACTACAAGCAACGTGACACTATTTTTGTTATTCGTGTGTGTGCGTGCATGTCTATGTGTGCGAGTGTATCACCGAGCGCTAGGCCGCTTGTGCGAGCGCTGAGGCTTTCAGAGAGGTTCCGTCGGCGCCGCAAAGTCTTGCAAAAGTAATTGTAACTGTGCCGTAAACGTTGCAATTACTGACGCTAGAAAATTATTAAATTACATTTACAACTTCTTAGCCGAAATTAAATAATTACAAATACAAATTAATTAAATTTTATAGTAATTAAATTACTGTATTATTATTACTACACAAGTATGCCCATTAAGAGAGACACACTCAAGTCGCTTCGCGTCCGCGTGACTGAAGGTTGGCTTCTCCTTTAAGAGATTGTTGATGCGGAGAAGGCCAACTTACATCCGATTGGGGGCAAGGAAAGGTGATTGCTTCTATCCGAAAACGAAAAGAAGGAACTTACCCTATTGCATTGCGTACTTTCCCTATTGAAAATTTTCAGTTGTATGAGAAATTTCTGTGCCCAATAAACACATATGAATCATACAAGATATATAAGAACATATAAGAACCATATAAGAAGTAGTATATAAGAACTATATAAGTTATATAAGAACATGAAAGCATCATCTAAGAAACTTGTGAGAAGTTTCTTTTAAGTTTATTATATGGTTCTTATATGCTCCTATATATCTGATATATTTCTTATGTAGTTCATATATAGGTCTTATATTGGTCTTATATGTTCTTATATATCTTGTATGATTCATATATGTGTTTGTTGGACACAAGAAATTTCTCATACAAATGACTTTTTTCACTAGGGTTATATATCGTATATCATGACGGATATCTTTAGTGCGTGCCCTTCTTGACTTTAAGCGAGGCACAATAGATACCAAGAACAATCTGAAATAGAAAAAAGCCAATGAACCGCAAAAAAAAAATAAGATTCAGTAATTATTATTTTGGGCTGTCTATGAAATGCGACAGCATTCGTCATGTTTACCTCCTTCTTTGGATACGAGGCCATGGACGACGTCAAGGACAGCGTCTAGGACGTCGTCCTCGACGTCGTCCTAGAGGACCACGTTAAGAACGACCCCTACGACGACCTCGAGGACGACGTCGAGGACGACGTCGAGGACAACATCCTAGAGGACGACGGCAAAGACGACGTCTAAGACGACCTCTAGGGAAATTCAGTTTTCCCGCTACATTTAGTGGGGGAAAGTGAATTGGTTTGTAGGTCTCGTGACATCAGGTCACGTGACATCAAATTTTCGCACCAAATTTAGAGGGGAAACTGAATTTCTGCATGGGTCGTGACGTCAGTTTTTCGCTAAATTTAGCGGGGAAACAGAGAACCCCCCCCCCCCCTTTCCTGCCTGCTGCATTAGAGGTCAGATGCCTACATTCCAGAGAGAAATTTATGATGTGTAGCTTAATATCGCTACCGGATAGAACAAAAACAGTTTTAGTTATGTACGAACCTCGTGAAGCAACTCCCGAGACCTCGACGCGACGCTGAGGTTTTACATCGTCACAAAGGAGTCCTTAGCAAGCATCCAAAGACGGGATCCGATAGAGGCAATTTAGCGGCGCCGAAAATGCTTGGTCACGGCGATCATCTTCTTTGTGCCTTTGGTACCACCAACTAAACCGATCACTCAGAGTGAATACACCACGGTTGGTTTTAGCCGGCGATAGTAAACTCCGCAGGAGACGAGAGTCACGTGACTATGCACTTTTGGCGCTGCTCGGTTCGTTTTCATGGATCGTACCTTTTTGCCGCAGTCGGAATTAGAGCTTAATTATTCGTTTCCTGCAGAGAAGCAGCGAGTTTGAGCCTAACGCGTTATTACGTGTATACAAGTCTCTTGTGGAGATTGATGAATCGAGTCCGAATCTTTTTCTTAAACCGCCATTGCTGAATAGGTAGTTGAGTCACATCAGGGTCAACCGCTCGTGTAAGGACACCGACGTCTTAAGAAACGGGGAGCTTGGCGAGTCTTCGGGCATCTCATTATCGCCCGTCAGCCAATAAAATTGCGCCATATACCATAGGAACGCCGAAGGGCCAGTCACAAAGCGAGAAGCCTGAACTTGATAAGCCGCGGCCTGCGCCTTTTTGAAGCTGTCAGCGACTCTAATGAACCGCAAACCAGAAGAAGACTCGGTCGGGTGTGGAGAAGTCACCCGTAATGGAAGCTAAATCTCAGTCGCGACATTCAGAATACGTGCCGTCGTACGGTACAGAATTTGCAAGTACTGAATTTGATTGTCTTGAGTTGTAGGATTGTTAGAGCACCGAATAAACATTGTCTAGACAATGTTGATTCGAGTCGTCTGAGATTACTGCACAAACGAACGGGCCAATATTTGCCCTCTTAGATTTATCGACCAAACCGTCCTAAGCGGAACTTTGTTTTATGAGGAACGTTGCTGAAATTAAATCCAGTCTAAGCCTTCCCAACACGCGACGTCATGTTAATTTTTTGTTTCGTTTTACATTTTGTTTCTTATGGTTTTTAGGTTTTGCAGCTGGAGAAGCCTTCTGAACGCGTACCGGAATCCTCCCTTCTGCTTATTCTATTTTTTTTTTCTTTTATAGTGGCGTTGTGTGGTTGGGGGAGCTTGCAGCGCACGTGTTCGGCAGCCGGCCACGCTTCACTCGCCTTTGTCAAGGCTAAATCGGAGTTACCGTCAGAAATGTTGCAATTCCGCATTAAAACACGGCGCCCGAGGCAACGCTTTCCACACTCAAAACCACGCGTAGCGCAGGAAATACGTCGCGCGAAGCCGCTCCTCGAGCCAGCAATATCGACACCAGCCACTCGTCATTCTGTCCCCGACCGTGCCTTTGGGAAAATCGGCTTTTCAAGGGATGGACAGTTTTGTATACCTCGGCTCTACCCCCGGAAAACGCTTTCTCATTAGGCGGAAATGTCGAGGCAGAACCGCTTTTCCCCCAAACGCGCACCGCGTCAACTCCGTTTCACCTTACAATAGAGCGCGGCGGAACTCACCGAGACATCCTTCAGCGGATCCAGCGAATGCGGAGCGCAAATCGTCTGCTTCCCGCGCAGGGGTTTCGGTGACGTCAAAATGAAGCCGAGATTTTTATGGGCTTCAATTGGAAGGATTGTGGGTATACCTCAATGCACGGTGCCCTGAGGTCTACCCGCTACTTTTTTTTTTTTTCAATCATCTAATAAGAGATCGGCGTTTTGACATCATCGCAACCCCTGTGCAAAAAGAAGACGAACTTTCGTTCCGCATACGAGATAAAAGATTACTCGTGGGGACGACGCCATCGTTAGTGGATTCCCGACCCGCTCCGAAGCGGCAAACACGCCGAAGCTTGACGAGCGTCGCCGGAAACCGGCGGACGCGTCCGTCTTGGCGTCGTCGCGTACGTCGCGCCCGTTGTGAGGACGCGCTGCCGGCGACGCAGACGCAAGCTAGGTGGCGCTGCGGGGATCCACTAAATGTTATGAGAGACAAAAAGCAAAACAAAAAAAGCACTGGCTAGGTGGCGCAAGTCGCCGCACGATTCAAAGAGTTCAGCCTCATCCATCATCCATCCATCTGATGAGATGACGTTTAGTGGGGGAAAGGCGCACGCCTTGTCGTCTCCAGGTGGGATTCATTTAGCGCTGCAAACGTATCAGGTGGCAACGCTTGCCCCCCCCCCCCCCCCCCCCCTCGCTACCGCGCCCCTCTCGAAGGTCACGCGAAGCTCACACGGCCTAGAATTGGCCGGGATGTCTCTTGGCGCCCTTTGCGGTTCACGGTAAGGTTGAAACGGCCGGCGTAGCATTGAGCGTCGAACAAAGCTTCTCACGCGCGTTGTGTTTTTTTTTTTTTTTTTTTTTTTTGCGTGCAGATCCGCCCAGCTTGGGTGGGCGAGGAAGGAAGATAGTTACGAAACGGAGCGCCGAAAGAAAGACCGGCTGGTGGGACGTGTGAATGTCGGTCGGGACAAGGCACGCCGCGCGATTATCCATCGGCAATCTTTGGGCAGGATCATTTATGAACGCAGATTTGTGATTGCAATAAAATTTCTCGCTCGCAGCTCTTAATAGTATATTTTTGTATGCCTCGCTCTATTGTTGTTCCTAATGTTTTTTTTTTTTTTTTGTCTTTCGTGTTGTTTATTTTTTTATTTAACTCGGATAAATCCCCAGTATTATTCAATACATAATAAATAACTAAATATGCGTGTCTTTCGTGTAAGACGCGACATGATGTCTCCGTGTCGGGTTACGTAACGGAACGAGACGTCACCATCTCAAGTGACGTCTTGGTATCAGGTGGCACTACCAAATATTTATTCGCAAAATATGGCGAATATATGTTTTTTTTTTCATGGTTCAGGTGATACCACGTCAGGTGATACCATAACGCCACGTAACTCCACGACGCCACGTCACCTCATGACGTAACATTGTGACGTTACGGCACGTGACGCCCTTACGTCATGGTTAGTGTGCAGTGTGATTGTGCGTAGTCTGTGCGGAGCGCCTCGACTGTTGCCAGCACCTCCTAGACAGCTTTAAAGCCTGCGCGTTACGTCACATGACATCACGTCCGGGAAGCCTGGACGGGCGCTGATTGGTTGCGAGCGCCGCGTCAGCGTTCGCTTAGGACTATGATAGGAAACGAGCCCCACGCGAACGCAAACGCGGCACTCGCATCCAATCAGCGCCCGTGCCGGCCTCCCGGACATGACGTCATTTGACGTAACTCGCAGGCTTTGCTGTCTAGGAGGTGCTGCTGTTGCGCACTGTTTAATGGCAAGGAACCAGCCACGTTTTCCTTTGTAAAGTGCTTATTCATTTTCAGCATTCAAACCAGTCTTGTAATCGTTACAGAATAAAAGTAATCCATCCCAGTTATTGACTACAAATTCACGAAGCATTCCATTCGAATACGTTACTCGCGTCCGACGAATTTTGAAATGTCATTTTTTTAACGTTTCTTTGGTTACTTTTTGAGGTGACGTGAATGCCTCTTTTTATTTTTTCTATAAACCGGCAGTAATCTGTGTTGCTAAGCGATGGGCCTGTCGCACAAGTCCGATATACAATGCCCTTACTTCTTTCAGCAGCCGTTGTATTCGTTGGTGTCTTTGAGCAATACCGGCAACAATGATCGAAGCCTGTGCACTGAAATTCGACGTCATCATGGTAAGGTCGAGCGAAGAGACAGATTGGACCCGAGGGCTGCTTTAGCTTTTGGCGAGGACACGGGTCCAATCGCGTGCTTTGTTCCCAACAAATGGCGATCACCAGTGTTGCTCGATGAACTTTTGAAAAGGGTCTATTGTCGCAGTCGGACTGTGATGACATTCTATAGAGTCCTTGATTATTCTATACTCGTTGTCCTTGATTATTCTATACTCGTTGTCACATAAACCAAAAAAAAAAGGACATTTTGCGCAATATTATTGCTATGCGCGAAGTAATTCTTGCAATATTTGGTTCTTTTAAGAAAAACCGATGATTTTGGCTTTTCAAACGTGTACACCCGCCGCCGATATGAAGGTGAACGCCGGAGCGTCGTCCGCTCCGTGCTATCAGCGCCATTACGCGGCTGCTGTGGCGACTTTCTTTCTTATCGCGCGCTTCGCCGAGATTTGGCGCTTGGATCCAGCGCTGTTCTCAGCTCTGCTGCTACTCCCCGCAGAAGGCGAGAGGATAGGGGAAGGAGCCTTTCAGACGCTATTGGTAGGCAATGGGATTTTGTAGTTTTTTGTTGTGATATGTGCTAAACCGGAAGGCTGCGGAACAAATCAAAAAGTAACTTATATTTTCCGGTTCTTAAAAAGAACACAATATATTGTTTCATTTATGTAATGTGTCAGCAACCGCGTCGCACTTGCGACGATGACGATGTTATGTTAGCCACGCCCATAAAAAGAGATGCCGAAATCGAAACCCACATCCACGCTTTCTGCAGGGAGTAGCAGCAGATCAGAGAACAGCGCTCGATCCAAGCGCTTAATCTCGGCGAAGCGCGCGATAAGAAAGCGAGCCGCCACGGCAGCCGCGTCATGGCGCTGATGGCACAGACCGGTCGACGGTCCGGCGTTCACCTTCATATCGCCGGCGGGTGTACGTTATTATAAAATAACATAAAGCTAATCTAAGATGCACCTACATTTATCTTAATCATGGAACGGAGGGGGAAGGGGGGGGGGATATTAGCAACAATCCGCGAGTAGTCCGATTTTTTTTTTTTTTTTTTTTACTACGGCTCTTGAGGTGAATACGATAATAGGGAGGTGGTTGGAGTGTGTGTGTGTGTATGGGGGGGATATTGTTTCCCTCGTTTGCAAAGATAGCAAACTCTCGCGTTGAGGTGTCTTTTTACGAACGCTGCACCGTTGCTGTTTGTTAGCAGTGCAATATGGTTTGCACTCGCAATCATGCTGGACAGACGCGTTCAAAGAGGATGGAGCTCTCCATAGTATTTCCAACTTGGATAACGACTTTTTTTATTTCCGTTTCTATCTACAGTCCCGCACGACAATTCTCCGAAATAAATCCAGGGGAAAAAAAATCTTGAGAGGCTAGTGGGTTGAACGACCTTTCCTAATTCTTTCGGCCGGAATCGCCAGTCCAGTGGTCTATTCAGAGTAAAGCTTTGCGAAGACATCACATCTGGAATGGAAGCATCTTGTTTTGCTTTTTTTGTAAGAATCCCGGTTTGTCTTTCTGTTTCGTTTTGTTCCCGGCCATCATTCTGACTACGGAAAGTTTGTCTTCCATTTCTTTTTTACGTTTGCATTATTTTTATCTTTTTTTTTCTCTGGTGCCTGGGACGCGTCTTCGACGGATGTGTTTACCGCGTCCAAAAAGTGGTCCCACAATTTCCGCTTCACGACGTCACACAAGTGTCACACACGTGTCTGCCGCGACTTTGGCGGTGTCCCAGCAGCGGTGTCACAGTGGCGGTGGTGAATGCGGCAAACGCCTGTTCTGCTCTAACTCGCTCTTTATGCTTGACGGTTCACGGAAGTTTCAGCAGCCAGGAGTTCAGATGCCGCGACGACAGTGACACACGTGTTTTTTTTTTTTTTATTACTTGTATTTTATTACTCGTAACGCGTACAGTACGCGTATGTATGGAGAGCGTGTTAACGCGCAGCACCTTGGCACCACGTCGAGCAGACTTTTTCTGCAGACTCCCATCGTTGGACAGCTTGCTGGTTTTTATTATAGTATGTATCCACGTAATCATGGTATTAGGTATACTCGCTAGAGATCCATGGCTAGCAACTGTACAGCACTGGCCCCATCATGTCCTTCTCCAACAGAGACATTGAACACAGTTTTAGGGCCGTTTTTCATTCCTGCACCATTCATTCGTGCAGCGCGCTTGACTTTCTTTACCCAAGAGGTTGCATGAGGGATGTCGCGAACCGCCCCGGGTTCGAGCTCGACCAGGTTCGAAATTTTCGAACTTTCTACTTGAATTTTGAGAAACGTTCGACAAGAGTTTGACAATTATCCGCGTTCGCGTAAATTAAAAACGGATTGGCATTGTATGGTGGGAGGTGGATGCAGCCTTTTAACGAACTAGCTAACTTATTTAGAAAAAGGTTTGCTTCTATGTCGGGTGAGCATTTGTCATTGTTCTCTCAAATTAAAAACCGGCTATTTTATGGATAAATGTTTTGTCGAAGTTTTATATTTTTGGTAGAAGTCGGGCTACGCCGTTTTCGAAATAGCTCCTTCCTCAAATTTCGGCGAAAGTTTGAAGGTTCGTTGAGCCAGTCAAACCACAAGGTCCGAGGTTCGACGTGAATCCTCAGGCTCGACAAAAGTTTCTGACATTCCTAGTCCTTAGAAACATCTCATCGCGGCACGGCATGCGTACCCCTTTTCAAATTGAACATTGATCTTTTTTTTTTATTAAGAATAGAATAAAATTTATTCACGTGAAATAGCAGATGCAAATTGTTCTTGTATAATGATGCAAAGTGTTCTGCTTGCATGTAGGACCAGAAAACCAATAGAAATGCATATACCCACCTAGGAATAAACATACACTGTTGAAAGTAGGTCATCAGTAAAAAAAAAACGACTACATAAACTGTCAGTTCATACCCATAGTTTTTGTTTAATAATTTGTTACTTAATATTTCTTATGCTTTGTCCCATATAGGGAATTTGAATTGTTAATGCTATCTAAACAGTTTCAACGCCCTTCAGATAAAAGGTAGACTGAAAGCCCTTCCGACCGACTGGAAGGACTCTAGTAGCTGGCGAGTCGATTCGTTATTCGCCCTAGTAAAGCCATTGGGCTAGATGCCATTCTAGATGGTAGTTCCGCAGGGTGGGGCAGAGGAATGCGGGAATGTTTGGTATTTGTATATACAAATATATATATATTCGAAAGTGCGCACGCAGCCGCGGACGTCAGCGCACACCCTCAAAAATACAAATGCAGATTCGGGTTCACACGTGCACAAACAACACTAAAGTCGGCATACATATCCTTAGGGTCCATGATTGGTACAATTAAATTTATAATATAGACGCTTTGCATCAGCCGTGCATGGGCGCCGCCATAACCGAATTTCAGTTTTTTGTTTTCTTTTATTTTGTTTACTTCACTTCATCGTTACCACAGTAGGAGAGGTTATTGGTTATTGAGGTCAGCAATGGCGGCTGTAACCTAGCGGCTGTAACCTGGCAGCATTGGCGGCTGTAACAATCTACAAAGCGTTAGTAAAGTGTCGCTTGAAACGCGAATAAGCAAACATGAATAAAAAATAATAATAATTACGAAACTTCGTTTTTAAGGATCATTTGCAGTGTCCACATATTTCGCAATGAGCGAGAGAAAAAAAAACGGCAAATCTATTGGTGTTGAGAAATGTACCGCCCGTACGTGCGGCAAAAACATAACGCAGAAAAATTTGGATCTCTCTGCTGAACCGGCAGAATCCGATTTAGGGCAATGCATTTCGCGCTATGGGCAAGGCACACACTTCCACGCACGCACACAGCAAGAAAGAACGAGCCTCCAACACGCACCAAGAGAGGATGCAGAGCCTTGGAAAGCCGCCGCCACGCACACTTTGAGCAGGCACAAGATCCAAAGTGGATCTCGTTTTGCCGACGCTTTCATCGGTTGGCCCTCCGCTCTGCTACTCACGCCGAAATCAGATTGTGATGTGGGTCGGGAAGAACATTCGATCGTGCGTCCGAGCAAAGGCCCGCCTTTTGTTTTTCTGTATAGCGTTTTGTGTATTTTTCTTCTTCTTTTTGTTTCGTTGCGCCTGAAGGCGGAAGCTCATTTTATACGGGTTAGCCGTAAGACGATCGATTGAAGACCGTGGTTGGCTCGAACAACAACAACAACGACTGCAGCCGTGGCCGCCGTGCGCCGTTTTTCTTTCCTTCCTGCGTTCTCTCATTCGACCGACGTCAACACTGCGCTACAAAACGCAAAAGTCTTCCCTAAAGGTATCCACTCTATGTTCCGACCGACGTCAACATTGGCTCGAAAATTTTCCCGAAAAGGTATCTAGCCTATTTTCCGGTTGTGTAAGTCCAATTGACGCGGAGATCGAACTGTAGGAGGGGCTATGTTCAGCTTGTTTTCACCTGGAGAGCCTCGATTGTAGAGATAGGGTGCATCTCGAACCATGGGGAGCTTTTTGCAATTTAATGTCGGACGCATTCGGCCAAGGAGATTCGAAGGGTAGGATGGGGCATGACATCAGTTGTGTAGCCTCCACAAGCCATGCTGCCTTGTCGCCTCGCCTCTTTCTCATTTTCCTCCTTACCCTCCTCACTTATCAAGCCAACGTGACCAGAGCACGTGGCCGTCGCGTTGTTGATGTTTGTGGGTAGCAGGGAGCGTGGTGCAGGTGGGTTTTATTTATCCGTCATCACAGCTAGAAACTGTAGCCCGTGCCCAGCCGACCGATTGTACGGCTGCTCCGCTTCGTTATGTACTCTCAACCATAAAGTAAATGCAATATGTTTTCTACAGACCGTTACCATCCTGAAAACGATAGTATTCATTGTGGAACGTCAGCGCTGTAGCGATTGCCTGTTGGCGTGTTTTGGGTAATGTACCGTACATCTGCGGGAAGTATTCCCTTTATCTCCTTGCGCATAATTACTACAGTAGTCAAAGCGAGAATAAATTATATACACAGATGATTGCGTTACTATGTCGACCCGACAGGTTGGACCAATGCTTACGCATTTTTACGGCGAGGATTTCCGCGCTCGCCTGCAAATGATAGCTGCGCTCTCATCGCTCTCATCTTATATCACACTACAATATGTTTGGCTTTTTTCTTTCGTTGCGGCCGCTATGCAGGCTTATTTCGGTCGTGACACATTGAACCAGCTCAACTTGACTCGAGGTTGGGAGATGTTTTATTTATTATTGGAAGTGCAGGGAGCTCACTACGTTCCACTTCGATGGGGTCCAGCCACCTCCGCGACCAACGGCCGAAATCCATCGTTTCCGCAGTTAGGCCACCGTCGGAAACCTAAGAGAATTGTTGATCGATTCCTGGTATCGTAAAACTATGTGTGTGTAATACGCCAAGGGCTTACGGTGAAAGGTGACCCCTGCTGAAGAAAAGCCAGTCCGATTGCGGCAGCCGACCACGCTGCAAGCGCCCATCCCGTAGCCGGAGGAAATTAGCATCCCGGCGACGCCAGACTTTCGTTTTCTCCGTTGCGATTGCGGCGATTGCCCTGATCGTCCCGTGTACCAGCAGCGGTGTGTCGTCTGCTCGTGAACCGCCTCAATCGCTTGCTTGCTTGCTTGCTTCACGTCTAGCCTTCGATCTGATAAAACCTACCGGGCGGAGCGCGCGGAAGCCTGCAAGAAATCCTTCTACAATCAACCATTCATCTCGCACGTGACATGTCACGCGCAGCGATTGCCAGAGAGATCTACGGTCACGTTGGCCACAAAATGGTCTATCTTTTTGTGACTAGGCTTCACAAATATTGCAACGTACCCCCTCCTAGTATTTATAACCTCCTTGCCTTCCGCGCCGATTAATAGCAAGTGCGCATGCGCTGCGTTTTCGCGTGGCGAGGACGAAAGCAGGCGGAAAGGCGGAGACGCTCGAGGGCGACCAACGCGGTCGCCGCCTTCCCCGCTGCTCGTATTGCAAACGCGGCCCAGAAAGCACGTGACCCATATCGAGCAGGTGGAAACCCCCTGTAAAACAGGCTCTCTAGTTTTCCCTAGGGTGCCTCAATGTCCTTCTGTTTAGGGTGATGCCATCGCTTGTAGTACCTGATGCCGACAGTACGCGCTCACAGGGAAAATACAAGGAAATCGCAGGAAACAAAATGTCGCCGTAGCACAATCAGCGCCACGAGCGCGTGCAGGGACACGCTCTTTCACGCGCTTCAGAACAAAAAATAAAAATAACCGTTCGACACAAAATGGCCAGATGTCATCACCCCAAGCAAAGCGCACATGAAGGCACCCTAGTTTTCCCCGGAGTTCTGTTACAGTGTTGTTCCGTGTTTACCAACACAGGGCACGTGCGCTGGATTATTTACTTCGTCTTTCTCGATTGCGCGCGGGGCAAATATTGGGCACGCGACTGGTGCCCAGTAATTTTTTTCCGCGCTCAATCGAGAAAGATGAAGTAAAAAAGTGATGCTTACTGCGTCCGCGTTCGGCTTCCCTGATTGAACACAAGCCTCAGCCAAACGCAGGCGCTACGTTCGGCTATATGGGCCGAGTGGTGCGTCGACACACAAACAAATCATCTTTGTTGGTGTTGTTCCTGAGAGCCACTAAATGAGCTACGCTCTAGGATATCGACACTCCGTTACCCTATCTGCTAGTGGGCGCCGCCATCTTGGTGTTTAGCGCGGAGCAGACGCAAAAAACTGTCGATCGCGACAAATTAAAAAAAAGAAAAAAAGAAAGCGACTTCTTTAGCTTTAGTTGCGGTGTTAGGAAGCTCAAGTGATGTCGTTTTGCTCTATCGTGAACTGTTTTAACATTTGTGGAATGCGAAAAAAAAAACGTTTCCTTCGATATCAGATAAAGCTTGAGATAACTGACCATTATGATTTTAAGCGCCAGAATGGCTAAGTGTCGTTACTCTAAAGCGTAGCTTAATGAGTGCCTCTATAGTCCTCCTCATCGGTGTATGTTCTCAATGTAGCTAGCCACTAGGGACGCGACGGTTGGATTTGCTTCCAAATAAATGGCCGTTTTCACGAAAGGGTTTGGGTACAGAAGTCGCACTTTTCGGTACGGTCCGCGGAGCGAAGCTGCATCCATGAACTTGCATATGTGCATACGGCGATCGCGATATTTGCGCAAGCGGGAGCCAGTTTCATATGTGTTCTCGCCAACGAATAGGACGAAAAATATCACCCCAGTGGCCAATGTATTTTCATATGCCGACCATCGCTAGCTAGGGAACGCTGCGAAGGATGGCCCGCGGGCTCGCTGCATCCGTTGACCTGTGCCGCCACGCTTCGGACCGACTTCGGAACTTCGGAAGAGCACGTCGTCGGTGGGTGCTCTGTCGTTTTCGCTTTGTATAGGAAATGTCGTTGCGGCCTACATGTTGCATAATTGAAGTCTATATTTATTTATAAAAACAAAGAAAGAAAGTCCTGGCGACGTTATTACTATCTCCCTCCCTTGACGTAGTTTCTGTGTACGAGTCCCCCCGCACTTCGTCCGAAAGGGGCACTATCGGCTACCGCTGTTAAAAGTTTACAAGTCTCGCTGTTGTATAAGACAACCGACAAAAATCTGGAACCAAAAAAAAAAAAAAGACAAAAACACAGACTTGCGCACCGGAGAATACGGTAATCGCCTTGAACTGTTCTCGTAAGTGGTTTGCACTTTTCCTCAAACCCTATGCGCCGAGGAACTGAGGGAGAGGAGGAGACGAGAGCGCGCGGTTACGTCATTTAATCGAACGCCTTTTTGCCCAACGCTGTTCAGCGAAACATAATTTTGTCGAGCGCTTTTTATTCGAACGCCGTTTCATCGAACACCGTCTTCTCGAACGCCGTTTCATCGGACGTCGTGTCATATCGAACGCCGTTAAAGCGCCCTACATAGCCGATTTAGGCCGCTCGGTGAATGCAAACATATTTCCGAGGTTGGCCATTGCGGGACTAAAACATTCAAAGCCACGCTTCTTGGGTTTTGGAAGTTCATGACTGCGCCACCGCAGAACACAAGCTCCAGGTCGGCAAACGTGAAGCCTGCTGCACGAACAAAAGCCGTCCGGCCAATAAAATAAAAAAAAAACAGAACACATTACGGCGGGAAAAAACTGTTTTTTGTACGAAATAATGGCAATATCGTGGCTAAAAATTTTTTTTTAATTTTTGTTTCGAGAGGCTTAGCAGCTCTTGGTAAGCTTCTCGAACTGTCTTCCGTAGCCTTGCTACGGTGCGACCAACACCAGCAAGCAAGGTTCGTGCCTGTTTCTCGTACAAAGCTATATCGCTTTGAAACATGTAAACCATAGCCCAAGGGCAGTGAGCAGGAGGCGCCTCGGTCGACTGCTAGTCAGCGCGGCGGGTGACCAAAATGGGCAACTTTGGGAAGGCGTAACCACCAAAGGATTGAACGCGAGCTCTCTGTCAGAGTTCGGTAAGGCACTCCGACGTTCCACCTCGAGATCGGGTCCAATGAATCCGGCCACTGGCCGTCTCAGAGTTGCGAAAATCCCGCATAAGATGGCGTCACCTGTCTATCCAAACTAGAGTTCCTGTATAGGCTCCCTACGGGATCCAGAGTTGCGCGTTCATTCGCGTGGCGCCGTCTTTCCTGCACGGCATGTTGATCCTGCTCCTCAGGTGACTGAATTCGGAAAATAGTGGCGCCGCGCGTTCGAGGCGCGCGGCAAGCTCAAAAGCAGGGGAGGGGGAGGAAGTGGCCGAGTGGGCTAACGCGTCTCAACTCGGAGCGTGGAGCGAAAGCTTGCGCTGGGAACCTCCTGGGTTCGATTCCCCACTGCCCCCGCCAGTTTGGATCTGGATGAGTTTCGTACCGGCACGCCTTCTTATAATCACTACTGCGTGATGCACGTTAAAAATCCCAGGTTAGCGGTTGTACTGCACTGGCTAAATTTCTCATCTACAGCTAAGAGACCGATTACCCGTTGTGGCGTATCTCCATCAAGGCTGTATAGATATACAGAAAAAACCGAAAGCAGGGGAACGTACGCCGGCACCGTGCAACGTCTACTTACCTGCACGGCATTTGATCCTGCTCCTCACGTGATCGGATCTCGGCGAATAGCGGCGCGGTGCAAACATCAAAGCAAAGAGGCATGCTCAAATGTAACTCTCTATCCTTAAATCTCTTTCAGGCAGTAACGTGTGTCTTCTTTTTGTTGAATGTCTCTCGTTGTCTTTTTGTGAATGTCTCTCGAACTTTTTTTATTTTATTCAGGGAGTTGTAGGAAGAAACCAGGAGTAGTCCAAAAGACACATCTCCATTCCCATCAGAGTAGAAGGACAGAAATAGAATTAACGCAATCCCCCTCCGGGTTTCATTAGCGGTGAAAATTAAACAAAGAAGACGGCGAAAACGCAGCTGCCATTCAAAGTAACGTAAGCCTACTCAATTATGTTTTTTTAATTTTTTATTAGACACTATTTATACGAATTTCGTTACACTTATAGGGCGCACATCCCACAATAAAGTGCGGGTGCGAATTTGTTCCTTTAGTACGATCTCGACGAATATTTTCGGTAAATATCATCAATGAACTTGAAAAATAACTCCCGAGCTGGCTTTATCAAACAAGAAAAAAAAAAAAGCTGAATGGAGGCTATTGTGCAATAAGAAAAACTCCAGCGTCACAGAAAGAAAATTATATCTGCAGTTTTATTTTGTGTTGCTCCAGAATACAGCCCAACAGCTCTACCCCCCCCCCCCCCCCCCCAACGCCTCCTGGGTTGGCGACGTGCTCGACCAAAAGCGTCGCTGTCATCGACCTTTCACGATTGGTCAAACGCACACTATGACGTCTTTCGTAGGATGATTTCTCCTCTCATCAACGGAACTAAGATCAAAGTCAGGCTCTCAACATTCGCTCCCTACTATTAATCTCGATCGCGACGTCAGTGATAGGAACTATAAGAGGACACCACCGAAACATCTGGTCGCCAATAGACCGATTTCACCAGCCAGTTTGACTACGCCACCGCTGCCGCAATGCATCCAGGGAACTTTAGTCTTTCTGCACGTGCGAAAACACCGCTGGAGTTCTGCGCGTGTGGAGCACGAGACGGTACGAGCCCTCGCATGCATGGACATCACACCTCCTGTGAACTAAAGTCATGGCGGCTTCACGCATGCGCCGAACGCTTAGTGAGATCGGTCTATACTCTGTGCCTGTGGGAAGCGCTCCACGAGGCCGTCGTGTTTACTAAGTCCTCCTCCTCTTCTAACGTCCGTGTGCGCCGCGAAACGGCGCTGCCTACGTTAGGAGGCTATAGAAAGCCGATTGAAGAGAGGCTCCATCTCAAACAACGGGGAGCGTTTGCAGTTTAATGGCGGACGACTCTTGCGGAGATAGGTTGCAAGTCCGCGTGCGCTGCGCTGTCGCAAGAGCCGCGAGCTGCACTTGATCCCGCGAGTAGCCGCATGCGGCTCGCTAGCCGTAGTTTATACCGTACAACATACGTCGCGGTGTCAGGATTGCTTCCTATTTTTCTTCTTCTCAAACGTTTTACTTCAGTTTCCTTTTTCCTTTTTTAATTTGAAAGCATTAACTGTCCCATGGAGCGAGCTGACGTCATCAGTTTGAAGCGCGAAAACGGCACCTAGTTTCCCCTATCCCAAAGGAGCGAAGTAAACCTGATGGATTTCGCCTTCGGTTCCATTGGCTGGCGCGTCAACGGGGCTCCCATTGGCCGCTGCGCTCGTCAGTTTCCACGACCGCTCACCCGATGTCGCTGCGTGTCCATCAGCGCGCCGTTAACACGGAGCGTCCAAGGTCAGCGTGCCCACGGGAGCACGCGCGCTGACCGGCGACGAAAAGTACGCAGCAGACGAAAAAGGGAGTGGACGAGCGGCTTGCATGCTTTCGCATTCACAACTCATAAGAAGTCCTTAGGTGTACCTCGAGCTTTTTTTTTTTTTGCGGCTAGATTTATTTTTGAACACAGGAGCACAGGGATCGGCCGGTACCCCAGTGGTGAATTTTTTTATATCCTCAAGAGTAAACTAGTAAATTACTCACGACGATGTTCGCACCGTCGAGGCACAACAAGCAAACCAAGATCATCTGTGCAACATCACCGCGATGTAACGCACGTTAGATTCTGTTTTAACACTGCCTTTGCCACGATAATGAGGGAAGAAGACAATGTTGTTGTTGTTTTTTCTCGTCATTTTAATAGCGATGTTGATTTATCGTTTTTTTTTGGGGGGGGGATCCTGGTTTTCTTGCCTCCCCAACAATGAACAGTGTCTGGGCCACGTCAGACAGAGCTGATCTGTCCTTTGATTTTTTTACCTCGAACCGTGTAAGCCCGTATTCGCGACTCCCGCTACCTATACGGGTCGCCACTATCGGACAGTTATGGCGGTGTAAAACGGGTCGTGCCGTGCCACGTGCCAGCTCAACGCATAACGCTCGGGTTTCAGCAGGCAAGCATGGGACTCACAATGGTTTGCCCCGATTTCCATTCACAACGTTCAAACCTGCGTCGACGTGCTGGTGGAAGCGAGCTTCCAGAGGCTCGACCTTATTCGGGGAAGCGATGGAAGGACTGCGGTAATGGTGAACGTTGACAAACGCACAATGTCTGGTTGACGCGGTAGCGTAGGCTGCATTCAGAGCTACATGGGCGACACGCTGGTGTGGGATTGGTTTCAGCAACGGAGCGCCGCTGTTGGTTTGACGTCATAGCACGCGAGACCAATAGCGTGGTGCTGCGTGGAGGGATCCGTGCGTCAACACTTTCCACCTCCCTCCTCTGCGTTCGAGGGTTGAAACGGCGTATTAATACAATAATATAGTTGGCGCGGAGGCATCTTACGGTCATATTTTATGCGCGGCGGCATGTGTGTAATGTCGTTCAATCAATCTTGCAGCTGAGTCAAGAGAATACAGTCCTTTATTGATTGACAAATTCCTTCGCTATAAGGGCCGTAGGGTCGGAATTAAGGAAAGGACGACCGCCCCCCTGACAACTACATCCACCCCTGTTTCTCTACGTTTCGCGTTGTATATCATTCCGATAGAAAGTGCTGCTCGTTAAGACCCAATCAAGTGTTATTGCAGCTTAACTGGAATTTACGGAATGACTAGGCAGGGCGACTGTTTGTTGCACAATTGGATAGGCGGCAGTTCCCCGCTTCTCACCTTCGCGTCTCTTCCGCTGGGTCGCATCGCCTTCTCCGGAGTTGCAAAGGAATAAGCGGTGGCTTGGAATGCGCCGGCGCCGTGCCGGCCGAAGCTTTGTGCTCGCGCCCAGAGATGCCAGAGATATTTGATCTTCGTAAAGATACAAAAGTCAATGGGCGGACCGCCAGGTAAGACGTCGTCACCATCACAGAGAAGCAGCCGGGAAGAGAGGGAGAGCGGCGTGTCAAGACGCGTCCCTAAAAGATGTCTTGCAGACGCTACTCGAAAAACGTAATTGGTAAAAATTACAATTTCTATTCATTTAAAAATAATAAATGAGATTAGTTGATTACTTGAGAAGAAAAGTAGTTGACCGTTACTCGAAGAAATAACCGCTACCATTTCGATTACTTCAAAATTTCAAAACGAGGTTTTTCTGGAAGTCTGAGAACGGGGGGTACTTTCGTACTGTCCGTTAATGGGTTAGAATGACCGAATTATAAACTACTTATCTTCTTAATCCCAATTTTGGTAAACCTTCCTGCCGTCGAAGACTTGGTTATAGGATTCCTTGGTAATAATCTTGTATAAAGGGCGCCATAGAAAGGGGAGGGGAAAATAGTAATGGTTAGTAGAACCTCAAGAAATAATCAGATTACTCTTGCGATTACTTCCTGATAAATATAACCAAATGATCACAAAATTACCCCAAGAAGTAAATCATGACAAGTGATGTGATTACCTGTAATGAGTACCGTTAAAGTCTGCCTAAAAGTGAACCATACACGTGGGAGTGGTACCTGATAATGTGCTAATATGAAGATAAGTGAACTAACTAGAGTTGAAGAAAGAATAAGTAAACAGACGAGCTGGTTGATGTTACACATTTTTGAAGAAAACAAAAAAATACCGGAGACGACGGACGAAGATTTCCCCTTCTTCTTCCGTTCTCTCCGTTTTTTTTTTCGTTTTTTTTTTTTTTTTTTTTTTTTAAGAATTTGTGATGAGAGTTTTGGGGTAATGAAATGACGGACAATCGCTACATCTTCCTTGTGGCTAGGTCGTTTTCAAGTCTTACCATTTAGACTTAGATTTTGGAGCTTCCGTCACTGACAAAGTGAAAAAGACAGGGAGGTCCTTCACTTGTCCCGCTTCCAGCGCGCGTTTGCTGCCTTCGATGACGCTTCGGCGTCTCGTGAGTTCGAGCATGAACGCGCAGCCAAGGTACGACGGAAGGCAATGAGATCATGCTGGATGTCGGCCATGGGAAGGAGACGCCCTGCCCTTCTCATCCACATTTTTGTCCCTATAAGAAATATGCTTAGTTGGCTTCAATACTGGCAAAGGCATGAGTGCGTCATCGTGGCTTTTCAGAATGCTTTTGTGTGTACGAGCACTCGAGCATCGAAAGTGCTTTCGAAAACTCCGTGCTCGCGCCCGTGCCTTTGGTAGCAGTGAAGCCAACTTGTTAGGTGTAGATCGATTTATGGACCTGATCGTGCTCAGTTCATTCAAATGTTGATACTAAGATGTGGTGAAGACCTGTGTGATGTACAGAGTGCGACACTGTTAGCGCGAACAAGCGATCGCCGGTTTTTCCAGTTTTTCTCTTTGAAACCAAGGAATGTCGTCCAAATAATTATGGCCACGGAAAGAGCTCATTTAGTTCTATAATGTAAGCGATAAAAGTTCGTGCTCGCTAATACTTTTTAGAAGTAAAATGCGAAAATGCGCCGATGTCGTGTTCGCGCTAACAGTGTCGCGATGTGTACCACCACCGTCATTGTTTATTTACCATTTCTTTGTGGTCTTCTTCGAGTCCGTGCCAGCTGGCACATACCAACTTCAAATCGTAGATAGAATGGTCGCTCATGAAACCCTCTCTAGTGCTGCGCGTCTCGTCCTTTTGTATTTGGGTACAACTTCGGTATGAGGACCTCCACTACAAGAACCAGGCACCATGAGCGCCGTGTCGGTCAGCGCAGCACTCGACGCGTCTTCGGCACGCGGCCGTCGAACGCCTGGTCGAAAATGCGAGCGAGGGCCAGTGCAAACACAAACAGCCGCTCGCGAGCCCCCTCTGGCAGGACGGGGGCTTGGCCGAGCTTATAGTTCCTCGGAGTTTCTATTTCCGGCACCGATGGAGAGCGGACTCCGTAGCTCCGCTCCCCCCTCTCTCGTCCTCCTCCCGAAACCATCGAGGAGGCCCACACGGTTCATTGGGCGACTCGAAGACGAAGAACACCTGCACGGCCAATGCTGGCTGCCAGGGCTGGGTCGGACTCGCGGCCAGCTCCGGGGGGCTCGAGAACGAACCGTCGCTGCTACGAAGACGATCTCGAGAACTAGTTCACCCGTTTGACCAGTAGGACAGGCGAGAGATGACCTCAGACGAGACGAGGCGATGAAGGTTCCACGTTGTGACAGCTTGCTGAAGAGACGAAGCGGTGCAGACTGATTCGCCGCGCCCCTGACCTGTCCTTTGAACGTCAAGCTGGCCGGGCCTCGCTGATGAATTCTTGTTCGGATGAACTGGACAGCGTCGGTGACCGCGGCTGTGGCTCCGCGTGCTCGTTGAGGTGCTCCTGGTGGGATTAACTTCGGAGGTGGGGGTGCGTCGGAGGTGGGTCTTGTGTGCGGAAGCGGAAGACGGCTTTGGGCACGTTCGGTCTGTGTCCAGGCGGTGTCCGCATGGTCCCGCGCCGACTTCCTTTGTGGAGACGCCGTGCTCTGGCGCGGCGTCGAAGGCACGTCACCCTGGTACGACTTGTGTCCTCGTCATGGGCTGAAGGTGAGCCCCTTGGTTGTTTTGGAGCATCGATTGAATGCGTCTTCGTCTATGAATCTGGAAAAAAGAAGACAACGTCAAGTAATGTTCGCTAACAAAGCTGGCGTCGCTTAGCCTTTCTTTATACGTCGTTGTCTTTCCGATCTTCATGGAGCTCAACGTAGAACGGTGTGACGTGAAATTACAAATCTCAAGGAATCCCATGCTGGAAGCAGCTTTGTACTCTCCCATGGTTCATATCTATCTTGCAGATTGCTGCGTCCTGTGGCTATGCGTATCGTTATTTCGTGAATGCTTCAATTTCTCGACCCTACTGTCGTATCTGCATGTGAAATGAGATAACTCAGAGTTTTATTGGTTTGCCACACGAGTTGATCGCTAACCTGGTATAGACGTTTTTAGTTCACTTTCGTTCTCAGTCATGTGGGTTTCATATCTGGTATGCGGAACGAACAAATAATAAGACATTTCGACATGGGGTATACGAGAAAATATAGGTGAGGCAAAACAGAATGTGTGACAATCACGTATATTTGTGAACACCTTCCAGCGGCGTGGAGAATTCAAAACGATGTTTTAACAAATACCAGAAGTGACGACATTCAAGATGGCTGCGCCCTTCTTGAAAAGGCGTATACGTGCATGTATTCCGTCGAGCAATCCAAGAAAGCTTCGATTCTAACCTGATTTCCTTTTTGTCAGCTTCGTTTCTCTGTCTGTGTCTAGATCCATATCACAATGCTCCTGTGCTATAAGGAGCTGCTCTATAAGTCGCAGACGTTAATTGCCAAACATATTTCACTTGGCGCATATATATATTTATGTCCTTCATCGCTCGTGCATCCGGGCGTATGCTTTTCCCGTTTATTTTGTCTCGTGGCTGTCATAAATTTTATGATAACGTTTTAGAGATCATAGTTCAGATATACAAGCAGCTGTCAAATGAAGATGATCCTGTGGAAAGCCGGTGAGCTAGTTGCCATATAGTTATAGGGGCGCGCTTTCTTTTCGTAGATAGCGTTGAATGTTCGCTTATGACGAAGTCACGCGTGGCCAACAGTTGGTTAACTTGTCTCGAAGACAGTTCACAAACACTTTGTTGGTCATCCTGGGGTTGCTTGACTGTCGCCATCCTGCAGCACAGGGTTTGTCAGTAAGTGGCATCGACGGAGGGTGACCTAGTGGCGTTTTGTAAGTTAGTTAATTCACTCGTTAAGTTTATTCATATCTGGACCGCGTTTGACTACAGCTAGTGCAATAAGAGCTCCCAAGCTGTTCGGGTTAAAGCACGTACAGCGTTGAAAATTAGATTTGCCAGGAAACTCTAACCGCTCTAAATTACAGTTTCTCCGCAAGCGGTGACTTTAGACCTGTCAGCTTTAGGTGCTTCTCCGTCGCAATAACGAAATTGCTATTTTCGGCTTTTTTTTTCTTTTTTTTTTGTACTGCATGGCGGCGCGACATGCTTAAACCATCTGGTATTACCCATAGCCAACCTCTACGTTTCTACCCTTCAAAATTAAACAGTATGTGACCGGAAAAAAACGAAACGAAAAAAATAAACAGAACGGGAGAGCCGCGTTATGACTGCGCCCTGCATGAACGGATGTCTGGAGGCGTCTACCGCTTCGGGAAATTAACGCTCTACGGTCATTGTCTTGCCCCACTAGTCAATACCGTCTGGCTTCGCGCAATAGCTGGGGGCACATGACGCCAGCTTACTCTTACCGTGCTGTAGGCGCGCGGAAAAGTTTCTAATTATGGCCACTTCATGTTTCGAAACATCGTGGCTTCGGTGCAATGATCGAGTTGTTTGGACGATAAACCCTCGCTGGACGGCCTTGGTCGGACGTTGCAGACAGCCTAAAAGTTTTAAAGTATAAAACCTCAGCTAACTCTCCGCTGCTACTTGGCATTTTATGCGTGTTATGTCTCGCGTTTTTCTTTCGTTTTTGTTTTGTTATCATCATCTGCATAATACCGTTGACTCTGTTTGTGTTTATGAGGGGCAAAATATAAAGTGAGAAATGTTATGAAGTTTCCTGAGGGAGCTGGGTGCAGTTAAAAACATGGAGCATCGTTCCAGTGCCTACACAGGCCGAGAATGCCAGACTGTGTTCTTTCTCGCGCCACCAAAGCGTGTCTTAACTGGCATCATCGTCACAATTATATTTAAAAACAACGGGATAAGTCTGAACTTGACGATACTGAGGAAGCTGTTGGATAATCTGAAAAGAATATTTGGAGGAGAGTTCGTTGTGAAAAATAGCCCATTAAATTGCCGCCCCCCCTCCCCCTCCCCACCCCGAACCAATAATGCAAGAACGACAACAAAAATAACTGAAATCCTGACATCTCTTTAATTTGTTTATGAACATGAAGCAGAATGTTTGCCGCTGTAACGTCACACTGAAGTGATTATTGTGAAACGCGCTTCAGCAACAGCGATCTGAGAAACTGTAATTCAGCGTGCTTTTTTTTTTCGAGGTCTTTTTTAATACAGTTGCCACACGGAAACGTTAGTATCATTTCCATCGAAGGACATTATGTGATCGACTAATCCGCGTGCGCCACTCCTGACTCATTGCAGTGGACGCGCGGTGCTACCTGGCAGGATTACGAGCTGATTGGCCAGTCTCGTACTGTCATTCGATAAAAATGACATTAAAGGGACGGTGCAACGATTTTTGGACCTTTAGCAGTTAATTGCGGGAATTAGTCTACGTCACGTATATAATAAAAAAACAGAAAACGTTTTTTTTTTTCGGGTGCTCTATTTTTTTTTCTTTTTTTAAAGAAATGAAACAAATTTATACTTGAGGTACCCCTTAACTCTCACACCATCTTTCGAGTCACGTCCCGGGGGTACTATATGGTTTCCCTTTAGGTTCTGTCTTCAAAAACACCCAAAACACCTCCCCGATTTTTTTATTTTTTTTTACTTTTTGAGAGTTAATGTTTTTTTTTTATTTTTACTTTTAAGGGCGCAAGGTTAAATAACATATAGAAAGACTGTCCGAGTTAAATATGTTGTGGTATAGAACAGGGGTGGCCAGAGGGACATGGGGTTAAAGCCGCAGACAAAACTAGAAACGTTCAGAGAGCCGCAAGGAGGAAAAAATGTGAGGGGGGGGGGGGTCTTTTTTTAACATAAAACGATATGCAGGGAAGAGCTATATCCAAAGGGAACATGTATAATTGTCGACTACAACAAATGACGCCAGGCAGCAGTGCGTTTTTCCAACCTCCAAGCAAAGATGAATGCATGGTTCGCTAGCCAGCTACTGCTCCAGACGCCCATTATGCGTATACAGTCCGAAAATGTTTTTATTACAATAAGGAAACAGTGTCACTGGACACATCTACTGTCAAGAAGCAGACCTGGGGGGCTTTGTTCGACAAATGTTTCGTTTCTCCGAAGAAGAAACGGAAGTGACGGAAGTGACGATATCGCGTTTGATTGGTTAGAGGCTGAAATGACGAAAGAGGGAACTTTCGTCATTTGAGCCTCTAACCAATCAGACGCGATACCGTCACTTCCGTCACTTCCGTTTCTTCTTAGGAGAAACGAAACATTTGTCGAACATAGCCCCCCAGCTGTATGTACCATCGGGTTCGAAGGAAATGCGATCAGTGACGGAACTTGGAGCCCACTACCGGCGCAGCTTTCCAGTTTTGGTTGTACTTGGCGAGGTTCAAACACATCGGATGAACCACGTCAAGCAAAATTTATTCGCGAAGATCCGCATGCGGCTCGCGAGCCGCAGTTTATACTATAGAGCATATGCCGCGAAATTTGAGATATTCAAGATTGCTTCCTAATTTGCTTCCTTTCAAACGTTTCTTCTGTTTCTTTTTTTTTTTTTTGCGGTTAGATATATTTTTGAGCACGAAGCACACGGATCGGACGGTACCCCAGTGGTAAACATTTTTATATTCTCAGGAGTAGCTGGTACACACGACGATGTTCGCACCGTCGAGACACAACAAGCAAACATAGGTCATCTGTGCAACATCACCGCGATATAACGCAAATTACATTTTGTTTTAACACTGCCTTTGCCACTATAATGAGGGAAGAAGACAATGTTGTTGTCGTTTTTTTTCGTCATTTTAATAACGATGTTGTTTTATTGTTCTTTTCGGATTCTGGTTTTCTTGCCTGCTCAGCAATAAACAGTGTCTGGGCCACGTCAGACAGAGCTGATCTGTCCTTTGATTTAATAGCTCGAAAAGTAGCCCGTATTCGCGACTCCAGCGACCTTTAGGGTTCGCCACTATCGGACAGTTATGGCGGTCTAAAACGGGTCCTGCCGTACCATGTGTCAGCTCAACGCGCAACGCTCGGGTTTCAGCAGGCAAGCATTGGACTCACAGTGGTTTGCCCCGATTTCTCTTCAACACGTCTGAAACGTTCGGCAATGTGTAAAAAAAGAAAAAAAAATTACATTTAACGTAAAAGAATTTTCTGGGGCTTGACGCTCTTCGAAAAGTGATGGAAGGATTGCCTATAACTGTCCTTCTACGTTGCTGATTAACATTGGCAAAAGCAGAATGTCGTGTTCACGTGGTGCCCTATAGGCTGAGTTCAGAGCGACCTGGGCAACGCGTTGATACGACAGTAACGACAGAGTTCCATCACTGTTCCGTCACGCCAAACCGCCGACAACATATAATCACATGAAAGCTACAAGAGACGAGCAGAAATCGCGGAAGGACCTGTTCCGGCCAGTTCACTGTTTACCCGCTAGGTGCCGCTCGTTTTGCTGGAGTCGCGAATAGACCAGCGCGCAGTTTACGAACAAGCCCAAAACGGGGTGTGGGCTCTGCCAGAGCCGTTTATACTGAGAACGTTTAGCCTTCTTAACAAGGTCTGAATGACAAAGACCGCCATTTTGTGGCTCTGTCTCGTAGGAACTCTATGGAATTCCTCGGCAATAAACAAGACAAAGAAGTAACGCCATTTTGTGTTATCGCGAAGTCCGCTGGTTCTCGCGGGCAACAAGCTCCGCCCATTGGCCAAACTCTCTCAGTATAAACGGCTCTAGGCTCTGCGAGTGTGCGGGAACGAGATTCGCGTGAAAAGAAGCGTCCGCAGCATGCGTCCTGACAATGCTAACGCCACCACAGCGGCGTGACTTCAAGGCCGCGTGTTGGTGTATGGACCCACACGCGGCGATCACGCCACGTGGCGCTGACGTCATTCGGCGCTGACGTCACACCGCTGTGGTGGCGCTGCTGTTGGCAGGGGGCATGCGCAGACGCTCCACTTGACGCGGTTCCTGCGCACGCGCAGCGCCCACACCTCGTGCGGAAACTGCGCCTTTGCACACACCTGGTGCAGGGCTGGTTTGGAAACGCAGCGCGTTGGCCTCAAGTTCGTCTGCTCCTTCCTTGCACACATCGTGCGTTTCTTTACCCGCCGAATGCAGTCACGTGCTTTTTGCTTTTTCTCGACCTCACGCAATGACGGTGCCGCCTTGGCTGCCCCATCATCGCACGCTCCATGCTCGTTCTCTATATGTTGTCCATTGATTGACGTGCCTCTTCTCTCGATCCGATCATGCCAACTTTCTTAGACATTTCGTAGAACAAAACGTTTTTGAGGTAATAACGAGATTTTAATTGATTTCCGTTCTATGATACACAGACAATTACAGTCCTCGGGAACATTACGATCAATATATATATATATATATATACATATATATATATATATAATGTCGAGAAAGAGAGAAAGAGAGAGCTATGGTGTAAAATCTATACGCATCCGAAGGTTTAATTACTGCTTATTGACATTTTATGACTGTCATCTCAAATATTCCCGGGGAACATTTTGATGATCGTTGTTGTTCACTTGAAATTGGTAATTTTAGTGCATGCGCCGATGCGTTGACGTTAAAGAAAGTTGGGGATATGCGCCAATGACGCATTTAGGAAAACGTTAAGTCTCGTCCTCGCACTTGCGTGTTCTTACGACCGAGTGCGTTACGATTTTGTATGTCTTGCTGCGAGAGAACACGCTGGCGCCATCTATCGCGTAGTAGTCGAACACTCGCGATTTATGTATAGTTTCTATTATCTCGCGTATCATTACTTACTAGTGGCTCGAAAAAATGGTTGACGGTGTTATAAACGACCATTTCTCATAGATGGCACGTACATTTTTTTTATTTCGCAAATACTGCAAAACCTTCGCTCTGGTGAAATGCAGATTCAGAGCCACCTCATAGGTGGTGCCACAGTGTCGCAAGTGTGTGAACCTGCGTTTACTTGCCGTACAAACAGAACCGTCCCTTCTTTTTGCGTCGTTACAGACCGTCGATTCCTAGTGGCCAACGCGCTGGTGGACTCCCTGCCCATCATCTACTGCAACGACGGCTTCTGCGAGCTGGTGGGCTGGACCCGAGCCGAGCTCATGCAGCGCTCGTGCGTCTGTGAGTTTCTGCACGGGCCCCTGACGGACCCGGACGCCGTGGCTACCTTCAGGGACGCCCTGGCCTCCATGGTCGAAAGGCAGACCGAGCTGCTCTACTACCGCAAGGACGGTACGTTCCGCTGGTCTGGAGACCATTTCGCAGTTCACACAAAGTAAAGGTTCGACGCGGCACAAGGGCAGACACACTATAGGGAATCTGGTCGTAAAATAACTCGTAGGGGTGCTCCGGCTTGTCTATGTTTTGCACCCTAAAAGGTTATCTTAAGCGCCCCCTAAAAGGATTCTTCGCGAAAAACCTGTAAGGGGTTCTTTTAAGGTCATTTTCTAGATGTGAAAGGGTTCTTCATCGCCCAGTTGCCTTTCTCGTGCGCCAGGGAGCGATAGTGCTTGAGGCGAAACCGTTCTTCACGAGCGGAAGAACTTGATGCGTCAAAGCATTTTTCAAGAGCGGATATTTTTACAGTGCGGTAAAGCAGTGCCGCTGCTTGCTACATCGGTAAGTGAGGAAAGAAGGAGCTAGACCAACATTCAAAATGGCTGATGCCAGAAACCTTTCTGTTAGAGCGTGCATAGACGATTCCACAGCTCACAAAAAGTAACAGCCCATCGTTCTATAAAACCGTACAGAAGCATGGGGTTGCACTTTGGCAAACAAGAAAAGCTCGTGCTTCAAAGGTGCCCTGAGGAGGTATTTGAGATCGCCTAAATATGGCGCTAACTCCCTCTGCTGGCTCTAAGCATACTAGATATCTCTAAATCATGACGGTACGTGGCCGATTTCCTTATTAAAAAAAACAAAAAAACAAAAAAACAATCAAAGATCGGAACACACCGAGGTCATCTCCGGCGATGGAAGGGGCATATGTCGAAACCAGGACCACTGTCAGCCAGTAGCAAGCGAAGGATCCTCGCGCCTCTTGCCGGTGGAACCGCGGTGTGATCCTGTGCGCGTACACAATTGGCTCTCTCTTTCCCTCCCAATCTCCATTTACAACGTCTATTCACACACACCGCAGAGGGATATCTCGAATGCGCGCGGCTCGTTGCATTTCCGTCGTGCGCGATCGAAAGCGTCGCTGTGGTCGGCCTTCCACGACTGGCCGAGTGCTGGCTAAGCTGTCAGCAAAGGACTTTCTCATCGACGGAAATAAGAGTAATATAAGAACTTCAATTTTGACGGTGTTAGCAGTGTTGGTCTCAGAGCGCAATGATTTCAAGCTTCCACCATGCTAATAACAAACACCATCGAACTTGTTGTTTGCAAGGTAATGACGTCACAAGGGGGAACCACAGGAGGGCGCCACCACAACTTCTCGCCGCTAATTACCATCGAACTTTTTTTCGCAAGGCAACGACATCACGAGACAAAACCATAGGAGGGCGCCACCAAAACATCTCGCCGCTAATTTAGCCCGGACTACGGTTCAACCCAGGGAGCGCGTGCTCGAGAGCTGATGACCGGACACATCACTACCACGAAAGACAATAAATAAATAAATAAATAAAACACAGTGCGCTGTTTTTGACACGATTGTTGCAGTGTTATGTTCCCTCTCCGCGAAAAATTAACATTTTTTGACTACTCTTGTTTGCCTTTCCCTTATCATCTACAAAAGCGAACACATTTTGTAAAAACAGCATCTGCAATCTCAACAAAATGTCGCTTTTTCATTGGTCATATGTCGTCCTGGCTGGCGGAACAATGCCCCGCTCCCATCGCCGGAGATAACATTGGTGTGTTCGACCTTTGATTGTATTTTTTTTTAATAGGGGAAGTTCCCCGCGCATCGTTATAATTTATGAATTTCTAGGAAGCCTAGTGTCCGCCGAGAGAGCTATCGCCATATTTAGGCGATCTCAAAAACCTCCTCAAGGCACCTTTAAGCAACCTCAAAAATAGCCGATGTGAACTCTTTTCTTTTTTTCGTTTTTTGTAAAAGAGTGTGTAGAACATTTTACTGTTTATAAAAAGTGACAGTCTACAGCGTTCGACAAAACAGTCCAGTTCGCCCACACGTACTTGCCAAATCGTTAAAAAATTGTGCTCGAAGCATCAACGTTTAAAATGGCTGCTACTAGCTTTTTTGGGGAAAGGGTGTATCGACAATCCCGCTGTTTTTAAAAAGGTAAGATTCCAGCGTCCGATATAAACATCCCTGCAGTATCTGCTTGCCACATCGTCAAGGAAAACAATCTCGCGCTTGACTCGCCAACATTCAGAATGACTGCTGCCAGGGGCCTTTTTGTAAAAGGATGTATGGACCATTCCACATTCCACTGTTTACTGAAAGGCGTTCGATGAAAACTGTTCAGCAGCATGAGCTGGCCACTTCGGCAAGTAAGAAATAAGAGCCCGCGCCACGCGCACCAAGATCCAGAACGGTTGCTGCCAAAAGACCTAATGTTAAATTGTGTAAAGGTATATACACGTTTTAACAGCGGAATATAGACCATTTCACTGTTTACAGAAAGTAACAATTCAACGTTCGATAAAAACAGCCCAGTGGCATGGGCTTGCCACTTCGGCAAGCAAGGAAAGCTTGCTCCTGATGCACCAGCATCCAGAATAGCTGCTTCTAGAAACCATTTTGTAAAAGGTTGTAAAACCATTCCGCAGTTCAGAAAAAAAAAACAAAGAACAGCTCAGCATTCGTAATACACAATCCAACAGCATTTGCTTGTCACTTCAGCAAGTAAGCAAAGCTCGCGCCTGACGCACCCACATACAGAATAGCTGTTGCTAAAAGCATTTTTGTAAAAGGGTGGGTAGGCCATTCCACTGTTTACAAAAATGTAACTAACCAGCATTCGAAAAAGTTACTATATCAGCGTGTGCTTGTCACTTCGGTAAGCAAGAAAGGCTCGTGCCTGATAAACCCACATCCGGAATGGCTGCTACCAGAATGCCTTTTGCATAAGGGTGTATAGACAATTTTGCTCTCTGCACAAAAGTAGCAGTCCAGCGTTTGAAAATGACAGACCAGCAGCATGTGTTTGCCGCTTTGAGAAGCAAGAAAACTCGTGCCAAACGCACCAACCTCCACAAAGGCCTCTGCCAGAAACCATTTTATGAAAGCCTGTAGAAGCCATTCCACTGTTTACTAATTAACGGCCCGACGTTCGGTAATACAGTACCTCCGCATGTGCTTGCCACTTCGACAAACCAGGAAAAGCTTGTGCCCAAAGCATCAACAACCAAAAAAGCTGCTGCAAGTTTTTAGTGTGTTTGAACATTTTTTGTTGTTCACGAAGAGTAACTGGCCAGGGTTTGATAAAACAGTTCAGCAGCATGTGCTTGCCACTTCATCAAACAAGGAAAGGTCGCGCCTGACGCACTAGGATCCGTAATGGCTGCTGCCGTCTTTTTAGGGGGAAAGAATGCATAGACCATTTTACTGTTTACAAAAAAGTAAAACTTCAGCGTTCGATAAAAACAGTTTAGCAGCATGTGCGTGCCACTTCGGCAAACAAGAAAATATCGTGCCTGCAGTAACAACATAGAGAATGGCTGCTGGCAGCTTTTTTGGGAAAGGGTACATAGAGGGACCTTTCCACTGCGCACCAAAAGTAACAGTTCAACATCATGTGCTTCCCGCTTCAGCAAACAAGAAAAGTTAGTGCCTGAAGCACCAACATCCGCAATGGCTGCCGCCAGCTTTTTGGCGGGGAAGGATTATAGACCATTCCACTGTTTAAAAAAACAAGCAATGCAGCGTTCGATAAAAACACTTGGGAAGCATATATGTGCTTGACACTTGGGAAAACAAGAAGTTCGTGCCTGAAGCACCAACATCCATAATGGCTGCTGTCTGCTGTTTGGAAAGGGTTCGTAGACCATTCCACTGTTTACAAAAAGTAACAGTCCAGCGTTCGATAAAAAAAAACAGTTCAGTAGCATGTGCTTAACACTTCGGCAAACAAAAAAGCCCTAAACAAAAAAAAAAGGAGGCTCATGTTGGCGACGACGTCAATGTCGTCGGCTGTGTGTCTCCTCTTTCTATTTGTTTAAAAGCCACCAACACGCTCAAATAGTACAAGAAAACTTCAGGCCTGAAGCACAAATATCTAGAATGGCTACTGCCATCTTTTTGTTTTGTTTTCGGAAAGAGTGTAAAACTATTTTACTCTTTGGTCATCTTTTCTTTCTTTTTTTGGAAAGAAGTGTAAAACTATTTTACTTTTTGCGAAAAGTACCAGTCTAACATTCGATAAAAGAAGTGGGGCAGCATGTGTTTGCCTTTTCGGAAAGCAAGAAAAGCTCGCGCCAGAAGCGTCAACATCCGAAATGGGTACTACTATAGTTGATTGCAAGCTAAGAAAAAACCGGAAATGCCTCTCAGAGGAAACTGTATTCCTACGCCGAGAAACGCCAGCCAATCGTTTTCATGACGTCACGATTCCGTGGACCAATCGCGATCCTTTTGAAAAAAAAAAGCTCAACATGGCTGCTGGCCTTAGCAACGCGACGCTAGTTTCTCGTGACAATTATTCTGCTTTTTTGCACTGTGTTTTACGTGCCCGAGGTTACGCCACGAAATCTTAATGGTATCGGCTTGCGTTTGCAGCAGTTTTTGCGCGACAACGTGAGAATCCAGCGACGCTATCGCCAACGAAAATTTCGAAGCGGGCGCGAGGCTTAGCACTGCTGAGAGGTGAGAAGGTACGCCGGACGTCGTCTGCTTCGTTGGATTTCTGTCGCCTCTGCCCCACGTTGCTACTCAACATAGTACCGGCACCGCTGCTTCAATTCGCTGTGGTTTCCGCGGGTGAGCTGAGATTGCCGTGCACCTCAGTGGGATCCTTGACGGAAGACAAAGAGAGCGGGGCGTAGGGTGCCTACATGTCTGTCTGTCTCAGGGTGAAGACATTCATTGTTGCACTGAATGTTCAGCGCGTGACGCTCTCGCGCACTCGTTGCGTGACCTGGGCGCTAAAATGGCATCTATGCATTAGCCAAAGCTACGCGCTCGAGCTGATTGACACCGGATTGCGCGTACTTCAAAATGCATAAAAAAACGATTGGGCGTAAAAATGGCTGAGATGTCACCACTCAAGCAAAAGCGCGCGTTTGTATGAAGGCACTCTGGCGGGGCGCGGTGGTGGTGTCGATGACTTGGGAGGGTGCCGATTTGTCAAAACCCGAAAAGTATAATTATTCTTGTTTTCTATTAATCCAACAAAATAAAGGCACACATTTCGTGCGCAAAGCCCACAAAACTAAGTAAATCACTAAATATTTATTATTTGCAGGAACTATAAGTGCTTTGTTATTTATAATTTTGGCGAGAGAAAGGTTGGTTTCGTTTTCGCCGCTTTCCCTCAATCGAAGGCGCTGGAAGACGGTATGTTAGACAGTATCTTGGACAGAAAATGAATTCGGAAGACTTTCTTTCTTTACTAAACAGCTATTTCGTTAACAAAAACGTATTCTAACTTATTTAAATGTCCTGAATGAATTAAATAAATATTGTAGTAGTTTAAGACACGTTTACTGGAGGAAGAAAAAGCAACGTTGCTAGCGAACTACTTTCTCGACGGCGGAGGCACTTCAGATGGGCGCAATGCGCTTGTGGGTGGAGCTAAAAGATTGTTCTTAGGTTGCATCCGACTATAGAAACCCTTTTGTCCGAATGCACATCACGTGGATTTGAACAGCTGTCCAAACACAGCATGAGAAACGTTTTCTTGTAGTCTGTAAGTTTGGAGACAGGAAATGACGTGAAATAAAATTTCGGCCGTTCAACAGCCACTAAATTAGCCGTGAGACGTTTGTCGTTTCACGTGTGTATCTCTGCTTGGTCAAGTGTTGGTGCATTCAACCTCGAATAGGATGTCTACACTAAGTCATCATTTGCTCAATCGGGCCACTTCGCTGCGTGCGGTGTTAGTTAGGGCTGGACGAAGATCGGTTTGAATCAAATAGCGCGCATCATTCTTCAACACTGCAGTCTCGTCGATTTCCCCAGCACTGTTAAGGCTATGAATGACGCAGTGCTATTCGACTCGAACCTATATTTGCCCAGCCCTACGTTACTACAAACGTGACCATATTTTAACATGCTGCTAGTCCACGCTCCCGAAGAAAATTATATCGCATTAAAATATTTACGGTGTTGTAGTGTAGCGCAATTAGAGGTGTTCGAATGCCGGTTCATAAGCTTCACCTTGAAAGAGAAAGCCACGAAAACCGGTGTTCTTAAGTGTTAAAGCTAAGGATGACACTGCGCGCGCAGCTTCATCCTTAGCTTTAACTCTGTTAAGAAAACCGGTTGCCGTGGCTTTCCCTTCGACTGCAAATGTTTTGAATGACGCAGAGCTATTCGAATTGAACCGGTATTCGCGCACCTGTAAGCGCTAGTGATCCGAACCAAATACCAAAGGTTTAGAGATTGCTTTTATTTTATTCGAAATTTATAAGTAAGGGTGTTCGAATAGCTATTTGAATCGAATAGCGCTTCATCGCGTATAGCGCTCAGAGGGCAAGGGCAAGCCATGACAAGCCGGCGTTCTTTGTAGTTGTGAAGCTATGGATGGCCATGTGCTCTTGGGGTCGAAGCAGTACTGGCACACCCCTATACGGAGAGCAAGTGTTCCAAAAAGCGTCTTTGGCGTTTTGAAAGACAGTGAGGAGCACGACAATCAAAAGGCGGCATAGAGATCGCCCATGGAAACGCGCGTTGACAAGGCAGCTAAGCGCGCGCCCTTTTTGGTTGGTGTAAAGAGGGGGGGGGGGGGGGGGGGGGCGCAAAAGCACGTAGGTGCGTCTAGAAGGTAAACAAATGCACCATGTATGAAAAGAGTAGGCGAAAGTGCACTTCATTTTAAGTCCGAGAACTACACAAGGGGCCAGTCGGGCCTTTAGGAAAGTGCTATATTCCGTTCACCCCTAAGCTGACAGTATGGTGCGCTTGCCGGAACAATCAACCGTCTTTCCTTCATCACTTGACTCCGCTCTCTGCATGTGGTTATGGGCGGGAAGCGCGATCGCGTGGCAAATGGTAGACGTATGAATGGTCCACCGAGCAGATCGCTTCCACGTCACTGTTTACCAGTCTTGACGGTAACGCGTTACAAGAAATGGCGTTACCGGTAACGCGTTACTTTTTTCTTTCGTAACGCGTAACGTGCTTCTCACGTTTTCAAAACAGTGACGGGTGACGTACTTACGTTGCCTATTTCGAGTAGCGGGTAACGTAGTTACGTCACTTGTTACATTTTGTTCCCAAAATTTAAAAAAAAAAACTTCAATTGTTTTTTTTTTTTTGTAGGCGCTAAGTTGTGTGAATTTATTTTTTTAGTTTTGGCCGTTTTTCTTTTGCTTTTTTCCTCGTCAGTATTTAGGTGAAACCGTAAAAAAGAAGTCGTTATGTTCTGTTCCTGCATGGACATAATGTTTCTTGAAATATGGCACCTATGCATTCCTTTAATTTGTCGAAACGGTAAAACGTGTTAACTCATAATTTAAAAACAAGTAACGTGCGTATCATTTTATTGGTAACGTTAACAATAACGCGTTTCTTTTGCTTTGAGGCAACGTAGGTCGGTAATGCGTTCCTTTTATTTGCGAGTAACGGCTAACCTATTTCGTTACTTTTGTTTTTTTCGGTGATGCTTACGACACTACTGATTACTCGGGCGTGAACGGAGTACAGATCTCAGCCTTTTTTTGTGTTACTATATGGGTGTGTTACCAGCCAACTGCTCCAGTCAAGCCCGAAGCGTGTATGTCGTGGCATCGCATTTTTAATTTACGCGTTCGTCTTTATGTTGCGAGCGGCATCTGGCTCCATTCGGGCTTGAGACGAAATGGAGTGTAGTTATACATTTTTATGCAATCGGAAAACGACACCGTTTTTAAGAGCTGCCAGTTGTCAGTCGACGAATGGGCTGTTTCGGCGAATTTCCACCTATCGACCAACACGCTGTTTACAAACAAGACCGCGCAGAAACCAGATTTGTGCGAGGCGAAGCCTGCGCATGCCCAGTACCGACAGCAGCGCCACCGCAGTGGTGTGACATCAGAGGGTTGAGTTGGTCTACACTCCGTTTTACTTTAAGTCAGATGTGTGCTGGCACTACGCGATCCTATGGAGGCAATTGAGCAGCTCCACGAGTGCATCTTCATGGCGCTCGTCGTCTTTTTTTAAATTTTTTATCACCACCAGCTTTGTTTTTTTTTTTTAACTTAGGCTAGGTGGCGCAAGCTACCGCCCGTTACAAAGGGTATAGTCATTAACATCCGTCCATCTATCCAGGTGATAGCATATCGCCACAGATAACGAGCGCCGTGAAGATACACGTATGGCGCTGTTTGATTGCCGCCATCGAATGGTAGCTCCGGCTGCGGTCGGACTTAAAGGGGCGGTGCAACGATTTTATGATTAAAAGAATTTGCATCTTGTCATTTTTAAGTTGTTTATCGTGTCCCGGAGGATAGAGAAAACACCTCCTTCATTAAAAATGTCGCGATTCCGCTGCACAATCGCAAAGCAAAAGTCGAGCTTTTTCGCCCACCTGCAGCCCCAAGTGGCAGCCGAAGGAACTACGGCGAAAAGATTACGTGACCTCGCTCGGCTCTAAGCTGCAGCATAACGCCCGCTAATGTCAGCAGAGAGAGGGAGAGGAAGCGTCCTCCGAGATAGCACACGGGAACCTACACGGCTCTCCGAATGACGTCACTGGGAGCGCGACCGGTTGTGACCCTGAAGACTGGGAGTGAGTTGAGGGGTGCCCGAAATGCCAATATTTATCTTTTTTTTACGCAACAACTAGGACACGCAGGCGAAATCGGTTTTCTGTTCTTTACTTCAGAAGTGTCAGAGGGCAACTTTCACAAATCTTTGACCGAAGTCCGGAAATCGTTGCACCGCCCCTTTAAACGGAGCATACAGACACACGAGATGGACTTCTCGTAGCTGCTTTCGCCGCATCCACGAAGCTTTCAAGACCGGTATCTTCGAAGGAATTGGTCTCAGCTATAGCTACGGTAGTTGACCCTCGTAGTCAATTACAGCGTCGCTTCACACACACACACACACACACACACACACACACACACACACACACACACACACGCACGCACGCACGCACGCACGCACGCACGCATGCACGCACGCACGCACGCACGCGCACACGCACACGCACACGCACACACACACTTTGTGTTTGCTTGCGAGGATAAAAAAAATATATAATAGAACCTACGAAACAACGAAACATTATACCAGGGTGTAAGATAGACAGGTGGGGAAACGAGAGCCAAATGAGCGACCGGATTGTGTCCCCCTCGGTTTTCTCTTTTTCTGTGGCGCCATCTATGTGGAGCACTGCGAACTCTCACTCCGGGAGGCCACCGGTGGCGACCGGCTAAACTGACGGAGATGGTTTCTCGTGGATTTTCAATGGAAGACTGTCGTGCTCTTGGTTTATTTTGCGCACTCTCCCATGAAGTTCCATGCAAATCCGATTCCAATTTTTTTCCTCTCGCCGCAGCGCCATCTGTCGCAAATCGGGGGTACCCGCAAGCAGACGAGTACACAATCCGGTCACGGCGCTGCGGTAGGCTTCTATGGGCCGTTTCCCCACCTGTCTATCTTACACCCTGCATTATACGCACCTACATGTGTACAGCAGCCGTCAGCGTCAATCGCGGTTGATGCATTGACAGCCAGCTTTATGGGTTGAGCGAAGCAGCGAGGTTCTTGCCGGCCGTTTGCGCGTCCGATCTTCGCTCCTTAACCTGGAGATCGTTCATCGCAGAGTCGCCAAATTAAATATAAGGGCTTAGAGTACCGAAACCCGATTCCGCGTTCTTCCTCGCGGCCACCGTCATTCTTATGCTTAGTGCAGAGCGGCTGCAATGTATGTTCGTTCACGATCAGAAAACCCGACTTTGTGAAGTTCAGATACAATATCAGAAAGGTGGGAGATATTGTCTCGCTCTATCACGGATTTGTATAAACGTTCTGACGGGGCAGAAAAGCGTTTCCTGCGGTTTTACATAAACCTTGAGATAACGGGCAACAATAATTTTAAAGGGGCCATGAAACGAGTTTTTAAATTTCTCTAAATTCTATTCGGAACCACTCCCTAACGTTAATAATGTGGTTAGTTGCGCGGATAACATTTTGATCATTTGCATTCTATCCGTATCCGCAATGTTGTTAAATAATTGTATCCGCATTTGATCCGCATCCCCAGACTTTGTGTCCGCATTCGAACCGCATCCGCGAAATTCGGAACCGCATCCCACCCTTCATCCGCGCATTTATTTTACATCATAAAATCAAGCATGAATAGACATAAAAAAGAAGAATCTAGACGGTATTCTCTAAGCCGTCAGCTTACCTTTTTACAAAGAACTCTTCGTGTAAGAATACGGTGAAAGTCATTTGATCGTATTCTGTTTCATCGTATGTATAAAACAGGCAATCATCCTTCCAGAGACACTTCGAATCGCTCGAAAGGTGATCGCAGTTATGATATCGTCTTGGGAGTCCGTGGCACTGACACTCTGTATAGTATATGCGCTCTAAAGGAAGGGAATTTAGATTGATATTCCTTTTCGCTTTGTAAAACCCACTTCAAGCAGACGTATATTGCCGCGTGCGAATAGCTGAGTCTGCAGCGCGCACCACGCCGCCGGCTGGGGTTTGATCCCCACCAGCGCTTGTCCTTTTTATCTTTCTTTTCTATGCATCACTGGAGTATTCCGGATTACTTGAGAATCTTGTTATTTGTTCTAGCTTGGAAACTTCTAGACACCCTCGCGCTTACAAAAAGAGCTTCGCATGGCTGCTTCAGACAGACGTCCTTCCGTCGCCGTGAAAGTTGTTCCTTTATGTTTCTCGGCACAAGTTCGCCATTATAAACGTTCATTTTAAGTTTATTCATCAAGTGTAAGGCTTTATTCGTGACAATATTTTATAAACATGAAAATCTGCAAACGACAGACTAATACAGTGTGCCATTTTATTTAGGCCAAACAATAAATAAGTGGGAGAGGAAAGGCGCTCACTAGCCGTCGACGACTGCTACTACATGTGGTGGTTTTTGTTGGTTAGGTTAGGTTAGGTTAGGTTAGGTTAGGTTAGGTTAGGTTAGGTTGGGTTAGGTTAGGTTAGGTTAGGTTAGGTTAGGTTAGGTTGGGTTGGGTTGGGTTGGGTTAGGTTGGGTTGGGTTAGGTTAGGTTGCGTTAGGTTGCGTTAGAAATAGTCGCGTTATTAGGGGGGACTGCTTTGTCGTTGTTGATGTCGACGGCTATCATGGACCGTGTGATGATTTAAACAGGGATGCGCTTTCCAAGCCACTGCTACCTGACGCAACTGGGCCACTACCTCGTCCTCATGAGTTTTAAATGTTTCCATCGAGTCACGCAATGTCTAAAGCTGCCAGGATCCCATCCATTCCTGTTGCAATATCTTGTTCAAAGTCTTGTTGACCATGCCATGTGACCTTGGTCAAGGTCTCCAGACTGGTGGGCGTGGTGTCGTCGTCGATGACGATCTATATAAAAAGATATATATATATATATACTCTTTTAATAGCACCTACAACTACTACGACAAAACAAACGGTTGCTAGGCAACCGTTAGGCCTAGCACGTCTGGACTTGCACCTTTGGACAGAGCTCGATTTTAGCTTTCGAATGATACCACTCTCGCCTACCTAGGCCTAAAAGAAAATAATTATGCCAAGTCCAACTTATACATGACGCAGTCTGGCAACCCTCGGCGCAAATTCAAACGTATCGAAAATTGCATCTCGCTTTCTATGGGTCGCAGCGCGACGGGACTTGCGCTGCCGAATAGTACACGCTGAGAGCTTTCGCGCGATGGGTCACACGCCCGGGTGGGCCAAAATTTAGTTGCCGAAATTTTGGGCCAAAATTTGGCCCGGGCCGAAACTGCTCGACATTGGTATCATTGGAAAGGGCTCCACGAGACAAATCGAACGGTACCCAACACGACTGGGTGCGGCCAATTTTCTGCGCCCAAATTTGGGTCCAAAAAGTTGGCCCGGGCCAAACCCAAAAACAAACTATACCACCGAATAGCATTCTTTGAGCTCTCTTCAATGATACCAATCTCGGGCCAATTGGACAAAGTCAAGTTTTTGGCCCCCCGGGCCACTGGATTTTCGGCGCCATTGGGCTATCCGAAATGTCCTCCTGCAGGGCTGCCTCTTTGTGCGCTTCTTGCCGTCGGTGTTGTCGTCCCAAGTACCGTGCAGTCTTAAAAAGCCTAGCTCGTTAGCTAGGCAGTTAATGCACAATTACCGCCTAGCGCTTGAAAGTCCCGTGGAGAAACCCAAAGCGTACGAAAGGCAAAACCCATTGCCCATTAGGCAAAGCAGGTCACATGAGCCACTTCAGTCAGTATAGACCTTTCCAAAAACGAGCTTGTGGCCGGTGCCATTTTGAGCGTTCGTGCGAATGGCGCGTGCTTCGCTTGCTTTCCGAAGCGACGAACACGCACGTGCTGGACTGTGAAGATCGCACGCTGGACTGTGATTTTGTAAACATTGGAAAGGTCTATAGTCTGCAGGAAAAATCAGTCTGCAAGGCCCACAGGACTGCAGGTAAGATTGCCGTTTTCATTCACCTTGTTTCCGCCTTCCTAGATGTACTGCACAGAGTTTGCGTCGGAGGCAGACATGAGGCGGGAAATTCAAACTGCTCCCGAGTGATTCAAACGGCGCTTTTTGTTTGGGACACGATGGAGCACCTGAACGACCAAGAATATAAACTGCTACGAAACTTGAAATAAATGCTTGAAACTTGAAATGCTTGAAACTTTTTTCACGGTCTTGATATTGGCCGACGACGACTGCTACTACATGTGGCGGTTTTTGTTGGTTAGGTTAGGTTAGGTTAGGTTAGGTTAGGTTAGGTTAGGTTAGGTTAGGTTAGGTTAGGTTAGGTTAGGTTAGGTTGGGTTGGGTTAGGTTAGGTTGCGTTAGGTTGCGTTAGAAATAGTCGCGTTATTAGGGGGGACTGCTTTGTCGTTGTTGATGTCGACGGCTATCATGGACCGTGTGATGATTTAAACAGGGATGCGCTTTCCAAGCCACTGCTACCTGACGCACCTGGGCCACTACCTCGTCCTCATGAGTTTTAAATGTTTCCATCGAGTCACGCAATGTCTAAAGCTGCCAGGATCCCATCCATTCCTGTTGCAATATCTTGTTCAAAGTCTTGTTGACCATGCCATGTGACCTTGGTCAAGGTCTCCAGACTGGTGGGCGTGGTGTCGTTGTTGATGTCGATCTATATAAAAAGATATATATATATATATACTCTTTTAGTAGCACCTACAACTACTACGACAAAACAAACGGTCGCTAGGCAACCGTTAGGCCTAGCACGTCTGGACTTGCACCTTTGGACAGAGCTCGATTTTAGCTTTCGAACGATACCACTCGCGCCTACCTAGGCCTAAAAGAAAATAATTACGCCAAATTCAACTAATACATGATGCAGTCTGGCAACCCTCGGCGCCAAATTCAAACGTATCGAAAATTGCATCTCGCTTCCTATGGGTCGCAGCGCGACGGGACTTGCGTTGCCGAATAGTACTCGCCGAGAGCTTTCGCGCGATGGGTCACACGCCCGGGTGGGCCAAAATTTAGTTGCCGAAATTTTGGGCCAAAATTTGGCCCGGGCCGAAACTGCTCGACATTGGTATCGTTGGAAAGGGCTCGACGAGACAAATCGAACGGTACCCAACACGACTGGGTGCGGCCAAATTTCGGTGCCCAAATTTGGGGCCAAAAAGTTGGCCCGGGCCAAACCCAAAAACAAACTATACCACCGAATAGCATTCTTTGAGCTCTCTTCAATGATACCACTCTCGGGCCAATTGGACAAAGTCAAGTTTTTGGCCCCCCGGGCCACCGGATTTTCGGCGCCATTGGGCTATCCGAAATGTCCTCCTGCAGGGCTGCCTCTTTGTGCGCTTCTTGTCGATGGTGTTGTCGTCCCAAGTACCGTGCAGTCTTAAAAAGCCTAGCTCGTTAGCTAGGCAGTTAATGCACAATTACCGCCTAGCGCTTGAAAGTCCCGTGGAGAAACCCAAAGCGTACGAAAGGCAAAACCCATTGCCCATTAGGCAAAGCAGGTCACATGAGCCACTTCAGTCAGTATAGACCTTTCCAAAAACGAGCTTGTGGCCGGTGCCATTTTGAGCGTTCGTGCGAATGGCGCGTGCTTCGCTTGCTTTCCGAAGCGACGAACACGCACGTGCTGGACTGTGAAGATCGCACGCTGGACTGTGATTTTGTAAACATTGGAAAGGTCTATAGTCTGCAGGAAAAATCAGTCTGCAAGGCCCACAGGACTGCAGGTAAGATTGCCGTTTTCATTCACCTTGTTTCCGCCTTCCTAGATGTACTGCACAGAGTTTGCGTCGGAGGCAGACATGAGGCGGGAAATTCAAACTGCTCCCGAGTGATTCAAACGGCGCTTTTTGTTTGGGACACGATGGAGCACCTGAACGACCAAGAATATAAACTGCTACGAAACTTGAAATAAATGCTTGAAACTCGAAATGCTTTAAACTTTTTTCACGGTCTTGATATTGGCCGTCGACGACTGCTACTACATGTGGTGGTTTTTGTTGGTTAGGTTAGGTTAGGTTGGGTTAGGTTAGGTTAGGTTAGGTTAGGTTAGGTTAGGTTAGGTTGTGGAAAGGCGGAGATGTGGAAAGGCGTGAGTACAGTGCACTTGAAAAATATCCCAATATTGAATAATGGCAACACCTCTTATCGGTTACAGTTTTAAACACGAACCGTCAACTGCATGCTCGGAGCCATATCCTTAAAAACAACGCAGTGCCGACTGTCGAGAAAAAAACGCACACAGACGCAACGTTTCACTCGTCGAGGTTTTTGGGTAGAAGAAACATCGTCAATTCCGACGGATTGAGACTGGTTCGCCTCTCAAACGAATACCCGCTGAAGATAAGTCTATCTTCGTTGGTGCACTTGATGCTAAGACGATATGCACGAACCGCGCTACCAGAATGAGGTCCGGAAACTCGTGCTGGCGCAAGTTCCACCACTCCAGAACATCGAATTCAGTCTCCTCAATATATCCTTGTAGGCGAGGAAGCCACTTGCAGTCTTCTTCTACATTCTTTTGGGTTGTACATTTGGGGTTTTGTTTTGCCCAAAAAACGTTTTCCGCTCTTTCTCTGCCAAACAAGAACACGTTTCCCGGGACTACCGATAGTTCTGCGTTCTTTGCTTTTTCTGGGGACAGTATTTTTTGGCGAGATTGAACGTTCTGAAGCGATCTTTGGTGATAATCAAATCTTTGTTGACGTAAAGAATAATTTCCTCCCCGATTGGCACATTTTATTTAAAAAAGTAGTTTGCTCCCGCAATACATTCGATGATGCACCCTTCATAGTATCACTCACTTATTCACTCTACGCTGTACGGTCGCACACGTTTATGGGCCGCCTCGGCAAAAATGAATCCGGTCCCGCGGATATCCGCATCCGATCCCCATCCGCCAAATCTGATTCATTTTTATCCGCATCCGCCAGTTTACTGCGGATATCCGCGGATAGGCAGGGCTCTCAATGAGCATCGCCCCTCAACTCGGAGCCAGAACCACGGCCGGACTGGAAGCGCGCGCTCTCTTTCTCTTCTTACGGCCTTTGCAATCGTCCGGGAGTCAATGGCCTTTTTTCTCCGTATGTAGTTCACTTGCTTGCCGCCAGGGGCGCAACCACCTCACCCCATTTCACCCCACTTGGAGAGTCCCTTCGAGCTGCTTTGCGCTGGTGTTCGAGCTTCGTAGGTTGTTGTTTTGGCAACGGTTTATTGAACTCATTAGTGAGTTTGGGTGCGACGCCTGTGTTATGCTCTTGACTACGAGTAACACAGGTGATCCTCCGTTCGTCTTGTTGCAAGGCCAGGACAAAAGCGGACTTTATTATCAAAATCCCAGGTTCCTCGCACTTCTGGACAACATTGTTGCTTTTTTTTTTTTTTTAAAGGCTGTTAAAAACTTTCCGCGTAAAAATGTGCACGATGGTCTGCAACTACTCATTGCACCCTATCTTGAAGACGCGCCAACCTAAGTTGCCCAGAGGGCATTGACAACAGTCCCTCAAAGCGCTTGGCTGGTTTAATTTGCAACAAGTTTCTCAGAATACTTCTGATCAACCATGCAAAGACGATCACGGACAGGAACAAAAAATCAGCTGGATATGTGTACAAGTCCTCGAGGAAGCACTTTATGCTGTAATATGCACTGTGCGGAAATTGTGCAGACTACTACACCCTCGTCTAGCGCAGCTGACCGACTTCATGTGCGGCCTATGAAATGATGATGCAGACCACGACAATAGATAGATTGGGCCTGCTTACATTTCACGAGAGTGTACGAATTATTATCATTTAAAGTTCCTCCACGTAGAAGGGGTCCGTCTCCTCCTGTTCTTGAGTTGCAACAGAAGACCTGGAGGTAAAGACGAGTGTAGTTTTTCCGCAATTGCTTTCGCTGTCTCTACTTACTACTTTTTACTCCCGAATCGCTCGGAGATATGCGTCAAACATTCACCGTTTTGGGCTCATCAGAAGCGCATTAGATAGTGGCTGAGGGTCTAAACGTATGGATCAGGTGTCAAAGGCTATAAAAAACTCGGCCGCAAGTTGCGACAGCGCTGAGATACACTGTCAGACGCGCCCTGTGCAAACGGCAAAGGGCAGCCCAGGGGTGAGGTGACAGCGCCCCCCGCGAATTGCGGCGGGAGGTGGCGATTGCCCCCATTGCAAAGGCCGTAAGAAGAGAAAGAGAGCGCGCGCTTCCAGTCCGGCCGTGCCAGAACAAGCCGCCACGCGGCCTGCTTTATATCCTATGCCGCCAACGTTAATCATAACCACGCGCTGAGGGTCGGCAAAGTAGAAAACGCGTGCTTAGCTACAGGCAGGCATTGTTAGAGTTCGGCTATTCTCATCATCGCAGTGGTTCGACACGAGTCACTACCCGAGTGTCCGCGGAGGCATTGATTGTTAAAGGGGCCGAAGTTGAGTGCTCACCGAGTTCTCGTGTATAATTCATAGGCCGCGCTCGACTCTCATCAGGCGGATGGTTTCGATCCCACAATTACGTCATCAATCTTTGTGAAAGCAAGACTGAAATAAATAGTCCCCTTTTATTCTCGCAATTTCACCGCGACAAAGAAGCATCTGAATCAGTGGCGGTCCGTGCGAGTGTACTTGGGCCAGACTGGGACCGGTACACCTCTGCAAAGTCATGAACGTTCCAACCCGATATCGTTCCATTACCCCTTCATTGCTAAGTGTCGCTAGTTTATTTACAGTTGTTCTAAGTCTATCCTAATGGCGCCCAAAATTAGATGCAAATGTTACACTTCCACGACAACAATCAGTCGCTTGTTCTCCTTTCACACTCACTGGCCGTCATATATCATAGCCTCCTATATACTGACAAAGCCTGGCAGATCGCCACGAGAAGCGGCCGCTGAAATGGAAAAGGTGGAGCGGCAGACTGCGAATGAAAGGAGAGCCACGTGACTGGCGCCCCGCTGCGGCGAGACGCCGAAACACACTTCTCCCGAGCGAACAAGTGTGTTTCGGGCCCTCGCCGCTACAAAAGCTGTGCGCTGACGTCCAGGTTCCCCCGTATACAGGGGCCTTAGGTTCCCCGAGTAATGGCTCTTTGATGCTCTGGGCTACCAGATCCTTGCGCTCCAAATCTGCGACCGGGCACTCTCTGGCTCCGTCGGCGAACTGCCAGGCTTTGTGAGTATAGAGGAGGCTATGGTCATAGCTGTCCATGTCGCAGCTTAGCGCGTGCAGGCAGATAGCTTCCAGTCATGCTCCAGCATGGCTATGCATGGCCTCCGAGATTCTTTGCGCACAATAGCTCTTCTCCGGCCATTCCATTCGTTAGCAAAAACTTATATGAAGAAAGAAAACAGAAAAAAAACGGGTAGACTTTGTGGGCAGGTAGGTGTGACAACCTACGTACCGAGTCTAGTGAAGTGAAACGCATGTATTAATTGTAACGAATTCATTTTGGTGCAACAGAATTAAAGGAATGAAACATGAAATGGAATACATTTACTTGTTGACCATAGAATCAATTGAACGAAGGAAATATTAAGACTTGAGATAAACTTATACAGTATAAGTTTACCTCACGTTTTAATATGTGTTATACTATACTGAACGATATACACAGAAGCCGAAAGAAAGAAATGTTCAGACACAACACAAGCGTATTCAATCAGAAGTCACACAGGCAATCGAAACAAGTGCAGATTAAAACGCGAGTTATATAATTTGATCTTCGGAAGCAAAACTCATCGATGGGCTCACACGATTTATGATAGGGCAAGGGTAGGAGAAATACAAAATTTATCGTAGCATTTCGGCGGTGATGTGGCCTTGCGCCTCCCCGAGCGCCGACCGACACATATTGCACTGCATCCGGGACCGGCTATACAGTTTCATAACTGCGTCGGAAGGCATTTCACGGGAGAAGAAGGGTTAAAAATCATATTATTTTCGAGATCATTGCAGATAAAAACCTGAGTGGTTGGTTACGTATACGTAGCCGAAGACCCTTACATTTACGAGAAACGCTGTCTGTGCGATGGCACGTCAACTCGATCTATGGGTGGCTCATTCAGGGGAAGTACGAAGCGGAATTGCCGTATCAGGCACGTAGCCAGGATTTTGTTTCGGGGGGGGGAGGGGGGGGGGGGGGGGGCGCCGGGCCGCCCATGACAAAATGCTGTACTAGGGGGAGGGAGGAGAGGAGGTCCCAGCAAAATGGAAGATTTCGGGGGGGGGGGGGGGGGGGGCCGGGCCACATGGGCCCCTCCCCCCCCCCCCCCCCCCCCCCCCTGGCTACGTGCCTGTGCCGTATAATGAGGTCTATTTCCGTTGCATAAGTTTCCGTACATGATTCCCTTCGGGTAAGACCTTGTCACATCAAAATGGCTAGAGGCTGTTTCCGTACGCGGTGGTGCTAGGTACCGACCCGAAAAATCATCTTTTTTTTTTTTTAATTTTGCTTACCCAGCTGCCCGGATAAAAAGGCGATTGATTGCCCGAATTATTGTCGTTGCTTCTCACCAGAACGCAGATTACTTTTTCAAGGAAGCTGTAGGTAAAAATCCGTGTGTTTTCTTTTTCTTTTTTTGAAAACCGAGAAAGATATATAATTATTTACGCCCGATTGTTTTCAGGCGAGCTGCGCGTTCAATCATTTTGGACAAAATATAGTAATGAGTCAATATAGAGTCTCAATAAAGTTTCTGGTCCAAAGAGGATATTTTCTTTGTGAGATTAAGTAGGCGAAATATCATGCTCTTTGGGCACTCGCAGCTGGCTTTATTGAGTAGGAGGTAAGAGCCGCTTCAGTACTTTAGTCTCACCATTTGCTGAAAACTTAAAATAAAAAAAAAATATTTCGTAATATCCTCGTTTAATTTTACCCATCGTTTTCGTTCTTTCCTTTTTCTCGTTTCTCTCAAGCGTTCCTTGAACGCCATGGCTATGTTATTGGCAGGGCTTTTACGGCTTCAGCCTTTTCGCCGCGGGGGGACTTTGAGTGGCATTCTCCCTTGCTGCTTACTGATGATCATGACTGGCTTGCTAGAAACCGTCTCTGAGCAAAGGCTGGGTGAAAGAAAACTGTACCAGAGCCAGCGCACCAGCGGAGCGGCCCTCGAATCGCGTTAACGAAATTCGTGCTCTATACCGCGTGCACACATTTAACGTTTGGGTAATAATATTTTAAATAATAATAATTCTATTGGCTCAGGAGAGACTTTCCACTGCAAAACGAAAACAGCCCGTATCATGGAGGCCCAAGATGTCGCGTCTTGTGATAGTGATTATGTGACATTATAATATAGACCCTTTTCATGGCAAACGCCACCAGGAGTTGTTCTAGTCTTTGACGCCCCAGAGAACTTCCGGTTCATAAAAAGTATGAACAAAGCCCACCCTAACACCGCTGTTTGAAATGTTGATGAAACGTTTAACCACCAATTCTCCAGGTGAACGCCAAAAGAACGCAGAACCCCCAGATATGATAAATATTTTCGAATACTCTTGTAAACCAACTTGCCTCCTCCAAGACGTTAAATTGACCAGCCGAGGGCCCTCGTTAAATCTCCAACTTTGATGTGCGTGTAGCGTTTATGCTTTCTAGCACTGGCGACATAGGCAAGCTCGACATACTTTCAAAGACGGAGCGACCGGAAGTTGCTTGGGACGCAGGAGGCAGTTCATGTTTGTAAACATGAAAAGGGTCTATACAAGATGAAGGCGACTCGTGCTCTTCAGATCGTCGCGAAAACCGCTGCCCGAGTTTCGGAAGTTCGGGGATGGTTCAAGCGAGTCAGCCAGCGAGCCTAGGTGACCTTGCGGGCTGTTCGATAAAGGTTTCAGATGGTAACGCCCCGGCAGTCTGATCGGTCTGGTGGTGCGGTTGCTCACTTCGGTAAAGGCAGCCTGCTGCAGGATGTGGCCCAGTCGAGGTAGATGGCTGCCAACTCCAAGGCATGTAGGTCTAGGCTTGAAACGTAGCGCCCAGGTCACCCGATATAGCTTCCTGCCATCGTCGTCCATGACTCGCTGATGTCGGCCCGGTATTAGCACCGTCTTGCGGTGTTCTGGAGATGCTGTGCTACAGCCTATACGTTCCTGCTGCTGGGCAAACGAGCTTTCGGAAGGACCGGAGAAGAGCTTTGCAGGGCCAGAATTTCGAAATGCCACGGGCTACATGACAAAATAAAAGTCGTTCTCGGAATTGGGCGCCGCTTTACGAACAGTTCCAGTTATTTTGTTCACTTATGGATACCTGGTTCTATGATAATTGATTCCAGTTGCCTCATGAATTGAGAGGAATGGTGCTGGGCATTTCAACTTGGTTTTTGTTGGAATCCCGAAAATAAATTAGACTCTGAAATAATTATTTTCAGTTGCCTTATTAGATTCTCAAGCTATTAGGTCACGCCATAGCCGTGTAAGGTTAGAACTAGTAGAGAGCGAAGTTTCAAAGTCCTTCTTTACAAGTTGTCATATCTTCGCTCTTTTTCTTCCGACGAAAATACACCTCACAACGGCTTCCCAATTCTTTTATGTCAACCGATAATGAATTGGGAGATTACAACACCAATTCATTTCACAGTGCTGGTATCGAGCACTCTCCGCATGTGTGTTTGATTGGGCTCTGCAATCCTGCGAGCTGGCTTAGGATATTAAATTCGGGACCGACATAGAAAAGCAGAGAAACAAAACAAAGCAAAAAAAAAAATACGAAGGACATTGGAATGGCAACCCTGGAGCGATGGGACAAAAAAGGGACGGGCAGACTCGAAACTCAGAACGCAGCTAAAGCTGCGTTCGGAGTTTCGTGTTTGGCCGTCCCTTTTTGTCCCATCGCTCCAGGCTTACCATGTCTATCCTTAACCAGCTCGCCTGCCTACTTGCTTTGACATAGGAATACGCCGTTATTCAGCCTGGAAAAATAATTAAAGCAAAGCAGCAGACCAGAATTTTTGGGCCAAATCAGGAGACGAAGCGAACTGCATAATCTGGTACCCATACGCCTCGTATATGGCCAACATTTCACTCAATACTCGTCGCATATTTTCCTACGCGGAGCCGTCTTTATGTACTTGGCGCGTGGGAAGGAACTGCGGCAGTCTGAATTTTTGTAGCGTGAGCTACACTGGCCGAGGTTGAGCAGTTTCGAGTGGCCCTCATAAATAGCCGTGCTCATTATGCGAGCCGTGCTCATTATGCGGAGCGCGCGGCGGTGGCGGCGGAGCTCCGCATAATGAGCACGCATAATGAGCATGGCTCATTATGAGAGCCACGCGAAGCCGCCGCCGCGCGCTCCGCCGCCGCCGTGCCCGCCTCGCCGGTCTGCGCATCCCAGAGGAGTGACGTCATAGCCGCGGCAGACGCACTGGTGCCGCCGTGTGCCCAGATGTGTGCCTCCGTTGCGCAGTAGCCACGTCTGACGCTGCACCGGAGCCGCTTGATCGCGCCTCTCATTTTGTGCGCATAAGCTCGCGCTATGTATATCCTGGCATAGCCGAGCTGAGCCACCGCAATTTTTTGTTTGATCGCTGGAATCCAGTTTGTTGTTTGGCCGTGACATTGACATATGTCTACAGAAAGCTAGAGTTAATGCTTGCTTATGTCTCGCAGCTTTTCTCTCGCTGTTACATAATGGGGAAGCCAGTTCCATTAGGACTAGAATGAATGGTTGTTTGGGGTGCATTTTCTTTTGGGAGGACGCGTCTATTTTCATTTTTAGATTCATCGTGTCCCTTTCTTTGCTCACAGACGTGTGGGAATATATGTGATGTACTGCTTGTCGATTGTCACGTTGAAAGAGCCTGTAGTCAAAGCGAGACGAGTGTTCGTCTGCTTTTTTTTTTTTTTTCAGGGGTTGTGGTGATGTCAGAACGCCGAGCTCTGATTGGCTCTGATTGAAGGATATTAGGTAGATCTCTATGCTAGCTGCCTTGACGTTTACCCATTATCCTTCAATCAGAGCCAATCACATCTCGGCGTTTTGACATCATCAAAACTCCTGCTAAAGAAGCAGACGAAATTGCGCTCCGCATAAGCCGTAGTAGAACGCGTTAAATAACAACACGCGAGCGTTTTCCTGGCGGCCACGGTGCTTCCAAACCTGTCATGAAGTTTCATAGCTCGCGTCTCTGTGACTAACATCGTATCCTACTTCTTGTCGTATGAACAGTTTTCATCCCATTACTTTCTTGCTTTACCTCTTGTCACTAGATTTATTTTCTCTTTCTTTGACTCCACCAAGTAGCCACCTAGAGGGCGGTCGGGTTCACTTGTCTCTCTCTCTCTCTCTTTCTCTCTTGCTCCCTCTTGCCCTTTATTGATCCCTCCCTCTCTCTTTCTCTCTCTCTCTCTCTCTCTCTCTCAATTAGAAACGTTGGTTTTCAGAGCTCAGTGTTGCAGTTAATGAGAGGTTCTATTGTAGCCGACTGAATTTTCAAATCTTGCCTAGTTGCCATCTGGACTTCATATGGACAGCCAGTCGATCAAAACCCATCTCTTCACGCCCAAGAGAGGAAGTGAGAAAAAGTGAGAGGGAGTGATCACATCTCCAACCAAGCTCTCCGCCCTAGCAGATATCATCATCTTTATTGGGCAAATGACATCTCATATCCGTGAGCTCTTTGTTTACTGTTCGAAGTATTTCCTGTTCCTTTTCTTGAAAGCCAAAGCCTCTTTTGTAAAGCGCCAAAACATTTATGACAGCTGCAAAAGAAAAAGATTGAAAGAAAGGACAGCTATTGTTACGACTAAAGTGCTGGATATCCTAATACCCGTGCCACATGGGCAACTCGAATTCCATTTACAACGAATGACAATTGAGTGGACGGCCAATCAACGCGCGACACTCCGGGCGTATCGCATTCCACGCGCGACAGATTGCGAGCTGATTCGCCGATCACACAAGTGTCATTCGTTGTAAATGGCATTCGAGTTGCCCGTGTGGCACGGGTGTAACCTGTCCATCTACCGCCATCGTTTGATAGTGCCGCGGGCGCTCCTATTGGATGCCGGCGATGCGTCGCCATTTCTGACTCCTGGTGCACCCCACATTCAGACGCGTACGCTCCCATTGGTCTGCTGTGGCTGCCGATGATGCGCCGCCATTTGCGAGCACGCTTCTATTGGTCTTCTGTAGATGCCGGTGCCGCGCCGAACTAGATTGGTGGCGACGCTCCGCCAGTTTTGGCTCAAGTGCGTCCCAGCATGCACCAGCTTGGCGGTACTTGTTTATAAAATCCATCCAGCTCTCTAGCTTCGTCTAGCAAACGACGCCCCAGTGCGGCAGCGCCGCAGACCCACCGGGAGCAGTCGTCTAACCAGAGCTCGGCGTCGCGACGTCACTGTAACTCTCCGCGCGAGGAGCACACGAACTTGCTCGCCGTATACACCCTTCTGCATTTACTCAGCGATCTCAGGAACCTCAACCACTTGTGCGTCCTGGGCTCTCCGTGACCGTGTCGAAACGTCGGTCCATTCAGCTTCGATTTCATTTCGGAAACGAAATAGATGTCACAAGGAGCTGAATCGAGCGGGCGAAGAAGACGCGGTTCGACGGTAACGTTGTTTGCCGCAAGAAAATGCTGGCGTTCGGAAGGCGGGTACGTTATCCTAAAGTCCTTCGATCCTGGAAAAATAGCGCCATTGCCTTCCCTGCCTCCTAGCCGGACACAAACAGAAACTAACATACAAACGACCAAACCTGGCAAGGTGATTGACCGATCGGGTTCAGTTGCCACGGCAATCGCCTTTTTGGTCCATTCAAATCTTTGAAGCTTGCAACGGGTCGTACTGAACCATTAGGTTATGATCGCTATGAAGCATGATCGCACTGAAAGCGTTCCTCGCGTATATAAGCGATTTTGAGACTCTGCATCCAATCATCTCATCAGTCATGCTTATCTCCGCAGGTCTCTTACTCTTCCGTATTTCAAGATAGAACAATTATTTTTCAATGCCTCCAAGCACCGATTCCGAATCTGTTAGCGGCGCGAAGATGTGCGCTTGTTTCGCCCGTGTGTGAATAACAAAATCTCGCTATTCACGAAATCTCTTTATAAAGAAACCTGTCACCGGAAATTTGGATAGGCTTACCAAGAAGGGAGAGGTCAAGGAGAAACCGCTCATTCCATGAACCAAAAAGGCGACTATACGGGAAGCTTGGCGCTACTTTCCGAGGATCCAGGAACCTTATACGTTGTACTAGCGCAGGAGCATGTCGCGCGACGAGATACATGCGCAGATCGCTTGTAATGGTAGCCTAAGCTGCACCAAATAAAATATAAACTCTGTTTACCTCTTGTCCGTTCTGGACGAGCATAGCTCGTCAACGTGGAAATCTAGCTTATCTGCTTTCCCCGGTTCACGCACTCAGGCGTTTTTAGACAAACCAGGCTCGCTCATGGCTAAGCTTGAAGCTCTCCCAACAGATGGCAGCGCTGATTTTGTTTTTCTTTTACTATTTTGCTTTTATTTTTTTTTATGGCTTGAAACTTGATTCTAAAGGCAACAAATGCAATTTTGAAGACAAGAATTAAGCAGTTGAGGGTCAGAAATTTCCCCAAATCTCAAAACGGTTAAGGTGTTAAAGCTGTTCTTCAGTTGAGCTCGTGGCTTCGTTTCCATGGGCCGCCTCAGACATTTCGTGGAACTTCGTGATGAATCTCCCAAATTGTAACGCAAAGTTTCACGGTTCCTCACTTTCAAGGACACCTTCAAATTGCAGAATGAAACTACCACGGCGCTACGTAATCGCGTTTTGTGAGTGTTGCAGCGTTTTCAACGAACACCCCCTAGAATAATCAAAAGCCCTTGCACTAGCATTTTCAGGCCATTACATTGACATCGAGCGCAGACACGGGTTGGACACAAATGCTGCGTCAGCGTTGGGCTGGACTCCGTGCCCAGTTAGTGCGTCGAAAGACGCTTGGCCTCAGGCTCGGGCCATATCGCTCAGTTGGCGCCATGCTTCTGTACGTGTTCTATTATCGGTCATTGTAAAGTTTATCGTCTCGTTGTCACCTGACGTGAAGTCACTCGTTGTCTTCGGGGTCTGTGCTGACGTCGTTGTCGCCGATTGCCAGCCAAGGGTCTCTTCTCTTGGGCTTAAGTGATGTCGGGATCGTGGACCTTTAGGATTGAATAACATGGTTCCATATACAGGTATATACGCACAAAAATTACAACATATTTAAAGTTCACTCGTTCTCAAAATTCGATGGCCTCTGCCGTTTTACTCTCAAAGTGACACCTCCGCAATTTTTCCACTCGATTCCTTCGCATCGCTCTCGATTGGACTTCCATCTCAACTCCTTCCAAGTCTCTTAGTCGACTTTCATTCCGTCCCAATCCTCCTGCATCGCTCTCGATGCGTCTCCTCCCAAGTCTCTTAGTCGACTACCCTCGGGATAGCTAAGCTAAGGCTCACACATTTAGCATAGCTATCCTCATCCCTTCCTCTCTTTCACTCTCTCCCTTTAACACGGATTGTCCTGTCCGAAGGCCGGCTACACATATGCCGACAAACAAAGTCGAATAACAACTCAAATTGGCTCCACCAAACCAAAACGGCCCTCTGCCGCCGACTCTGTAAACATTCCGATTATCGACCCCCAGAAACCTACGTGGAAGTCGTTACGATACCTCCCGTTTTCACAATACCCGATTCCCGGTAGAACCCCGACAGGTCGACGACCCGGGATGAGACGCGTCACGCGCCATGAGCGGCACAGTGAGGTCTACACAAACCGACCCTGGAATTGGGGACGGGCCGACGCGCCGGTCCCCCGACTGCTCACGGCCACGCTGCCCCGCCGGGCGCTCGCTACAAAGGGGACTCCTCACGAAAGCCAGGCGTCCGCCTTGAACCAAAGAAACTCGCTACACTCCTGCGATCCTGAGGTTTCAGCCTATTACACAGGCTACATACAAAATTACACAACAGTCGTCTAATTAGTAACGGGAAAGGGCTAGTGATTTGCGCTTTTCACGCTGCTGGATTGGTCCTATTACCTCGTAGCGTCGGCTGCGTCTGCACTTAAACTGAAACCAAGCATAATGCGATGACGTATCGCGGAGGTATAGGAGTCTGTTCCTGGGCTTTGATTATTCTAGATGGTGTTGGTCGACGGTGATGGTTTGTCAATCTCGACACCATTGTGAAAGATTGACGCACAAAAGGACATGAACACCTGAACCGGTACGTGCTGATGGCAGCGGCCATCTCACTCGGCGGCTAACTTAAAGCCCGACCTACAAAAAGTTTTTCACCATTTCCCCCTCTCTCACTGCTATCTTGACGGCGAGGGACCCATTTTGTTGCTGCGTCTTGGGCCTGGCTAAGCCGAGAAAATCTGTCTGGCCACTTTTTTTACCCTCCGGTTCAGATACCCGCAAAGATCAGTAAACCGCTTTTGGCGGCGCAGTACGGAGAGATTCTGGCGGAGCGGGTGAGCCGACAGCACGCGGGGACGTCATTGCGCCGAGCTCTGATTGGAGCGATTGGTGGATAGACGCAAAGGCCAGCTGCCTTTGTCTTCGAACGCCGGCGTCCAGCGTCCGAATGGGAGACACTGCGCATGGAGCAGGCGACTCCCTGGTGCCGTGTATTACGTGCGTGTTCGCCGTGTATTCAAACACGAATTATTGAGCCCAAACAACGGCGGATGCAACCAATAATGCAACCCGAGACACCGGGAGGGGAGTGCCGTGCAGCGAGCCATGGAGAAGCATGAGACGCCTGGAATGGAAGCCACAGACTGGGCGCGGTCGCAGACCAGAAATGACGCTTCTCGGGCCAATAGACGATTTTAACCTAAACAGTTAAATAAATGTATCCTTGCGTTATCCCAAATGAACCGGTACAACCCACCTTGCAGGCCCTGATTGGGTGGAAGACTGCGGGCAGAGGCAAAGGCATCTAGTGTTAGCGCTTACCCACACTCTTAGAAAAAAGGGTATCGATAGTCCTCCCTAAGGGGAGGAACGGTCTTGTAACCTATGTTCCTTTAGAAAGGGAGAAACCTTCGTCCCTGAAGCAGGGGAGCATAGTTCCTCTGTCGCCAGCATCTCATTATGGCCGCCCTGAATCGAGCAAATCGAGCTCAATAAGGCTTAACGAGGACGCTACGTCTCTTGTACGGGACGAGAGGAGCAGCAAATAAAATTGTAACACGAGCTTTCCGTGAACAGTGTCTATTTCCGAAGCCTGAGTCCCCCCGCAGGTACAGAAACTTGCGTTTCGAAAGCAGTTACTCAGTCTTCTTGTCGTCAGCACTTCGATGCTAAACGGAGACAACCGATACCCAGTTATTTCACGCACTTTACGTCTTACCTTTGCTGTTCTTCGAGTCGCAATTCCTTCGTCAACCGCACACCACGGAGGAATGGCAAACCAATCCGCGAAACCAAAAGCCGCTCTCAAAAGAGGAAACTCGAAGCTGCTGTTTATCGCGCAGCGTGAAGAAGGTTAAATCGCTTGCCACCAGATGGCAGGGTCAAGCAGAGTAATTGCAAGTAGCTAGGCTAGGTGGCGCTAGGTACCGCCCAATTCATGTTATACAAAAATTATTTTTATTTTCTCACGCCACCATTGCGCTTCGGAACCGTCGGGAACCTGTACTGCCTGTACTATGACACGTGCACACACATACTACAAGCATTAGGTGAACATACATTGAACGCATACACATACATAGCACATATAAGCATCAATACAACGGGATATTCAACCGAACACTATACCCAAGCGCTGCGTTTCCCTCTTTTATACTGGTCGTTTTGAACGTACGGAATTTCTCGGTGACTGCGTAAGCAATAAAAAATATTCCCATCATGTTGATTTTTTAACAGCACTGTCATACCTCTGAGAGTATTTTGAATGGCTCAGGGGATGAATCTCTTATTAAAAAGTAAACGCTCGATCATGCCGTAATTATTTGAAAGTCAATAAATCAAGCCGCTCCAATGCATTTCGAAGCCATGAGTTTGTTTCCCCGCACGGCCCGTCGTAGCCTGTATTTCTATTGTAGTGTTTGTTTTTCTATTTGTGCTGTTCGCGCACGGCTGCAATTGCCGTCTTGAATTAATCTCTGTAGAGCGGATATTCACTCGGCTGGAAGTGATGCTCACGCGCAGAGAAATCGCTTTTCGATCAACTTGAATGCAGTCAAAGCCGCGACTTGCGGCAGGTGTTAAGTGTACGGAGCTACGCCGTGGAGAGCTCGAAAACGTCTAGCGCTCATCCCAGCGCGACACTTGGAGGGCAGTTTCTCCAGGATTCGTAGTATATTTAAACAGCAAAATAAAAGGTAGCTTTTTCTTTTCGATTTTGCATACTACTCTTTTTTAATGCTAAGATTCCACACTGTAAATACACGTACTTTCCGTCTTAATTTCGTACTGTTCAGTCCTTTCCCCAGAGCGCAATCGCTCTCGGGGAGGAGACAACCGCCAGTCACATTGGCCACTGTACGATAGGAGCTTACTGTTCAGACCAGCGTTCCAACATGACTATCCGCACGTCGATCGATTGCACCCGGAATGTCAACCTGCGACACTCCGCCCCCTCCGATCACGGCCCGACAAGCGGCATCAATGCCCGGCAGTTTACGTCATCTCATCTTGTTGTTACACCACTGATATGCGAACACACGGTCATATCGGCGATAATTCCAGCCTTCAGTTCACAACCCACAACACTGCCATCACGATATTGCTGCTGTGTTGCTGACACGCAGAAATACAAAGCCACGTTGATTGCCGGTTGGCACTCGGCATCGGAAAACAGAACCAAACTCAGCACGGAAGGCACCCAGGCAGCCGGCAGCAAAACCTGCCTGTCTTGGACGCAGCTCCTGCGATTTCCATAACGTCGAAAACGTCGACACAGTTCCGCGTGGTTCCGCTACTCTAGTTACGCGTGGGTCGCGCAATCCGGCGGACACCGGCCATCTCACCCAGTGTATACGTAGCGCTGCTGGCACTGCTCCGGAACTTCGCTGTCTCTAGCGGCTTCGTTTGCTCGTTTGATAAAATTAGCGATAAAAACGTCAATGCAACCGAAATGTTCTGCCCGTTTGGACTAGAAGACGGAATTACAGGCCGCCTTCGCTGCCGTTGAAGCTCAATCAACTCAACAACATTTATTAAACAACGTGCGCGACGTGCTCGAAAAACGAAACCGAAAGAAGATGAGTCGGGAGGGCGAAAGCTTTCTCCCGCCTGCCTGGAGAAGGAGAAAAAAAGTCTCGTTCCTCTCTTCTTCTCGTGTCCGCTTGGGGGCTCGTCAGTAGAAGGGAGGAAGACGCGCCGTTGCTACCTTTTTCCTCCATTTTTTCTTAGAGTGCACTAATCCTTCCAATCAGAGCTTGGCGCTGTGACGTCCCCGCTCGCTCTCATCGCCTCCTCTCTCTAAGTTTATCTCCCTGTAAAGAGGTCTCCAAGCCAAGAATGGAAAGCGCGAAGCGTGCAGTTTTAACGGGAAGTGGTAACGCTTCTTTCCGTTTTTCAGTTTGGATATGATTTTTATGTCGGTGAAAAACGGAGACATTGGAGAGAGAGGGTGCGCGTGACATCGAGTCAGTCGTCGGTAGGGTGTCACTCATGACAGAACAATGAGAAGGTCTCTGTCCACTTGCTCCATCGCCCTTACCTCCTCTCCAGTTACCTCGTTTCTGTGATTGGTTGCGTCCAGAGGTTTCGTCACGCACGCATTCCGAGGCCCCATCCGAGTAACCCCCCCCCCCCCCCCCTACCCTCGTCGGAAAGCAGGACAAAGCGCATCGCATCGGGAAAACTCTTCGCTAAAAGTGCACGCTTCCCGCTCTCCGTTTTTGGTTTGGAGACCCCTTAAACTGTACCTCATATGTTTAGTGAAAGTGTGCTTGTGCTGCTCTATAACCTGCACCTGCACCTCCTGCCCCCCCCCCCCCTTTAAATATGGGTCAGTTGAAGAAAAATAAAAAAAAGTGTGGCCTAACGCCAGACCGGCAGGGGCAAATAAAATAGGTTTACGTCTGTTTGTTTGTTTTTATTTTTTTATTTTTGAACGCAAAACAATCGTTTTCTGATCGGCTTGTTTTTCGAAGGACCGCTCGGGCGTTTTAAGACAAAGGAAAACAGGAAACGCGTTTCTTTGACCCTGTTTCCCCACCGCCACTCGGCAAGTTTTATGACGGGCTACCTCGTGGTTATTGCCGCCATTCCGAACGGCGGCCGCGCGTGTACCAGGAAAATCTGTTTACTCGACTGCAATGTGCAGGCGGAGTGATTACTCCGACAAGTTGAAGCTCTCCGCCCGCTCGGAGTAAACAGTCCAAATAGAAGAGGACGAACACAGACGGTTCGCCGAGTCGCTGGCTGCGGACTCCTCACGCATAAAACGACAATGACGCCGCTTGCCGAGGCTCCTAGCAAACGGGCGTTTTGACAGCTGCTTGTTCAGCATCTTCTACGTTCAACGATCGTGAACTAGATCGTCAGTCGCCGGCAGTGAGGCCACTCAATGGCAGTGATTCGACGTCAGTGCGCTGGACGCAATTTATTAATTTTATTTTATTTATTTCAAATACTGCCAACCTTTGCGTGTTATTGGAGGAGGGGATGCAATAACATTTACAAAGATACACAACGCAAGAAGTTATACATTGAATAATTGTATTTACACTGCTCTACAGTACAGAGGAAAAAAAAAGAAACGCTACTACTCGTCAGAAAACCACCGCAACAATTTTTCTTCAAATGCTTCGAGAGAAGGGACATCATTGAAAACACTAGGGGGTAATCGATTCCAGTCTTGGACGGTCTTCACACGAAAATACTATGTCTAAATATTAAGCCTAGATTATAGATCAATAGATAATTCAATGTTTAAACATCTAGACCGCCTTCCAGAGGGCCTTATATAAGTTTGTCTGTCAGAAATTAAAGGGATTAAAATACAGTAGATAAAAAAATCAGTCGCGCAATTTTAGGTTAGCTCAATCATATAAAGCTTGTCATGCATGACTTAGCTTAACCTTTGCTCCCCTTTTTTTTCCTCCCGTGCCGACTCCCACAGTTCATTCCTCGTTTGCAAGGTCTCTTTTGAATAGTCATCTGAGATCGACACAGCAGTTACTTCATTGTAGTTGAATACCTTGAGAACCACAGTTCTGTTTTTACCCTGCGTGATTCGTGCTATCCTGTTCATTCTTTCTACTGACGTTAGGGACACACCTAGCTCCTTGTTAAAGATGTCGTCAAACACATATTGCTCTCTCTAGGCTCTTTTTGTTTCTCTGGATTCCTTTTGTACACCGAAAGCCACAAGTTTAAAGTTATTTTATATCATTCGCGATTTCAGTCTGCTTTTCCTATTTTTGGCCTAGCATTTACCTTGTCTCCTGGCCTTGTCCCGGGATTAATTCAACGTCACCAGAGAACCCTTAAAATATTCTGCTAAGAGCAAAGCATTCACATACGCATTGCGACAACACTCGAGGGCACGACAGGACAATCTATTCAACAAAATTGCTACGATAACCTTTGACCCTTTTCAAAAGTCAGAGTCACCTTGTGGCAGTACCAATAGCCCCTATATTGCCGCTCTAATGGCGGTGATAGGAGATCATGTTCGGCAAAATCAAGCACCCTCGATTTTGTGAGTCGAGGGTGACGTAAAAGGACCAACACCTGTTCCCCTTTCTTCTCTATGCTTTCGAAGACGTTCGCATTTTCTGGTGTGGAGAAGCTGTGTAGTGCCGCCATTAGAGCGTCGGGTTTGGCTCTGCACAGGGTGGGTAGACTGACTTTCGGGAAGGGTCTATTGCGGCAGACATATCGGCTGAAACTCTCGCGGCAGGATCGCGTGCCCTCTGAAGCCCGGCGGTGACAGAAGCCAGCTTTTATCGGGTAGTTGAGACGCTCCTTGTCAATGATTGGTCGTAGTTATCGCTCTATCTTCCAGCACGTGGTGAAAGCCAGCAATGCGAGACAGCAATGTGACGTTGCTTGCCGACAGGAGAACATCCGTCTGCAGTGATCCCGCGATCGTCGGTTGTGCGATGCCGAAAAGAAGCAGCACCTGAGCAAGAATTGCAGTAGACATTTCAGCTGAAGCTCTCACGGCAGGATCGCCGTGCCCTCTGAATTAAAATACAATAGAATAGAATAATTTATTCGCGTGAAATAGATGCAACTTGTATTGTGAGATAGTAGATGCATTACATTACTGTAATGAAATTGCAGTAATTAAATTACTTATTTTGGTAATCAGTTACGTAATAAATTACTTTTCTGGGCTGGTAATTAAGTAATATAGTTAATTACTTTCAGGCAGTAATTTTGAGAAAATTACTCATTACTTTTGAAATTACTTTTTGTTTTCCGAAAAAAGACAGTTCGTTTGCACGCTTTCAGAAACATCCTGGGGAAACTAGCCCTTAATAAAGTCACTGGATCTGGGAAAGTAGCACCATTGCGTTCTCACCTGCTAGCCGGACACAAACAAATATGAACATACAGACGACAAAACCTCTCAAGGTGATTGGCTCATCGCTGTCGGTTGCGATGGTGATCACCATTTTGGACCCTTTGAAAGCTTCGAGCTTCAAAAGGGTCCTTAAAACCAGTCGCACCAGGATCGCTAAGAGTATCATCGTACTGAAAGCGTTCCTCGGCCAACGTTAGCGTCTTTGGCACTGCGCATTCAATAAACTTATCACTCATGCTTACTTCCCCAGATCTCTTACAATTACGTTTCTCTTATTGCGTGTTTCAAGACAGTAAAATTATTTTGCAATGCCCCCAAGCACCGACGCCGCTTGTGATGCCGTACATCCATCCCGCCATCACACGCAACGTCAGTGCTTGGAGGCATTGAAAAATAATTTTACTGTCTTGAAACACGCAAGAAGAGCAACATAATTGTAAGAGATCTGGAAAAATAAGCATGAGTGAAAGGTTTATTGCATGTGTGATGGTCGCTGGTATCGCCACGGCGAAGAAGAAGCGCGCTCTGGGAGCGCGTGCCGGGGGGAACGCGGATCGAGATAAAAATGGTAGCCTAAGACTGAACTCGGTCGCTTCTTGCCCATCACGTTACAATCGGTGGCAGCGGTGGGATGGCCACCGAACCTGTAAACCCCGTTCTTCCAGACGTCTTCACAGGTGAGAGAAGCTTTGAGTCATGGGCAAAGCTCTTCTCCGCTTGCGCGGCAGCCAACGGTTGGGACGACGCTAAAATGTTGGTGTACCTGCCGACACGCCTCCAAGGATGGGCCTTCCGGTTCTTTGATTGTGCCTGCTGCGCCAGGACACAAGGACGCCTATCTACTGCTGAGAATCGACGACACTGTCGAAACCCTGAACGGTGCTAAATATTTCAGCACCATCGATCTGGCTTCAGGATATTGGCAGGTGGAGATGTCGACGGGGTCTCGAGAGAAAACAGCGTTTGCCACACTTCAAAGACTTTTCGAATTTAATGTCCTTCCATTTGGGCTGTGCAACGCTCCTGCGACGTTTCAACGGTTGATGCAAATGATCGTGGGAAAATTTGAGTTTTGTCTCTGCTATCTCAACGATTTTAGGAAGTGTGCGCAAATGTCTATAACGCTGAAAAAGGTTCCCCTTTTCTTTTCCTATTCCATTGACTCAAACGCTTTAGAAGTAGTTAATGAGTATAAGTACCTAGGTGTTACTATCACGTCAAACTTAAGTTGGGCTCGTCACATTGGGCAGGTTATTGCAAAAGCGTCCAGTAAAGTGTGGTCGTTACGAAGGACTATGACCCACTGTACTTCTGAGACAAAGCTCACGGCGTACAAATCTCTAATCCGGCCTCTGCTGGAATATGCTGATATATTATGGGACCCTTACTCACAATCGCATGTTGATCAGTTAGAAAGCATTTAAAAAAAATCTCTTAGATTCATTTATAATTCGTACGGAAAAGATTCACATGTGACACCGTTGTATGCAGCATCCGGTTTAACCGAGTTATCATGTAGAAGGAAATTAAAACGTTTGAAATTTTTGCATAACATAATATATGATAAAGTTGCTTTGAAGTTTGATAAGTATCTGCAGTATAATGATAGCCGTGATACAAGGCAGAAACATGAAAAACTACTCCGTGAGTTCCGTTGCAAGAAAGATGTTTTTAAACATTCATTTTTTCCTCGAACCGTGTGCGAGTGGAATGCGTTGCCCCACAGCGTGACAGCTATTGTTTCTGCTGCTTCGTTTGCTAGTGCAATCGATGATCTTTTCTTTGTTGCCAATGAATAAGTTACCTGTTTGTTTTATTTCCAGTGCCTGTATGTACGCGAACTAGCATTCCCTGACGTTATATTTCCACCACCATGCCTTGGCCCTCAAAAGTTGGCCGGCAGTATTCTCAAATAAATAAATAAATAAATAAATTTTATCATCTTCAGAAAAATGGAAGTCGAACATGTCATGCACCTTCGACAAGTTCTGAAGGCGTTGAGACATGCAGGTCTCAAGTTGAAACTTTCGAAGTACCGCTTCTTCAGCAACAGCGGATTGTACTTGGGCCACAATATTTGGGCTACGGGTGTCGGAACCGACGAGACGAAAACAGAAAAGGTCTCGAAGTGGCCACAGCCTTTAAGCGTCGAGGATCTTCGCTTGTTCTTAGGACTTGCCTCGTACTACCGGAAATTTGTTGCAAACTTTGCCGGCATCGCGGCCCCGCTTCACAAATCGCTGGAGAAGCAAGTTCAATTCTTCTGGACACCACAGTGCCAAGACTCCTTCGAAGAGCTGAAACAGCGCCTCACGAACTCTCCAGTTCTGGCGTTTCCAAATTTTAACCTACCCTTTATCCTCCACACGGATGCAAGTGAAAACGGTATCGGCGCAGTACTATCCCAGCTACAGGATGGGAAGGAAAGGGTAATCGTCTACGGCAGTCGTACCCTCACGAAACCTGAACGTCGCTACAGTGTGACCAGGAACAAAATGCTGGCCCTTTTTTATTTCGTCCGTTACTTTAGGCACTACCTGCTTGGACGGCGATTCACCTGCAGGACGTATCACAGCGAACCTCAATGGCTACACAGCTTTAAAGTACCGGAAGGCCAAGTCACCCGCTTTATTGACCAACTCAGCTAGTATGACTTCGTCGTTTCGCATCGGCCGGGAAAGCAACATGATAATGCAGATTCACTGTCCCGACGGCCTTCCCGGCGAATGAAGGCCAACACGTCGTGCTCATGACAGTTGCACAGTCTTCATTCACCATGACAGACCTTCGAGAAGAACAACGACGTCACGCGCAGCTTTTGCCCATCATCGACGCCCTGCTTGCAGGCACGCCAGGAAGAGAGATTCGTCCGATGCAGCGCGGGAGTGCTCTTCCGTAACCGGCAGACGCTAAGGCTCGTCGACGGCTGCCTCGTGTAGGCAAAAACACCAGAGTCAACCCCCGTTCCCGTGATCCCCGAGACATGGCTACCGCTGGCCCTAGACTCCGTTCATGATGCACCGGTGGGCGGGCATCTTGGGCGCGCCAAGACACTGAAGAAGGACCGCAGAAAGGTTTTTCTGGATTCGAATGGCACCAAGTGTAGCCGACTGGTGCTCGTAAGGCACCAAACACCAAACCACGAGCACCACTGATTCAGGAAGCGGCCACCTTCCCTTTTAAGCGCGTGGCTATTGACATCACTGGTCCGTTTCCAACGACGGAAAGAGGCCACAAGTACATCTTGGTGGTGAGCGACAGTTTTACTCGATGGGTTAAAGCGTTCCCTCTGAAGACTCAAGAAAGCAAGGAGGTCGCCAACAGCCTCATCCACAACTTCTTCAGTCGCTACGGGATACCGTCAGCACTACACTCTGACCAAGAGCAACTTCTTTCAAGAAATGTGCTCAATTTGGGGCATCCGAAAGATAAAGACCTCCCCTTACCACCCCCCGTCGGACGGATTGCTTGAGCGATTCAATCGCACGCTGAGGAACAGCTTGAGGGCGTATGTCAATGAGACACAGACTGACTGGGACATCAGGCTCCCTCTCGTCATGATGTTCTATCGCTCGAGCGTGCATGAGTCGACTGGTTAGTCCTCATTATCTACTCTTCGGTAGAAACATGAACATTCCAGCTGACATGCTGCTCGACGTGCACGGCCATACTAACATGGCGTCGACGTCCGGTTACGAACAACACGCATCGCGTCTACTGACAACATTACAAAAGGCTCGCGACCACGCAATCGTGATCGACATGAAAGCAAAGGATGCACAGAAGCGCCACTACGACAGCACGACCAGCGAAGAAGACTACGAACCTGGCGACAAAGTTGTTCTACATTCTCCCGCTGTGCCGCGAGGACAGTCCTCGAAGTTATATTTCCCATGGTTGGGTCCATATGTAGTCCTCAAGAAGCTACCAAACAACGTGTACAGAATCCAGGAAGAAACAGGAAAAAGAAAGCGGCGGGTTGTACACCACAACCGTTTGAAGCGGGTAGCCGATGGGAAGGAGCCAGTCTTGTTGCCAGCCAGGACGTTATCACACGTCACGGATAACAACCTACCAGGCTCCACCTGTACCAGCGCTCAAAGACTTCCCCGATGTAATCGAGATAATGACCCGACTCCTACTCGCCCAGCAGTTCCCGACTACCGAGACATAATAGACATTGAAGGTGATGATCTGTACGTCGATGCGGTCGAGCGTCTACCACCGGTACGAGCAGCCGAGGATCCGCAACTGGCCGACGCTCTTGAGAACTCACCTGCTGTTAGACATCCTCGACAACGAGCTTCACGTTGACGACCAAGCAGAGGAAAACGGGGATCAGGGCACTGATGGAGGCCAGCACAATACGCCGCCAGCGAACGGTGCCGAACTCCTGGACGACGATCAACTTCCAGTCGTTGTTCTTTTTCCCCCTGATGACGTCACTCCAACGGACTTGTCTGTAGAGGTGCCACAGCAGGCAAAGCCAGAAGAGCAATACGTCCTTCGGCCACGAGAAACATTGAGTCGACCCGCGCGGTATCGCGATTGAGTGCCCCTAGCGTGAGAAGCTATAGTGCCGGGACGGCAACTTCCTCGTGAAGGGGGATAGTGTAATAATCGCTGGTATCGCCACGGCGAACAAGAAGAAGCGCGCTCTGGGAGCGCGTGCCGGGCGAACGCAAATCGAGATAAAAATGGTAGACTGAGCGCGGTCGCTTCTTGGCCATCACGTTACACATGCACAGTGCCAAAGACGCTCATATTGGCCGAGGAACACTTTCAGTACAATGATGCTTCATAGCGATCTTGGTGCGACTGGTTTTGACGACCCTTTCAAAGTTTCGAAGCGTTGAAAAGGTCCAAAATGGTGATCACCATATCAACCGACAGCGATGAGCCAATCACCTTGAGAGGTTTTTTTGTCTGTATGTTGGTATTTGTTTGTGTTCAGCTAGAAGGTGGGAAGGCAATGGCGCAACTTTCCCAGATCGAGTGATTTTAGCCCTTAACAGCTCCGCTGTAAAACAGAAAAACTAGTTTGCGGGGTTAAATGTGAAAGAGACATCAGAGCAAATAAACGACGGCCATTCAAGCGCAAAGCCTTTTTCAATGTATACGACAGACGCACAAAGGCGGGCTTGATAGGCGATGGAGATACAGAAAAGCTTTCGTGTGAAGACATCGCTGGAAGGCCATGACGGCCCACGTCATCCCGACGGAATGCTAACGGTACGTCACCAGTGAGGTCAACACATTTTAAAACCTGAGAGGACTAAACATCCAGATCTTCAACCTTTTTGCTCTTTCGTCAAGCAAAGTCAAACCGTATACTTGAACCATATTGAACAACAAGTGGCTAGAATAAATAGTTAATCCCAAATGCCTCGTCAAGGTCCCAAAACGTTTCCTGTGTAGCCTTGGCAAGTAAATATTTTTTTTTATTTTTGTAGTCAGAAAAGACTGGAAGCGAGAAATGCAGGAGCCGCTCACGGTATGCATATCATCTGCCTTTCCTTAGAGAGTTTATTCGGGAATAAGCAAACGAGCAGATATATATCCACACGTTTGTTGGGAAAGTACATATTTTGAGAAGTGTCGCGCCATCCCCTTTCCTCAACTGTTGACGTTTCTGCCCAGCAAACATCCAGGTCTCTGGATAACTTGGGCTCTTCGGGTGTTTTGGCCCAAGACTCCTTGTGAGGAATGCGGAATTCCGGGGAATGCGTCCATTAGTGAGCTTGGGAGCAAAAAAAAAAAAAAAATTAAACTGCGTCCTGAGTCTAAAGGAAAACGTTTTGTATGACGACTTCTTGTAAGAACGAGCTCCCATGACTTGACTCTCAATCGATCAGCGTTTATATCAGCTTGAAACACAAAGCGAGGGTGGCGAGAAAAAAGCAGTGTCGTCCATTGCTTGAAAGCCTCGCTGCCCTTACAAGTCAGCAGCGTAAACGCGGTATAGAAGAAATAGAAAGAAAATGAATGGTATATTGAGAAACACATAGTTTTGCGTGTATCTTACAGATGTTGCATATAGCTAAAGTACGAACAATTATAGAAAAGCGTTCCGGAAGACAGACGAAGGCATGTCACTCAGGTGATCCCATAGAGGTGTATTCAAACACTTAGGCAAGATATACCGTAACATAGTAAAGCCATGATTGGTTCTGCATCAAGGTAGAACGAAGGTGTCTTTTTCCCTGGTTGCATGAGGCGTATTGTGGGCCACAGTAGAAACTATACGTGAAAGAAAATGATAATTATTTCCTAATATATTTTTTGCAAAACACGCAAATCTATATTCAAATAGATTATATACAGGCACAAGTTTAAACTGCGAGTAAGCCTGCCCGGTTGGGGAATTATTTGAAACTTTTGTAGTAGCACGCAACATTTTCTTTTGCAAGATCAGAAGCTTCTGGTTACTGGATGCTGCGGTATTACCCCATACAAGGAAACAGTAGCTTAAATATGAATAAAAAATAGCGTAATACAAAGTAAGTTTAGTTTTTTTCAGATAGAACATGCTTATTACGTGAGGTAATTCAAACAACCTTAAAAAAAGGCAAGACAGATCTCATTTATGTGGTTGTCCTATGTCATCGTTGCATTAAAGCTTACACCGAGAGATCTAAACGTTTCTACGTACCCGATGACGATATCACTCAAAACTAAGGTCGGTGGGTGCATTACAAGTTTTCCTTTAGGACGAAATATTGCAGCTTTGCTTTTCTTTCATTGAGTTGACTAATGACCACCGCGTTAATAATGTCATTACTCGGTTAGCAGTCACAGTTAGTTGTCCAACGTCGTGGCAGGAAAAGAAAACGAAAAGGCTCGTATCATCAGCGTAAATAATGTATTTTACAAAAGAGTACTACTATTGGAAATGTTATTTATATATATATATATTAAACAAGAATGGTCAAAGGGTGCTTCCCTGAGGGACATCATTACAAATTTGAAGGGAATCGGAGCGAGAGTAATTTATGGCAACGTATATTTATCGCGAGCTTAAATATGATTTTATGATGTTGAGGGCGTGTCCTCGTACGCCGTAATGCTCGAGCTTAGCGAAAAGTATTTCATAATTCAGTGTATCAAATTCCTTGCTAAAGTGAATAAAAATACCAGGATAAGACATTGTGATTTAAAATGTTCAAACTGTATTCTTTTTGGACAAGCAAGGCATGTTCCGTTGATCTATTTTGTGTAAACCCATACTAGTTATCAGATATTAGAGAATGCTTTGAGAAAACGTTACTAAAGCGGCAATGAATTATTCGTTCTCACCCTTTTGAAAAAAGAAAAAAAAATGAAGTACAGAATTTGTTGTACAGTTACCGAAATCGTTCTTATTTCCTTTTTTTATAAATCACGGCTACCCTAGCTCGCTGCATTGCTGTTGGAAAGTGTCCTGTCATAAGCGCTGTATTTTAAATATGTGTCAGGCATGGTATAAGCATTCACAAAACATATTTTACCGCACAACTTTGTATATAATGGGAATCAAGGCTATTCGTATCTTTTAGACTTTTGCAAATTGAGAAAACCTCAAGCTCGTCAGTCATTTCAAAGAATACTGATTCCGCCAACCTATCACTTAGAAAACAAAAAATGTCGGAATTGTAGTGTCTACGTCACCTACCGTCGAAAACAATTCATTGAATGCTTTAGCAAGATCTGAACCCGATAGCTCAGTTCCGTTAACTGTTAAGCTTGTCATCACTTAGGTATTAGTATGTCTATTCAGAAGCAGATTTAGACGCCTCCACTTTTCCTTGAGATATGCTAGAAAAATGGTGACCAAAGAAATTATTGTAATAGACGTTTCTCGCCGATTCAATTTCCTGTTTAGTCGGTTGCGTAAGGACTTTTATTCTGCTAGCACGGTAGGATTTGGGTTTTTAATAAACGTTGCAAATAATGTCTATTTCTTTTTAACGTGTCTAATTAATCGTCTACGCATCCAGGGTTTACGCGAACTTTTGCATGCGATATTTATACATTGGGAACACAATCATTATATACTGATCTGAAGAGCTCTAGAAACCTGCAAAAGGCATCATCTGCAGCGGCCTCATCGTGAATATGGCTCCAATCCACCAAGGGAATACGATTCGTAAAGAAGTCGAGTCTTTCTTGAGATATTAGTTGACGTTGCATTTTAGCGATATCATTCGATCGAATTTTTTTTCTTTTTTTTTATACGCAAGAAGATGGTCAGGTGATTGCTCATATCGGCGGCAATGCGACCGGGAAAGAAATGTGTTGTTATTAATTAGTCGGTATAACTAACTTAAGTTATTTATACCGACTATAAGCTTTTCAAGATCAAGAAGACGGAATCATATCACACTTTAACTAAGGGCCTTCACCGCTGAATGAACCGCAAAACCGGCAAGTCCTAGAGTCACATCTAAAGAAGAAGCTATTCATCATGTTTAACACTTCTGTCGTGTGAACCAGTATCACTTTGAGGCGCATGAGGCTGTTGCGTCGTAAACAGCAAGATCTGAGTTCTGATACTTATACTGTGAATAAAATGAGCACGAATTACTTTCTCAAGGTGTTGACAACTAATGCCAAAGTATTTTCATTACTCTTGAAAAGTACGAGGCAGAGTCCAGGAGTAACCGCAATTTGGCTATGAGAAAATGAAATCTAGTGATAGACTGCTGCGCTGCAAATATGTTTTGAGCTACCCCAAGAGGGAGCTGTGCACGCCGGCCTGGCGACTTGATGGGAAATGTAACGTGACCACAGCACTTTCATAATGGCGGCCCCCTTGTTAGCATGCACCAGTGAGGAGCAGCGTTCGGTTATTCGATTTCTGGATGCAAAGGGCGAAAAACCTGCGAATATTCATCGCAGGATGCTGACGCAGTACAGAGACGCAGTACAGAGACGCCTGTGTATTGCTTCGGCAGGTGTACGAGTAGCACAAAAAGTTGCAAAGTGGGGGCGGTTTGACGGACGCACCTCGGTCCGGCCGGGCTCACACTTCAACGACGCCGGACGCAGTCTCTGCTGCTGAACGACTCATACACGGGAACCGGCGTGTCAGAATCGATGAAGTGGCTGAAGAATTGTATATTAGTCACGGTTATAGCGCACCATATCATTCATGACATTCTGCAGTTCCACAAAGTATCCTCCAGTTGGGTACCAAAACAACTTACGCCGGACTTTAAGGAGCGGCGTGTGGATGCTTGTGAGACGCTACTGCGACGCTACGAAGCCGAGGGAGATGATTTTCTTCGACGCATTGTCACCGGTGATGAATGATGTGTACACTACGCCCAGCCAGAGACTAAGACAGCAAGCAAGAAGTGGCGACAAACAACGCCACCAAGGCCGAAGAAGTTCAAGACAGCACCAATAGTGGGCAAGCTAATGCTCACTGTTTTTTGGGTCAATAAAGGCCTTGATAGTTGAGCATTACATGCCCAAGAGACTCACTGTGAACACTGCATCATACTGCAACCTGCTTGAGAACCACTTGGAGCCTGCAGTCAGTTCAAAGCGTCGCGGATTGCTGAGCTCAGGTCTGTTGCTGCAGCACGACAATGTGCGCCCTCACACGGCACGTACGACAGAGCAAAAAATCAAAGGACTGCGGTTCGAACGCATTCCGCATCCACCATAGTCGCCAGACCTCGCACCGAGTGATTTTTACCTATTCGGACCCCTCAAAGGGGCTCTCTGGGGAAAGAAGTTTGATACAGATGATGACCTGAAAGCGGTGGTGCATTCCTGGCTCCGGAGTCAGTCACAAGATGTTTTTTTTCCGGCGGCAGCTATGCCTTGGTGAAGCTTTACCGCGCATTTGTCGAGCGAGGAGGTGACTATGTTCAAAAGTAATAAAGGGCTTTTCATGATATCTATACTACCACGCAAATAAAAAAATAATTCGAGGTTGCTTTTTGGTTCTTTCTCGTAATTGCAATGTTATGTTATTACTTTTAGGCCTGTGGTAATTTCTAATGCAGTTTAATTACATTTTAGTGGTTATCAAGAAGGTAATTAGTAATGCAATTAAATTACTTCTCGAAAGTAATTTTGTCATCTCTGCCTCCTTGTGTGTTGGGCCAAACAATCAGCAAGTATGCATATACAAGCAAAATCAGGGAACCTCACAGTTGCCAGGAAGTCGTCCGTTTGGATAGGGTTGACATCTGTCGTACTTGGCCGGTTGCTAAGCGCCACCAATTCGCTGTTTTAAATTTAAGAGCTAATATGAGTGTAACTATGTAATTAAGATTAAGCATTTTAATATTGCAATTACGTGCGAGACATTTAAAGGTTTTTTTTTTCTTTTTTTTTTCTGGTGAAAACCAATTTTTACAAAAATAGTGGCTGTTATGTGAAGAATACCTCCATTGTGTGTTTATGGGGCTTCGCGTCATTACGCCTATTAACTAACATCTGTTACCTCCTTTAAACCATCCGAAATGACAAAATAAAAAAACGGCGGAAAATTGCTCGCCCTAAAATGTATCATATGCACCATCTCTGTCATCGTACATTTAAAATCAACACTACTCATTATTTGGAAACGCTACATAGTCATTCATCTCGAACTGATCACACTAAAAAAAAAATGAGGCCATATAAAAGTAACATTGGCACGGTCAAATATTCGTACTTTGTTCACACCATGGAAGACTGGAATTCACTGCCGGAGGCAGAATCGTTCGCGGACGGGAGACGGACTACTTTCATTATCTTAACTAAAAGTGAATTGTCATCATAAACGAAATATTGGTGCGATGAAGGTTGTTACTTTTATGTTACTATTATTATGGTGATAGTATTGGTTTGGATACTGTTGTATACAGTCCTGTGCACCTGCAAGTTTTACACTATGCTGGTCAAGGTTTTCTGTGTTTTTTTTTTTTTTTTAATATTGGTGTAATGTATGCTATCATCTACTTATGCGTAAGATGACGTAGAACAGACTTCTTTTTTTTTCGCACTACTGCGATACAATTTGTGTTTTCATGTGTAATCTGCCGGGCGTTCAAAAAGGCCCGAAACTTTTCAAATAAATAAATGAATCACAATAAATAATTCGTAGTTTCACGAGCTATATGTTATAATCGCATTATTCGCGGCAATTATTGTTATAGGCTAGACTATTTTTTTTTAAAAAAATCGCGAAAAAGCTACAATTTAAATTACACTGATTTTTTTTTTCTTTTTTTGCTTAATTCAAGATTGAGCGTTAAAAGAGCGGCCGATGGCTTTGCCCACAATGACACTTATAGTCGGTGACAGGTTAAAAGGGAAGTAGGAAGCTCCTCCCACTTCTTTCCCCTACAGCGGAGCGAACGGTGGAGAGGAGGTCGCCTCCTCTCCAGCCTTCCCTCGGCTAAAGTGGAAAGAGGTGGGAGGAGCTTCCATTGGAGGGGAGGTCGCCTTCATTCCAGTATGCTAGCTTCGCATATGCCCCCCTCCTATATTTGAGTCTCTTTTTATCCGAGTAACAAATTCAAAGACGTCCTGGAATTTTGTTAGTCGCCAGTAGGCTTAACGGCATTGTGAAAGAAGAAAAAAAGAAATTGATCAATCAGTAGCTCGAGAGCTTGCAAGTTTATTAGAAACGTACTTCAACTTTGCTTTACTATATAGACGCATCTTCATTAAGGCGATGCTGTACCGTGTTTATTTTAGCTTCGGCTCTGGCAAAAAAAAAAAAAAAAAGTCAATTGAGGGCTCGGAAATTGTGGTGGGGACTCAGATGTGACTGTCTTCTGGTAATGCGTTCGAAGCGAACGGATAGCCCGAGACGCAGTATCAAGGCCCACGGAAACTGCGACTACTCGGAACGGGCAAGTCAAGTGAAGCTAGACTACAGAGATTAGACCAATCTATAGTGCAATACAAATATTTTGGTGCATTGCTTCCGTTCCACTCCTCTATTTTGTGCCGGCACTACTCCTCATGCACAAATAGTTAAAAGCTCTTTCTGACTAATTCTCCTTTAAATATCCGCATGGATTATCATATTGTGTCTAGCGTACTTTTTGTTTTTCAATTTATGTTTATCCCATGCCTGGTTTTGTGTTTTCACCGTGTGCTTTTAGAGTCAGTCAACTTGCTCCGTGCTGCTTTATATTTCCATATGTCATAACTCCCGATCTCGAGCGTAGGAGTGTATTTTGAGACGTCCGATCAGGCATCGCGACGACCCCTTTTTTTTTTAGATTTTGTGATTCAACATGCAACAATAGTGAGCTTGACTTAAAATTAACATTTGGGCTAGTTTGTTGAACGTCATAAATACTGAAGCGCAAAGAATGAGACACAAGCACGAGAAGGACACGGAACAAACCGACACACAAGGGAAGACAAAAATGAAGTAAAGGGAAGAATATTAGTAAAAATAATGAGAAAAAATATATTCATGGGTGAAATAAAAGATGCAGAAATAAATTATATAAAACAAAATTAAAATAAAATTAAGTGAAAGAAAAGCACTATCAAATTAGAAAGTAAAGAATGATGAAGTTCCAGTAAAAGAAGCCATCATGAGAAAAAATCATGTATTCGAATTCTTTGTTCGATACGGCCACTGACGGCGCGCTGATGCATGATACGCCCTTAGATTCTATAGTTTTTTTCCTCAAAGAGCCCTCTCAAGTCAGACTCCTTAGAAGATTCTGTAACCAGAGAGCTACAGAGCTGTTTCAGGCCAAAACTATAAAATCTAAAGGCGTACCATGCATCAGCGCGCCGTCAGTGGCCCTGTCGGACAAAGGATTCGAATAATTGTTTTCTTCATGATGGCTTCTTTTATTTGAACTTTACCTATCTTTACTTTCTGATTTGATTGTGTTTTTATTTCGCTTAATTGTATTTTAATTTTGTTTTATTTTATTTATTTCTGAATCTATTATTTCACCCGTGAATATATATTTCTCATTCTATTTCTTTTCTTTTATTTACTCATTTCGTTCCCTTCACTTCCTTTTTTGTCTTCCCTTGTGTGTCGGTTAGTAAATGTCAGTCGTAAATGGGGCTTGTCCTGTGTCCTTCTCGTTCATGTGTCTCGTCCTTTGGGCTTCAGTAGTATAATATAGTGAGCTTGACTCATGATGACGAAAATATGAAAGTCCGAGAACAACAAGGTTACAGTAATAGTTATAAAAACTACCCGACGCGAATAATGGTTTCAATATAGTTTCTTGGGTCCGCAAAAATCAGAAAAAAAGTATTATTTGGCGCATTATTACCGGCGTTGTTTGTATCTCTGCCACAGAAAACCTCGAGGCCCTATCCGTACCGGAAACAATCTCCGACTCTCCGGTGTCTTCTTTGTTATGCCCCGTAACACGACCACGGGTCCCGACCCGTCTCCCCATCCTCCGGCTACAGTCCATGTTATCTATGTGCTCTCTTCAAGTCCCGTATCTTGATCCCGAAAGGATCGAGTGCCCAAATCAGGCTAATGCGCGCGTTCCTGTGTCGACCGAACAAAAGGCCAACTCCGACACGCGGGTCGGCATACACAACCCCCCTCCCCGGGCGGCCCTACTATTCCACGGCAGTACCGAAGTAAACAAAAAAAAATAACAAATAGAGGCCATACCACCCCAGTTGCACGCGGCACGTAGTCTTCGGTGTTGGCCCCCGCTGCCTCCGGGTACGAGAGAACCCAGCAAACCATAGGATTCCTCGAGAAACACAGAAGACGTGCGGCTGTGGCTCAGCGGGCTCGCGACCGGGACGTTCTTCGGGCTTCTATTGTTTATACCCCGACGCTTTCCTTTCACATCTCCGGACCCACTCGCTGCGAGAGCGAGCACCGACTTCGAGTCGTGCTACCACCGGTCCTTCCCAAATTGAAGAAAGCAAGTCCCGTTTGGCAGTTTGTTCTCTTTCTTTCTTTCTTTCTTTTCTCCGCTCGCAATTCGACATACACCGCACACTGGTTTTCGCTCGCACGTTCTGGACGTTTGGAAGGAACCCTCTTGTAGGCGTGATGGTGGTGGTGTGGCGTCCTAAGGTTCCCAAAGAAGGGGAGAGAGGGGAAGGGGGGGGGGGGGAGGGGCAGGACACCAACTTCCATCGAGGTCGACCTTATCGGCACTCCTGGTGCAACGCGGGGAGAAGCAGCAGCACACGCCGAAATCAGGGTGCAAGCTCCTGCTGCGGTAAACCAGAACCCCCCAAACGACGTATCTTCTCTTCGTACCCGACCCATTCCTCCGACCATCCTACTCGCTGATCTTATCTATCACTCGTTCGAATAAAGAGATCGAGAAAAAGAAGAAGCGAGGGAGACGGGATGGCAGTGTAGTGTCTGGGGAGCAAAAAAAAATTGTTTTGGGAAGCCTTAACGAGGGGTCTGCGACGCGTTGCCATAAGATGCCCTGGTATGCACCGGTGTTTAGTGCTACGGTTTCGCGGGAAGTTGGGGGGGGGAGGGCATCACATTGCTGCAGTCGGAGTTGTATTGCAGTTATTGTGCCCCAGCAATAAGAGACACGACTGTCGCTAACGCACGCGTCCCCGCTGGCGATGTCATTGCTTTGCTGTGCCGTCGGTATCCTTTCGATGGGGGAAAAGAAACACACACACACACAAAACAAAAACAAGAACTGTGAGTGAAAAAAAAAAAACTCTTATGGGATGCGTCGGAGAGTCTCTTTTTTCGTGACCTGGTTGTTAAGAAGTGTACCTCTGGGCTTGCGCGCTAATGGGGGACGGTGTTCTCTTGGTTACTGTTCGTTGGTCTGATTGTCTCCTTGTATTCTTGATTCGTTGGTTGCTGGGTTTGTTGGTTCTTGTCTCTCCCCGTGACGTGGTTACTATCAGAGAAGCGAGGTCGTTGTGGTGCGTTTTATTTAGGGCGCGTTTGAGGTGAACTCTCTGACCTGCTGTGCGCCATTCCTGCTCCGGAGCACGGGTTGATTCCACGTTGCGTACCTTTACTTCGGGAAGGGTGGAATGTGTATTAGGCTTGTGGTTACCATGACAACAATGCCGTGAGGAAAATAGGTTAATATGTGAAGCACACTAAGAAGCGGCAAAAAAAAAAAAAAAGTAGAGCCGCTGAATGTCAATCAACATCTTTAGGGTGGCGCGATGCGTACAATCCCGGCCATCTTATTTCTTCTGTCGCGAACAGTGACTCTCGGGTGCGCGAGATATTGGACTTGTTTGAGTTTGTTTTTAAGATAGCTTCGTATGCCAACGGATGGGATGATAGCAACCAAACACCGCAGTATTTAGCTCGAAGTATCTTTATCTCTGTGTAGTAGACGAGAAAAGAATATATGTGGTGCGAATGAAGACCCTTTTGAGACAGGTACACCTCGGATGTCGCGCACCAGAAAGCTGTGTTATCGCCATAGTGCAGGATACAAAGTGCGTCTATATAATTGGTGCAAACTGAGGTAGCTTTTTTTTTTTTGTCGGAAAGATTTTTTTTTTGATCGTTTAATAATTAATATATACATTCACTTGTTCGTTCGTAGCTTCAACTAACGTGTTTTGTTCGGTATATATTACCACTTTCGAAACTACTTTTTTTTTTATTTCAGACACCCATTAACTTCAGGTATGACGAATTATCACGAATTGCAACATTGTGTGAACCGATGGCACATAATTAGTGTTCCCTTTAATTTCTAAAATGTTCATGGGCAGGTATTCTCATCACGTTCTCGTCATTTGGCTTGCTTTTTTTGGTTTTATTTTTGCCACGTAGCAGTCTCCTCAGTCCGAACTACAGTTTCGGCTGCGGCTCGGAATGTTTGTCCGCTGCAAGGAGCGAGCTGAGAGTTTTACCAGAGGTCTATTTAGTAATCAGAATTACCTTCCATTTTTTTTTCTTCAAGAAGGTTTTTTTTTTATATAAAGCCTTGAAAATTTGAACGCTTTGACCCTAGACGCAAAGCCCCTCATACTCAAAGTAGCGCAATTGATTCATCCTCCGACACACTCTCACCCTCTAGAAAAATGAAAAATCCTCCTCCTCCGTTTCGAAATTTCCCTTGCCACTACCACTGATTGGCCGAGCGTCTGACCGGTTTCGGTTCGCCACTTCCGTCCGCCATTTGAACGCTCCCGTGTCGCGACCTCGCATTCTCCGGCGGCGTAAACGCGGCACTCGGCGTAAGGGCAGCCTAGAGGCGCTAGCGTCAAAATGAAAGAGGGAGTGACTCGTGGAGAGAAGAAAAGAGCTAGTGATTCTTGAGGGAAAGAGGACGAGGCAGTACTTTCAGTATAAGTGGGCTTCAGCTATAGCTAAAGCCCTCCTTAACTGTAGTCTGCGTATATAGACGCAGACTGCAGAGTCTGGTCGACCATGGCCTCCGAGATGCCGAAGCGCGCGTGCCCGAGCGCTTCGGGATCTCGGAGGCCTTGGGTCGACAGTCAGGTTTGGTGCTCCTATCGAGAGATGGCGCCACATGACGGGCTCGTAAAAGACACGGACAATAGGGAGTTGTAGTAGATCGTTTTTCTCCTCCGCTACGGTATCCGCAAAGAAAGCGCCGCAGTTGCGCATGCGCGCCGCCAGCTTTGTCTGCATAGTTCAAGGTCTTGTGGTGGATTACGGAGCGCTATCCGGGTGCTTAGCGGGCCGCGGAAACGGTCTACTAAAACTCCCTAATGATGATCGAATAAATTTAAGGGGGGGGGGGGGGGGGATCGGTGGCCGAATGGTCTCGCCCACACCAGCTCGGAGCACGTGGAGCGAAAGCTCGCGCCATCCACACCCTTGCCCGTTTCGATCTGGATATGCATCGTACCGGTGTGCGGTCGTGTATCACTACTGCGTGGTGCACGTTAAAAACCCCAGGCTAGAGGTTGTACTGCACTGGCTAAATTGCTCATCTACAGCTGGCAGGCAAGTCGCCCGTTGAGGCAGACGAAGTTCTGGGTCGTATAAACATACACACAACCCAATTATTATATTAATATATTTAAGTTAATGCGGGTGTAATATTACATATTTTTCTAAATATAATAATGCAGAAAACTAGGGGAGGGGTGTTGTTACGAGAAATCAACACAATCGTGGCCGTGTTAACATTCACTGACGTATCACTCGCCCGTGTCGTTTGCTGGATGGATGAATGCATGCAAACGTGTGTATCCTTTAGGTTTAGCGACTTCTAGCGTCACCTGGCTAGTCTTTTTAATATAAACAGTGCACTTTTAAGTTCTATACAAGAAAGTAAGGTTAAGCATTCTAAATGTAATATTTTTGAATGATTTGGATTATCCGCGGCGCCACCTTTCAATAAAAGCACCAAGCTGACCGCCGCTCTGACTTGGCCGTCCGCGTCAGTACGCAGACGTCCGCTTCAATAATTCCGTTCTCATTTTTTACCGAAACGATGGTAGGTCCTAAACGTTTGGGACATAAAACCGACCACTTGATTTTATCTCTGAAACATACACACGATAAAAAGTTTAGCTGGGTTTCTACATTTATTTTTTATTTTTATTTTCACATAGTATTAGTGTACGACTCTCATAGAAGCGAGAAAAGGAAAGAACACTTCAGACAAACATACACTGCTACAAACAACAAAACATCAGACAGATTCATACTTATACAGCTCACATTTCTCTAAATCTCAAAAATTGCACTGAATAAAGAAAAAAAATATATACATCTGGCTCGTTACGAGACGCGAAACTCTCGGGCAATAAATTCCACGCACTTATTGTGCGCGGAAAGAACTAATTTTTAAAACATTTCTTATTATATCTGTATTCCTGCAGATGACGATTGTGTTGAAGTATTCCTTGAAATTCTGGAGTGACATTAAATGATTTATGGAGAGAAATAAGGTCAGTTAGAACAATGTAAAGAAGTTTTAAACGCTTCTCTCTCCGTCTGCTCGTAAGTGACGGGAGATTGGCTGCGGGACAAAGCTGTGTAGGGGACTATAATCGGTGATATTTAGAAAAAAAAATAAATAAAGCGTACAGCATGGTGTTGAACTATTTCTAATTCCTGTTCAATGTATATTAGGTAAGGGCCCCGCATTTCTGAGGCATATTGGAGTGTGTGTTCAGAAAACAACTAAATTATATTGTCATTGCTTTTAGGAATATCTTCCGCACAGTATCCGCATTTGTAATATTTTCCCGCGCAAGTAATTCAATTGTAAACAGAGCCGAACTGCTCAAATTGTACACGGAAAACACACAGCGTTTTCGTTGGCAACAGCGGAACCTCTGACGTAACATCATGCAAAGAGAGCCACGAGAGCTCTTGACTGCTGTCTTAGTAAAATAACTTCGTTCTAAGAAAGACAAGATTTACGGTACTGCGTGCAGCTCAGTTCTTCGACGATGATCTTTGTACGCCCCATCAACCATGTTGATCAAAGCCGGGCATAAGTCAACGCCCGCTACTCTGGCGTTACCAGGGCTGAGGTGACGTCACGACACGACCAGCCGTGCATACTTGCAAAATTTGACGTGCAGTTGCGTATTGATGTTCATACTACAGGGTGAAACAAGGAGACGGCAGGCTCTTTAAATCGACCGGAAAATTCGGTTTCTTAACCTATCGCGCTACGACTTTGTGCAGCGTTGCCCACAGATGGTGCATTTGTTTTTGTAAAATTTGCAAAGAGCGAACTTACCTGAGGAAAAAGTAAAGAAAGAAAAAGGCTTAGCTCCTATGGAAACGCAGCGACGCCACCGGTCTTCAAAGAGCACGGCGCCGTTTCGCACGGGACACAAGAGATGGCGCAACGAACGCCGCCAACGAACGAGCATATGGCGCCGAGAGCCAGCGTGTTTAGCAGACAATCTTTTCGACTCAAAAGCGGCGCGCGACCGCAGGCGGCGACAGTCGCACAAACAAAAACAGGCGCGGTAACAACAAGCAACTGCAGTTCCTTGTCTGCTAAATTGGCTAAATACGCCGGCTCTCGGCGTCGTCTGCTCGTTCGTTGGCGGCAGTTGGCGTCGCGACCGCTTGCGCCATCTTTTGTCTCCCGTGCGAAACGGCGCCGTGTTGTTTGAAGACCTGTGGCGTCGCTGCGTTTCCATAGGAGCTAAGCCTTTTTCTTTCTTTACTTTTTCCTCAGGTAAGTTCGTTCTTTGGAAATTTTGCAAAAAAAAATGCACCATCTGTGGGCAACGCTGCACAAAGTCGTAGCGGGGGAGGTTAAGAAACCGAAGTTTCCGGTCGATTTAAAGAGCCTGCCGTCTCCTTGTTTCACTCTGTAGATTTAACAAATATTGAAGCTCCTTTTGATGAAAAAATATCACATCCGACTATATTTCAGCTCACTCTACGTGACCAGCGCAGACACTTAGAAACTTCTGGATTTCACCGGACAACCCTTTTAACCTTGTTTCATTGGAGGCATGGTTCAGGGGTCTTCGAAACTAATCCAATCTACTATTGGCCTTTTAACTATCTGGCAGATATGCGTACTCCATCATAGATTATGTGTTATGCCAGGATATTTGTATTCCTCAACGCGTGTTAACAAAGAACCATAAGATCGCAGGGAAACGTTAACGGCTTACATTTCTGTGTGATGGTCATGCATACGGTCTTGTTAAGATTTAGGGACATGTAGCACACCATTCGCCTATTTTAGTAAAAAAAAACAATTTAGTTTTTTTTCTTATCCGAGACCGTTTTAAGCGCAGTAAGTACTAGACAATCGTCTGTAAACAGTCTTGCGTGCACATCTTGATCACTATATGAAAGGGACCATGAAAGGATGTTTCAACTCTTTTCTCGTTAGCTTTCCTCCTCAACTCAAAAGCGGAATGAGTAATGACGCGGTCGTGAAGTGCTTGGGCACCGGTACGATGACTCCAAGCTTCCACTGTCCTTCTTGAGCACACAGTGGAACTTGTCATTAGCAAGCGATTATAAGTGCCATCATGGCACTCATTGGCCACGAACGCGATTTCAAATATTTGTCGATGGATTGATTGTTGGCGAGCACATACGTCAATGGGATGCAGTGCTCGTGTCCAACGCGGCTCCCTCGCTCGGCTTGGAGAGCGTCCGTTTCCGGTAGAAAGGCATATTTTACGTCATGGTCACGTGATATCACATTTTGATGACCGCGTCCGGTCTAGTCGAGAAAGAAAGCAGACATGAGTTTTCATATTTTTTGTGCACACCTGGAGGCAATAAAACAGAAACATATTCCTGCTCCGGGTTTTATGAACATTCAAGATCAATTGAGGTCTTCATTTGGAAAAAGATTGAAAATCATTTCGTGGTCCTTTAAGTCGTTTAAAATATTTGAAAACAGTAATAGACTAATGGGCCTAACACGGATCCTTGGGGAACCCTTGATGTCACATGACACACTTCCGAGTAGTGGTTTTGAATGCTAATAAACTGCCTGCTTTTTTTAAGATTTCAATCCAACCTAGTAGAAGCTTTTTTTTTTTTTTTAATTTGGTCTCAATTTAATTGTTAACGTCTGACGGCTTACATCATCGAAGGCGCGCTGAAACCCAGAAATACAGCATCTACCTCACCCCTGTCGTCTAAAAAACGGGGGGGGGGGGGGGGGGATAATGTACAACTTCGGTTAGGTGTGTTACGGTGGGAAGGCATTTTCTGAATCCATGTTGCTTCTCATTCAGTATATGGAAGGAGTAGCCAAAAAGGTATTAATATGCTTGGAAGCTACGAGTTCTAGCACTTTGCAGCAACTTGACGTCAGTGAAATCGGCCGATAGTAAGAGGCTTTGCACATAAAAACTGACTTTAGGATTGGAATAACTTTAGCCATTTTTCTGCCGTTCGGATTAGAAGCAGAGAGTAATAAGGCACGACAAATGACAAAAAGGTATTTGGCAGAACATTTGGCGTAGCTCTTCAAAACAAATTTGGAACATGGTCAGGTCCATCTGACTTGGAAGGATCAAGGTTAAGTAATAGCGAAGAAAATTAATTCGTAAAACAATGAAACATCTTGGGTTGCGGGAATGTAGGCGTATGCATTAAACGCTGGTGACATTCTATTACCGCTCGAAAATACAGTGGAAAAAGTAATTAAATGTGTCAGCTATATTCACCTTTCCTACGACTGGCTCATTATCATTAATGAGCTTGAAAATCTCATTTCTCTTAGAGGAGAGATGCCGCCAAACTTTCCTGAGTGCAGTTAGTAGAAAATAAGACATTGTGGAGTTATAAAATTTGTGCTTAGCGTTTTTTGTAGCAATATTTGCGCTGCAGCGCTTAAAGTTCTTATGGTTTCACGAATAGTTTTACGTTTGAATTCGCTAAGAGTTTTGTGTGAGTGAGCTCTACATATAGAAAATTTCCGCTTTTGATGGGCAATGTATTTCGTGGTCCATGGGTTGTTTGTATTCCTTTTTTTGTAGTTTTTGCGGGAATGTGCTATTACATGCATTCGATTACTATTGTTTTAAACTGCAGCCACAATGTGTTAACGTCATCTGTAGGCTCAAGACTCAGTTCTCTTAAACTATAGTAGTACGATTCCTGTTTCTCTAAAACACCGACGTCATCTCCGTTATTAAAATCTCTGTATGTTGTCACCTCGGTGCGCGCACTAGACTGAGTGCGAAATAACAGACACAGAAACCATAAAATGATCAAAAATGCTGGTGATACTAAATATTCATGTATACAGACCGTTGCAACAATCGCCTTCTGCGCGCTGCCACCTTTGTCTGCTGGGCTGTGGAACGCCTTCTGCGCATGCGCTGTTGCTCCGCTGTGCAGTGTATTAGGCGCCGCGCAGGCGTCCACAGCTAAGTTGCTCAGCATTCTTCGCTGGGATGATAAGCGATGAAAAGGTTTATAAAAAAATACACTATCACTCAGAAAAATAAAATTAAGAACAGTTTGGCATTCCCTTTTGTACCAACCTGCACACGTACATAATCTTTCACAGTCAGGGTCAAACCAGGCGAAAATGCATATCAATTAAAGCTGAATCCAGAGTGACGTCTTCATTTCCTGGCACTAAGGCATCCCAATCGACGCTTGGAACATTCAAGTCTTCAGCAATTTTACCAGTACGAATATTGGCGCGTGTTTTATTAAAATAAAATATATATTTAACATTTTTTTAGGAAGTCAAGTTTGGAGCCAGATGTACGATAGACGGAATCTATCATTATTCGATGCTAGACAATTTTATTGTGTAGCATCAAACGCTTTCGATATCAGATGAGTCATCGATTTCAGTACAGTCAAGATCACGCTTGGCAATTATATCAACCCCTCCACCCCTGCTACCGAGATCTTTTCTTAACATCTTAAATTCCGGAGGAGCTAATTTATCGTCCATCACCACATCATACTGCTACGTTTCTGTTTAAGGACCACGATGTGGGGTTCATGCTGAATTAAATTATGTTCTAGGTGCTCTACTTTGTGAAAAAATACTTCTTGCATTAAGATTGACAACATACTTGGGTAGTAATTCAATTACAGTAATCGAATAACTAAATTTAATTACTTTTCCTGGTAATCTGAAATTGTAATTAATTACTTTTGGCTAAAAAGAATTATAATTGTAATTTATTTACTTTCTAGCGTCGGTAGCTGCAAAATTTCAGTCACAATTACAATTACTTTTTTGCAAGATTTTGCGGCGCCGGCGCTTGCCCCCCCCCCCCCCCCCCCCCTTACCACGAGGACGACAGTACAGCCAAAACGACAGGGAAAGGGTGTATCCCAACCTGCTCAAAAGCAGGGAAAGGAGTAATGGGAAAGAGGCTGGAATCAGTGGCGGATTTAGAGGTGGGGGGGTCCGGATGTCCTGACCCCCGTTTTTATTTCTGTATGTGTAAAACTTTAGGGTGTGGAAACGGGGGATGGGAGGGGAGGGGAGGGGAGGGGGGGGGGGGTTCCTCAACGTATGGGACGCTGAAGAACACCTGACCCCGCCCCCCCTTTGCCCCTTTGGAAATTCCTGCATCTGCCCCTGGCTGGGGTAGAACGAAATGGACGCTTCTGTAGATTGTAAAACAATTTAATGAAAACTTTGAAAAATAATTTTATAAAGGAGGGCTATATTCTCGTCTGTTTTCGTTCCTGTCGTAGTTGAATCTGTCTCTTCATTTCGTTCGCTTCCTGTTGCTCGTGTTTCTAGGGGTCCTATTTCTCATTCCCATCCGGGGGCATCGGGGGTCAAAGTCGAGCTGGTTGGGCTCCGATCACATGATCCGGTCGAGGCGGGTAGGTCGGTTCGAGGTTCTCCTTACGCGTCCTCGCCGCTAGCATATTCGCTTACATATTTCAGTCAAGGTTGGGGATTTTTATTCTCCATAAAATTATTCTCTTATCTTAATGAGTTTTACACGTCTTTCTTCTCTAGCTTGTCTGTTGGTACCACTAGCAGTAAGTTGTGCTACTCTAACATCGAGGCGAAGAAGCAGCGGGTCTCGTTAGCACGACTCACCCCGCCTTACTTCCAACCGTTGTTGCTACACTGTTCTTCCCTCTCCCAATCCTCGTATATCTTTTTGTATAAATTTTCATTCTTTACTGTTTGCACTAACCCCTAACCCTTTCAACCGTTTCTCAACCTGATTGGACGAGATTAGGAAACTTTACAAACCGCGGCTTTAGACTTACGCACGTGTGTGGCTTGGAGCAAACCGGCGTTATCAGCTTTTGAAGCCGCGCCAAACAGCACTTAAATTCCCCTGTCCTATGGAGCGAAGCCTGTAGTCTGTAGCAGTGAATTGATGGTTAAACTCCCATTGGCTAGCGCGCGGCATAGTTCCAAGGAACGCCACCCCACAGAGAAGCCCTCTCTATAGCGCAGCGGCCCGGCCGCCGGTAAGAGGGGAAGGTGTCCGGGCTCTGCAGAGCAGCCGGCCGCTTTGCCCGCCCCGGCAGCCTCCGCAGAGGTCGCCCGGCCGGGCTCAGCGCGGCGCGCAGCTTCTAGAAATACGCTACGTATACGAATGCTTTTGCATTCCGACACGTTAGCAGTTTTAAGTGTCTTTGTAGTTTTTTTTTTATTTTTTTTAACTCAATGTACATTATTTACAATAACATGGAACGTTTGCAGTTGTATGTGGTCGTATTGGTGGGTGTCGATTGTAGTTTGATATTAACACTAATAAAATAATCAGATATTACTAATTGTCGCATTTTTTATTTGCCTGGCTAACAAAAGTATGCAAACCCAAATTTACTTAGCGATCTGGCGTGTTCGAGTATATAAAATAATTTTGTTTTATTTATTGAGAATATAAGAATGCAGGAGTTCATAACTCCACACTGTCAAGTTCTAGAATTCATTTAACAAATTTCAGAAAAATAAAGTACAATACGTGACACTTATACAGCGGCCATACTTATTTCTTGTTTAAAGTTATATGGCCCAAGGTGCGTAGCTCTCAATAAAAAGTAATTGTAAAGTAATTGCATTACTTTTTAAAAGTAATTTGTAAATGTAATTAATTACATTTCACGTAGTAGTAATTGTAATTGTAGTTAAAGTACGTTTGGAGCAAAGTAATTGTAATTAAATTATATTTTGAAAGTAATTTACCCATGTCTGATTGACAATAAGAAAATTTCGTATATCTCCGGTCACATCGCGTCATACCGGTCGTAACCGCATGCCTCGGGATTTTTTCCCCGAGGCAAGTTTTACTATATTGTTTATGCTCTCATCCCTAACATGCGTGTTTCCGTTTATTTTTAGCTTATCGTACGTAAGGACACATCTTTCATCATTCGTCCTATTTACATGGCTATTCTCCCACAGATTTTGGCTGAAAACTCTGAATCTTTCTTAAATAATCTTGATTAAAAAAGATTCGTGTTCCTTTTAAAATGTTTTGCGTTACGAAGGATTGCAGTTCTGGTGCTTTTTTTTGTCTAAGTTACCAAGTTGTAGAAACACTGGTCTCGCTTTATTCGGAAACGGGCCTCCCAATCGGTGTGCCTGCTGTACCCTGCCAACATTCATGCCTAACTTTTCTTTAAGTATATTCTCAACAACCTTTGTAGTTAACAGGCTTGGGATTCGCAAAAAGTTTCCTCAATACCATATATTACCAGGTTTTTACGCCTTGCTTGGTCTTCTATGAGCGCTAAATTTGTCTGCAAGACTGCAACTCCCAAGGTGTGTTCAGAGGGTCCCTCAGAGACGTGCGACGAAATCTGGGCCGGCTCGCTAGAAACAACGTCTCAGCCACGGTGGTCTCAGCTGAGATTGGGGGAAAAAAATCACTGCCAAAGCCGGCGCACGAGCTGAGTGGAACTCAAACCGCGTCTCAAGACGCTCGCGCGCCCCAGCCTTTGCAGCGCATTCTTTCACTCAGTCTCAGCTGAAACGCGGTTTTAGCTAGCGGGCGCTGATTTTGTGCTTCCTTGAGTTTGCCAGACAGTCTCTGTAAGTCTGTTACCAAAGTTCTGATTGTTTCTAGTAGTTTACTGAAGCTCTCTTGGTTTCGCCTGATTTCCCCAACATCCATAACAATTCGTTTCTGGCCTTCAGTGACTATTGCGTAACGTCGTCAGAGACAGGGTTGAGCTCGACATCGCCACCAAGCTGTAACAATCATGCAACCCTCCTCCCCCCCCCCCCCCCCCCCCAACTCGGAAAACATGCTACGCAAGCTGCATGGGCTTGGCGGCACTATCAAGGCGATGCGATCGTGTTTAAAACACCTATAAAAGTATTTTCTACTAACATGCATTAGAAGAAAAATCGATTAAACATCCCTGCTCGGACCATGCTCCCTTGCTCACGTGATTCATGTTTATGCAATTTTATATTTAAAGTAAAGATTTTTGCTATAAATACCAAAATGAATTTTACATTTAAAGCCATGATCTTTGCTATAAATACCAAAATGAATTTTACATTTAAAGCAAAGATATTTCCTACACAACATGCTAAACACCCGCTAAAACGCAAGAAGCCCATCTCCTGAAACAAAAATTAATAAAAAACATTAGGAAAACATTTTTTTTTTTTTTTTTACCAGTCAGGTTGTTTTAGGATTGGTTGGAAACGCGAACGAGGTCATTGAAGTGATTTTAGCTGGAACGCGTCTCCAACTGGTGTGTTCAGCTTCGTATACCACCCGTGCGTCGAAATCGGTCTCGAAGTGGAAGCATGTGACGTCACTGTAGCCAGCGTATCGTGCTGTCGTCTGTCGCGATCCTGGCGATTAGTCGTAGAAGTTCCGGCGAAACGTACGAGCAAACGCGAGTATCGTGGCCGTCACAGCATCCGAACACCTGGCGAGAGAAGCTTCCGTGAGCAGTCAGTCTTGTGAGTGACCTGCAGTAGAACAAAACCGACTTGCTAGAACAGCGTCTCAGCTGTGACTGGGTGGAAGCACTGCAAAAGCTGGGGCGCGCGAGCGTCTTGAGATGCGGCTTGAGTCCCGCTCACTTCATGCGCTGGCTTTGGCAGTGCTTTTAGTCCCCCAGCGTCAGCTAGGAGCTGTTTCTAGCCAGCCGGCCCAGGTGTCTGCCGTATGCTCCGCTTCTCTACCACCGCCAGGATCGCCGCAGGCAACAGCATGATACTTTTACGACGCCATGAACCGGAAATCTAGGAACCACAAATGTGGACACTGTAAACATACCAGTCGGGGACGACATCCAGACACCCTGGTTGAAGCTTCAGGGAACACTGGGTATTCTTCGTCGAGGACGCAGTAGAGCGGAGTCGAAGGCACGAACACGTACAACCAAACACTTGACGAACACCATGCCATTGCGCGTTGATGTTGTTTGATCGGTTGGGTCGGTTCGTATATTGTCGGCTGCGCCCAGACTTGAGGTGAAACGAAGTACGGTGACCTGGAGGTACAAGAGTGGCTTCAACTAAGCGTGTCGCTTTCCTTTCAGGATCCAAGTTCCTGTGCAGCCAGGTGGTGGCGCCGATCCGGAACGAGGACGGCGACATCTGCATGTTCATCGTCAACTTCGAGGACGTCACTGACGCGCCCTACAAGGCGGACGAGGAGTCCTCAGCCCGCGTGCCACCACTGCCTCCGCCCACCGTACGACCATGTACGTGCTCGTAGCCTCACAAACTGCCTCCCTCCCCCGACCACCACCCCCACCAAGGTTCTTAGATATATCAGTGAACAAATTTCACGAAGGGCATGTGAGAACGACAGGGAGGGCTTCAGTCGTCCCGCTTCCAGTGCGAGCTTCTTATTTTGGACCATAGCATTCTGTGTACTGACGGAGCCTGGCAGATCGCCACGAGAATCGGCCGCCAAAATGGAAAAGGTGGAGGGGCAGACAACGGATGAGAGGATAGCCACGTGACTGGCGCCCCGCTGCGGCGAGACGCCGAAACACACTTCTCCCGAGCGAACAAGTGTGTTTCGGGTCCTCGCCGCTGCAAAAGCTGTGCGCTGACGTCCACGCTCCCCGAGAAATGGCTCTTTGATGCTCTGTACTACCAGATCCTCGAGCTCCAAATCTGCGACCGGCCACACTATGGCTTTATCGTCCAATTGCAAGGTTTTGTGAGTATAGAGGAGGCTATGCTTAGACAATACTTCGACGTCTCGTGCACCTCGAGTATGGTCATGATGATAATGCAGTGGACGCGGAAAGCACATCGGTCGGAGACGCGTTTCAGGCACCATACACACACATCAAAAGTGGCCCCCGAAGGGGAAACAAAAGACGTAAAAAAAAAGCCGGACTGTCGTGCTGTCGGATGTCACGATCCTGGCGCTTGGACGTAGGAATGCTGACGAAAAGCACGAGCGAACGCGAGTGTCGCTGTCGTCGCGGCGTCCCAACTCCTGGCTGCCGAAGCTACTGTGGCCTGTCAAGCTGGAGAGCGACCCGCAGCAGAACAGGCGCCCGCCGCTTCCACCACCGCTGCTGTAACGCCGCCAGGCTCGCGGCCGGCGAGAGCATGATACTTCTATGACGTCATCAGGTGGAACTCGAGGGACACTTTTTTGGACGCGGTAAACACACAACTCGGAGACGCGTTTCCGGCACCATACTCTCGTCAAGCTGCAGCCTGTTTGCCGTTTGGGACGGGTCGGGAATATACTAACGATGACGTCATATGCAGGCCTTATTTTCTAGGTGGTGCGCGACGTCGAAAGTTCGGTATTACGGTCTTGCTGTCTGGAAGGTGTTGATTGATACTCCACTGCGATTAACTGTGTTTACGGGCGGAGAAAGACAAGGGAAAAGGGGGCCGGGGGGGGGGGGGGGGGGGCTAGGCGAGGTTTAGGTTAACGTGCGTTAGTGTTTCCGCTGCTGCGACTTTAGCGACTCACAGATATGTTTACGATGCCTGTCGGAGCTACCCCGGCAATATAAGCTGCAGCATTCGACCTGGCCTCTTGCTACGCTTTCGCTGTCTACAAGCTCTGAGTTGTAGATAGAGCTCGGAAACCGGAGCATAAATCTTTCCCTTCCAACGCTATTCTGAACCGGAGTCTTTTCCTTTTTTTTTTTTTTTTCACACACTGGCAGGCATGCCAAAGGAGCATGGCGAGCAGCTTATGCTCATATTGTCCATGGTGGTGCCTTCCGCCCAAACAAGTATTTTTTAGGCGATTCAATTTTATATTTTTCCAAACGTGAAGGATTTCTTTTCACGTCTGACTTTTGTTTGTGCCCTGACAAGAAGACGCGGAAGATATTGAGAGTCCAGTTTCTTGCAGATAACGTAAATAGGAGCGAGGGTGTGACAAACGTTGCGAAGCCGTCGCCGGAGCCCTATACGCAACCGGGGGTTGCTGTGCGAACTGATATCAAGCCACATTCGATTACTCTTCAACCAAAGCAATAATATGTAGTGTTAAATAACTACAAAATGAAAAAAAAAATTCTTTTCCTTACAGCTTTGTCACATGGGCTGACAAATGAACGAATGAACAATCTTTATTTGCCCAAAGGTGTTGTTGACGGCAGGTGCGACCGACTGGAAATCCTGTGACAATGGTTGTAGCCATTATAATTGTTCAGACCATTGCTTCCGTTTTAGTACGCTCTCAAAATGCTCCCGCGGGTATCAGGGAAGAACCAAAGAAGCCCATAAAGAATGACCAAAACTTCCGCAAAGAGGTTCTGATGAGTAGCGCGTCAACGCCACCCTACGAAAGTTTCTTCCACACCGTGGCTGTCATAAGATCGTTCTTATTGTGCCACATGTTACGTACATTCGGAGGAAATATGAGCTTAGACAGCCGAGTGCACTGCCGAAGGGCGCTACAATGCTGCACGAAGTGCCTCCAGTATGCGAGGCCACGCAACATATGCTGCCAGACTGCAACAATAGGAATCGGGGCAGTTCGTTCCAACATCTTTGTTAACAGCTTAAGTCGACCGAGGCTTTCTAGCATGGCACTTTTATCGCCCTGGCCTGAACACCGCTGTACCAGCTCAAATCGCAGCACTTTAAAATGCGCGACATAGTCAATGTGAGCTTGACCTTGGTGCTCTTACACGGACGGGTGGTTAAAAATGTGCCGCTTAAGTAGGCGCTGCACACTATCACGTTCCACGTGCACACTTGCATATACTTCGTTTCACCTTACGATGGACTGCAGCGAACGTTGCAAGCCATTGGAGCCAATTGAATGCCGGGTAAGTGTCCTGTGATCCTCAGGGGTAGGGGGGGGGGGGAGGAGGAGGGAGGGGGGGAGTTGCTTTGGGAGTGCTGCGAAAAAGCGACTTGTTTTTGGGTAGTACTCACTTGCGCGTCTCAAACTGCCACGCGTGCAGAAGTGTGCCTGCTCTGGTGACGAAACGCGGTAACGAGGAAAATACGAAGAAACAGCAAAAATTCGAACGCTGTTGTAGCACAGGTAAATAAAAAGACGCTAAGTACGTGAGAAGAATCGCGCTCTATCACGCGTACCTTAAAAAAAACAAAAAACGTTACGTCTGACGTCACTATCCAGAGATGGGGACGCGTACCCTAGCGATGGTGCCGTAAATCCCGCACTTTCGATTGCTTTACGGCGTTGAATCTAGCCAATTTCGGACGTCGAAGGGTTTTTCTGTTCGTTCTACAGCGCTACAAAGAATAAACGAAAGCTGATCGTGGGCGCCACAAATAGTGCGAGACCCAATTATTGATTGGATTGGATTCTTCGGCTTCCCCTTTGTATCGGGTGATCCCATAACTTTGGATTCTTGACCTAGCCAGTAGTCACCTCTGGTGATCTTGTATAGTAGTGTTGCCATCGCTGGGCGTCAGAAATCCGCTACAGGAGAAATCCTCCAGATTGCACTACATTCTAAAACAGATATGCTGAATTTTCTGCCGAGACCTATTTTATTAAAAAAAAAAAAAAAAAAAAACAGTGAAACTTGCTGTGCTATAAATAACCTTTTGTCAATCTTAAAAGCTCCCCAAACATTTGAGAGCTGAAATAACATATATAAGAGTCCTCGAAAGAGGTTATCTAGAATACTAGATACTTCCTTCACTGCTGCGGTTGCCAGCCTCATCATGGATAAGGCTAAAAGTTATAAATATTCACACTAATGAAAAAAAAACAAAAAAACTCACAAGTAACAGAAAGACATCTAGGATGTATTCGTCGCCGCTCTCATCGTCTGACACCATCTCCACAGGACCGCTGGTACTTGTTGAGGGACCAGGAAGGTAACGTGGTTGCACATACGATGCAGATGTCCCGATTGCACTTTCAGCCACCACAGGAAGTTCGTAATCTAACAACTTTTCTCCTGTCGCTTCAGCCCCGCTCGTACGACGAGGATGGCGTTTGTTGTTTCAGATTCGTGCTTGTTCCTCAGTTTGGATTTTACTATGCTAAGCTGATTAAACGTCCTCTCTGCTTCGGCATTTGAGTGGGGCAGCACCAGCATCGACATGGCAAATCCGGCCAACTCGGCGAACGGCTTCTCGCCACAGGCGTCCGTATCTGAGTGAACTTTACACTTGGACTATGCTGTGTTGACGGCATTTCCTCCCAGTTAATGGGGGCGATTTTTCTCCACTGGTTTGGAATTCTTTTCGATTTCTTCAGCGCCATTGCTTCACGCAGGGGGAAGAATGGCTCCTTCAGGATGCACAGAGAGTTTTGGACAGATAAAAGTGGTGTCTTCTGGAGAACTTCCACGATGTCGGGAAATCGCTGTCAGATTTGATCTACTAGCGTGCTTCTTATTAATCTTTCCCTTAAAAACTTATGAAATTTTATGAACATTTCTGGCATCGCATCTTTATCAACGAGAGAGAACACGTCGGTCTTCATGTTCTCAACGTACGTGTCACACAGCTAGGTAGCCCACATATGGCTTGGAGTCCAAGGGGTTAGTTAGTCTATCTGATCTGTCGGAATTGATCGCCGCTCTGAACCCTCACGGATTTGTTTATCTGTTGAAAAGAAGAAAAGGGCCCCCGGTCACTTGTTGCGCCAGTCTCAATTTGTTTGTTTTTTTTCTTTTAGAGGACACGGAAATTGTGTTCTGAAGGACAATTTAGAGTTGGTTCAATTGCGCGAGGCATTCGCCAGTAATCCGCCATGTATAAAAATGTCTCGTCCAAAAATCAGGTAGCCACTAAACAAATTAGTGTCCCGTCAGAAAAAAAAAGTGCCACATTTAGCGGTAAGTCTGCGAATTTGGCATCACTCTTGTGTACTACCAAACAAGAAGGCGCCACAGTTTGTTGAAAGCTGCAGCGCAGGAGGCGTGTAGTCACGTGACGCGTTCGCGGGGCTGGATTGGCTGGAATGGCTCGTATCATTCGCTGCGGCCCATCGAAAGGTGAAACCAAGTGTAGGGCGGTTTCAAGAAACGCCTTTTGTCTTCCGGTCAACCGCCTTCCGCCATGTTGATGAACAGCGTCTGCCACTTTCCGCTCGTGATTTATACGCAGACGCTTATAGTTGTTGGCGTCGTGTTTTTGATGCTGGTGAAACGCTGAAGCAGGGCGAGTGGCTCCGTCGACGACAGAACTCAGTGGCTAGGATCAGGGACGTGTTCGAGTTGCATCAAATCACGTTTATTCCTACCTTTTTGTTTCGTTAGTTTCTTAGGCAGTATTTATTGGGACCTTCATGGTCGTCGACGGATCAACTTCTCAATGGCCGGCTTAATTTTAGTTCGAATAAAGACCGGTTTATATATGAAAATCGAGTACCAAACGATGCTTCTTCGTGTCGCCGACTGCTTCGGCCTCGATTACGTCGATCACGACGCAAAAACACTCGACCGAGCTGGAAAGCACTGCCATCACTCGTAGAAAGACATAGGGCGAAAGTTCATTAGCATGGCGCCCGGCGAGATTTGCAGTCTGAAGTACGTCACGTGAAACCGCCCGATAATTTGGATGACAATTTTTCAGTTAAAAAAAAAATGTAGAAATCACAGGGGTGATTATTTATTAATGCGATAGCATTTATCGCTGCACACACAGGCTTCTGTCAGGTTCTCCGCTCAATTTAGCGGGGAACCCGAATTTATCTGTACGTCCAGTGAGGTGAGGTAAAGAAAACGTTTATTTAAACCTAGGACAAACGTCAGTCCCCGAATGAGGGGCCCACGCCGGTCGGACACCAAGCTAAAGACAGTACGCAGACAGATTTGAGCGCGAGGCACCGCGAGATCCGTGCCCCGAATGCCGCGGGGTAACAAGTTCGAGGAGGAACATGGCACGCGCCACCCGAACCACGAGCAGCGCGGCGACTCACGTCCGCAGGCCGTCCCCCGCACGACGCACGAACAGCGCGACCCCGGCCCAAAGCCCCGACGCGGCGCGTTCGCTTTCAAGCGTGGCGTGTTCGTCCTTGGCGGCGGAAAATGATGACGCGTATTACAAGACCCAAGTCCGCTCCGCAACACAAAGTCCAGGAGGGAAGTCAGGACCCTCGTCCGGCGCTCGGAGTCGCCGGCAGGAGGCAGGTACCGCGACGTCACGTCACGTGACATTTATTTTTTCGCTAGCGGCGAACCTGAAGAAGTGCATAGGCCGTGACGTAAATTTTCCGCTAAATTTAGCGAATAAACTGAATTGGTGCAAAGATCACCTGACGTAAATTTTCCGCTAAATCTAGCGGGGAAATTGAGTTGGTCATAGGTAGAGTTCGGAAGTTTCGGTTTTAACCGATAAAAACCGATAAAAGTACGCCGAATTCATTTTCGGAAATTCGGTTTTAACCGAAAAAGATCAGTTTTTAGGTTCGGCATTTTGGTTTAAACCGATAAAAACCGATAAAAGTAAGCCGAATCCATTCTCTAAAATTCTGTTCTAACCGAAAATGGTCAGATTTTTAGGGTCGCCTCGAGATGGGCGGGGGGAGGGAGCTGAAGGGGGAGGGGGAAAGAGGGCGTTGCAAGGTTCGACACTGTGTGACCTCTACGTGATTGCCCTCTTCCAAGGCTCAACATGCAACAAAAGAGGTCTTGGGTTTTCCTTCGCGGGACATCTGTGTCCTTTCCGTGATCGGGCTTACCGCCGAATTCACAAACCTCACTCAAATTGAGGGGCCCCTCCACTTCCTCGAGGAAGGCGCGAGGGCCGGCGCTGGCCAATCGCTTAAACGGATCCGCCGTCGCTATTGGCCAGCGCCGGCCCTCACGCCTTCCTCGAGGAAGTGGAGGGGCCCCTCAATTTGAGTGAGGTTTGTGAATTCGGCGGTAAGTGTGTCAAACTCCTGGTCCTAAAAAAAAAAAAAACGTTCAGGTGCGGACTAGTATAAGGTTTTTAGCTTCATGCAAGATCTGCAGCCAGAGTTTAGTGAGTACACGAAATATGTTGTGCTTCAAAACGTCGCACCGTGTCTCTTTTGATAGTCACATTTGGTTGATTGGCCGATTTTGGATCAGGCAGCGCTTCACCTCAGCCTGCCTGTGTCCAGTGTTAACGTTGAGAGGGCATTCTCGAAGCCCAGGGTCATGAACAGGATAGAATGAGCGTGGATCAACGAGGAGACCTGCTCAAGTACATATGTGTTTACTATAATAAGATCGCGTGATCCTGATGTACAGAAGGTGAAGTTCCATGTTTTTCGGGCACTGACTTATTTGTACTTCTGTCTGTCTATCTGTGTGTGTGTGTGTGTGTGTGTGTTTGTTTTGTTCTTCTTTCTACAGTTGCACACATTTGCAAAATAAAGTGTCGATGTTTTTTTTTTTTTTGTTTTGCTTTTCAATGTATCTGTGCCGTTATTTTTTGAGTAATCAAAAATATCAGTTACAAGGATCATATGATCCGGTGTCCGATGGTGTTTCTTTTATATTCACCAAAAAAAAAATGGTAAACTTTTGAGGGCAGAAATATACACCGAAAAAAACAAAAAATTAAAACTTAAAATAAACACCGAAAAAAGTACGCCGAGTTTCGATAATATAAAAACCGAAAACGCGGAACCTTAGTCCATAGGTCACCTGACGTAAAGTTTCCGCTAAATCTAGCGAGGAAATTGAGTTGGTGCATAGAACACCGAACGTAAATTTTCTGCTAAATGTATCGGGTAAGCCGAATTAGTCCATAGGTCACCTGACGTAAATTTTCTCGGCACATTTAGCGAGGAAATTGAAATGGCGCATAGGTCACGTGACGTAGATTTTCCGCTAAATTTAGCGGGGAAACTGAATTGGTGCATAGGTCCCATGACCTGAATTTTCCGCTAAATTTGGCGGTGAAACGTATTCGAGGCCAGAACTCACCCCTAGGTGAACATCTCTAGTAGTAACTTAACAATGCTATCGCATTAAAAAAGAAAGCGTGTAAGACTACTGATTGCGTGCTCGTGCTTACCGTGCCGCTCTCTGTACAAGCGTGCGCGAACTCTCCCCGCCAGCGTGGCACTCCGTGGGTCGGAGTCGGTCCTTGCGGCTGCGGCTGCCGGGGAGTCGTCGGACGTCGTTCGCCTTGACGAGTCCTCCTCCGCTACCCGAGGCCGTGTCCGAGGAGACCTCGGAGGAGACCCTGGCCCTGCGGCCCCTGGAGCCCACGGCCGAGGAAGCCCCCGGAGACTGCACGCCCGCCGCCCCCGTGACCCCGAGGACGGCCGTCCTAGCCCTCTGCGACCGCACCAGGGAGCTGCCCTACCGCGCCGGTGAGAGACGCCGTATTTTGAGCGCGTGTTGAAACTATTCAATTCAATTCAATTCAATTCAATTCGATTTTTATTCAAAATTCAAAGTAATCACAGATCACACTATCTGCGCGACGACGTGTTCATCGCGAAACGTGAACAGTTTCGCGTGTAAACATTAACAACAACAAAAAAAAATCCGCAGCGTTTTGCTATAGTGTGCGAGGAAGCGGCAGCGACAGTTGTTATTGCACGTATAATCACTGATTAGGTGAAAACGGCAGGGGGGATCTTCAGTTGTCGCGCCTCCAGTTAGCTTCTTGCCTTCGACGATGCTGCAGCGTCTCGTGCACCTCGAGCGCGTGCGCGCGCAGCCCAAGCACGACGGAAGGTATGGGGCGCGTGATGGAGGCCGGACGTTCTAGGGACACGCCCTGCCCTTCTTAGTCTCTCAATGACTATAGCAACACCCACTTTTATGCATATCCACTCTTTATTTACTGAATCACACGCAACACTACCTCGTGGTCACTGGAGTGTCTAGGAAAGGCAGCATACTGTACACATGGGTCAACTTCCCTGCCTTAGACTAACTGGAGACAGGTGTACCGCTACAAGTGGTGGATGGCTTTACACAGGATAGTGTGCGCAAATCGAGTTCTACAGTGAGGAATGTGTAGCGGCGTCCCCAGCCAATGGTAGAAGTAAACTGTACTCGGAAAAGGGGCGTGCAATTCCAGTCAGTCGTGTCCTACGCAGCGGAAAGTCACTGAATCCTGGGAAAGTAGGGCCAGTACCTCCCAGCCTGCTAGCCGGACACAAACAGAGACTAACATACAGACGATCAAACCTCGCATGGTGATTGATTGGCTGATGGGTCTCAGGCACCATGGCGATCGTCATTTCGGTCTATTCAAATCTTCGAAGCTTCGAAAGGGTCGTTCTAAACCTGTCGCGCCAAGTCCGCTATGGAGCGTCATCGTACTGAAAGCGTTCCTCGCCTTTTTAAGCGTCTTTAACACTGTGTATGCAATCAACTTATACATAATGCTTATCTCCACATTTTTTTTTTTTACAATTATATTGTTCTTCTTGCGTATCTTTAGACGGGGAAATTATTTTTCCATGCTGCCAAGCACCAACGCCGCGTGTGGTGCCCGTGCGAAGTTGCGCGCCTTTTTCGCCGCTGTGTGGATAACAAAACCTTGTTCTACAAGAAGTATCTTTAAAAGCACCATGTCACCGCGAATGTGGATCGGCTCAACAAGATTAGAAAGGCCAAGGAGAAACTGCTCGTTCCATGGACCAAAATGACGACCGTACTGGGAGCCAATTGGCTCTACTTTCCTAGGATCCAGTGACTTTAATTGTTAGCGCACTCCTTAATTCCCCCCCCCCCCACACACACACACAAACACACACGCGCAGACAATCCGTGTGGCGCTACACCGTTGGTCGCGCGCTCTATGACGTCAAACGAACAGCTGCGCTCCGTTTTTGATACTCTCTTCCATGGCCTTGCAACGGTGCAACCAACAGCACCAGGAGCAATCAATGTCCGTGGAGGGTTCCTATGTAATGATGTCGCTTTAGACATTTCGAGCGACCTCGAACACAGTCGTCTGCGCGTACAAAAACTTAGGGCCATGGTTCACCAGTTTGAGATCTCGCGACTGTTGGAGCTGGAAGTGCAGCGCGTGAAACCTCTCTATTAGATCAAGACGGGGCGCCCTTCTGTGGTGTTCATCTCCGAAACTTTTCATGAGCAGCGTATTATTTTTCAGCGGGTAACGAACAAAATGTTCCGTTAACATGTCGATCGCTAACGAGTAATGTACCTCGTTACCATGCATGTGGGTAACATTTAATTTATGGGCTGGTTCGACCACAAGAGGAAAGATAGAAGAATGCGGCGCACGACAACAAACACGGAGACATGCGCCAAGAACGAACTCGGAGTTAACGCGCACACGCCTCCACAAACGTTAGCTCTTCAGCTATGTGACTGTTAATATGTTTATTTGGCTGCCATGTCAGACTGCGAAGAGTTTATTATTTAGTTTTATAGGCTAACAAAAATATTGCAAACTATCTAGTCAACTTTCAATGATTAACGAGTAACTTATTTGATTTCTGTGTCAGCGAGTAGCGACTTCTTTATTGATTTGAGACAAGCACGTACCACGCTGGTTCGCGGGTAACTTCCAGAGTGCAGATATATTATCTTCCCATAAAATACGCGCCGTCATGCACCTATTGTTTGTTTTAAGTATATGCTACCCTAGAAGTGTTTCAATCAATAGAAAGCACCTCGCTACAGGGCAGTGTTTCTCGGAGCGCTTCGAAGATGGTTTAGATGACTGCACCTAAGCCACCCGGAGCAGAGTTGGGCTTCCCCGTGGATACACAGCGACTGAGGGGAAGCCCCGTTGGTCTGGCTAGCGCGGAGAGGCCCAAAGCACCTTTACGTTCGGTCGAGACCGCGGGCATTGTTATGGCGCTTGTATACGAGACTTAGAAAACAAAGCTACAAACCCTTAACTTTTCTTAGCCAACCCTAATGGGCGCTTGACGCCTTCGTTGGACATTAAACATGTTGCCAGTGCAGTACCGCTGTTAGTCGGGGGCCTTTAGCGTGCATCAGGCCGTAGGGATACATGATCGCACGCCGGTATGTTGTCATTTAGGTCGAAACTGGTAGGAGTGGCGTTGAGCCAAGGATCCCTCGGTTCTGTACGGCGAGCTTTCGCTCCAGGTGCTTCATGCTGCGGTGCGTTAAAACACTCGGCCACCGACGTTCTAGCGATGCCTGGTTTTATCGAATATTTTATGCAGTATTTCTCTCGTCGCAACTATACCTCGTGGAAGGACCACACGCGAACGTATTCACGAAGTTGTCTTCCGTCAGTGGCTTGGGCTACCACGATTCGCTGGTAGTGGCCTGACACTCGTGGAAGGCAAGAATCACCTAGTAGTTGCGCACATAAGAACAAGGTCAGTGAACCGCGTAACTCGTATTCATGAAGCCCAATCAGGAACATCTCTTCTGGCCAGCCTCGACAAATATTCTCACACTCCCGGGGTATGTCGTTATGAACAGGAATTTGATCCGTTAATTAAAATTCCTGATAATCACTGTATGTGTGTGTGTTGTTTTTTTAACCTTTCATCACCCAACCTTTGTTGTGTGATGAAAGTACACTTCTTTATTTCTTAAAAAGATGTGTCCTTGTTACTGTTGAAAGATCGCTTACGGTCGGTCAACTAACAAGCATATACACGATGGCCGGCTGCAAGTGTTCATTGACAGCTCGATGAGTCCCACCACCGAAACGTTCACAAAGGATTTCGTCATACTTGAAGCCGACATCGAATGACCACGCCGTCTCTTTGCTTCGCATGAGCGTCAACGACAGCGAATCTAAGATCGGCGTTAGATGCGCTTCGAGACTTTTATTCTTGTAAGACTATCGTATTTATTAAAAAGCGCACGAAAATCCTCAAAGTGCGCTGTCTAAATTTGACCGCCAAACCAGGCTCCTTTATTGGCTTAATGTGTTGCTTGGGGTGATTTGTAATGAAATTTAATTACATTTCAGTAGTATTCGGCAGAGTAACTAGTAATGTAATTTAATTAAAAAATAAAAGTAACTTGGCCAGCTCAGCTTCCGCGTAACGAAATCTCATTCGGATGGCACCAACTCGACAATAATAATAATAATAATAATAATAATAATAATAATAATAATAATAATAATAATAATAATAATAATAATAAGAATGAGAATATAATAATAATAATAATATTAATAATAATAATACTCATAATAATAATAATAATACTTTATTTTCAAACACTAGTAAATAGTAAATGCAGGCATATCAAAGTCAGCAAAAAGCTTGCAAAGTAACGCCCATAAAAAAGTGACTGTTATTTTAAAATGTAAGACAGAAAGTCAAACTATAAAAAAAGCGCGAAAGGCTTTAAGCGAAAGCAAAGTAGGAGGGAAAGAAAAGAAAGGCGAACCTAAGTTAAAATTAACCTAATTACAGTTCAAGTTCGAAACGTGCAGACATCAGTAATTTTTTTCCTTCTTTAGTTGTTTTAATGATCTAATGTCAATGAAAGCGTCAGAAAAAGGCGCTGAACAAACACGGAACGTAGTAATCCTGAGTACATTTGCCCTGTCTGTTCGAACAAAGCGGCACTACAAAACGAGGAACTCGAAGAAGTATTCGGGATGAACGAAATGGTGTTTTAAAATCGTTGTTCCAGAAGCTACGGAGCACTACCGTTTGGATAAAAATGGAACGCAGATTAGATAACTGAAGACTCCGAAAAATATCGGTGTTGCTAGAGAAATTAGGATTTTATGTAACGCTTGTCAGGACTCCTCGCAATAAAGAATTAACTTGGATCGCCAGCGACCCATACAGTTTCCAAACACTAGCACCGTATCCAAGAATACTGCAAGCAAGCGCGTGGACGATTATTATTCCGACACCGACAGGCGTAAAAACGTTAGAGTTATAAAGCAAACGATACACAATTCGTAATTGGCCGCAAATGGGACATATGTGTGTTCCATGTCATATCAAAATCACAATGGACACCAGAGTATTTCACTTGATCGACAAACTCGATGGATACACATCTACATTGAGCACGACTGGAAGGGCGACGAAGAAGCTTTACTCGAGCCCGATGTCTTTTAAGGGGTTTATAAAAACGGACCGTTTGTGTCTAGGAGCTTGTCAGCGAACCATTCCATTAAGTGAGTGTCGTTTGTTTCGAGTACGGGGAGTGAATCGGAAAGATTAATTTTGGCGTGACACAGAAACGGTATCATCGTCATATCGGTAAATTTGACGCCCTTTGATAACCTGAACCTGGGTCCTAATGCCATTAACAAAATATAGAAAAGTAGATAGAAAAGAATAGAACCCTGAGGCACCCCTCCCGCCCACGAAGAAAGCCGAGAACCTTTAAAGCTTACGATTTGGGACATACTGAGACCGTCTAGATGGAAAGTTTTCTAGCGAAGAATAAAATAGGCCGCGAAAACAGGCAATTTGCCATGTCGATGCTGGTGCTGGTGATAAGACGAGTTTCTTGCTCGTCTTCAAATCAAGTCCTACTTCAGCCGTCGCTTACAGGTTCCAGACGATGTTCCACCACATTCAAAAACGAGCACGAGTCTATCGGCCCTTGGCTAACAAGGCTCTGAGCCAAAGCGCGCACGAGCCTGTGTACGTGACAGAGATAATAAAGGTTGGTCGTCACGAGGCGATAACAAATCGCGTGATATTTTTATCACACGCGTCTGTCATGTTGACGTGTATACGTCCGAACTAAAACGAGTAACTTTCAAACGATAATCGATTGTTGCTTTGAGGACATGTTTAAACGCTCGTCTCAGTCGGTTACCGCAAACAAAACTATTTTTAGTATTCCGACGTGCTCCTCGGAGGAACTGAGGAGCCTTAACGAAGAGCCGGTTTCGAGTCGAACGCAGGCCCCCAGGCTCCAATCTTTTGGTTTCTTCGTTTAGCTCCTTTCCCTCCGAGCGAGCGGCGTCCTCTTGTTAAGTATTTACGTTGAGCTCACTATACATTCCTTTGGGAAGTCCTGTAATTAACTTGTAATTCGCTCAATTGCCGCGTGAATGCAGGCTTCTCGACTTGAGTAGTTCTTGACGTTGTTCGTTTTGATGTTGTTTTTTTCCTTCGACTGTTTGGCTTATTTGTGTGAAGCATAAGCCGGAAGAAAAAAAACAGGAAAACTCCTTGATTTGCGCTTGACCAAACTGTGATTAATTGCCTTAGGGCATAGGCCGATTGATTTCTCACTATTTGTGTTTTGTTAAGTTGTTCACATCTTGCGACAAGCTGAAGCGCGCATAGGTGGACTCCAAAACACACATTTTAATTAGTACGTGCGTACTAATTAAAATACCAAATTATTTAGAGGGTATTAAAAAGATATTTTGCAATATTTGTACTTAAAGCCGAAAGCTAGTAGGTACGGCAGGCTGAATGTACATTCTCGTTCTTAAGTGTTTCTACATTACGAATTTGATCGCTACCAGGTAGTGATACCACTTTTGCTTCGTTATTTTCTGGCGGATAACAGTGTTCAAAAATCTAGTGCAACAAATATAAACGGGAGAATTCCAGAACAGGAAGACAACCTCGGCAATGTTAAAGATTATTTTGTGTTATTAATGTTAATAACCTTCTGGTGCAATGAGTTAGACAAAGAAAAGGGGGCTGCTCGGTTTTGCATGGATTAGAGATGGATGATTGGAGTGCCATGCAAACAAAAGTAATGCAAATTCGCTGACAAAAAAAAAAAGAAATTGCCAATGTTCTGGCTTGTGCCAATAGAAACTAGTGTCTATCGCTTGAGTCAAATAGCTGTCCGCTCTAAGATTTTGTACAGAAGTGGCCTAAGATGGTGCATTTTGGCCATCAAAATATCAGGGAAACCAGTTAATTACTTGAGTGAAGAGCAAAACATTACGAGCGTGAATTTGCTACCTTCGGCGGCAGACCGCAAATAAAAGAGGTATGAGTGACGCAACAGTCGAGAAATGACAGCAGGTCTTAGCACATAGTCGAAATATTCCGACAAATAATCTTTTTTTTGTGTGTGTCCATTCAGTGTGTTCTATAAGTAACCTAACAAAAATCATGCATATGCCGAGAAAGCGCGCGTCGCATTTGAATCAAAAACATCATCTGCTATCGAGGATCAGTGTTTGCGCCCTCGTTGTTAGCTGTCTCCACTTGTTCGTTGTTCCCCTTTTCAGACAGCTTTCGCCATGGCCCCATAGACAATTAAATCCGGCACTCTCAGAGGTCATGTCATTGTTAGCAGTTGAATGCTGTAGGTAGCGAAAATAAGTCTTTAACATTTTTCTTCTTGCTCATTTAAAAGTATTCTTTAGAATTTTGATAAAATAATTCACCTTTTTCGGCCGCCTTTGTACGAAACCTTAGCGGGATGCTTCGAGGAACCAATTTATGCGGTCCGTTGGAAGTCCAACAATTCATTTAAGTCTTACGGCAAGTGATGTAACATATAGCCACGGCCTCTTATGAAGCATTATCCAACAGTGGTCGGATGAAATGTCCGGTCACAAAAAACAACCACGTATGCGCTCGTGGACTGTTTCGTATTGCGATGCTTGTGGACGACTAGGTGTGTGCGTGTGTGAATGTGTGTGTGTGTGTGTTTGGGGGGGGGGGGGGGGGTCGGAGGGAGTGGAAGCTGTGGAGCTTTAATTAAGTTTTCAACACGTGTGATACCGCACTGAAAAAGGCGAATACAATTTGTTAGAACGATAAAACGAATGGGAGGTTTCTCTACCGTGCAAAAGACGCAATCTCCGCGGGGTGGCAAAAAAATTGACCGCATCTCCACGTGGTGAATGATGTTGCTTGGGGCGAAGCTCTGGTGGTGCTTGTCTGCGTAGACGCCGAGCCGCAGCATGCCGAGCCTTTTCATTCATATCAGTAGGACAATGTGTGGTTTTCTTTTATTTTTTTTAAGAAGACATGGGATGGCATCTCAGAACCCCCTACTCTTTTTTTAGAGCGCAGCTCTTAGGCGCCCGTTTCCGGCTTGAGCGGCGTCGCCGTCGGCGTCGGCGTAACCGCGCGGTGCACGTTGGGATATGCACCGCGCGAGCCCCCCCCCCCCCCCAGCGGTGCATGTTGGGACATGCACCGCGCGAGCCCCCCCCCCCCCCCCGAGCGGTGCATGTTGGGACATGCACCGCGCGAGCCCCCCGCCCCCCTGAGGTCACGTGACCTCCCCCTTCGAGGTCACGTGACCCCCCCTCCCCCGCCCCCGAGGTCACGTGAACCCCCACCCGGAGGAGATTGAAGGATGAGGGAAGGAGGAGAAGGAGGAGGATGAGGAGGGGTATACCCTCCCCTGAGTACCCTTCCCTCCTCCTCCTCCTCAAGAGCTGCGCTCCAATTCGGCATTACAGGGAATTGAAAACGGTTTTCATTTTTTAGAGCGCAGCTCTTAGGCGCCCGTTTCCGGCTTGAGCGGCGTCGCCGTCGGCATCGGCGTAACCGCGCGGTGCATTATGGAAAATATCCCATAATGCACCGCGCGAGCCCCCCCCCCTCCCCGGGGTCACGTGACCTCGGGGGGGGGGGGGGGGGGGGTCACGTGACCCCAGGAGGAGAGGGGGTCACGTGACCCCTCAGGTCACGTGACCTGGGGGAGGAGGGGGAGGGGGGTCACGTGACCTGGAGGAGGAGGGGGAGGGGGTCACGTGACCCACTCCCCCGAGGTCACGTGACCCGGGGGTCACGTGACCCCCTCCCCCTCCTCCCCGAGGTCACGTGACCCCGGGGGGGGGGTGACGTGACCTGAGGGGTCACGTGAGCCCCCCTCCCCCTCCCCCCCCCGAGGTCACAGATCACGACCCCCCTCAACCCCGAGGTCACGTGATCCCCCCCCGGAGGAGATTGAAGAATGAGGGGAGAAGGAGGAGGAGGGGTATACCCTCCCCTAATTACCCTTCCCTCCTCTTCCTCAAGAGCTGCGCTCCAATTCGGCGTTACAGGGAGTTGTAAACGGCTTTCACTTTTTTTTCTTCTTTTTCTTTTTTAATAATTTTTTTCATCTTTTTTCCATTTTTTTTTTTGCCCTACACGAGCACGTGAGCATGTGCTCACGTGCTCGTGAGCACGTGATCTCACGAGCAGAAGCACGAGCACCCTTTTCATTTATATCAGTAGGAGCATGTGTTGTTTTCTTCTGTTTCTTTTTTAAGAAGACATGGGATGGCATCTCAGAACCCCCTAGTCTTTTTTTTTTCTTCTTTTTCTTTTATCATAATTTTTTTCATCTTTTTTTTTCCAATTTTGTTTTTGCCCTACACGAGCACGTGAGCATGTGCTCACGTGCTCGTGAGCACGTGATCTCACGAGCAGAAGCACGAGCACCCTTTTCATTTATATCAGTAGGAGAATGTGTGGTTTTCTTCTTTTTCTTTTTTAAGAAGACATGGGATGGCATCTCAGAACCCCCTAGTCTTTTTTTTTCTTCTTTTTCTTTTTTCATAATTTTTTTCATATTTTTTTTCCATATTTTTTTTTGCCCTACACGAGCACGTGAGCATGTGCTCACGTGCTCGTGAGCACGTGATCTCACGAGCAGAAGCACGAGCACCCGACGCCGGCCTACGGCGGACGGCGGACGGACATACGGACATGGCTAGCCCCTAAGGAGCTTCGCCCCTAAAACTATCATCTCTCCAGAAACTTTCCAGGTGTATTGTTCAACTTTAGATGAGCTTCTTAAACTTCCGGTTTCGCGGCTGTGCATGTTTTCGGGAAAACTAAAAGCAAAATATAAAACACTGGCTGTTTCCCTTTTTTTCTTTTTCTTTTCCTCTTTCTGTTTTATCTTTGTTCTCCCCCAGTTTCGTTGTTTAACATCATGTTCAATATGCACCAGCTCGCCTGCTCTCTAACCATTTTTTCCGTAAGATATAAGTACAATAGCAGAATTAGAGACTTATTAATAGAACACCTATGTCATGACAAGATCGTACCTCCCACACCCAGCGCCTGTATACTGGCTTTCTCTTTACTGCTTGATGAAGAATTTACGCGACGTCTGGTCATATTTAAATGGATAAGATTGAGGTAGCGCATTGACATCACTGTACACCCTCGCCTATTTGAAGAAATGGCGAGAACACAGGCGAGCGGATGCAAGCCTAACGCAAATTGAGTCAGGGAACGTAGCACAGAAAGGTATAAGCATAAACGATACACTATACCTGTTTTCACCTTAAGAAAAAAGTACGTTTTGCGCATTGTTTCTACGCGGCGCGAAATAGTTCTCACGAGATTCGGTTGTCGGAGGAAAAAGCGATGCCTTTGACGTTTGGAACGTGTACATAGTGAAAATATAACATATATCTAATCTAAACTTCACCTACATATGTCTTCATTATCCACGTAAGGGGGAAATTAGTAATGTTCCGCGAGGAGCCGGACTTGTTTTACTTCGGTTCTTAAGGTGAAAACAGGTATAGCTAAATTTGTCAACTACAGCATAAACCGGTGTCGCTATAGGTGCACTGACACTCTTTTACGGGAAAGCAAATTAGACACTAACGTCGAATTTGCTTTTGACCGGAATGGTCAACTGCAGTAGACTCTTTTCAAGAGTACGCGCCACCTACTAGCTCCTGCATCTATTATCTGAGTTCGCCATTGTTTGAGCACATGCTCTGAGCATGTATTGGTCACGAGTGCTGTGTCAGCGTCCGACGAGAACTCGAATCCTATCACACGCTTCGTACCAAAGAAATGGCGCCTGCCAATGTTGCTGGATGAACTTCCGAAAGAGGTTTTATTGTATTGTAGAACTATACTTTATTTCACCTTGAGTCTGATCGCAGCCGATGCTACGAGCCGAAAAGGACAACCAAGCAGCCCTAAAGGCGCTAGGTCACGACGTTCCTAAGCTTTTTTGTGCGTATGCTATCATCAACGAGACCAATCGAGCCTATTGAATGCGCTGTGACCTTGCGCCGTTTTTCTGGTAAGCATGCTCGTGTTTGTGTGCTCCATCCAACCTTTGACTGCGACCGGACTTGTAATAAAACTATGTAAAGGAGTCATGAAAACCATTAAGAGCTCTATAACCAATCTACCTTTCATTCATAGTCGGTGGCAGATTAAGCGTTCTGTGGAAGCTCCTCGGTTCTCTTTCCTCTTTGGCAGAGGGGACGCTGGAAAGGGGGTCGCCTCCTCTCTAGCGTTCGCTCTGCCAGAGTGGAAAGAGGTGGGAGGAGCTTCCCCTGAATTCAAATCAAACCAAAAATAATTTATCTACCATTTCAACATGAAAATAGGAGGGAGGCCGATGAAAACAAACTGATTGAGCACCTTGATAAAGTGTATTTGAGTAGACGAAAGACAGTGTATATGACAGTCTCTTAACTTGTCACCGATAATAGTAATAAATATTCATTGGGGATCGATGTTCCTTCGCGCAGCCAACAGCGTGGGGCGACCCTTCCCCAACGCTTCTTCGGAGTCCGATCTGGGCAGGTTCCTGATCACGGGTTCCGGAGGCGTTGGGATGTCCACGGCCCGGGGTGCCACGCCGCCCATCAGGGCCAAATCCCCGTCCCTGAGCCAGGTGACCGCAGATCCTCGCAAGGACAACTCCCACTCGTCCACGGCCTCCAAGTTGGTCCTCAAAGAAGTCACGTCGCACGGCTTCAAGCAACACGTCGGAGAGAAGGTAGCACAGGTGAGCGAGTCATCCTCTTCCCACAGTCCTCAGAAATCTCCAGCAGTGCGTCTCCCTGTCAGACATCCGGGTATTCTGGCACGCCGTGGTACGTTTTTAGAGGATGCTCGGCTATGGTGTAGTGCGAGGGATATTAGGGACAAGCACAATATCCAAGTGTAGACTTTGACCCATTCCTGGTGCGAACTCCGCCATGAACCCATGTTTCAGGTAGTATATTTTTCCTGTTGACGTGTCTTACGCTGAAATTAAAGCAAGTAGGCAGGCGAACTGGTTAAGGATAGACATTTATGTCCGTCCTTTTTGTTCCCTCACTCCAGGGTTACCATGTCGTGTCTTATATCATTAAAATGAACTTCAAGGCTCAGCGAATCCATGGCTATGTTTTTAGTTACTTAATTTCTTTTTCAGTTTTGTTTCTTTTTGCGTCACAAATTGTCTTCTTTTTTATATGTGGGTTACTTGAGGATATAGTTACCTTCAATTCCTTTAACTTTTAGAATCATCTTCACTGAGACACGGTGGTGTTGACTACGAGGTATTATATTTAAACGGATTTGCTTTCTTTGGATATTCGGTGTTCTCCTGATCTTAGGTCGAGTAATACCAGAAAGCTTTGATTCTCTGAGTGTCCTTATGCACGTTTCGGGGCTTACGCTATTGTGGACATATGGTGAATATGTGCTTATTCGTAGACTCAGTTGAGTGGGACTGGCATTCGATGAGCGTCCTTATATGGGCTTTACCTTACTTTAATGTTTATTAACTTGGTGTGACTCAGTCGACAATCGGTGCACTCTTCCAGCATCGATGTTCATTACGTGTACTTTGTGTCAATGTTTTCGAGAAATTGTGGTATTTCGATAACCTGTTGCACGCCGATGAATTTGTATCCTGCTGGTACTGATGTGCTGGTACTGACGGCTTGGAGACTTCACAGGAACGGCCTTACGGTAGCTGCAAGAGGGTCATCGGTCTCTGGTGACGGACTTCAGCGCTGCTGCAACGGTCTTATGTGTCTGTTCGCTTCCTGACGTCAATACGCTTGGACATGTTTTATTATCGAATTAAGGTCTCAGTCTCATTGTGCCAAGGTGCCTCTATGGTGCCTCGCTATGTGTACGTCTATAGGCTTAGTTATGTAGTGCTTATATTTGGCAATTGTAAAGCTGGTACTCTCGAATAAAAAAAAAAAAAAAAAACTTGTCAGGCGGAAAACTCTAGTATCTGGGAACGCTTACAAGATATACGGTATAACGGTAGCGGGACATGCACCGTTACTTTAGTTCGTCCACATTTTCAAGAGCGTCTTTATACTAGCGTTATAGATGGTAGGTCCCATATCGCCCTTCCTACAGATTTCGATTTTTAATTTATATTTCTAACTAAAAATTTTTATTTATTGGGATCGCTTTTTAAATTGTCGGATTTCAGTCGCTGTCATTTCAGCCCTGTTTTGAACATGCAATATACTTAGTGGCGACCCTAAGTCTGGGTCACGCTTGCTTACATTCCCGAGCCCGTAAGCGAAGAACGATTTAGTAAGCGTGCTTTATCTACAGTTCACGATGTGCGCCACTATTCCCTAGAACATGCGCTTGAGCGCGCGTTCTTCTAAAATACAATCGCGATCACATTAGACTGCTTTTGTTACTGTACTGTGAAGGGTAAATTTTATCACAAGACTGATTTTTTTTTTTTTTCACTAGGTTTGTTAAGGAAGGTTTAGTGCAGACCTAATTCATACTGCCTTTCCGTAACACTAGCCCAGAAAGGTACCACAAATAGAACAGGTGTCGTTAGAAGTGGCGCGGTTAACGGCGATGATGACAGTACTTCAGCTTATGTTTCAGGCACACGTGTCACGTACCTTTCGCTCTACCTAACCCGTCAAAACAGCCTACACGATTGCGAAAACGAAGCACAGCAGAACGAAACGCGTCCCCTATTAAGAGGGCAGATTGGATGCGCTCCAAAGACATACGAATAAGTAAGAACCATAAATCAAACTCGCGTCTAATACCGGTAATATCATCACAGATATTTATTTTGCGTCTGCCTATCGCGGCTTAAAAATGGTCTATCAAAATTCTCTTTGAAGCGTCTCCTAATTTAGTCGTCGTTCGGTGTAAAATCACAAAATCTGCAGGGTCCTTCCGACTTTGTCCGCGCGCGTGTATCCTAACTCAAAAACAATGCAAGAGCTTTCGAGGCTCAAGCGCTTTGCCCACTTGGAGGATACATCCGGCTTATTGGATTAGCGCCGGAGGGATCTTCCTGGTTAATCCCCTGCGCCGGACACGAAGAGGGCGAGGGATCAATTGAAGCAGCTCACTATTTCGAAATAATACATGCAGAGAGGCGCCGCTTTACGTAGATCCTGTTTTTTTTTTTATTATTATTTATTCTTCGGAGCTGTTTTTACTACTCTATGTACGTAAGATTGCATCATAATGAGCACATTTTTCAAAGAGGGCACATTTGATTTTTTTTTTCCCTCGTTATTTCGAATCTTTGGTAAATTTGGATGCCCGGAAGCGCTAGCGTTAGCTCTTTTATTCCGTGCTACTCGCAGATTTCTCCAATAGACCGATCGCACCAAGTGTTTGGCGCATGCGTGACGGGGCCATAACTTTTGTTTGAGAGAGGCAGGCGGCAGTTCTCGAGACGCCTGGCGCCGTGTCGTGCTCGGCACGCGCAGTGCTTCAGCGAAGTTGTCCCACGTGCAAAAATACTAAAGTTCCCGCGATGCTTTGGGGCAGCGGCGGCGTTACGAAACTGACTGGTGGTATCGGTCTGTTCTATTGTGTTCCGAAAATGTCAGCGAAATAATGCTCGCTGAATGTTTGTTTTAGAGCGCAGCTCTTAAGCTCCCGTTTTCGGGTTGAGCGGTGTCGGCGTAACCGCGCGTTCCATTATGGGACGTTTCCCATAATGACGTCACACTTGACGTCACGTGTGACGTCACGAGGGTAAAATTTTCCCTCTAAATTTGGCGGAAAAAGATTTTCGCTAAACTTTGCGGGAACCTTTTCCGCGAAATATAGGGGGGAAATTTTTCCGCTAAATTTAGCGGGGAAATTGACGCCACGTGATCTCAACACCAATTCAGTTTCCCCTCTAAACTTGGCGGGGAAATTTTCGCTTAATTTAGTGGGAAATTTAGCGAAATTCCCCGCGAAATGGAAGAGAGTAGGAGGGGAGAAGGGGAGGGTACGGAGGGGGAGCAGGGGTATACCCTCCCCTCCTTCTCCTCAAGAGCTGCGCTATAATTCAGAATTACAGATAATTGTAAACGTCTTTCAGTTTTTATTTCGCTGTTCAATTGTCTTTCTTTTCTGAACACTTATCAGGGGGAAAATATGGAGCAGTACGGCGATACTGCTTGTTATTTCTGGATAAGGCACAACATTTTTGTGCTTCCCTTCTGTGTGTTTCTTTTTGTTTTAGGTCACGACGATCACTACATCCCCATCTTGTAGCGCTTAGAGCCAGTCAGCGTTCCCAGAGTACTGCCTTTTATAGGCGTCAGTTTAAGCGGGAGAATATTTAAAATCAAGGATACTGTTTAGTTGACGCGGGAAGAAAAAACGCCACAAAGAGACGCCTATTTAAATCCTACACAAACTGGAGCTCTGAACAGCTGGCTAATACACCTTTTGCAAAACGTGCAAAGCCTCCTATGGCGTCAAAAGGCATGCTGGCAACATCCTGTAATCAACCAGCTGTAGCAGTCGATGGAGGCGACCTCGGGATTGACAGTAGAAACGCAAACATGTGGACGAGGACATTCGAGCAATTGTTGCCTGCGCAACTCCCCCCCCCCCCCCCCTCCTTTCTTTCTCTCTCTTTCTATCTGTATTTCCTTCTTTCTTTTTTTTTTCTTTTTGTTGTCTGTTTCTTGCGGGGGTACGGAGAATGGTACACGTTGCCATAATTCGTTACACGCGGCCTTGTGGGATTTTCGCAAAACGTCTAAACGACCGGTCGCAAGCTCCTTTTGTGTCAAAGTTGCATTTGTGACTCCGTATCAGCGAAAGATCGGGTCGCAACAAGCGACACATTGCGGTACGGTGCGAGGTGGTAGTGATTGTTAGGACTCGGTGAAGAGACTGATACGCCAGTTGTAGCGGTCGCCATGTCCTTGGGGCATCACTTTCAAAATGTGGCGTGGGATAGAAACCGAGTTTGAAACCACGCAGCCGACGACGCAGTGATTAGAAGAAAATCCCCATCCGACGCTGTCCCAACGCTCGTGTGCAATGAGAGCTCAATGGGCGCGGCTCGGATAACTAGCGTAGCTGCCACTAGATGGCACACATGTTTGTAAAGAAATTTGTTAATAACCGAGAACTGCGAACAAGTAGTGAGCATTTAATGGTCAGAGAATTTCTTTTTCGTGCTTTCAGCATGAACCACAAACCGGCAGGCGTAAGTCTGCTTATAATTTGTAGTGTCAAACAGGCTAGTTTTCCCGCGTGGTGTCCCTACCTAACCTCAAGCAAGGCAACGTTTTTACTTCAAAATAAAATAAAACATCTACGTCAGAAGGCGCTTCTCTCCTACCGCCTCTAGTTTATGTTTCTTTTTTTTTTTCCCTTCGGAAAGTCTAGGTTCGCTGATTCTCCACGGTGTGTCGCTCTCTGCCCAGCGTGCGTGCGCGTGGAGAGCCCACATTTAAGAGAGGGCGCAATGGAGTCCATGGAGAGCGCTTGCAATTGAATTGCGGTACTCCAATGAGAAGATTTAAAATAAGCTTTAAAAAAAAGAGGAAAAACCACTGCGCAGACTGGTGGCGCACGTACGTGCGTGCATTTTCGAGGGGCGAATAGCATAAGGGCTAAGAGCAAGTGAGAGGCCCTCGCCTCTACTGTTTCTCACCTCATAGTGCAAACGCGATACCCATAAACCACGTGAGCCCAATCGAGCCGTTGAAACCGCTCTCAAATCGGGGCACACCATGTGCGCGCCGCGATGGATTCGCATTCTGTAAAACGCCGTCGATCCAGCGGTATAGCTGTAAAGACTACGGTCAGCCCTGCGGGGCCGGGCTCTCTATCCGTGTATGTGTTTATTTCGTTCCACTTGGCTGCGGGCCCTTTTGTGCTGGATCGATGTGATGTGCCCCTCTCCTCGTCCCCCCTCTCGAGTGGCGCCCAGGCGCCGAGGTTGAGGGAACGAAGCCGCCGCTACCCGCTTCTGATGCGTAAACAACGGGACGGAAGACGCCGCTGCCGCCGCCTATGTTTTGACCCGGCTTCTTTTGTCCTTCTTTCTCTCTCTCTCTCTCGAAGTCTCAGACTTCGTCTGCGGTTACGTTGAAGTCCGACAGATGGAGCTTCTTGGAAGGGGTTGTGGAGAAAGTTAAATGATTGCTCGCGCCAAGCAGTGTAATCGATTTTTTTTTTCTTTTTGCCATGCTGCATTAATTTCGAATTTAGAAGTATACAGTTAAAAGGTTTAATCTTACTGTATTGTGTTCACCTGAAATTAGTAAATAGTTGACATTAAAATATTTTGATATGTGGCGCAAGACGCCGCACAATTAAAAGGGTTCAGCCCTGCCCATCAATTTCTAGAGGGTGCCAGCAACAGAGGCGGAACGACGGTCCGTTCTTGCAGTGCTGTCAGACTACGAAACTGAGATTGGAACACTGATGGCGCAAGGTTCTTGACAGTGAAGGATAATATTCCTTAAGCTTTTTTTTACTAGTCTTTGCTAGAAAACAAAGTTTCCTTGAGGTCTCCCGCTGCAAAGGGAAAAGCATCAACATCATCACTATTATCACTCATCATCATTAATATTGTAAAGTAAAGGGAAATATAAATGTAAGAGACAAGAGTGGAGAAGACACCAGCTTGAGAAATCTACAGAGCAAGGAAAATTGAAATTAAAAAGAAGGTAGGAGGTTATGTATGATAACTACAGAGAAAGTGCTTTGTTGCCTGAGGCTACGACAGGGATGTTTAGAACTAGGAAGCACAGGGTGAAATACCGAGAGGTGGATGCAAGATGCATTATGCGAGGGAAGGGGGATGAAACGCCAGAACATTTCAAATATTGTGAAGGGCCCGGTCACCCAAGGACGTCACGCGAAATGGATTCAATGAGGTCGGTGAAACAAAAGACTTTCGAAAAGTAGATTTGCCTAAGTAAGGAAAGATTAGAGGAATGGCGGTGAATATTTAGGGAAGAATAGAGAGTATCTTGGACTAGAATGGCTTAAACAACATTAAACAGAGCAAACGAACTGTGGCTGACTTTTTCCGCACGTGTTCAGTAAATTGGAGTAGCCGTACTTCTCCGATACAGCTTTAAACTCTGCGCATATGCGAATGTGTAGCTAATATTATGTACATAGGCTTGCATTCCTATTTTAAGATATACAAAGTGTGTTGATACAGCATACACTCTCACGTTACGAGCGATGTGTGATGCATGAGTGAATACATCCTACGAGCCGCCCAGCGCCTAAATATTAGTGTGCACACTCTAGCTGCGTATTATTTTCATTTTCTTTAGCATGAAGACAGAATCGACCTATATGATCTTATTCACAAAATCAGATTTATCCGGACACGTCTATCAGCAGATCTTGTTCTATGAGCTGGTGTTGATTTCGAATTTTCTAAGAAATATGCCAGCATTAAACGAGCGTACCGCATCTTTATTTTTGCATCTATTTTTCTGCTTCTTTTGTGTGCGGTGACCTTCGAAGTGTCACCTTTTGCTTTGGAGGCATGCATGTCTTATGTCTGGAAAGTTTACCTCGCGAAGGACACAAAACAAGGTAAGAGGTCAGTAGTAACGCTAGACAAACAGCATTACGGCATGCCCGGCCTACAACGTGTCAAATATACAATGTGTCAATCTGTATCGGCAGTGTATTGTGTTGTCTATAAACGAGTGTATGTGCTTTCGAATATTGACACTTCAGACCACCATAACACCATGGGTTTTGTGGGTGGTTGCGTGCCCCTGTAAGTCTCTGTGGAGCTGAAAGGCTTTTGGTTCGGCTCGCCTCTAATCAAGCCGGCTTTCTTTGTTCTTCGGTCATCGGCGAATGTTTGTGGGCCTCACGCGGCTGCAGCTTCTCGCTCGGGCCCGCAAGGCTACCGTTGCTGCATGCCTCGCAGGTCGCCCGTCGACATCGGTCAGCAGCAAATGGCGGGTAGCATGCACGCACCACGGCCGTGACTGGACTACGAAAGCCCGCGAGAGCTTCCAAATAACGTCGATACCTGAACGCCCGCTACGCAGTAGCCCGGCGGGATACGTGGGGACACCACCTTCCCGAGTGCGAGCGAGCGAGCGGCGCGGCACAGATTTGGAGAGCCTGCGTAGTATCTGCAGAGTCCTTCGAATTCTCGGTTAAACAATATAGGGTTGTCATTGCCTCGTTAAATCTGTGAGGGACAATACTTAACCCATTACTCAAATCATTAATTATTTATTGGCATACATACCTAACAGAACAAGTACCGATGGCCACGTAAATAGCCAACAGGCGTTGATTTCACAAGGCCGGATCCACGGTCCTCTTCGATAGACGACAAGGTTAATAAAGTACAAAACACGCAATGTCCTTGTATTTTATTAACAATGCGCATACAAAACAAAATACTCGTTAGTGGGGAAACACAAATGATGGACATATTGGTTGGCACACCAGTCGTCGAATTTTCAACCATTTTTTTTTTTTTAGAGTGTCGACATCTTTGGAAAAAAGCAGTATTGACTGCTCCGGGTATAGTCTTGTGGGAGGCAATGTCAGCAGCCTTCTCCAATTATATGCCATCACCCGCAGCGTCGCGGTTCATCCACCAACGGAAGCGACCGGTGCCATGTAAGTCACCTGGGAAGTGACGGCAGCAGCCGTCCTTGATTGGCAGGTAGCCAATCCAAAAGCACATTTCTCGGATTGGCCGCCTGCCTCTAGCCGCATCGTGTGAGATGACTGTCGCTTTCACCGGATCATGTCAATGCGTGTTTTGTCTCGTTGCTTCGAAGCAGAGCTTGCAGCCATTTAGGAGAAATAGACTCGCAGTTAGTAGAACGTTTGTGCCATGTCAGATGTATTTTCAGGACACCTCAATGGGGACATACCGGGTCGCCACTTTAGGTCGCAGTGTTGAAATCCCCGCCTTACCGCCTCAGATTTCCCTCCGAGACGTCCATTTTAGACGTCTGGTGTGTGGTCGATGAACGTGAATTTACGAGTCAAGGCTGATACATTAGTTTGCTGACGTCCTCCTTTCGCAAGTGTTCTTGAAGCAACGTCACCAAGCTGTACTGCAGAATGCGTGTAATAGAGAATTGAACGCAGTTCTCGAAAAATGACAGGACAATGGCATGCCGGCTTGCGAGCCAGGTCTCAGAGGCTACGACGTCCCGTTTTCAAACCTGGTTTAAAGTTTGCCCGAGGCATTGCTTTCGTGCGCTGGCTTTTGCAGGATTTACGGGAATCACTATTTACAATCTCTTGACTATTTCGACACCTTTGGGTTACACCAGTGACTAGGTTACACAGTGTTAGACGGCGAGCGCTGGCGATTGCACCGCGGCAGTGAATGAAGGTGAAGTGCCTCACTCCCTGCTGCAACCTATCACGCTGCACGCTAATGCCGCATGATAGATTTCTTTTTGCACACATTGTGGTTATTATTTACCCACCGATTATTGCAAGTTGTGGAAGAAGCCGAGTGTGCTGGCGACTAGAACTACGTTTCTGGCTCAAACATGTGTTCTGGGGTATTAAAAATTACCTTTTGTTCCGATAGGATGTCTAAATTCTCTGCTAAATAAAAGTAGTTCTATATAGTACGGGGATCACCTACTCCAGTTCACGCAGGGGAACGACATCACGTATGGCCACCGTTCCAGCCCAGGGGGCATTCCTGAGCTCTCTAAGCCACGTTCGCGAGGGCGGTACTCCAGGAGCATTGCAGGGAAGCATAACAGCAGGCCTTTCCTGCCTACCCTTTAACGAGCAGTCTATGTTTGGCGGAATGGGAGAGTTAATAGAAAAAACAATTGCTCTAACCATGTGAAGAGTGAAATATCAACAATCGGATATCGAATATCAAAGGGCTGCAGGAAAGCAACGAGTTATGTCCTGAACAACTTCTCTGCTTATTTTTAGGTTGGCAGAGGAGACATTTCGTGAATTAACATTAGCAGGAGAGACATAACACGAAAAAAGTCATTCCTTACAAAAGTACTCACCTCCACGCATCTGGGCATCCATATTGAATGTATGTTCTGGGTGCTCACCATGTTTTTGTGTTTGAGTTCACAAAAACAAAAGATGTTAAGGTAAATTCCCTTTCACGAGTATGATACATGCTTGTTGATCTGTATCTTTTCACATTTTAGAAGGACTGTTATCGTACGTCGTTGGTTTACGCTGACAAAGTGTTAACAAATTGTTTATGAACACAGGTTGAACCTCTAGTTAAACTTTCTGCTCACATTTTCTTTTTGGTAATTCTAAACTTACGGGCTTAAACTGCTTTCCCCGGCGTATCGAACTACAAACAAAAGTTATCAACAAGCACCGTCGGTTCAACTTCAGGTGAACAGGTCCATGTACTTACTTTTCTTGGAGTAGCTTATATAATACTCGTCCAACCTCATTTCCCCTACCCCCCGATACAAAAAGGACGGTTTCTTGAGGCATAGCACCTGGACTATGCATTGGTCAACCTCTAATGCTCTCGCTCTGTTAATATTTTTTCCGGTGCGCGGCAAGTTGCGGCTTTGTGTGTTTGTGTGTACTGCAAAAGCGCGTGAAGCGCAGCGGCTTTCTTTATTTTTTTTTTTTGGCAAAAAAAGTGGCGTCAAGTGGCGGCGGCGATTTCTGGGTGCTCACCGAGCGGCCTGCCTGTCTTGCAGCGCAAGCAATCTCGAGTTCAGCTGGACCGGGGCCCCGCTCCCCAGAGCACCTTGCAAATCCTCAAGGGATTCGTTAGTATACCCTTCCCTGACTACTCCCCCCTCCCCTGGAGCACGGCTCGGATGGAACAACGAAAACCCTCCCTCCTTCCGAAACAACGCTTCCTCTTCGCAGCCAGCATCCTGGGTAGCGTGACCGTGAAATTGCGTAGGCTACCTCAGATAGAACAAAGAGTTTCCTATGGTGTATAACGTTTTAAACAAACAAACATGGTTTGTTTGTTTATTATTTTAATTTGGACACAAGATCTCGGGAGAACGGGCCATAGACAGATACACTGCCTCACCAGGTGCAGTCGCCTTACTCTTTAATTATTTTTTGCATTTATTTACTTTTAGTTAGCAGATTAAGTATGCGAAGTGTCCGTTTCATGAACTTCGGTTGTTGCGCTGGATCTTTATTGGCAGAGGAAGCAGGCGGTTGGGCCTTATAATATCTGCGAGTAACTACTCCGAGCATGAACCCTTGGAACTTATCGCAAGGGCCAAGCAAATGATCTGGTCCAGGAAGTTATGTTTCGTGTGTAGATTGTTACGAAAAAGTCTAATGTTGGTTTTGAAGGAAACAAAAATGTTACGAAAACTGAGCAGAACTGCAAGCAACGTTTATATGAAACGCACAGATGCAAACAGCAGCTGGGTAATATGTCTTGCATATTACAAAAATAACATCGGCATGCACCTTGGTTTAGGTTACAGAGTACGGTTCCAGCAATCTGTGTAAATGTTTCTTATGCGGTCTTCGTCTCTGGAGGTAAATAATTATTTCATATATAGTCATAGTAAGTGAATATACTAATAGTTATAGACATACTTACCAGGGTCACCTTAACAATGACCCAATTTGTCGAACCGAACGCGGACACATGACAGCTATAAGCGAGGCTTCTCGACAGATCTGACTTGTCCAGGGGTAATGCTGAAATTCGCCTAAAGCCATAATACAATTTGACACCATTATTTTTTATTTGTATGGATTGTAAATTTTTTTATGATTGCGGCAGCGTTTTAGGTGACCTAAACTCTATCACAATCGGACAGGTGGCCAAACGTAAACATCTAACGCTGGCTGCAAAGTCGAAGCATTTACCCCCGCCCGCTGTCCTCCCCAAGTCCCAGCGATGCATTGTCAAACCCTGGCTGTAACGTGCCGCCTGGCAGCTGCCGCATGTGTCCTGTTTTAAGCAGGCAAGCGTGCGCCTTTGCATGCGTAGCATGTTCTTTTTTTGCACTCTGTGGCCTGTCTGAACGAGCTTCAGTGTTCGCACATATACGCACGCACGCATGGGCGTGTCGGTGGTCATGCACTCATATCAAAGGAAGGCCTAAACAACCAGAGGACTGGTCATTAGGGACCTCTTTATTATTTTCTAGGTGACTTCTCTCATTGAAGAGTTTAGAGGAAAGCCTTCTGAAAGATTGTTATAATTGCGGTCGGTGAAGCGAACGTCGAACCAAGCCTTTACCAGCCAGCAACGGTAGTCATCAACGCTAGAAACCGTCGCTTGACTTCAACAGTAGAGAGTTTTAGGGAACCGCTTTGCACATCCGATAGGTACGATGGGCCCTCAGGTACGGACTGCGCATATGCTACCTCAGAAGACTCGCGCATGCGCCGTTCCTACCGGAGGGCGTATCGTACCGTATCGGATGTGCAAGAACGGTTCTCTCAAGTTCTCTAGTAACTGTCAACAACTCGCGACAACGGCAACCATCAGCGCTACAAGCCGTCGATAACAGTCAACGGTAGCCGTAAGCGGTGACCGTAAACGTCGCAAACCGTTGCTCGCATCGGTAACCGTCTTGGCGACGAAAAACTGCAACCGTCAGCGAAACAAACCGTCGCTAGCCGTCAGCGGTAACCGTAAGCAGCGACTGACATTTGCAAGGATCAACTCCAGAAATGATCGCTAGCCGTCAACAGTAACCATTAACGCTACAGACCATCCCTAGCCATCGACCCTCCCTCGAGTACTGTCACTAAGGAATTACCAGGTAAGGATGCAAAGCATACAAACGATCGACTTGGACTTTCTGCCGGTTCCGGTGGCCCTCCACTGACCGCCAGGATTTAGCAGTCCTGCTGTCAGGGCCTTTTCCGGAAAGTTGGTCGTTGGAAATATTTGGCCGTCACTGCTGACGGCTGGGGATGGTTTGCTGTGCTTAAAAGACTACTTGACTCTAGAAGATGCATATGTGCATTGGGGGCTCTTTTTAAGCAAGGACAAAATCTATATTACTTAGTGCGCCGACAACACTAAGTGAGCCAACCGCCTGATGTCTGTCGGACCGCATAATTCCATCGACCGTACTAAGTGCCTCCTCTAGGAATCCCCATTAGAGGCCTACATCGCATAGCGTCGTTAGCTGCTGGAATATGTATAGGGGATCAAGGACTGGCCTTTCCGTGCGTTTGTTTAGGTTGACCGGGCACTGCCTAACCTCTGCCTGTGGCATGCTGCCTGTCCTTTTTGTGCGATTGCCTGGGCCACTGCATAGCCGCTTTCTGTGTAGACGGCGGTGGCGGCGGTGGTGTTTCAGGTCATACATTGTCAGTATTGATAGTTCCTTTTAAGACGTGAGTTTGTGCTGTTGTAATGTTGGGTATTGTGGATAAATGTTGAGAACGGCGCCACTGCGGATGTGTGCACACGTAGCGTGCTCCCTTCCGTGACATTGTGTTTTTTGTCACTCGTCGCGATGGTCGTGACATTTTGACTATGTGTTTAGAGGCTCTCTATGTGTATCTGGGAAGGTCCCTTTCTTTTTTTTTTCTTTTTTGTTCTTTAATCACGGGTGTGTTTTCTATGTTGGTGTTTGTAAGTACGTTGGGTCTCGTATTGCTGCTGTGGTGTTACTGTTTCGTGCCCTGACTCCCAGGGTACGCACTTGTAAACTAAATGTTTAACGTTGATGCCATTTCGCTGCGGTTGGGGGTTTGGCAAACTGAAAACACGAGACAATTTGAATGTATTCGTTACGCTCGGTGTCTACGCGCTGGACTGATTGTTCCCGAGCAAAATGGGCTGTTCGTTTTTTTGTTTGTTTTTTTGTTTCCTTCGTAGCTGATTTATAAATATTGAGAACGCAATAAAATAATAAATTAATGTACCGGTCACTGCGATTATTACAATGTTTTTTACGATAAGCTATATTCTGTTGTAAGTAGTATAGCGCTTTTGTTCGTTTAATCTCTTTCTCATTATACACGTTATCTAGGGTCAGTCTTTTTAGGCGAAAGGCTCTAACATACTGGCTTTCTTTTTTTTGATAAATTATTTTGTTTTCTATGTGTTGGCACTGTCTCTTCGGTGCAGGCTACTTCCTAAAAAGCTGGCAGTTTATTTAAATTTGAACAGTTTGACACTTTAGACGTCGCTGTTGATTGTTTTCACGAAATTCACTTGTTTCCCTTCACGAATCTTCTCCATTTTTGTTTGCGTTGGTGTACGTGCGCGTACGTCCGCATAGTTAGGCATAAGTTGAGGGGGATCCGCCCGAATAACGTTATAAATATATTGCCATCCGGAATACGTAAATGCATCAGCCGTTCAGTAAAACTAAATTAGTTGAAGAAGTTTCTCTACTTAGATATTTCGGTTCAACAACAAAGCAGGAACATTTGTCTAAACAGCCTTATACCAAAAGCATAAGGTTTATTGTCCCGTGTCCTATTTTTGCTCCTCTTACGGGCGGAGGCAGGCGACGCATTTTCGTGGCTCGCCCTCGATGATTCATAAAAAAATTTAAAACTTGAAATAAAAGATAAAAAGAGTTTTCGTGACAGGATATGAAACACCAACCAAAAATATACCCATCGGCGTATAAAGGGAAACGTGTATATGATTGGAATGCGGGTGGCAGGCGGCGGTGACAACCCGCGCAACGGTGATAAATGAAGAAGCGCGCACAATAGATTCTTTCGCTCCGTCTAATTTGCAACCGTACACGCGGAACCTGATGGGCCATGCGCTCCCTCTGGGAGGGTCAGAGAGCTTGAGGGGTTTGGGTGCTCCCGACTCGGAATAATAATACGAATAAATGTGGCAAAGCGAGTGGCTCTAGGAAAATGGCGAAAAGAAACCGACGCGAACGACCCTGCAGACGTCTTCCCCCCGGAAGGCGCCGACGAGTCCTGCAGTGCGACGCCGACAACGTTGACAATAAACGCTGGCCGTCGTGCACGCTACGAAGGCTCGCGCGGAACGCCAAGCATGTGGCCAATTAGAGAGAGCGCATCTTGGAGCCGAACCCTTCTTTTTGGGGAGAGGTCGCGCGCCTGAGTACGTGCCGCTTGGTGGCCGCTTCTCTGCCGTGCCCGCCATTGCGACATCAAAAGGAACGTGCCCTTTTATCCTTTTTTTTTCTTTCTTTTCGGTGTGGGCAAAAGAAAAAGGGGGGGGGGGGAGTCGACTAGAATGATTAATCCTTATCGACTCCCCCCCCCCCCCCCCCCCTCCTCCCTCCCCTGAGTTTCTTAGGCGGCGAGGGACTATATAAAAGACCCTGAAAAATTTGCTGTACCTATTGAGAAAAAAAAAAATGTGACGCATATTTTTATACATTACAGGGCTAGTTTGCCCAGTATCGTGTCCACCAGCAAGTAAATGATGACACAAAACACTGGACAGCTACCGCCATCTATGAGCGACGGCGGCAACCTTACCAGCCTTTCCACTCTGACTTGCCGACTTGCGGCCGGCCGTTACATTATTCCCACCATAGTACAGCTTCGCTAGTCTTCCTTCTTCACCAGAGTGGAAAGGCTGAGAGTTTTTGTATATATTTACAAATTCGAACTCGCAAGTTATCTAGAGGCAATAAAAAAGAAAAGATTCCTGGTTCGTTTGGGTCCTAATGAAGCTATACCTCTCTCGGCGGAACGTGCACTCTAAAGGCTGGTTCACACACTTGCGACTGCTTACGGCCGAGTGCCTTAAAACATTTTGGGATCATTTGCGACGAGAAAACACACACTAGGGCACTTTATCCGGTAGCGTGGAACACGGGGCATTTCCGTACATTTTTTCAATTTTGTTTCGCGCATCATTCTTTCTGGGCATACAAATATATATATATATATATATATATATATATATATATATATATATATATATATATATATATATATATATATATATATATTTTTTTTTACAATGTTTTACACGGCCGTCTCAGTGACTCCGAGGTAAAACGCTTCGGCCTACAGATCCCCAGGTGGGGGGTTCCAACCCCAACCGAGGTGCCCGTAATGTGACGGAGGCTTATTGCGGAGAAGGCGCCGTCTAACCCTAGCTTTCGGTTGCACGCCAAAAGATCCCTAGGTGGTCGAAATTACTCCTCAGTCCTCCGCTAGGGCATGCCAGATGCCCGTCGTTCTATTTGCTATACGGGTAGGAACTGAGGGAGAGGAGGAGAAGAGCCTAGTCCTGGTTGGAATGCCTAGTGGGTAGTCGCTAAGCGAGATGTTCGAACGCGTCCGAATAGCTAGTAGAGGCAAAGGCAGCTAGCTTTGCCTCTGCTAGCCCACTAATCCGTCCAACCAGAAGTTTGGTGTTCTGAAGTCCCCGCGCGTTCTCGTCTCCTCTTCTCTCTCAATTTCTACCCGTAAAGATCTGGTCGAGAGCGTAGCTCAGCAAAAGTGTAGAACTCGCACGAGAACTCGTCCAGGGGGGGGGGGGGGGGGGGGGCACTTTTCATGGTCACGCTTTTGTGTCGCGGCTTTCCAGAAGGCCGAACCGAGATCGATGGATTCTACCTTGGCTGAATGTTTGTTTTTTAGCCTCTCACCTTTTGTCTACATACAGCGCGCTCCGGGCTGTCGCGTGGTCCCAGCAGTGCGGGACAATAAGAATAGGCGAAGCTTTCTTTCGTGCGACGCAATCAAGAAAGAACGAGTGTGGCTTTAATAAAACCAGGGTCCGAAGTAATCGACCGAACGGTTAGTCGACTGAGCAGTGACTGTTATTTTGCTGAGCACCGTAGCGACAAACTTGCTCTGGGGACGTTCAGCCTGAACTCCGTAGGCACAGACCAGATTTTACGAGGAATGTTGCGACACGTTCGCTTAGTCCTTTGAAGAGCGTACGTTGTTCCTGCAAGTCTCTACCTTCACTTGCTTGCTTAATTTTTAAAGCGTTATCTTTATAGGGCCAACCAAACTCGGGAGCCGCATAAGCATGAAATGTGTAAGTCGGCCAGTTGGTAACCGCTAAACGCTCTTTTAAAATAGGTAAAGAAAAACGGGAACCGGTGCCAGGGGTCGAACCCCGGCCACCGGCGCGGAAACCGTCTGCGCCGTTGACTGAGCTACGGACCCAGCACGCAGGAACGGGAGGAGCAGAATCAGGTGGCGTGAAAAAGCTTGCGGAGCGGAGAAGTGTGGAAAGGGCAAGAAAGCAAGGAGCAGGAACAGGTTGTGTAGAAAGAGCGCGCGGAACGTGGTAGCGGGGAAAGGGTGGGAAAACGCGCATCCGTCCTTTTTGTGATTCAGAAAAATCAGCGCAAAGGCTTTGTATCTGGGCGGTGCTAAAGAAAAGCGCGCGCAGCGTCACGAAGATACAATGCATTGATGTGATTGCTGCGCCGTTTGCACCAAACTGCGCCAAAGTGCTTACCCTGCTACACCCTGCTACTACATTTTATCGAAATGAGGAATTTGCGCCAACATTGATCCAAAACTGAATTTCGCTTTAATAATGCTGAAAATATAATAGCTTAGGTCTCGCTACCCGGCCGGATCGCTACGATAGGCTTGCGCGAGTTTTCAGAACTTTCGCTAATCGCCTCAAATAACGAGCTATTCGATTTGATTTCGTATCAAACACTGGCAGTGCTCATAAATTTCGCGACGATTGTCATGTTCGTGTTTGTTCTGGCGGGTTAGTTACTTCTGTTTAGTGTGTTTCTCACCTCGCAGAGTACAGCAGAGAAGCGAAATCCGCGAGGTTGACGTCTCGATTTTGCGCCTCTTGCTTTGCGGCAGCGCACCCGTGTGCTAAGGGGAAAACAGCCACCGAGAGCGAGATGTTGCAATTTTTGAATAAAATTTCGGCGCGTATATATGATACACTGCAATATCCTGGCGGTATATTTTTCCAGTTCGACATTTACCAAAGATACTTCGGTATTGAAAGAAGATTTGCGTGAAATTTCGTGGCTTTATTTCTTTTTTTTTTTACTATAACTTTTCTGTTTACGTTTCTTTTTTTCACTTTTGTATATATGTGAGTAAACTAGAACTAAGTTAGCTTGAGCCCCGGATTAATCGTCCACATGCCAAATTTTTGTTATGGAGTTCTAGATATAAAATGTATTTGTCGTTCATAATCAAATGACAGCTGCTTTGTTTTTCTATCTCAATTATAAATTTCAATTTTATTGCAACCTCTAGAACATGAAAAAAAAAAGATTTAGGTGCTCAAAATTATTGGATTCTGATATCATTTCAGTGGGATTCAATACCTAAAACATTCATTCACAGCATTTTGTGCTTTCCTTCAACATCCATCATTGTTTAGCGTGTCTGGTGCTTCTGCACGCAATTAAACAGCTAGTTTTGTATTTGAGGGAACCGCTTCTGCTGTGGAATCGATGCTAACAAAGGATTGCACATGAGTCAGAAGGCAAAGAACGCATGAATCTGAGCATAATATTTGCAGCAGTACGAATGAAAATGAATTGGCACTCATCCTCGAAAAGCCATTTGTGCTGTCCCAAATTGACTTTCGGCTGCTCCAAAGATTAACTTCTTCGCTGCCCCAAGTGCTGCTTCAAAATGACTCGGACCAGTCACGTCACTGGGCAGTGGTGTGTCTTAATCTGTTTCCGTACGAAAACCCTGCCCTAGACACCACCTGACCTAAAGCATCACCCACCTTATAAAGCCACCGCATTTAAACGCGTTCGGCAGAATGACCAAACATGCAGACATGTGTCAGGGGGAAGGGGGAAAGGGGGGGGGGGATGATCAGATGAGATGTTGCTTGGGCTTTTATATTATTTATTTATTTGACAATACTGCACACCCCGCTAGGACCCACACTCTAAGGAATCTAGAGCGTCTAACGTAAGCCCGTTGAACGTCATGCATAGTGTCACAGCGCAGACGTTTTTTGTTTTGTTTTTTATGTCTAAACGTGTGCAGCTTCATTTACCGAGATGTTAGCAATTGGCTCGCCCGAGTGCTCAGCAAAAACGTAAACGCTCAAGCTTTTCTTTTTCTTTTTTTTTTTTTTGGGGGGGGGGGGGAATGCAGGGAGGTTTGCACATAATAAGAAGTGACAGAACGTATGAAAAAGTGGCATAGCTTTATTACAAAAAAAAAAAAAACGAGCGAAAGCAAATAACGAAAGGGTAAACGTAAACCGTCAGTTCTATAGACACGTTCAGCTTTAGATATAGTGTCGCCTGGCCATTGGTTTACGATATACCACGTAGTATCTCATGGGATAGATGAACAAAGTACTTCTGATGGCATTGTATCTTTGTGCGCCGTGATGGTGAAAGTAGTATCTCATGGTATAGATGAACAAAGTACTTCTGATGGCATTGTATCTTTCTGCGCCGTGATGGTGACATCTTAGCGCGTCCGGCGCAGACAACCCTATGTAGTACAACCGTTTACAGACGTTCGGTCGGTTAGTAGTGCAGTATATGTCTGCAAGTCCTGTCCCCAACTAACGTAAAGAATATGGTTATGCGGCGATTAATAATGTTTAACCGATATATCGGGGATCTTTAGTCGATTATTTACTCGGGTTATTGTTTTATTGTGGAATCATAATTGCTGTGGAATTGATAAATCATGAGTGCAGCATTATACTTCTGTGGAATACAATTTCTGGGGATCGTGCAGCCTTAGCAATGCAAAAACTCTACTTTTTAGTGTAATTTTTTGTCGTTTGTTGGTTTGTCTAACACGTGTTCAGAGACGTAGACGCATCTTGAGTAGCGTCAAGTTGCCGGCCGCTAAGTATTATTTGAGTAAATAAAGAGTCTTCGCAGGCAAAATTGACAACAACTTAAAATGAATTTTACCTCACTGAATCTGATTGTTCTTTGCGAATGTGATGAATATCGGTACATACATGCATGGCATTACTTTCTATCGGACATTCGCTTGAGTTTAATTAATTTATCTAGATTTTAGCGATACAACGAGCTTTTTTATTTGTCAACAATGAGTCCGAATATGCTAAACACCCGTTCACGTGGCACGGAACACGCTGTCGGATGTGCTAAATATCCTTTCACACGGCACGGAAGTGGCTGGACCGCAGGGTCGGACAGAGCAGAACTCCTGACAATCAATAAACGATGTTTATGTTTGGACAGCCTCCTTCTTACCCAATTAATCGGATTCTTAATTAGTCGGCCATTTACGTTTTAATGGAATAAGCGGTAGGTTAATTGAAGCATCTCACGTGTCCAGCAGAAAAAGAAGTCGTAGCCAAAGCACATACAATTAATCTTTCTTTCGAGCGAATATCGTCTCAATATACCCCGTAATTGAGATGACGATCAGCGATAGTTTTGAGGCGTTCGTTTACGTGACGTTAGCACCCACTAATATGTCACCATCTCCGGCTTCATACAAAAAAGGGTACAAAATCTGACATTGCGGACGCTTAATAAAAAGAACCGAAAAATGATTCCATGAACCGCGACGACGCGCCGTCGGCTCCATTCGGAAGTCGGCGCACGCTCGGGAAACCCTTCCCTTGACGCTTGAACTGCGACTGTAAAACACGGTATTTTTTTTTTTTTCTTGGCAGCTTTCCACGAGGTAGTCCCTATTAGGGACCGCGGGAGGTATCGGTCGGCGCCGGGGGCAACTTTTGCGGGAGGTCCGAGGTTAGGCCGTTTCGGGCCACCGCTGACCCTCGTTGGCGACACCGCATGAAGATTTTTTTTTCTTTTCGTACAGGGGTACTGTGGTGGCACCACTTCTCCTAATAGAGCGGCCGACTGGTCTCGAAAAAAATAAAATAAAAAAAACAAAGCAAAATCAAAAACTCGGTCACGGCCGTAACCATGAAATGAAACAAAAACATTCATATCAAGACACATGGCTGTGTGGTTTCGAAAAACACAACCGAAACATATTAAGTATTCAAAAGAAAAATATTGGGGAAAAAATAGGGAAACGGACTGATGCGATGACTATGAGGGTTTGCTCCGCCTACGCGATCATTTGAACCAACGAACAAATAGACTCATAATTTCTTCCATTGGTGGACTGGTCCTTTTGTCGAAATGAACTCTTTTTTTATTATTATTCTTAATATTTGTCTTTGTGTGCTGGGTCGAAGGTTGGTCTGTTTCCTTGTGCACCCTGCCCATTTCGACATTTTTGTTTTCACTTTGCGACGTGATTGGTTGGCCATGGGCTAGCGGTCAATTAAACACAAGTAATTCATTCAAACGAGGAGCAACTCTCGCTGTTCAAGTTTAATTCGAATGACTAGACTTTGTTTCACAGGTTTCACGTGTCCTCGCGCCAGCGCGTAGCTCTGGCAAAAGCGCTCGTTGCGCGAACGCTCGTGCATTCACAAAACTTTCCCAAGCTAGTCATTCACTCCTCCACATGGTGTAGGAGGAAACGCACCACGAGCTGTGTTCATGACCGTGGGGCGTTCCATCTTCATGAGGGCGAGGCTGTAACGTTTGAACGAACTTTAGCCACACGAGGAGTCAATCAACTGAAGAAGTCTTCTTTAGCTACCGGTTCATTCTAGAAGCCACGCCCTCTCATTGAAGTAAAACGGCGCTTCTGCTAGAAAAGAAACAAAAAAAAAGTTAATAACAAAAGCTGTCGATGAAAGTTGGCGGACCCCTTTTTTCGCGCTTCTGGATTACTTCATGAGCGAGAGCGCGCGCGGAGATGTGATTCCTCTTTGTCAAACATAGTGGTCCGACCTCATTCCAGAAGCAGAAACGAACCATCTCGAAATCGCGATCGTTTCCGATGCGATTAAAACGATCCTGGCGAACCCCCTTCTCTCCGTATATCCCGCGCGCGATTGATTCGATATGCCAGAACTCCGAACCCAACGAACCGGATGGCCCCTAGGGCGCACACCTGAGCTCGAACCCACCTCCCGCAAGTTGCCAGCACCCGCCACAAGGCGGCGCGCGCGCGGTTCCCCGCGTGACGTTTTCCTCTACGTCACGATAGCCACGTGACCCCGGCGGAGCCAATGGGGAGCGTCGGCGCGCACCCATTCGGCGCCGGACCCTCGGTCCGCGCGGGGCGGTGGAGGTCGCGTGGTGCGCTCCTTATCCCAAGCCCCGGGGCGCCGAAGCCAGCGGCGGCCCTCATGCATGGTGCTCGTGACGCGGGTGAGTCCGGCATGTCGCGGCGTCGGCGACGTCGTCGCGACCTCCGGGCCCCTCGCTGATCGGGCCGACGGCGGAGGCGACGCCGAGGACGACGACGATGCGATGGAGCTGAAGCCCCTCGGCGGGGCCCGACGACCCCCGCTGCGGAGACACTCCTTCTTCAACCACGTGCCTTCGCGGCCGACGGTGGCCCCGCTCAGTCCCCGCAAGAGCCTCGCCCCCTTCGCCGCGTCGCCCCCGTGGGCCGAGGATGACGAGACGGTGGCCAGCAGCCCCGAACGGGCCGCGCGAGGTGGCAGCAGCCGCCAGAACAGCCTGCGACCCGACGTCGGACAGGTGAGCGACGAAGAGCGCCTGACACGCGAAGGGACGCCCGACTGAATATTAGGCGGGCTCACGCGACACTGTCATGCCTGTAAGAAGAGGACACTGTTCGGGTTCACCAGCTCACTGGTTCAAAAAATAAATAAAACAAAAACTAGTGAGAACTTACACATGAACGACAGGGTTACTTCTGATGGATGTAGGCCGTTAAAGGGTTCCGGAGCAAAACGTCTTGGGGACGTTCCTCTTCTGGGCTCCGCCCACTTTTTCGTCACTCTGAGAAGTTGGAAAGGTACTTAGAACTGCTGTTAGTCTGGCTCTTTATTGTGTGGGTTCCTTCTTGATCAGTTCGCCAGCGTTGTCATCTCGACGTGAGGTTTCGGGACCCCTTTATCCTAACGGGCCTTGCTTCGTTGAATGCTGCTTCATAGGGGGTTTGGTTCTGAATTGAATTTGTTGTTATGTTCGTGAATCCAAATCTACTTCTCAATTGTCATTATCTGTATCAGCACATTTGCGAAAGTGCCTCTTTTTTTATAATTTACGGCGCCTTTTTGAATGAAATTTCCCCACTTGCCACCATGAAACCGATCCTTTGGGTAGAACGTCATGCATCTTGGCCTTCAAGCTTCCAGGAACAATTGCAGTTCCAAGAGTCGCCTAGTTTCACGTTCAACATTTTTAGTTGCGGAGAAACCCACTTTGGAGGACCTACGAGGCTGTCGGAATTCACAGAAGCGTTGTTGTTTTGATTTTTTCCCCATATATCTAAAGCTCTTTTGTCTTGCTTCTTCTTTCTTGTGTTTTCCTTTTTTTTAAGCAGGCGTTTTTGTTTTTATTTAGGAAGATGTTTTTCGCACATCGTGCTACGTTCAAAGTATTCAATAACAAATAAATCTTTAAAAATGTGTCCTTTCTGGTGGTTGTTGACCAGTGGCAAACAAAGTGTCGGGGAGAACGGAGTAGCGGTTTTCTCTTCGCAGTTTCTTTTTTTTTTATTTGTTTGCTTGCTTTCTTTTTATGCACGCAAGTAGTGCAACGCCTTAAATCTTGTCCGCCAACAAAATAATCGAAAGGAAAATTAAGAAATCAAATTAGGGACAGTGTATTCTCAAAAACGTCACACGAAACATAAAAGTTCAGTAATAATTCAACGCATTCGTATCTGCGTTATTAGGATTGCCATTGCAAAAGGAACGTATGTGAGGGCGCATTAAAGCGCCCACGCCCCAATTGCGATATAGGAATGAAAATAAAACAAAGTCCGTCAGGCAAATTGAAGCCTAATTTAAACGCTTAGAATAAAAAAGAGACGTTTAAAATTATCACGAAGAGATTGTAATCGAAACTTTTGAGGAATTATTCCTGACGTTTTCAAAACATCCACTTTTATGTAATAACTTGCGGAAAAAAAAAACTTTTTTTTTATTATTTACGTCACCAAATGGAACTGGTATGTTTCGATTCCGGGACGCTTTTCTTGCAAGGTCAACCTCCCACTTACTGGGTGTGAATATAAATAAGATGGTTGGGTCTTCAAGTCATGTTCTGTCCCCATTTCCCCAAGCAGAACAAAAGTGCAAAAATGGTAAGCCTGTACGGGAACGAAGGGCGCGTTGATTGTGGCTCTGCTCTCTGAAGAATGGAGTGAAACAAAATGTTGAGATGAACTGGTGTGCTAATTGCCTGATTTGTGCACTGAATTTTGTGTTCTGCCTTTTTTTCTTAACGTAATTCGACGGACGAATGGCAGTTGTTTTGGTATTAGCCTCTCTAAGTAGACAGCATATATAAGTGTCGCAGAGCTGAACCTTAGATTAGGTCAAAGTTGGAACCACTCGTTTATTTAGAGTTCCGGGATTTCGTTATTTTTAAAAGGTTTTAATGAAACTCGCGTCTTTTTTTTTTTTTCGGCAAGGTTTTTAGACAAAATATACGTAGTAGTAGTCTTTAGGACGGGCGACAGATGACCCTAGTGCATTTTCCTCAAGATTTTCTGCGCACACTTCTTTTATTTTAGTCTTGCTGTTCTACTTTTGTATTTCTTTGTTTAATTTTTAGTTCAGGCCTCATTGAAGTTTGCGCTGTGTAAAATTAGGTTTGGTGTCATGATTACATTTAGAAACCTGATAGCGCTCTGTCTCAATAACAATCGATTTGTTCTCTACCTAATAAAAAAATGTTGCGAATAAGCTAATTAAAGGGACCATAATTTCCAGTCTATGGTGTTCTCTTGATTCTTAATTCACCTCAAAAATAATAACAAATTTCACATTAGTATCTAAATATAGCCTCGATGCTTCTCACAATTGGTACACTTACCCTATCGCCAACTTACTAACGTACACGTGTCTTTCTGTTTCTATCTGCAATCGTTTTGGTTTCGTATACCTACGCTGCCCAAATTTCTGTATTTATTATTAGAATACGTAGTTTTGAAAGAATAAATGCTATTCACCCTGTTTTGTTTTAACGGTTTTGTTTTTTACGTCGTGGACAATTGAATATAACGTAAATTATGTTGTGACGGAGGAAGGCGAAGACACGGTAAATAATGAACCGAAAATCAAAGTTTAGTCGGGGATCTTGTGCCAGAAACAAATGGAAGAACAAACGTCGAGCAACGCAGCAGCGTGCGTTGACGGCGGCAGCAGCGAGTGACGCTGCGCCGGCGTGACAGTTGGTTATCGCGGGAGAATCGGCGAATGAATCGGCAATACCGCGCTCGGTTCCTTATTTATTATGCTCGTCATCTCGAATATTCGACCTAGATTGTTCGGGAAAGAGCTAGGGCAAGAAGGACTAGCCAAGGTCATTCTGGCCTCCTTATTTCTTAAGGCCCGTTCACACTCCCGCGACCTCTTAGAACTGGGTTTCTTAAAACCTCTTACAACGAGAGGACACACTGGCGCCATCTATTGGGTAGCAGTGTAAACTTGGCGGTCCGGCATATTTTATATTTCTCTCGCGCATCATCCTTTCTTTCTTGGCTCGAAAAACTTTAGTCAACGTCATAAACGAGCCTTTCTTGTAGGTATTACGCACATTTGACCTCGGAAATCCCGCAAAACCTTCGCTCTTGTGAAATGCAGTTCCAGGGTCACCGCATAGATGGCGCCAGAATGCCAGTGTGTTCCCTCGTCCTAAGAAATTTTAAGAAGTTTTAACAGATCTCGTCTCTCTCGGTCGTACTCGGTTGCAACAGAGTGAACGGGCCTTTACACTCTGGGTAAGAATAAACACGAAACCGAAACTCCTCGACGCACGGAGAAGCGTTTCTTCGCGGTCATGCACGCGGCAATATTTCTTTCGAGTTTCTCATCCTTGCTGCTGGTGAAGTGTTATACTGGTAGTTTTGGCTTATGCACAGCTGCCAAGCTGCCACTGCTTCTTTTTTCTAACCTTCTTTTTTTGTAGTGTATGAAAAAGGTCCTTTCAAACAACGAAGGGTGCGTGGCTCGTGCGAGTGAAGGATAACAGATTTATTTACACCAATTGAAGGTTGCAACCCACATTCGAAACCTAAGTTTCAATGTGTCTATAATCATAGCTGAGCCTCTTTCAGATTGCGGGCACGTCGACCCCACCATACATTTTTTGTAGTTGAGAAGCACATGGATGTCATGGTAGAGCATTCGGGTTCTAAGGCTTACCCTTTTTCTCCTCTCGCGATTATCGTTTTGTTCTCGTCGTTTCAAAACTCACCCGCGCCATTCACTGTGCTTCTATCGTATACCACGTGGTGTTTCCATCTGACATAAATAAAAGGCACAGAGGTAGACGCAGTCCGCAAAAAAAAAAAAAAATCGCCCTTTTTTTTTTAGAATGTGAAAGTTGTTAACTTTATCAACAGTGAACAGGAGGGCGTCATGGTCGCTGCTAGTCAGCGTGCGTGACTTGGGACCAAAGTATATGAGGCTCGGGTGGTTTTTACCACCGAACGATTGGACACACGCAGAGCGTCTCGGAAGCCGTGATTGGCTCAAATGAAGACAAAATAAAAACAATGTGGAACTTTCAGTGGTTTCCGATATACGACACCAAATAGTGTTACCTGTCCAGACAAACTGTACTGCTAGGCAAACACTGTTCGAGGTTGAAAGTATACATGTTCACCAGTGTGACAGCCTAAAGGCTGAACTCCATGGAACGAATTATGTGACGAATAACTGGCGAACGCCGCCCGACAGCACGCTCGCTTTGCGCGCGACGTAGCATCCACTGTGTTGATTCCACGCGCAGAGCAAAAGCCGCCGGCCAAAATTCGTCGGTTATTCGCAGCATATTCGTCCCATGGAGTTCAGCCTTAAGGAAAGTAGCACTTATCTGTGGGAATAAACTGGTTACTAGCCTAACTGCGACTCAGATATTTGCAGGAGTCAAGGATACAAGCTATCGGTAGATTGGTGTCTCGAGAAAAAATGGGCTTACATTTTAGTATGTAGGGCTGTCAACACTGGAGATGAAAGGTTGTGTAATAAGATCCTCGTAAATAGAAAATTAAAACAGACCAAGAGAGTTTAGTAGAAGAACCATGTTTAGTATACACGCTTATAAGTCTTAGTATATGGAGTACTGCACCGTTGTGCACTTGCGATAGTAATTATTTGTATTTATTTAACCAGATAAAACAATGGAATGGGAAATCACTCTCGTGCTTTAGTGGCCTTGCGTTCTCAGTGGCAAAAAAAGGGTCGACACTTTTTGTCCACTGTGACTGCATTCCCAGTGAGATGCGATATTCATCAGCTTTCCGCTTGGCTAAGTCTGGTAAAAAAAGACCAATTACTGGTACTCCGAATCCATCGTGGCACAACATACGTGCAGAAGCTCCCAAGAGTCTATAGACCGACACGCTGTTTACAAACAAGCCCGCGTTTGCCCACACCAGGTGTGGGCACTGCGCGTGCGCAGAAACCGAGTTCGCGTGAAGTGAAGCGTCTGGGCAGTGCCGTTGACAGCGCCACCGGCCAAGCTTCGTAGTTACAGCCTAGACCTTCCCTCATTCTCTCCAAGCAAAGCAGTGATTACGAACAGCCACGTTAAGCAGTAGTGGAGATTTTATTTACAATAACACCGGTATGACCAGCTGCTTGAAAACACGGCCGCCAGTGACACTGCGACTTTAACCCAAGGCCGAAGAATGAATCACGAAGCGTGAACATGACGAGCAGACAGTCATTCTCCTCATCTCATCGAAATGCTCTTAGTGAGACGTTCACGAGCCTCAAATTGCGCAGCACGAAGCTTAAATCGCTTCCCCTCGAATGAAACCCCGATCGAAGCGTCGCCCTTCGTGAGTGCGGGCCCTTTGTTTTGGAATGGGGCTGCGGTATGTGCGTGTGTGTGTGTGACCGTTCCCTGCCGTCCCCAACACACCGAAGGCGGTCTCCCGCGTACATGGAATCGGTTTGCGCGTTGCTAAGGGAAGAAGAGAGAGAAATGGGGGGAGAGGGAGGAGGAAAGGACGGCTACCGAGCCCAGGGGTCCTTTAGAGCGCGTCGGGGCGGTCCAAATGGGCCAGGGTCGGACATCGATTGAACGTGGACGCTGCAAGGGGACAGCCAGCGGCTTGCGCATCTGCGGGCCTCGGTGCGAGGGTGGGGGAGAGAGGCGCGCCTCACTGGGGCACCTCTTCGCTGGTCCACTGACCCAGTGAGGCGGGCCGCGCTGCGCTGTCCCGGGACGATCTGGCGCGGCGCTGCACGCTAACTTTCGGCGCGGAACCGCCGGACTTTGTTGGAAGGGGCGCTGTTGCCTTCGACGAGGCTGTTCGGGATTAGGGAGGGCGTTATTGGTGGACGTTGATTGAGAATGTATATATGTACCGAAATAATTTTTTTTTTTTCAAAAAGAGAGTGGGGGAAGCGTGCCACGACGGTAATGTTACGCGCGAATTCGGAGTTTAGTGGTGATTATGGCATTCGTGATGTCTTTTGTCACATAGTTGATGAGAGCTTAGGAAATACAGAGCGCGGCGGCTTACTGTGTTCGTGCGTCTTGCTTCGGGATCGGTTCTTCGGCGTTCCTATCGGCTAAGGTCGCAACATGATTGGCTGCGAAGCAATAATTAGGTGCACGGGACTTGTCACGTGACCATACTGTGACCGGTTACTCGGGCCACAGTATGGTCAGATTCGTTAGCAAACAATCGAATCGCAAGTAAACATTTGTATTGTATCGAAAACGGCTTTATTAGGGGTTTACTAGCTGAAGATCGCAGAAACAGCCACGACACAGACAAACACGCGTAAATAGGATATTTTTTTTTTTTTGAGGGGGGGGGGGGGGGTACGTCTAGGCGCAAAGTACAAGCAGACCTCCGCGCATCCGAACGTGATTGACGGAGCGAGATAACAAACAAAGACCGGTTGACGCACGCGGTTCAGGAAAACGGCGCTGATGCAGCTCTGACTTGCACGTGACTTATTGCCATTGCGCCGCTGAGTGCTGTACTTGTGAACGGGCCTTAATAGTGGATTTTATTTTTAACTTTTTCGGCCAACTACGCTGTCAACGGAAACAAACACATTTCCGAAGAAATGGGAGAGGAAAACCATTCGACTTCTCAACAGAAACTTTCTGTGTTGACATAGATGGCGCAGGATTAAGTTTGGGTAGTGTCTATTTGATGCAGAAACAGAAACGAGCTATCGATATTGTCCCTCTTCTGTCCGTTTTTTTTTTTAGTTTGTTTACAGCGAAGGACACAATTGCGTGTAATAAAAGTAACCTTTTAATGAGAGTTGCCTGATGAGTGAGTAATTCGGCATTTTATTTTAAACATGCAGCACAGAGGGACGAAGACTTTTAAGGGACTAACAGGCAGTGAGCACTCACCATCACCATAAGTTGATAGTTGAGACGAATCTACATGGTGGCCGTGAGTGCTTTTTTCGGCGTTCGCCCGTAGGAATGGCAAATTCTTACCTTCAAGCGTCGACGTGCTTCGTTTATACTTGCTACCTTATTTGCTAGGAAGCTTTGTCTGCCACTGCCATTCATAAACCAGGTTAGAGTCGTTACTATTTTGTTAGTTACGTGAAACGCACAAAAAACTGAAAGAAACTCCGAAATTCCTAGAGGAAAATTGCGTCGCCAAATTGCTTTTCAGCGGCACACATTTATTGGTCTAAGCCGCCTGTTTTAATAGACAATCTAACATGATTGTTGATCACTCGTAGAACCGAGGGTGGAGACGTTCATTACATTCCTAAAAAATACGAGGAAATTCAGCATCGACCCAATAATGAAGGCAGGCCGTCATTGAGCCCCTTGACGGTACGGATTCCTCTTTAACAAAAAAAGCTCGCCATAAAAAAAATTTAAAAAAAGAACGCTTAAGAGGCCATAGAACTATTTCCCGAGCATACGCGGAAAATATTGATTTGGCAAAAAGTAATAACCGAGTGGCCCATAAAATTCACAACGGGCGACACACGTTCGGCTTCCTTACATTGCTCGTAGTGATAGATCGATCGGCGGAAGCCGTGTCGCGTGTACTCCGTCGTCTCCACAGAAAAGCGGATATCGACGCCGTGGAGGACGCCAAGCTTCCTGCTTTTAAGGGCGACCAGTACAAAAAAAAAAAAAAAAACCGCCGCAGCGCTGTTCCTTACACCTCACGAGTATAATATCAAAACGAGGAGGACAAAACGGGCAAACGTACGTTGTACCGTGCTTCTCGTAGTTGTCTACATTTACAGCAGGCGCGTTCACTGATGTATTCCACCTGATAAAGCAGTGGTCTCAAACTCATATGTGTGTGAGTACCAGATAGCCTCACCGGAAAGGTCGAGGGCCAACGTAAGACTAGGGGGGGGGGGGGGGGGGGGGGTAAAAGATTTTGAAGAGGAGAGACCTCGTGCTGTAGCATTTTGTAAACTAGCAGTTTTGTTAGTGACATCTTTGGGGATTATTTGTTTATATGACTGCTTTGGGTCCTGACCTGATGTGATAGCAAGGATTAAAATGGACACCGCCCCGCCACCGTGCTGGCATTTTAAAAGAACAAAAGAGCAAGTACACTGTCGTTCCCATTGCTCAATTCACTCGGGAATTAACCATGCTCACCCTGTTTCTAGAAAACAGTCAGTTAATTTGGCAGTTCTTGATTTCTTGACGTTTTGTTTTTATTACAACACTGAACAAATACTTGTCTTTTAATGGGGATATTTTCGGAAGGCGAGAATACCAAACTGATCGAGAGTTCGTGCAGCCGAAATGCATCCTTCAACGAACTGCTCGCGCTTGCAGCCTATACTTCGTTTCACCTTATGTGCGAGCGAAGGCAAAGCTGGAAGCGCGAGCACGAAAGCTCCGTGCGTTCAGGCTTTGCTCGAGCGCGCGAGCTGGGGAGAAACGCAAAAAGCGCTGGTCTCGCGCTTCTAGCTTTGGCTTCGCTCGCAGATAAGGTGAAACGAAGTATAGTAGCGGAATTGTTGTATATTAAAAAATCTGGGAACCAAAAAATAAAGCGAAACAAAGGGCAAAATATAAGTATAAACTATGTGACTGGTAAAGGCGAGCGGGTTGAACATGAATACGTAAACTTGAAAGAATAAAACACGGAGGACAAGCACACGTGGTTGTCCTGTGCTTGTCCTCCGTGTTTTATTCTTTCACGTTTATGTAACTATGTGAATACGTTCAAAGATCAGTGATACTTTTTGAGCGAAAATAAATCGACGAGATGGGATCACTATGGCGTATGCCATTTCTAGCGCATGGGAACCGGAACTCGTCGCCGGTGTCCCGCGGGCCGCGTCCCAGCGAGTCGCGGGCCGCAAGCAGCTGCGTGTTTGAGACCCCTGTGATAAAGCAACGTACGCGCTCTGATCTCTAGCGGCTGTTTACGACGAGAGGCGACACTGGCGCCATCTTACGTGTAGCCCTGGAACGCATCGAATTTGCGTTTATTTCGAAGCTTTTTACATTCGTTCACCATGGGCTTCAAGTACTGTTTAACAACGCTATAAGCGACCATATATCCTAAATAGTTGTGTAGAATTTGATCTTTATCAAAAAAGAAAAAAAGAAAGACCTCAAAATCTTCAGTTTAGTTAGACGCAGTTCCGAGGCTACCTGCAGATCGCGCCGGTGTGCCAGTGTGTTTTCTGATCCGTGGTGTGTTATTAGTTTTCTTTATGTTTTCCCCTGCAGTGCAGTGGGTGCCCTGCTATTGACGGTGGCCGGGGTTGATGCCTGGACGCGTGCCAACAACAAACACTGGTAGCAGACGTGTTAACCCTGCAGTCTGCAATATCGCACACTTGTAACCGACAATTAATACGGCCTGCTCGTGGACATGTTTGAATGTCGCCGCTTGGTGACGCTGAACGACGGAGAATGTCTACACTGGACTTGTGGCGCGAACTTAGGCCCGATCTAAGTGGTTCAGGCGCTTTCATGCATCCGCCTACCCGGTTTCTAACGATGGTTATTTGGCACGTCTGCGAGCTGTGTAATTAAGGGGGAGGGGGGGGGGGGTTGTTGGCCTCGTGAGACAGGATCATAGACGCGCGGTGCGATCTTTGTCGGTTCGTGGAAACTGGTGGCTTTTGATAATATATTTATCTAAGGTGTAACTAAAGCAATCGTTGAATTTACCTAAGAGGAAAAAATTCAATGAAGGAATTGTTGATGATCTTTATTTTGTAGACAGTAAAACTTACGAAAAGTAAAAGGATGCCTCCCGGGAGAGGAACAACATTTGTTAGAGTTGAAAGGGGCTGAATGGGACAGCCTTTTTCTCACTTTCTGCAGAAGAATGAACGTAGGGAGAAATGTTGAAGAAACACAAGTTGGGGTTAGGTGGACCAAGGTAGGATTTAAGAGGTACATACTAACTCTCCGGTTTCAAGTTAAAATTATTTTAATTATAATTATATAATGTATATTAATATATAATATATGGAATAATATACATTAATAATATAATATATATATTGTAATTAAATATAATTATAAAAATTAGAGTTCCGCGTTTTCGGTAAATACCGATGAACCCCGAAAATTAATTCCCATGCCGGTTTATAGAAATCGGGGAAAGCCAGAAACCCCGAATCGGAGTTGTGCTCGAATTACCCAAGCTTCACGTGAAGAATGCCTTTGTCCACAGCTCAAGATTTTGCGTCGACACCGAACACAGCTCCCAATGAACTGTCAGTGAGGCTTTTTATCGCTTCGGAACCCTTATACGGAAACGCCTTCCAAGTATTCGGGTCACGCGTTTTAAACACAAGCCCCGATAAACACCGATTTCTCAAGGCTTATCTTTCTTTTTTTTAACATGGAATTTCAGTTTTAGTGCCCCTACAAACCTGCTCGCGTTTCACGTCACAAGTTGTAAGTAACACGTAAGACTTTTGCTTGTTTTCATTTCTCTTTTTTACCGAGATAGTAATAACGAGTAAAGGTATTCATTTTTTGTTCAAGATCATGCACAGTCGGCAGCAAAAGGGGGCCGGGTACGAGAGTGCCAGCCGAAATGACTGGCTGCGTCTTCTGACGGCGCGTCGCCGCTCTGAAGACTCACGCTTTGCGCATGCGCTTCATTTCGTGCCCGTAATTATGTTTTTTTTTTCTTGCTTTCTTTTGTTTGACGCGCACGAGATAACAAGGACTGGCGCAGAGTGCCGCGAAATGATATCTGGAGCACCTGAGCTCCGTCACCCATTGCGGTGGCTAAGGCAGACGCGCGGCATGACGGCCGACAAAGCGGCACCTTTTGACGCCGGTCCCGGTGACCTCGTGCGCGTCGGGCGGAAGCTAGTAAAAGAGACATAACTGCGAGCACGAAAGGATGCGCAGTCCCAAAGCGTGAGTCTTGAGAGCGGTCGAGAGACGTCAGAATGCGCGGCATTTATTTCAAATTTATTTCAAACTTGAAAGTTGCGCTCATGTGATTGTTTTGTAATGTTTTTGTTGTTGATGTTTTCCTTCGAGTTTACTTGGTTGTTAGGTCTTGCAGCTGGTGTTGATGTCTTCTCGGTCGGTGTTGTATGTCATGTTTATATATGTGATGCTCACGCCTGCTTGGACTCTAACATGAGTCTGCAGTATTTATAAATAAATAAAGTAAGTAATTTCGGCCGGCGCTCTCCCGTCCCGCAAACGTTTGCCTCCGACTTTACTTAACAATATTGTATTTATGTGTGCTCTGGTTACGTGGTGGAGCAGTGGAGCCGAATGAAGAAGCTGATTATAGACAGCCGTAGCATGTCTGAATTTGTAGGCTTACTTCGCAGTCTTAATCAGCCGTTCAGTCACCAGCTAACATAATTTGAAAAGAAAACGAAAGCCATGGAAAGTAACGCGTTGCTATTGAAATAGTGCCCAGTTACTGTTTCAGCGAGCAGCGAGTAAAGACGTTTCAAAGACCTATGTTATGTTCGTAGTTTGTTCCCTTAAACATAGGGCTATTCATAATGAACCCCTACCAGCTCGCTTGCCTAAATTATTTTGATATAACTGTATTTATTTATTTACTTTTAGTGACTCGGACATATCTGTTTAAATGTCACGCTGATGATACGGCGCTCAACAAATCACATTCACAGCCTGCGGAAGAAGAAGCCACCGACCTCGGGATGTCTTGCTCCTTTCACTTTACCGAAGTCACGACAATTAACATTTTCTCCGGGTTGTTAAGGGGTTCTACTCTTGTTCCGTTTAAGAACGTACAAATACATTTAAGGCTATATAATAAGGATAACTAAATAAACGCCGTAGCCGCGTTTGAAAGTTTTATGTCTATTTTAGTTTTGCCCGTCCCTTCCACCTTTGAATGTTTGATATTCTCTGACCAATCACAACCCATTTAACGACATGGCACACCTATAGGCTATAACGCCGATACCCAAGAAAACATCAACACGCGCCGTTCCATTCGTACCGCATAGGCACGTTCACATTTCAGTAAGTGGCTTCAAATCGTTGAACGGCCAATTTCACTAAGATTCCGCTCCGATACGTGCGCATTCACAATGAGTTCACTCGGTTGGGAACGAGAGGAATGAAAGAAGAATAAATGTATATAGATTTTCAGAAAAACGAAGCAATGGAAACAGGTTAATAGCTCGACCTACTAGGACTAAAACGTCGAAATCTTGTGATGTTTTTTTTTTTTTTTTTTTTTTTTTTTTTTTGTTCTAAGGGGGGTTATCTTCCCGGTACGCCGCTACGGAAGGCAGCGACCGTCGCCTCACTGGCCCTGGGGCCTGTTTAGGGCAGGTGGTGCGCGATCCAAACCCTACCTTCTCTTTCTCTTTTACTTTCTTTTTTCTTTCTCCATTTCCAAGAGTTCGTCATCGATCTGATTTCACCGCGCGCACCGCCGGCGACGACGGGCACGCAAGTACACGGACCCGCAACGAAGATCGGCGGCAGGGCCTCTGATGTTGGCTGCTTTTTCCTGCTTTTCGCGGTCGCTTTTCCTGACCGAGGGGAAAATAAATAAACGAAGAAGTGAATTTTAAAATAAGCTACCGAGGAGGCGGGGATAATAAAGAAAGAAGAAAAGCTAATGGAGAGAGTTCTGAAATAAAACGGCGCTTTTATTTGTCGTTGCCGAGTTTCTATTCGGGGAAAAGGGGGCGGGGGTGGAACATACGCGCTCTCGCACTCGTTTGTTCTTGTTCTCGTTTTCAACCTGTGACTGAATGCGGACATTTCCGAGGTTACGAAGGGTCTCGTTCGCGAGAATAGAGGTGTACAAAGGTGTAGTGTGGGACGCGTAATTAAGAGGTCGGTATCACGACCTCCTTCAGTAACTTTAAAGGTTAATTCAATCTCAGTAGGTATTTGTAACTCGTTCATGCGTTGGATATTTGTTCTTCTGTTTTGCCCCCTCGTGTGTATCCCCTGTTGGGGCCCTTAAGGGTAACTGGACAAAGAAAATAATCAATCAATCAATCAATCTCAAAACTCGCAAGGAGCCTAAGAATGGGAGCAATGAATGTCCCCCTTATTTGTCAATTAGTCTAAGAGATAAAAGACTGAAACTAAACTCCAAGTTCTAGCCCCACTTGTACCATAATGTTCTTAATGACTCGCAGGTGCTTGATGACGTAAATATTGCGCGTAAATCTGTTTTAATAGTGCATCTGCGTTTTCTTATTTCATTGCCACGCAAACTTAAGGTTATAATGAAAAAGCGTGATTAGATATTTGTCCCTAATTTGATCGCTTAGCATTTGACCTTGATCGAGACAAAGAGGGAAGGGGTATGTATGTATGTATGTGTATGTATGTATGAAGTCTTTATTAGAAACGAAAAAGAAGTGTAGGGGGGGGGGGGGGGGCTTTGATAAATTAAGACAAACTTTTCTTCTGACGGGACCCCAGCCCCTAGTTTTTTTACAGCACTCAGCAGAAAACAAAACAAACACTGAAATGAATTCTATTACCAACGGACTTATGTACAAAATATAAATGAATGCAACTGAAAAGCCGGGATACGAACTGCAAATTATGAGAGACTTAAAATATATGTTACGAGGTTATTTTTGAATGTCCGAAAGGAACCGTTGTTTTGCACCATTTGAGCTATGGTAGGGTGTGTATTCAATGTTTCTGGAAGCAGATATGAAAGTTGCTGGAAGCCATAATTTGTACGAACTTTGCTTTTTTTACGTAATGACTACATCGTACACTTCAATTTCCTGGGCTTTTTTGGATACGTGTTAAAAAAAAATAGTGATTGATTCTTTCTGACCATGTTAAAAATAATGATTGATATTTTTAAGGTCACAATTTGCACTACCGTTAATATCTTATACTCCCGAAAAAGTGGCATTGAGTGATCATATTTCTGAAGGTTTCCAATAACTCGAATTTTTACTGGCTTTTACTGTCTTCCATAGACCAGTCGTTTTCTGCTTGGCATAGCTTACGGCGTGCGTTTACAACACGTTAGCAACGTGAATTGCACAGTATTAGTATGATCTTGCCAGGTGAGAGATGGGAGCTCCCTTTGAGCATCCGCTGTGAACAGTTACTGAACGCCATGCTCTGTAACTATTACCTACGCTTGAGTCGTTCTTTTTTATTGCGTTTTTGTTTCTAACTTGAAGGACAAGGATGTGACATGGCTTTATCGGTACTTCTACGTTGTGTGTTTTCGCACGCGGATTTCGTTGCCGAGTCGGTACATCTGAAACGAACCTACTTGACATCCATCTCGCAGACCACTTCCCCTCTTTCGTCACGCTTGGCTTCCCCACATACTTTGTACGCTTGAGGCGGTGCACCCTTTTCAGGAGACGTGTTGCTGTTGACGTGTTGCTGTTGTCAACATCCTCCGCTTCACGTCACCAAGTCAATGTCAGAGTTCAATGAAAAAGAGCTCTACTATACATCGTTTTACCATAAATTTGCAAAAAGCAAACGATACAGGCCCCCTTTCAGTCAATCACAGCGCCGGATCGATGGTGTGCGACAACTGAGGCCACTCCAATTATATGTTGTGGTGACGTCCCTCCCTCTAACCTGCAGATTGGCTCGCAAGTATACAGTTGCCGTTTGCCAAGTCCCGACGAAAAGAGAGTAGACGGTAGCCGTTCACTCGGTCGTCTCGACGGCGACTGCGAACGTGGCTGGCCCGTACGTGGCGTCGACCTTCGACCGGCCTTGAGCTCGACGCTACTGCGGTGACGCTTGGCTTCTGCGCCGGCAGCGAAGTGTAGCTGCAGCTCTCCGAATGATTTCAGTTTCGGTGAGCGTTTCGAGGGACGGCGGCCCCATCGCGTTTAGAGCTAGCTGCTGTAGAGAATGGAGCAGTTTTCGCCTGATTTTTCGTTTTGTTTTGATTCAGAACAAGTAGAGGAGGATTCGGAACATAAACGCTGCGAAATGCATGTTGGCACGAGGAAGTTATAAGACAGTTGTTGCCTTTCAGTGCCACCAACCCCGTTACGACGTGTTGCTCAAGTCCCACTGCTCGTACATCTATACAAAATACACTGTCTGCAGACGTGACGACAGAATTATTTGCGGACAGGCCTCAAGCACGTTCGAAACTAATTTGCTTTATGCATATATGTGCTTCCAACGTTTCTACAGACAGGCCTTGTGGGACCACTGCGACGTCACACAAGGAAGGCCTCAACATTATCTTCAGACTGTCTTTTGTACGATGTATTAGTGGTGTGGCCGCGACTAAAAGCCGTGAACCTCGCTTTGACGTAGCAGCCCGTGGATGCGTCTCGTCGTAATTAAGTAGTAGTAAGCGATTGTAACGCATTAGGTTTTACTTAACAACGCAGAGGTCGTAACTTGCGTTTACATCTCTGTGTAATGGCTGAACGTTGGACGTAGTAAGAGCAGACGTAGCGCTGAAGGCTCTATTTTAGGTGGATTACGCCGCGCGATCTAATCGCTAGGTTCGCTATCTATAGTGCTGTGGTATTTATTATACTTCTTTTTTTTGGCAGCATTATCCTAATGAGTACATAACGCGTACATATTAAGTGGTCATATGTTTCGTTCTCGACGGAACATAGTATATTTTATCCAGACACCGGGTCGTTTGACGTCCTCAAAGTAGTGTTTTCTTTTTCTTTTCTTATAACAGAGCTGTAAATGCAACAGGTTAGGGGCAACATCTGATGAACTAAGCGCCATCAAATGCTTCTCTGTTCGATTTCGGTTTCAGTGCGTCAGAACCGGTCTCTTGTCAACACTATAGTCGCGGCGACACAGTTTGGCGGCCTTAGCGATTTTATATTCAGTTATCACGTGCTGGGAAAGTGTACGTGTCTGCGTATCTGCTTGAGGCACAATAAACTAAAACTTCAAACAATGAAGTACGTTAACACACCAAGGGACGAGCATACAGAATAGTATATTTCTCAAGATGTATGGAATCGTTTTAAAAATGTCTCCCCCCTTCGATCGCAATAGCGGACGTGGAAAAAACAAATAAGACACCAAAGATCCTACATCAACAGACTATATTTCAACATTTCGAAAACTCGAGACCGTGTAAACTACAGAACAAAACAAAGTACACAAAATACAAATATCTCAGACTCGCTGTGCATTCTAGCCGTGCCGAGAACCCCCACGATTGCCAACCGATGTGGCAAACAAGAGGAATGCTCCGTTCAAAGTTATTTCAAGGAATCGCTTCATAACTTTTTCTTACCTTCTCTTATATAGAACATTGAGAAGCGCTTTGTGACAGGCAAGTACATTTTATAATTTCAAAAAGCATGAAAACATTGCCGCACAAAATAGTACGCAAAAAAGAAAACACGTTATCATAACACTTTTAAACGACTCAGCTTACTTAAACTCTACAACTGTGAAATTGGGATTTATATCTGGAGGCTGAGAAAGGCCTATCGTGGTAACTTATTTTAAAAAAGAGATGTTAGCCCCTCGTACAGCGCTGAGGATACAGCATGTTTCAACCCTTTAACTGTTGCTCCCAGTGTACTCCTAATTTCAGAAAAATGCCCGGCTGGGTATGTTTTAGTTGTCCTATTTTCTGGTGTAAATTATAATCTCACTTGTCGTGGGTCTGAAACAATATGAAATATAAAACAGCGCGCAAAGGCACGAAATGTCTAGCTTTATTGTGTGGACTGGGATCTTGGGTTTTTATTAAAATTGTTTCGAGTGTCTGGGCTTCACTGAATGTTGAATGAAATGGGTGTCATGGATCAAGATACCTGGTACCGGTTCGGGATAATCACTTACAATAATAATTGTAAAATTAATAAAGCAAGAAGGATGGAAAAAGCGAGTGATGTTCATATTAGAGATATCTTGCTAATATTTGAGTTTTTAAGTGTTTCATACGAGAAGAAATGCCGGGAGTTTTGACGCCAGGCGTTGACATTGTCCTGCCGCTGCAAGTCCTGACTATAGGGAATGGCAAAAAAATATTGCGATGGTAGAAGAGCGAGCATTACTCGCGGAAACTCCGTGACACGGTTAACGCGGCGGCGCTTCTTGGAAATATATTCATACCGGTTTTCGTTGGAGTCAAATCTTTACAACCGAAGTTTGCGCTTTACATTAGCATATTCTAAGAACTGATTTCTTTTCTTTAGGACGACGTTTCTACTGTAAGATAGAAAGGAAGGAAACTGGCGCTCGCATCTTTGTGATAACCCGACCGCGCTTGGCAGATTTTATGCACACTTTGACAAAACATCGGATACATAAATTTGTCGCGCTCTACTACGCGATCTGGCGCTTCTCGAAGCCAACGTAAAGTGAGGAAATAAAAAGACTCTTAACACACAACGCTACTTGGATTGATCGAGATTATGTGCATCCCATGTTTCTCCTCTTTTCGTGTATGACATTTTGAAATACGTAACCATCGCCATTCAGCGAGCATCGTCTCCGCTGCTCGCCAGTAACGTCCGCGCAACAGTTTCTTTTTTACTTTATTATTTTCTCTTTCGTTATATCCTAGGACTAGAGGAGCGTAATCTCGCGATTGAACACTCTGAAATCCGTCCACACCATTGAAAGTCGTAGGTAGGTGACTGACATCGCATGGAATGGCTTTCTTATCTTCGCGCGTATTGCGTCGTGATTTTTGTTCTCTTTTTCGGCGTGCTTATCGACTGAGGCCGCAACCATATTGGCTGCGGAGTGGCCGTATATGCCCTGTATGGGACCTTATCGGACCATACGAAGATAATCAATCCTACGTCTTCTTGCCCAGAAAAACAAATTGGTTAGTGCAAAACGTGTGCTGCAGGTTGTTACGTACTGGCAGCAGGATCATTGCAACGGAAGCTGGTGTGACGTCAGTGCAAGCCATGTATAAAGGTGCACGGGGACTGCCACGCCCCGTATTTTTTAAACTGTTCTAACGACTGTGTTTTTGTGTGTGTTTTTTTTTTTTTTAGTAAAAAGCCTATTTAGACAACTTATTCTAGCTGTTTTCTACCGGTGTCGAGACAAGTTTAGGTCCCGCTTGTGTCTCTAGGGCCTAGCGTGTGGCCCGATCTGTCTCGAGCGATTCGTGGACGAGCAAACTTGAAGGTGGGGTAAAGGTGGGGGTGCGGAAGCTTACTCTCACGCGACTTGTGTGTTCGCCCTTTGAGTGTGAACGTAAGCTCCCGCGGTGCCAAAGCAGTAGTGTACACGTGTTCACATCGTGGAGACTAGCGTGACGGCTCGCCTCGGGCTTCACACGCTCCTCCGATCGCCTTGACGACGGCGAGAGCCCCTTCGGACCTGGCGCCGCTCATTTCGTGAGCCGTAGCGTCTGAGGGCTGATCGTAACGTTTCTCTGTGAGCGAGGCAAGGCGCTTTATACCGAAAGAGATATGCGAAACTCGTGGACCGAATGGGACCTGGACGGACGGGTGGAGCCGAGCGTGGCCGTGAGCGGCTCTCTCAGGAGGAAAGTTGGTTCGGGCACGATGGACGGATGCGATCTGGACTCCGGGGTCATAGGGAGGTCGCCGAGTCCCGCCGTGGTGGTCAGGTCGCGCCGGCAGCGGCGATGGACGCTCGCATACATTGTGTACAAGATTTGCGACGGGGCTCAGCAATGGCAGCCGCCGAAGGTGAGCGACGCTGGCCCGGGGTCTGTGGTCAGGGTTCCCGTTGCATGGATGGATATTGGGATTTCGTTTTTTTTTTTCTGTTTGTATCTGGACCGTGTGTTGTGCGACTGTAGACATTCTGTACAGGGGGAACAGCGCACCCACAAAACAGTTACTCAAGTCCACGCACACAAAAGAAAGACACGCTTACGCGACGCTGCTGCGTAAGTGTGTCTTCCTTTTGTGTGCGTGGACTTGAGTAACTGTGTTGCGGGTGCGCTGTTCCCCCTGTACATCATGAGCAACCAACTCGCCCGAACCTCCCTTTTTAACATGTAGTCATTCGGCGTTAAAATGTCTACCCTGGTGGCCTTCTTTCATTAGGTGGACAAACAACGAGCTGTATTTGTGGACGTAGTTCAAACTGTTTTTCAGAGACTCACGATCGGTCTTGGGCGGTACTTTTTGCTCACAGACATTTTCTCGTCGGGCTGTGTTGTTTCAAGCACAAGACAATTTGCGTACAAGTTGTACTTGATATTATTATGCCAGCAATGTTTGATGTTCGTTTGGCTAGTGCGAATGAAAGCTCCCAATGAAATGCTGCGAATTTGGGCTTGTGACTTTCGCGGTCGTTCAGCACAATTGTAATGTTCGCTTGATGTTTTAGTTTCTGCTTTGTCATGTCGTTCGTCATTTGGGATTAGATGTGGCGCCTTTGTGTTTTTTTTTTATACGTTTCCTGGGTCCCTCAAGCTTACAAAGACCTTATAATGTAAATGAGATATCCTGTGAATTTATAAGCTTTCTTGTAAAATCCTGCCTTGCCGAAACCACAACTTGCCTTTCCGACACAGGAGAACGGATTCGGTTTCAAAATATTCAAGACGACGCACAGCTACCGAACATAGCGTGACAGTGTAAGGGAATATGGATCTTCGGGGCACAGGGAGCACCCAAAGGAGCGGACAGTGGCGTCTGAAACCGACCATGGGAATGAGAAATACGCACATCCTGTGCGAGGTGATTTCCGACTGCGAGAAGTAAGGGGTACACATCTTCAACTCGCAAGATTACAGCCTGCCTTATCAGGCTAACCTCAATGCCCTTCTCTTTTTCTCTTTTTTGCTTCGTAGAGAAGGCGAGAAGACCTCGGTTCTTGAAACTTGTATTCATTTTGTAGAGCTATGCTTAGCTTATATTTTTGACTAATCCTTGGAAAATTATTTAAACGTCTGGCACCGCAGTACTCGGGTACTGGGCCGAAAGGAACCAAAACCTCTTCGAGGGTCATACGAAATTAGTTTCATTCATGCTTAGAGACTCAACTTCTTTGGAGGACTAAGAGCTCACCCTGATATTGTTGCAATCATCGCGGTTCGCTGTGTGAGGTGCGGAGTCAAATGATCCAGCTTCAGATAAATAAAAAAAGGAAAACCTTAACCTTCGTTCCACTGGTGTTGAACATGCAACTTAACATTTCAAGCATTTGTAACGGTGCTTGGAATTGGGTTAGTTGGGTTTCTCAATATTTTATTAAACTGTGCTTCGGAGGATTACAAATAACGACATTGAAACTACAAAGATGACGCGACATAGGAAAATAAGCTCAATTGAGCTTATTTGTGTAGGTCGCGTCGTCTTTCTAGTCTCCGTATCGCTATTTTTAATACTTCACAGCGCAGTTTAATCGAAAATCAAACAGGCTCGCAGAAAAATGACACAAAAAACAAACAAACACATGTGCCTCATTTAGTTCTCTTTGAGAATATAAGTACATCTTCGACAATTGTTCTAATTTTTGATGCCATCTATTATTATAGCAGACTAAATTGTCGCCGCGTCTGTCTGTTGCCGATTGAAGTCATTTGGAATTTAGTTTAATTGCGTGTTATCAAAGTGTTTAAAAAAAGGAAGTACCGAGAGACTTCAGTTTACCTCGTATAATACGAACGTTTATTTCAGATGACACAGCTGTTCATCAGCGCCGGTATTTGGGTAAAACGTTTCTGGATATTGTGACTCCATGGTTGATCATTGTGTTTTCTGTAAGATACAGTATGCTGATATTATGACGTATATTCGTTTGATGCTACCTGTTGCGGAGGTATCCTATTATTTTTAGAAACTGCCTGTTCTACTTTTGTAAAATTCGCATGGCAGTCATCAATTATCATATATTTAAGGTTCAAGTGAGTGAACCATTCTG